>JAESUZ010005059.1:0-1200000 GCA_017311185.1 Proteles cristata cristata
CAAGAAATCTTTATTGAGCAAAGGTGCTATGCCAAGTATTGACGTAGCTGCTATGAACACAGCAGTAGTGAGACAAACATGAACTTTGCCTTCAACTTGCTGGAAGATAGACTTAAAAGGAGGAACAAATGAAGCAGAAAAATCTAATAATTGTAAGTCATAAAAGGACATATGAGGAAAACAAAAAAAAGCAAACCTTGTATAAAACATAATTCATAGGATCTCTCTAAGAGCAATCAAGGAAGGCTTCTTTGAGGCGGTGACTTGTAAACTGAATCCTGAAGATTGAAAAGACATATTAACATTCATCCCCTTACAGCCATCAACCATACTTCTTGCCCTAGGAGGGGGATATAATGCTTGTCTTTTCTTTTTTCTTTTTCTTTTTCTTTTTTTTAATTTTTTGCAAATAGTTTATTGTCAAATTAGTTTCCACATAACACCCAGTGCTCATCCCCACAAGTGCCCTCCTCCATACCCACCCCTCCTCCCCCCCACATCCACCAGTCCTCAGTTTTTGTCAGCATTCAAGAGTCTCTCATGGTTTGCCTCTCCCCCTTTCCCCCACCATTTCTGCCTTTCTTCTCCCTCTTGGTCCTCTGTTAAGCTCCTCCTAATCCTCCTATACGTGCACACATATGATATTTGTCTTTCTCTGCCTGACTTATTTCGCTCAGCATAACACCCTCAAGGTCCATCGATGTTGCTACACATGGCCAGATTTCATTGTTTCTCATTGCCATGTAGTATTCCATGGTATAGATAAACCACATCTTCTTGATCCATTCATCTGCTGATGGACACTTAGGCTCTTTCCAGGTTTTAGCTATTGTGGAGAGTGCTGCTATGAACATTGGGGTCCATGTGCTCCTATGCATCAGCATTTCTGTATCCCTTGGGTAAATTCTAGCAGTGCTATTGCTGGGTCCTAGGGGAGTTCTATTGTTAGTTTCCTGAGGAACCTCCACACTGTTTTCCAGAGGGGCTGCACCAGTTGAAATTCCCACCAACAGTGTAGTAGGGTGCCCGTTTCTCCACATCCTCGCCAGCATCTAGAGTTCTCTGATTGGTTCATTTTAGCCACTCTGACTGGCGTGAGGTGGTATCACAGTGTGGTTTTGATTTGTTTCCCTGATGAGGAAGGATGCTGAGCATCGTTTCATGTGTCTGTTGGCCATCTGGATGTCCTCTTTGGAGAAGTGTCTGTTCGTATCTTCTGCCCATTTCTTCACTGGGTTGTTTGTTTTTCGGGCGTGTAGTTTGGTGAGTTCCTTGTAGATTCTGGATATCAGCCCTTTATCTGATATGTCATTTGCAACTATCTTTTCCCATTCCGTTGGTTGCCTATTAATTTTCTGGGTTGTTTCCTTGGCTGTGCAGAAGCTTTTAATCTTGAGGAGGTCCCAACAGTTTATTTTGGCTCTTGATTCCCTTGCTTTTGGGGATGTGTCAAGTAAGAAGTTGCTGCGGTGGAGGCCAAGGAGGTTGTTTCCTGCTTTCTCCTCTAGGGTGTTGATAGTTTCCTGTCTCACGTTCAGGTCCTTGATCCATTTTGAGTTTATTTTTGTGCATAGTGTGAGAAAATGATCTAGTTTCATTCTTCTGCATGTTGCTGTCCAATTCTCCCAACACCATCTGTTAAAAAGGCTGTCTTTTTTCCATCGGATATTCTTTCCTGCTTTGTCAAAGATGAGTTGGCTGTATACTTTTGGGTCCACTTCTGAGTTCTCGATTCTGTTCCATTGGTCTATAGGTCTGTTCTTGTGCCAATAGCATACTGTCTTGATGATGACAGCTTTGTAGTAGAGGCTAAAGTCTGGGATGGTGATACCTCCCGTTATGGTTTTATTTTTCAGTATTACTTTGGCTATTCGGGTCTTTTGTGGTTCCATACAAATTTTTGGATAGTTTGTTCTAGTTTTGAGAAGTATGCTGGTGCAATTTTGATTGGAATTGCATTGAATGTGTAAAGTGCCTTAGGTAGTAATGACATCTTAACTATATTTATTCTTCCTATCCATGAGCATGGAATGTTTTTCCACTTCTTTGTGTCTTCTTCAATTTCCTTTATAAGTTTTCTATAGTTTTCATCATACAGATCTCTTGTATCCTTGGTTAGGTTTATTCCGAGGTATTTTATGGTTTTTTTGTGCAATTGTGAATGGGATCAGTTTCTTGATTTCTCTTTCTGTTGCTTCATTGTTGGTGTATAAAAATGCAACGATTTCTGTACGTTGATTTTGTACCCTGCAACTTGGCTGAATTCTTGGATCAGTTCTAGTAGGCTTCTGGTGGAGTCTGTCGGGTTTTCTATGTAGAGTATCATGTCATCTACGAAGAGTGAAAGTTTGACTTCCTCTTTGCCAATTCTGATGCCTTTGATTTCCTTTTGGTGTCTGATGGCTGATGCTAGGACTTTCAGCACTATGTTAAACAGCAGTGGTGAGAGTGGGCATCCCTGTCGTGTTCCTGATCTCAGGGGGAAAGCTCTGAGTTTTCCCCGTTGAGGATGATGTTAGCTGAAGGCTTCTCATAGATGGCTTTGATGATGTTTAAGTAGGTTCCTTCTATCCCAACTTTCTCAAGAGTCTTTATTAAGAAGGGATGCTGTATTTTGTCAAATGCTTTTTCTGCATCTATTGACAGGATCATATGGTTTTTATCTTTTCTTTTATTGATATGATGTATCACATTGATTGATTTGCGAATGTTGATCCAGCCCTGTAACCCAGGAATGAATCCCACTTGATTTTGGTGGATGATTCTTTTGATATGCTGCTGGATTCGATTTGCAAGGATCTTGTTAAGGATTTTTGCATCCGTATTCATCAAGGATATTGGCCTGTAGTTCTCTTTTTTTGCTGGATCTCTGTCTGGCTTGGGAATCAGTGTGATGCTGGCTTCATAAAATGAGTCCGGGAGTTTTCCTTCGCTTTCTATTTTTGGAATAACTTGAGAAGAATTGGGATTAATTCTGTTTTAAATGTCTGGTAGAATTCCCCAGGGAAGCCATCAGGTCCAGGGCTCTTATTTGTTGGGAGATTTTTGATCACTGATTCGATTTCTTCAGTCATTATGGGTCTGTTCAGGTTTTCTATTTCTTCCCGTGTGAATTTTGGTAGTGAGTGTGTGTTTAGGAATTTGTCCATTTCTTCTAAGTTGTCTAATTTGTTGGCATATAATTTTTCATAGTATTCCCTGATAATTGCTTGTATTTCTGAGGAGTTGGTTGTAATAAGTCCATTTTCATTCATAATTTTGTCTATTTGGGTGCTCTCTCTTTTCTTTTGGATAAGTCTGGCTAGAGGTTTGTCAATTTTGTTTACCTTTTCAAAAAACCAACTCTTGGTTTCATTGATGTGTTCAATTGTTTCTTTGGTCTCTATGTTGTTTATTTCTGCTCTAATTTTTATATTTCTCTTCTTCTACTGGGTTTAGGGCGTTCTTGTTGCTCTGCCTCTAGTTCCTTTAGGTGAGCTGTTAGATTTTGGACTTGTGCTTTTTCTAATCTCTTGAAATAGGCCTGGAGAGGAATGTACTTTCCTCTTAGGACTGCCTTTGCCGCATCCCATAGATTTTGAATTGTTGTGTTTTCATTTTCATTTGTTTCCGTATATTTTTTAATTTGCTCTCTAATTGCCTGATTGACCCATTCATTCTTTAGAAGGGTGTTCTTTAACCTCCATATTTTTGGAAGTTTTCCAGACTTCTTCCTGTAATTGATTTCAAGTTTGAAAGCATTGTGATCTGACAGTGTGCATGGTATGATCTCTATTCTTTTATATTTATTGAGGGCTGCTTTATGTCCCAGTATGTGATCTATCTTGGAGAATGTACCATGCGCACTTGAGAAGAAAGTAAATTCCCTGGCCTCAGGATGTAAAGTTCTAAATATATCCGTCAGGTCCATCTGGTCCAATGTATCTTTCAAGTCCATTATTTCTTTACTGATTTTCTGTCTGGTTGACCTATCCATTGCTGTAAGCAGAGTATTAAAGTCCCCTGCTATTAGCACATTCTTATCTATAAGCTTGTTTCTGTTTGTGATTGTTTTAGATATATAGGTGCTCCCATATTCGGTGCGTAGACATATATGATTGTTAGTTCTTCTGATGGATGGACCCTATAATTATTATGTAGTGCCCTTCTTCATCTCTTGTGATTGTCTTTAATTTAAAGTCCAGTTTGTCTGATATAAGTATCGCTACTCCGGCTTTCTTTTGATTTCCTGTAGCATGATATATATATTTCTCCATCCCCTTACTTTTAATCTGAAGGTATCTTCCCGTCTAAAATGAGTTTCTTGTAGACAGCATATAGATGGATTTTGTTTTTTAATCCATTCTGCTACCCTATGTCTTTCGATTGGAGCATTTAGCCCATTTACATTCAGTGTTATTATTGAAATATGTGGGTTTAGAGTCTTTGTATCTTTTGTAGGGTTCATGTTTGTGGTGGTGTCTCTGGAATCTTTGTTCCTTGCAACATTTCCTTCAGAGCATCCCCCTCAGGATTTCTTGTAGGGCCAGCTTCGTGGTGACAAATTCTTTCAATTTCTGTTTGCTTGGAAAGGTTTTTATCTCTCCTTCTATTTTGAATGACAGGCTTGCTGGATAGAGGATTCTTGGCTGCATATTTTTACTGTTCATCACATTGAAGATCTCTTGCCATTCCTTTCTGGCCTGCCACGTTTCAGTAGATAGGTCTGTCACCACTCTGATGGGTTTCCCTTTGTATGTGAGGGCCCTTTTCTCCCTAGCTGCTTTCAAAATTCTCTCTTTGTCCTTGTATTTTGCCATTTTTACGATGATATGTCGTGCAGAAGATCGATTCAAGTTACGTCTGAGGGGAGTCCTCTGAGCCTCTTGTATTTCCACATTGACTTCCTTCCCCAGGTCGGGGAAGTTCTCTGCTATAATTTGTTCCAGGACTCCTTCAGCACCTTTCCCTCTCTCTTCCTCTTCTGGGATTCCTATGATACGGATATTGTTGCGTTTGACCGTGTCACTGAGCTCTCGAATTCTTCTTTCCTGTTCCTGGATCAGTTTGTCTCTTTTTTTGTCAGCTTCTTGTTTTTCTAGAATGGTGTCTTCTAAATCACTTATTCTCCTTTCTGCCTCTTCAAGCCGTGCATTGGAGGCCTCTAATTTATTATGGATCTCATTTATCGCATTTTTTTAATTCTTCATGCCTATTTTTATTTTCCATTCTGTCTGTAGCCATAGTTTCTTTGATGTCGCCTATGTTTTTTTCAAGCCCTGCTATTAATTTCACCATTATTATTCTAAAATCTTGTTCACTTATGCTGCTGATATCTGTTTTGAGCAGTTCATTAGCTGTCATTTCTTCTTGGAGTTTCTTTGGAGGAGAGCTCTTTCGTTTCGTCATTTTAGTTAGCTTTCCGGCTCTTGTTGGTTTTAAAGACCTGTTATGCTCTCTGTTTCTATGAGCACTGCTATATCCAAGAAGACTCTTTGACTTTCCAGGGCCTATCCTTTCAGAGATTGTTTTTTGAATGGTATCCCTCGGTCACTCTTGTTGGGACCTTAGTTATTTTATTTTCCTATTCGTAGTGATATTTGGGACTCTTCACCTTGTGTACTCTAGCTTGTTTCTTGAGGTAGCCCTGGAAAAGAAAACAGACAGACAAACACACAGGGAGCAGGAGCACACAAACGCACAGGCTGATTCAACTAACATGCAAAGTGAGAGGGAAAACGAAAAAGTTAATAGAAAAGACGGAGGAGGGAGAGCGAATAGGGAGCATAAAATACATAAAAGGGTCAAAAAGGGGAAAAGAAAAGGAAAAAAGAAGAAAACCGATGGACAAAGAACGGTTTAAAGCATATACCTGGATTTCCCAGCTACAGTTAAATAGCCGTGTGTATGCAGTGCTGGTTGAAGAGCATAGAGAAAAAGAGAGAAGGCAGGGCGAGACAAGGCAGATTTGGAAATAGAATGAACAGGCAGAAGGGATAAGAAACTTTTTTCAAAGAGGTAAAGGGTAGAATATGGTTGGATAGGTGAGAGAAGGATGCTGGAATTATCCAGAGAAACTATATAGTCTAATTACTCCTGAGAGAAATAGCTGAAAAAGTCGGTAAGTGTAGAATTTACATTTACAGAATGGACTTGTGATTGTTTAAGCAAGCTGGCGACCAGAGTTAATCAGGTCAGTGTTTGGGGGAAAAAAGCGAGAAAAGAGAAAAAAGAAGAAAAAAAGAGAAAAGAAAGGGAAAAAAAAAGAAAGAAGAAAAAAAAAAAGAAAAGAAAAAAAAAGGAAAAAGAAAAAAGAAAAAAAAAAGGGAGGAGGGCACCTCTCAGACAGGGATGGGCGTGGCGTGATCCGATGCCTCAGGCGGGGGTTCTGCCTTGGCGATTGTGGGGAGGAGAGTGACGGTGCTCCAGTCCCTTCTTGAACCCCGGGCTGCAGCTCGCTTTTTTTTTTTTTTGGCGTGTCAACTCCCCGTTCCGGGGACGCAGCCGAAGTTGGTTGCACTCTTCAACCCAGACCAGTTCCAATCTCCAATCTCTGAAGTTGCCTTAGACACAGCTTCCCAGACAACCCCCTCGGGCTATTCCAGGCTCCCAGCTGAGCTCTGGGGGCGGAGTCAGGATCGCTGCTTCATTCTCTGGTCGGCTCTGGTGCGCATGCGCGGGGCTTGCCTGCTGGGTCCGTGTAGCCTGAGCCCGCTGGAGTGAGGAAAAGCGGGTCTCTCTATGGCTCGTCACCCGAAGTACGAACTCACAGGCAAATTTCCCAGTTTTTAGCTCTTTGCCTTCCCTCTCGAGTTCCAGCCAGCCAGGAGCGCAGACGCCTGGTGTCTGCGCGTCTCCTTCAGGGGTCCCAGCTGCCCTGGAGCTACAATGGCGGCAGGCGCGCCGCCGCTGGAGTGAGGAAAACCGGGTCTCTCTATGGCTCGTCACCCGAAACACGAACTCACAGGCAAATTTCCCAGTTTTTAGCTCTTTGCCTTCCCTCTCGAGTTCCAGCCAGCCAGGAGCGCGGACGCCTGGTGTCTGCGCGTCTCTTTCAGGGGTCCCAGGTGCCCTGGAGCTACAACGGCGGCAGGCGCACCCGCTCCGCTTTAAAACCCAACCTCCAGGAGCGGCACAAAGAAGCAGTTTGTGTGCTCAGCCTCCCCCAGGACCAGTTGTCGCGAGGGGACCTGGTGTGCAGGTATTTGGCAAGTACAGTCTTTCTATGCACCGAGCGGAGATTTTTCTGTCTCGGACTCTCTCCTTTTCCCCTCTCACTCCCCGTAGAGGGTAGAGGGGGATCGCCTCCCACCCTGGAGGCTCCGATCCCGGCCTGATTTTACCTTCCCCGGTTCGCACTCACGTTAGAAGGCTTTCTCAGTGGATTCTGCGTCCTTTTTTTCTCCCAGTCTCTCAGGTTTTGTATGGTTTCCAATGGCTTCAGATCTTTTCTGTGTGATGTATGGGCGCGAGTGCAAGTACGGAGCTCCTTACTTCTCCGCCATCTTGCCTCAATCCTTGTTTTGTTTTTTAATATTAATGAGGTCCCAGTAGTTCATTTTTGGTTTTGGTTATCTTGCTTTAGAGACATGTCTAGTAAGATATTGCTCCGGCTGAGGTCAAAGAGATTGCTGCCAATGTTCTCCATGATTTTGATGGTTTCCTGTCTCACATTTAGATATATCATCCATTTTAGTTTATTTCTGTGCCTGGTGCAACAATAGTGGCCCAGGTTCATTCTTCTGCATGTTGCTGTCCTGTTTTCCCAATGCCATTTTGCTGAAGAGACTTTTTTCCATTGAATAATCTTTTCTGCTTTTTTAAAAGATTAATTGACAATATAATTTTGAGCCTATTTCTGGGTTTTCTATTTTGTTGCACTGATCTATGTGTCTGTTTTTTGCCAATACCATATTGTTTTGATGGTTACAACTTTGTAATACATCTTGAAGTCCAAAATTGTGATGCTTCCAACTTTGGTTTTCTTTTTTAGTGTCGTCTGGTTCCATACAACTTTTAGGATTGTTTGTTCTATCTCTGTGAGGAATGCTAGTATAATTTTTGTAGGAATTGCATTGAACGTTTATACTGCTTTGGGTAGAATTGACTTTTTAACAATATTTTTTCCTCCAATCCATGAACATGGAATATTTTTCCATTTCTTGGTGTCTTCTTCAATGTCTTTCAAAAGCTTCTATAATTTTCAGCATACATATTTTCACCTCTTTGGTTAGGCATATTCCTAGGTATCTTATGATTTTTGGTGCAATTTTAAATGGAACCTTTTTTTTTTTTTTAGAAATAGTTTATTGTCAAGTTGGTTTCCATATAACATCCAGTGCTCATCCCCACAAGTGCCCTCCTCCATGACGATCTCCCCCCTCCACCCACACCCATCAGTCCTCAGTTTGTTCCCATCATTCAAGAGTCTCTCATGGTTTGCCTCTCTCCCTCTCCCCCACCATTTCCTCCCTTCTTTTCCCCCATGGTCCTCCATTAAGTTCCCCCTAATCCTCCTATACGTGCAAACATATGATATTTGTCCTTCTCTGCCTGACTTATTTCGCTCAGCATAACACCCTCAAGGTCCATCCATGTTGCTACACATGGCCAGATTTCATTGTTTCTCATTGCCATGTAGTATTCCATGGTATAGATAAACCACATCTTCTTGATCCATTCATCTGTTGATGGACACTTAGGCTCTTTCCATGTTTTAGCTATTGTGGAGAGTGCTGCTATGAACATTGGGGTACATGTGCTCCTATGCCTCAGCATTTCTGTATCCCTTGGGTAAATTCCTAGCAGTGCTATTGCTGGGTCATAGGGGAGTTCTATTGTTAGTTTCCTGAGGAACCTCCACACTGTTTTCCAGAGGGGCTGTACCAGTTTACATTCCCACCAACAGTGTAGGAGGGTGCCTGTTTCTCCACATCCTCGCCAGCATCTAGAGATCTCTGATTGGCTCATTTTAGCCACTCTGACTGGCGTGAGGTGGTATCTCAGTGTGGTTTTGATTTGTATTTCCCTGATGAGGAGGGATGCTGAGGATCGTTTCATGTGCCTGTTAGGCATCTGGATGTCCTCTTTGGAGAAGTGTCTGTTCACATCTTCTGCAAATGGAATCATTTTTTGATGTCTCTTTTTGTTGCTTTATTATTGGTGCATAGAAATGTAACAAATTTATGTACATTGGTTTTGTATGGAGCGAATTTGCTGATTTCATGTATCACATCTAGCAGTTTTCTGGTGGAGTCTTTCAGATTTTCTCCATAGGTGTCATGTGATCTGCAAGGAATAAAAATTTGACTTCTTCCTTGCCAATTTATGTACTTTTTATTTCTTTTTGTTGTCTGATTTCTGAAGCTAGTACTTCCAGGACTACGGTGAACAACAGTGGTGGGACTGGACATCCCTGACATGTTTCTGACCTTAGGGGGAAAACTCTCAGTTTTTCCTCTTTGAGGATGACATTAGTTGCAGGTCTTTCATATGTGGCCGTTATGATCTTGAGGCATGTTCTGTGTCTCCCTACTTTCTTGAGGGTTTTATCAAGTAAAAATGCTCTATTTGTAAAATGATTTTTTCTGCATCTATTAAGAGGACCATATGTTTCTCATTCTTTCTTTTCTTCATGTGGTATATCATGTTGATTGATTTGCAAGTATTGAACTAGACCTGACGCCCAGGTATAAATCCCACTTGATCACGGTGAATAATTCTTTTAATGTACTGACGAATTTGATTTGCTACTGTCTTATTGAGAATTTTTGCATCCCTGTTCATCAGGGAAATTGGTCTGTAGTTCTCCTTTTTAGTGGGGTAATGCTGGCTTCATAGAATGAGTTTGGAAGTTTTCCTTCCACTTTTTTTCTTTGGAAGAGCTTCAAACAGAACAGGTATTAACACTTCTTAGAATGTTTTGTAGGAATCCCATGGAAAACCATCTGGCCGTGGATTCTTGTTTGTTGGGATATCTTTGATTACTGAATCAATTTCTTTACTGGTTATGTGTCTGTTCAGCTTTTCTGTATCTTTCTGTTTCAATTTTGGTAGTTTATATGTGACTAAGAATTTTTCAATTTGTTCTGGATTGCCCAATTTTTGGCATATAATTGCTAATAATAGTCTCAGAGTTATTTGTCTTTTTGTGGTATTGCTTGTGATTTCTCCTCTTTTGTTTGTGACTTTATTTATATGGGTCCTTTCCTTTTTCTTTTTGATAAGACTGGCTTGGGGGTTATCAGCTTTGTTAATTTTTTCAATAATCATTCCCTAAGTTTTTAAAATCTGTTCTGTTGTTTTTTATTTCAATGTCATTGATTTGTGCTCTAACCTTTGTGTTCCCTTCTTCTGCTGGTTTGGGGTTTTGTTATTCTTCTTCCAGATCCCTTAGGAGTAATATTAGGTTATGTATTTGAGACATTTCTTCCTTCTTTAGGAAGGTATGGATTGCTATGTACTTCCCTGTTATGTCCACCCTTGCTGCATCCCAAAGGTTTTGGAGTTCTATGTTTCCCTTCTCATTGGTTTCCACATACTTTATTTCTTCTTTTTCTTTTTTTTTAATGTTATATTTATTTCTGAGAAAGAGAGAGCATGAGCAGGGGAGGGTCAGAGAGAGAGGGAGACAAAGAATCCGAAACAGGCTCCGGGCTCTGAGCAGGCTGTCAGCACAGAGCCCGATATGGGACTCGAACCCACGAACCGCGAGATCATGACCTGAGCCGAAGTCAGACGCTTAACCGACTGAGCCACCCAGATGCCCCACTTTATTTCTTCTTTAATTTCTTGGTTAACCCATTCGTTTTTTAGCCTCCAACTATTTGTGGTCTTCCCAATTTTTTTCTTGTGTTTGATATCAAGCATTGTGGGCTGTAAATATGCAAGGTATGATCTCGTTTCATACTTGTTGATGGCTGATTTGTGACCCAGTATGTGATCTATTCTGGAGAATGTTCTACATGCACTCAAGATGAATGTGAATGAAATGTTCTGAATATGTATGTTAAGTCCATCTTGTCCAGGATGTCATTCAAAGCCATTGTTCCTTGTTGATTTTTACTTAGATGATCTGTCCTTTGTTATGTGCTGTAATTAATAATAATATAGTTGTATTAATATCAATTAATTTCTTTGTGATTGTGATAAACTGATTTTTATATATGGATGTTCCAAGTAGGAGAATAAATATTTATAATTGTTAGATCTTCTTGGTGGATAAACCCCCCTAATTATGATATAATGCCCTTATTCATTTCTTGTTATAGTTTTTGTTTTAAAATCATTTCTCTGAGGTATCTGGGTGGCTCAGTTGGTTAAGAGTCTGACTTTGGCTCAGGTCATGATCTCACAGTCCATGGGTTCAAGCCCCATGTCCAGCTCTATGCTGACAGCTCAGAGCTTGGATCCTGCTTCAGATTCTGTGTCTTTCTCTGTCTGCCCCTCCCACACTCAGGCTCAATCTCTCTCTCTCTAAGAAATAAATAACATTTTTAAAAGTTAATAAAAAGAAAAAGTCATTTCTCTGATATAAGTATGACTACTTTGGCTTTTCTTTTGACATTCGTTAGCATGATATACAGTTCTTCATACCCTCACTTTCAAGCTGCATGTGTCTATAAGTATAAAATGAGTTTCTTGCTGGCAGTGTATAAATGAATCTTGTTTTTTTATCCATTCTGATATCCTATGTCTTTTTTGATTGAAGCATTTAGTCCATTTACATTCAAAGTGATTACTGACAGACATGAATTTAGTGCCATTGTGTTGCCTGTAGAGTTGGTGTTTCTGGTGATTCTTTCTAGTCCTTTCTAGTCTTTGTTTCTTTTGGTTTCACCCTCCCCCCAATCAAAGACTCCCCCTAAGAATTTCTTGTAGGGCTGTTTTAGTGATCATAAGCTCCATAAGTTTGTGTTTATCTGGGAAAGTCTTTATATCTCCTCTGCTTTGAATGACAGCTTTGCTGGATAAATAATTCTTGGCTGCATATATTTCCCATTCAGCACTTGAATATGTCCTGCCCCACCTTTCTGGCCTACCAACCTTTTGTGGACAGATCTGCTGTGAACCTGATCTGTCTTCCCATATAGGTTAAGAACTTTTTTCTCCTTGTTGATTTCATGATTCTTTCCTTGTCTGCATATTTTGTGAATTTGACTATGACATGTCTTGGTGATGGTTGGTTTTTGTTGAATCTAATGGTAGTTCTCTGTGCTTCTTTGGTTTTGATGTTTGTGTCCTTCCCTAGATTAGGGAGGTTTTCATCTACAATTTTCTCCCATAAGCTCTTTGCCCCTTTTTATCTCTCTTCATCTTTGGAGCTCCTTTGATACAAATGTTATTCCTCCTAATAAGTTGCTGAGTTCTCTAAGTCTTGTAGTATGGTCTTTTGCCTCCTCCTCCCTCTTTTCCTGTTTTATTATTTTCCATAGTTTTGTCTTCTATATTGCTACTTCATAGCTCTGCTTTGTTTATCCTTGCCATCACAGTACCCATTCAAGATTGCATCTTTGTTATAACATTGTTAATTTCAGCCTTACTAGATTTTAGTTCTTTTATCTCTGAAGAAAGGAATTTTATGCTATCTTCTATGCTTTGTTTCAACCCCAGCTAGTATTCTTATATTCATGATTTTTTAAAAGTGTTTTATTTATTTTTGAGAGAGAGAGAGAGACAGCATGAGCAGGGGAGGGTCAGAGAGAGAGGGAGACACAGAATCTGAAACAGGTTCCAGGCTCTGAGCTGTCAGCACAGAGCCCGACATGGGGCTCTACCTATGAACATGAGATCATGACCTGAGCCGAAGTCGGATGCTCAACCGACTGAGCCACCCAGGTGCCTCTATATTCATGGTTTTATATTCTATTTCAGATATAGATTAATCAGTTGATTAAGTCTCTGGCCATCATATCTTCCTGTTCATTCTTTTGGGGTGAATTTCTCCATCTTGTCTTTTTGGAGGAAGAAAAAATTAAAAAATAAGGAAAAAATTAAATTAAAAAAATCAAAGTCAAAACAAAACAACAGAAATCAAATAAAGGAAGCTATGCCCTAGAAGTATTTCAGTTTGCTTCTTGAGAGAAGCTTAATAGGAAAGAGAAAGGAAAAAGAAAAAAGGGTTTACTTCTTTTGAAAAAAAAGGTTTAAAAAGTAATTTTCTTAAATAATAAAATAAATAAAATAAAATAGAATAAAAAATTTTGTTTATTCTGTATCCAAGAAAGGAGGGAAAAGGAAGAAAGAAAGAAAGAAAGAAAGAAAGAAAGAAAGAAAGAAAGAAAAAAAGAAAGGGAAAAAAGAAATAAAGAAAACAACAGAAGCAACAACAAGCAAAAAAATGAGCAAACAATGAACAAGTTTATCCAGTTAGAAGTTATATCCAGGTTTCCCTAGAACGGAAACTTTGCAGCACACTATGGTCTGTAGACTAAACAGGTGGAAGAGATTTGTGCTGGTCTTCTGGGAGATGTGCCTGGAGGGTACAGGTGGGCAGAGCTTGGTATAACAGCTCTGTTCTCTAGTTGGTGGTGCTGCTTAGCTCACTGGGATTAATCCACACACACAGGAGCTAATGATGAAGATGACTTCAGCTTGCTCCCTAGTTTCTGGTGTGGAAATTTCGTACCCTCACAGATGTGCAATCAAGCACTCCTCCTTTGTCTCAGTCTTCTCTTCACTCTCTACCTTTACCTTGTCTGTGTCTAAGCTGTCTGCCTGCTGGGCTATGCTTCCCCCCCGAATTTTATCCCAAATGGTGCTGTTTCAAAACCCCACACTTCGGAGTCCCCTGAAGCTTAGACCCACACTGATTTCCGGGAAAAGGTCTCATCATTTAATGGTTAGGTACTGACTTGTCCTACAAAATGCTAGCATGATCCTGCAGCAGAAGAGGTTCAGAAGTTATGGTCAATCATAACACATAGCTGGTGCTGGGTTTTGTTGCACTCATCTAGTGTCTTTGTCTCAATATCAATAAACATGGCAGCTCTCTGGGGTCCACTGGGACTGTTGCCTGCAGGGAGGCCATATTACCTCTACCTAATGCACTCCAACCAGGAGAACCACTTTTCTGCATGTCACACATACGACCCCTCAGATTGTGCTGCCTGCTCCTGGTGAGTCATCCTGCTTCCTCACCAGAGCACTGCCAGACACTGGGCTCTGAAACTCAGACTCTGTGCTTCACTGTTTATAGAAAATTGGCAGTATTAAAAAACTAAAAAGCAAAAAAAATGGCAGTATTGAAACCCTTTCCTTTTTCTCCATCAGTGGTTTTGGGGACCAGATTTCTTGTCCATTTTCCTGAGAGTGTTTTCACTCTTTCTCTCTCTCTTTTTCTCCAGTTACTTTCAGGAGGAGTGCTTTCCTTGTGTGTTCCTGATGTGCTGTATTCTCTCCCACTCTGGCTTTTTCTCTCCATCCCCCATAAAAGTGACTCCCTACCCTCCATTGCTCCACAACTTTTCTTTCCTCCAATTCACATTTCTGGACCATGTACCTGCTTAATTCTCTGGCTCAAATTATGCAGATTATTGTGTTAATCCTCAGATCAATTTCCTAGGTGTTCAAAATAGTTCAATGCTGATCTAGCTGTGTTCCAAGGATGAGACAATCTCAGGGTCCCCATAGTACTCTGCATCTTAACTCCTCCTTGATCTACCTTCTTAAATTTTAAATTCCATTTTTCTAACTCCATAAATCCATCATTTTTGCTTACTTGTCCTTTATCTTCACAGCTTAAGTCCATTCAAAGTTACCCAACTTGAATTTTCCTGTTAATTATACTTTTAGTGTCATTATTATGGATTTTCATCTGGATATTACTTTTCAATTTATCTGCTATCTTTCCTTTGATCAGAAAGCTCCATTTTTATCCCAATCAGCATTTAGGTTTCTAGATTTGCATTTTAACTTCAAATTTCCTCATTAACTGTAGTTTTGTTTTGATACCTTTATGTGGTATGTAAAATTATTCAGAGCATGGAACAATTAAAAACATATATTTTCACCCAGAGAATCCACATGGAAGAGAAGCAAGGGGACCTAAAGTTCCCTTGTCCCTCAAACACAGCAGTGTGAAGCCAGAGGACTTAGAATTCCAAGGGTCCAGGCTGACACCAGATCAGGGGCACATGTGGACAACTTGGTGGGCCATAGTGTTACTTCAATGAACAGATCAAAGCACACCTGGTGGAGAGTCCAAACCATCACAATGAAAAGGGAGATAAAGCAACCAGAGTCACAAGAGAGAGCACATAACACAAATCAAAAAAAAAAAAAAAAAAATCTCCTGAAGGGCAAGGCTATGGACAGTATGTGACCCCTCTTTAATATAGTAGTGTTTGCCAATGCAGGACACATAACTAGCTTTTAAAACACATTAAGGGACAGAAACCTAGCCAAAATGATGAAATGGATGAATTCTCCTCAAAAGAAATTCCAGGGAGAAATAACAACTAAGATTGATCAAAATAGGTATAAACAATGTAACTGATCAAGAATTTAGAATAATAGTCATAATATTAATTGCTGGGCTTGAAAAAAGCACAGAATACAGCAGAGAATCTATTGCTGTGAAAATCAAAGATCTAAAAAAATAGTCCTGATGAATTAAGAAATGCTGTGAATGAGGTACAAATAAGCTAGATGTGGTCACAGTGAGGACTGAAGAGGCAGAGGGGAGAATAAGTGAAATAGAAGATAAAATTATGGAAAAAGATGAAGCTGAGAAAAACAGAGATAAAAAAAATCTAGACCACAAGGGGAAAATTAAAGAACTAAGTAATTCAAGAAACCATAATAATATCTGGATCATAGGAATTCTAGGAAAAGAAGAAGAGAGAGAAAGGGACAGAAGGTTTACTTGAACAAATCATAGCTAAGAACTCCAATCTGGGGAGGCAGACATTCAAATCCAAGAGGTACAGAGAACTCCCCTCAGACATAACAAGAACTGATCTTCTCCAGGACATATCATAGAGAAACTGGCAAAATAAAAGATAAAGAGAGAATTTTGAAAACAGCTTGGGACAAACAGGCCTTAACCTACAAGCGTAGACACCTAAGGGTAGCAACAGACCTGTTCAATGAAACTTGACAGGCCAGAAGGGGGTGGCAGGAAATATTCAATGTACTGAATAGGAAAAATATGCAGCCAGGAATCCTTTATTCAACAAGACTGTCATTCAGAATAAGAGAGATATAAGTTTTCCCAGACAAATAAATAACAAAAGAGTTCATGACCACTAAACTATCCCTGCAAGAGATCCTAAGGGAGACTCTTTGACTGAAAGGTTGCAAAGATTACAAAGGACCAGAGAGATCACCACAAACATGAAATCTACAGATAACACAATGACACTAAATTCATATCTATCAATAATAACACTGAATGTAAATGGACTAAATATTCCAATCAAAAGATATAAGGTGTCACAATGGATTAAAAAAAAATAAGATCCATCTATATGCTGTCTACAAGAGACCCATTTAGACATGAGGACACTTTCAGATTGAAAGTGAGAGGATGTAGAGTCATCTGTCATGACACTGGAAGTCAAAAGAAAGTTGGAATTGCCATCCTTATATAGGACAAACTATATTTTAAACTAAAGGCTGTAACAAGAGAAAAAGTGGGGCATTATGTCATAATTACGGGTTTATCCATCAAGAAGAGCTAACAATTAGAAATGTATATGCACCCAATTTGAAGGCTCCCAAATATATAAACCCATTAATCACAAACATAAGCAATCTTATTGAGAAGAAATACGGTAATTGCAGGTGACTTTAATACTTCACTTACTGCAATGGACAGATCACCTAGGCAGAAATCAATAAAGAAACAATGTTCCTGAATGATACACTGGACCAGACAGACGACAGATATATTCATAACTTTTCATTTAAAAGCAGCAGAATACACATTCTTTTTAAGTGCACATATAACTTTCTCTAAGTAAATTACATACTGGATCACAAAAGAGACCTCAATAAATGTAAAAGAACTGAGATCATACCATGCACATTTTCAGATCACAATGCTATGAAACTTGAAATCAATCAGAGGAAAATGTTTGGAAAACTTCCAAAAGCATGGAGATTAAAGAACATCTACTAAAGAATGAATAGGTCAACCAGGCAATTAAATGATAAATTAAAAAATATATGGAAGCAAATTATGATGAAAATACCACAGTCCAAATCTTTGGGACTGCAGCAAAAGCAGTTCTATGAGGAAAATACATTGCAATCCAGGCCTGTCTCAAGAAACAGGAAAATTCCCAAATACAAAATCTAACAGCACAGCTAAAGGAACTAGAAGCAGGACAGCAAAGAAACTCCAAGGCCAGTAGAAGAAGAGAAATAATAAAGATTAGACAGAAATAAATAACAGATTTTTTTTAAAAACCCAGTAGAACAGATCAATGAAACTAAGAGTTGGTTTTTTGAAAAAATAAACGAAATTGATAAACCCCTAGCCAGACTTCTAAAAAAAAAAAAAAAAACAGAAAGGACCCAAATAGATAAAATTATGAATAAAAATGGACATATCACAACAACCCCTCAGAAATACAAACAACTACCAGAGAATACTATGAAATTTATATTCCAATCAACTGGACAACCTGGAAGAAATGGACAGATTCCTAGACACCCACACATTACCAAAACTCAAATGGGAAGAAATAGAAAATTTGAACAGACCCAAAACTAGTGAAGAAATTGAATCAGTTAATAAAATCTCCCAACAAACAAGGGACATGAGGTAGATGGCTTCCCAGGGAAGTGCTACAAGATATTCAAAGCAGAGTTACTACCTATCCTTCTCAAACTGTTCCAAAAAATAGAAATAGAAAGAAAGCTTCTGGATTCATTCTATGAAGCCAGCATTACCTTGACTCCCAAAACAGAGAGACACCCCACAAAAAAATAATTACAGGTCAATATTCCTGATGAACATGGATGCAAAAATTCTCGGTAAGATACTAACAATTTGAATTCAAGATCATGTATACAGAATTATTCACCATGATCAAGCGGGATTCATTCCTGAGCTTCAGGGTTAGTTCAGTACTTGCAAATCAATCAATATGATACATCGCATTAATAAAAGAAAAGATAAGAACCATATGATCCTGTCAATAGATGCAGAAAAAGTATTTGACAAAACATAGCATCCTTTCTTAATAAAATCTCTCAAGAAATTTGGGATAGAAGGAACATACTAAACATCATAAAAGCTATATATAAAATGCCCACAGTTAATATCATCCTCCATGAGGAAAAACTGAGAGCTTCCCCCTGAGATCAGGAACACGACAGGGATGTCCACTCTCACCACTTTGGCTTAAAGTAATGTTGGAAGTCCTAGAATCAGCCATCAGACAACAAAATGAAATAAATGCATCAAAATTGGCTAAGAAGTCATCAAACTTTCACTTTTCACAGATGACATGATACTCTGCATATAAAACTGGAAAGACTCCACCAAAAAGGTGCCAGAACTGATACATGAATTCAGCAAAGTTGAAAGAGGCAAACTCAATGTACAGAAATCGGTTGCATTTCTATACACCAATAATGAGGCAACAGAAAGAAAAAATCAACAAATTAATCCCATTTACAATTGCACCAAGAACTATAAAATATCTAGGAAGAAACCTAGCCAAAGATGTAGGAGATCTGTATGAAGAAAACTATATAAAACTTATGGAGGAAATGGAAGAAGACACAAAGAAATGGAAAAGCATTCCATGCTCATGAATTGGAAGAATAAATATTGTTAAAATGTCAATACGACCCAAAGCAGTCTACACATTCAATGCAATCCCAATTGAAATTGCACCTCATTCTTTCAACACTAGAACAAAACAATCATACAATTTGTATGGAACCACAAAAGGACTCCAAATAGCCAAAATAATACTGATGAAGAAAACCGAAGCAGGAGGCATCACAATCCCAGACTTTACTACAAAGCTATAATCATCAAGACAGGATGGTATTGGCACAAAAACAGACATAGACCAATGGAATAATATAGAGAACCCAGAATTGGACCCACAAATGTATGGCCAACTAATCTTTGACAAAGCAGGGAAGAGTAGCCAATGGAAAAAAAGACAGTCTCTTTAGCAAATGGTGCTGGGAGAACTGGATTGCAACCTGCAAAAGAATGAAACTAGACCACTTTCTTACAGCATACATAAAGATGAGCTCAAAACAGATGAAAGACCTAAATGTGAGATAGGAAACCATCAAAACCCTAGAGGAGAAAGCAGGCAACAACCTCTTTGACCTCAGCCACAGCAATTTCTTACTCACTACATCTCCTAAGGCAAGGGAATTAAAAGCAAAAATGAACTATTGAGACCTTATCAAAGCAAAAAGCTTCTGCTCTGCAAAGGAAACAATTAACAAAAGTAAAAGGCAACCGTCGGAATGGGAAAAGATAGTTGCAAATGACACATCAGATAAAAGGCTATTATCTCAAATCTATAAAGAACTCACCAAAGTGCACACCTGAAAAGCAAATAATCCATTGAAGAAATGGGCAGAAGACATGAATAAACAGTTTTCCTAAGAAGACATCTGGTAAGATAATTCTCTTTTGAGACTTGATTTTGTTTGGAACAAGCTTTGATGAGACAGCTTGGTTTAGAAACTGAGTCTCATAGGCTCTGGGTAGAGTAGGCTGCAGAAAGAATGAGGAAGTTCTCCAACAGAAGAATGAGAATAGTTGTAATGTGCAAAAAATCCCGAATATGGGTAAAGCAGACCTATAAATACAGATAATAAACTGATGATTGCCAGAGTTAAGGAGCCCTGGGGATGAACAAATAAAAGACAGTGATTAGATAAAGACTTCTGCATATGGAATGAAGTAGTAAATCATAACACCAAAAGACACAGCATAGGGGATATAATCAGTGATATTGTAATAGTGTTATATGGTGACAGATTGTAGCTACACTTGTGATGAGTATAACATAAGATACAGAGAAGTTGAATCACTATGTTGCACAGCTGAAACTAATGTAACATTGTGTGTCAATTTTACCCAAATAAGAGGGGGAGAAGGGTGATGGGCATGGAGGAGGGCACTTGTTGGGATGAGCACTGGGTGTTATATGGCAACTAACTTGATAATACTATTTAAGGAAAAAATAAATAAGTGAATAAATAAATAAATAAATAAAAATAAATAAAATAAAAAAATAAAAAGTGGTGAAGGGGCTAAGTTTAGCACTTGAAGAATAGTCTGAAACTGAGAAAAAAGAGGTGGAAGAAAGGCAGTTCCTTTGAAGGCGCCTGGGTGGCTCAGTCGGTTAAGTGTCCGACTTCGTCCGAATCTCACGGTTCCTGGGTTCGAGCCCTGCGTCGGGCTCTATGCTGACAGCCAGCTCAGAGCCTGGAGCCTGCTTCAGATTCTGTGTATCCCTCTCTCTCTGATCCTCCCCTGCTCACGCTGTCTGTCTCTCTCAGAAATAAATAAAACATTAAAAAAAAAAAAAGACAATTCCTTTGAGAGCTAGTGTATACTAACTATCCTGGATCTGGAGGCAATGACAGCCTGTCTAAATTATATACATCATTATTTATCTCTTTTTCAAAAGAAAGGGCATTGATTCTCCTGGAAATAGAGAAAACTGAACACTTCGGATGGCAGTGTCTTTCATTAGGTTGTCATTTTAGCATTAAGTCAAATTTCTCCCACTCTACTCAAAGGGCGGGACCGTGGCCAACTCATGCTTTGATCTCCAAGAGACCATGCATGAAACTAGTGACCTTTTATAATTGAAAAGTGGAGCTTGCACTTTTCTTATAAAGTCCCTTGTGGTTCCATCCTACCTCCCACACAGCCAAACTTATTAATCACATCCTTTTTAGTTCTTGTTTCTACTTACCCAGCTCTCCCTTACCAAACAACAAGATAGCTACCGAATTATGAAAATCTTTGTAAAAATGGAGGATAATTTTGTTCTCCTTAAGATAAACTTTTATTTTTACTTTAAAAAGATGCCAAAAAATGTACTGTATTTCTTTATGTGTGTGTGGAGATTATTGCTGTACACTAGCCTTTCTTATTCTGCAAAATTTGATTTTAAAACTGGTGAGAGAGATTATATGTGAATGTTTGTGAGACTATAAGGACTTTTTTTCTCCTGAAATGTGTGTGTTTAAAAGGAATAAGTGCACATCTTGATCAATTATCAGAAACGAATCACACCCATGTAATCAGTATTAATATCAATAAATAGAACATTAACGGACTCCAAAAATTTCCTATCCAAGTACTTTATCCTTCCACGCAAGTGACTACTGTTCTGACTCCCATTAGCTTCTACTAGTTTTGTCTGTCTTTGAATTGTTTATAAATGGAATCACACCTGAAACACTGCTTTCTGTCTGGCATCTTTTAATAAAAATTGCTTATGAGATAAATACTTTCTGTTGTGTATGGCAATAGTTGTTAACTATGATTGGAATATAAAATTCCAACTTAGGAATATGCTTCAGTATTTTACTCTTGGTGTATATTGGGTGTTTTACAGTTTGGTATAGTTGTTGCTATGAACATCCTTGTACAGGACCTTTGGAAATATATGTATGTATTTTTGGCATATGTCTAATAGTGGAAATGCTGGTTCATAAAGTATACTTATGTTCAGCTTTAGTAATTATGGCCAGTTTTTCAAAGTTATTATATTAATTAACCCAGATAACGATAGAAGATCACAATTCCCTCCAGGACTTTCAATTATTGTCTGTGCATCTTTAGTTATCCTTCTACCTAGTAAATCTATTCATTTGAATATTTAGGCTTTGAGAAATTACACTATGATTTACAGTGGTTTTATATTAACTATCCATTAGCCCCTCATTTCAGACGTCAGAAGTGGTGAGAGGAGAAAATTAGCCATATGGTGAGGACATTGAGTCTCCAGAATTTAATTACCAGTACCTCACAATTACCAACAGCTTTGCTGGTTCCTCAGGAGCAGCCTCTGATTGGACTAAGCCCAGAATCTGAGCCCGGAGCTATAAGTAGACCCAAAGAAAAAGCAACATGTGACTACCTTGACAGTTCTGTCATCCAACTTTTTTTATGTGAAGAATGGTCAGGTTGATAAATCTCTGAGAAATTTTTGCCCTCTTAGAAGCAGTTTTCAAAAAACAATTCTCAGCTTCTTGCCCTATTAAAAAAAAAAAAAAGGCAAATGTTAGGAGGGGAAAAGGTACTGAATATCAGTTCATCTTTCTTCAGTTCTCTTTTTCTCTTCTGTCAAATCTACATTGCCTCTGAAACAGACTTCCACAAGGTCCATAATATCTAAACTTCACTGGTAGAATGTGTAAATTTGAGAGGTCCACTGAAAATTGAAAATCAGGAACCCTTGTTTAAAAATGATTAACACCGACAGAGCTTAACTTCGTGCAGAGGACTTCTAAATGTGAGGTCCTATGCAATGACATAAGTTGCACCCCTTGCCCCTGATCCTCTATTCACTAGACTCAGGAAACATTGAGAAACAGCCTAAATATATCTACCTAAAGTTTCCTTCTTCTCATTCTTTTTTAATTGTAATTCATTGAAGAGGTACAAGATATCTTGTGTATTTGCAAAAGCATAATTATTTACAACTCTTTTTAATGCCAGTATCTATCTGCATTTCAATTTTACTTTTTTTGTAAGCATGAAGCTATTGATTGAAGTGAGCAACACACTTTAACAACTCTGAAAGGTTTTCACTCCTCAAGAACAAAATTGCACTAATCCATGAGACAATAAGATGTGCTAAATGGCACACAGCATGAAGTATTTGCATAATTCTTTGAAATGCATTGTGTCTCCTAAAAATCTTAATGGAAAACTCTTGTGTTATATTATTAGGGTTCCCCCCCCATATTTGCCTTAAGTATGGTAACTGTAGCTTCCTACTATAGTGATCTTCAGGACCCATTTTCATAAATCATGTGCCATTAAAGAAAATACTATAACAAAGACCTTTATGAGCTTATAAAAATGAGACTAGCTAGACAGGACCTGAGGCTACGCAAATGATTTCAACACTACAGTTTAGTAGTCTCTAACATTGAAATAAACATGAATGAGGTAGTCTCCAATGCCTAAAAACCCCTGTGTTTGTTATCACAATTTAAAAATTAGTACTTAACTATTTTAAGTTAAATAATCCATGCCCCTTGTGAAAACTCTAATATAACAGGGCTAGGAGAAAGTCATAACCACCTCATCTGTGTATCCTGGGGTAATGGTTGTTTCTCTGTAGCATTGAGAATTGTGAAGAACAGAATAGAGAACTGTCTTGGATTCACCTTTCTTACTCAGGCAATTTGCTCTCTACCACAGAATATGAAGTCACTTTAACCATGAATATCTTCAATCAACAAAGTCCCAATCATCTTAGTACATGTGATCTAAAACGTTGTTAGAAAAAGTGTCTGTTATATACTGGTATAGAATTAGACAAAGATAAAGAATTCTTATTTATTTTCTTAGCTTTATTCAGTATTTTAAAACTTCTTTGGTAGGAATATAAATTTTTTTAATGTTTTATTTATTTCTAGGAGAGAGAGAGAGAGAGAGAGAGAGAGAGAGAGAGAGAGAGCAGGGGAGGGTCAGTGAGAGAGGGAGTCACAGACTGAAACAGGCTCCAGGCTCCGAGCCAGCAGTCAGCACAGAGCCCGACGCATAGGTCGAACCCACGAACTGCGAGATCATGACCCAAGCGAAAGTCGGACGCTTAACCGACTAAGCCACCCAGGCACCCCAAAACTTCTTTGGTAGAATTATAGAGGTATATATAAAAGTATGTATTTCTAGACACTTGAGTTGACATATGCAAAAATAAACTAGAAGCTAAATTGTTTTTATGAAACCTATAATGTTTTCCCTATATTGATTTTAGTTCATGGTAAGAGGTACACTATATAGAATTAAACAAATTATTTATTATTTCTCTCCCTTGGGTAATAATTTCAACAACAACAACAACAGCAACAACAACAGATATAAGCATTGTAGCAGCTTTTCTATCTCAAGGGGGAAAGTTTTTCATTGTTGCCTCAAACCTGTCATTAATTTTATAAATGAAATATGGAAGATTATTTATTAGCTAACGTCTAACCCCATGAACTGATCTGGGCACTACCTGTTGGCTTACTTGGAATCAGATGACTAAAATACCATTTGGAAAATCTAATATTCTGAGTTCCTAAATAGGAAATGCTATAGCATTCCTAAACAGGAAAGGCTAACGCAGACTGAACTATACTTAGTGCTCATAAATAAGCTATAGATGGAGGACTTATTAGTGAAAGGAGTAGTTTTAAATATTGAATTTGTTAATTGCTGACGATACATTTATTTATTTATTTATTTATAGAAAAAGAGAGAGCACATGCTAGCAGGGGAGAGGGACAGAGGGAGAGAGAGAGAGAGAGAGAGAGAGTCTTAGGCAGACTCCATGCTGAGCACACATACCAACATGGGGCTCCATCCTATGACCCTGGGATCAACACCTGAGCCAAAACAAAGAGTCAGACACTCAATCAAATGAGCACCCAGACAGTCCACTGATGATACAATTTGAAAGTTTGATTTTTTTCCTGAAGGGTATATGATATCCTCTTATGATATCCCAATGATAGGGATTTTCAGTATAGTTTCCTTTTGTGTTTTTACTTTTGGACTGCAGTTTGTTAACAGTATTTAATTGGTAAAAGAAGTTGGTAAAAACAGTACCAAAAAAAGTTTGTTTGAACTTTATATAGTGTCCAACATTGTTGATTTGTTAATCCACTAGCATATTTTAAAGATTAAATGGTCAAACTGCTGAAATAATTACACCTTAGTAAAAAAAACTATGACTGTAATCACTTTAATTATTTTAATTAAAATTTACTATTTGAACACATATTCTCTTAAATGCTTTAACATCTAACAGGCAGGCAAGTCATGAAAAGTAATTATAAAACTGATTGAAATATTTATTATAACATAGTTAAAAACACTATTTATAGGGTCACCTGGGGGGCTCAGTTAAGTGTCTGACTTCAGCTCAGGTCATGATCCCATGGCTTGTGAGTTCAAGCCCTACATTGGGCTCTGTGCTGACACCTCAGAGTCTGAAGCTTGCTTTGAATTCTGGGTCTCCCTTTCTCTCACTGCCCTTCCCCCACTTCCCCCCTCTCAAAAATAAATAAACATTTAAAAAGTTAAAATGCTGTTTATAAAAGTTATTTATAACTACCACTTACTTAAATTTGCATCTTCATCACTATTGTTTTTATTCCTTTCCAACTTCGTCATCATATGGTCTTGATAATCTTAATAAACCTTTTTTAAAAAACAGTGTCTTAGACAAGTCAATTGCTAAAGCTCTGGATTATTAATCAATGATATATATTTAAGGCACAAAGTAAGTCTTGGTGAGCATATCAAATTATTTAAAAATTTTTAAATGTTTATTTATTTTTGAGACAGAGACAACAGCATGAACGGTGGAGAGAGAGGGACACACAGAATCTGAAGCAGGTTCCAGGCTGAGTTGTCAGCACAGAGCTCAACGAGGGGCTCGAACCCACACACCATGAGATCATGACCTGAGCGAAGCCGGATGCCCTCCGACTGAGTGAACCAGGTGCCCCGCATATCAAATTATTTAAATGCACATCACTGATCATCATGCTAAAGTTCTAATTTATTATTAAACTTGTGCCAAATCAGTAATATTTTACACCCAAGACCTCACATTAGCTTTTATTTTATGCAATCCATGCTTCACCCTTAAATGATGTACTTTTATCATTGCCCATTTTTCTTGTAATTATGTTGACATACTTCATTAAACATGTATTTAATTTACAGAAGAAATAACGTCTCCAACAAATGAGTATCCCAATTCATGTTTCTATTTTATCTTCTCTTCTTTTTTTTTCAATTTTTTTAATGTTTTTATTTTATTTCTAAGAGAGAGAGAGAGACAGCGTGAGCAGGGGAGGGTCAGAGAGAGAGGGAGTCACAGACTGAAGCAGGCTCCAGGCTCTGAGCTGGCAGTCAGCACAGGGCCCGACGCGGGGCACGAACCCACGGACCGCGAGATCATGACCTAAGTGAAAGTCGGACGCTTAACCGACTAAGCCACCCAGGCGCCCCACTTCTCTTCTTTTTTATTACAACTCTATTCACGAACAATTTATACTAACATTTCTCTTGAAGATTATTATGAGTGCATGCTATTTTAAAAAGTTAAGCTTTCTAATTAAATGTAGTTATTATATCAACAAAATATTATGCCATTATCAAACAATACATAATAAACACATTACTGTTCATTATTTTATTTCAGACTGTTAAAAATTGACAAGTAGGATAGTCTTTATTGACACATTTCTATAATTCCCCTGAAATTTGCAAAATCTGTTTGATGTTTTATAACAAAATGTTTCAGATTTAGACTATTTTTTTCCACTCCAAAACATGAATTAACTAGCTTCAAGGAGTCCAAATTTTTATTAATGGAGTATAGTATTAGAATTGATATCTTGGTGTTCGTGTTGTACATAAAAAGTAGCATTGGTTAAAAATTCTCCTCCTGCTGCTGACAAAGATGGAAAAATACTACATTCTTGAGTTCACATTTATTTTTTCCACTTTGTTGTGTATTTTTATCCCTCCTTTCCACATTGTTGTGTATTTTTATCCCTCCCTGCTTCCAGAATATAGATATATATATTGATTGCTGTTTTACTATGACAACTTTGCTTTATAGTAATCAATGCTACAGTGCAATTTGAGATATAATTAAATGATCTTTTAAATTTATGCTTTCTTTCTATTTTCTGGTTAGTACTAACCTTATTGCTTTGTTTGCAAGGTTATGTAGCAACGAAAACCAGTGATTTGATTGTTTTGTGAATGATAGATGTGATTTCTCAATATTAAAAATTATATAAATAGGTGCAAAGCAAACTAATGTTTGATTGGTGTAAGGTGTGAGCCCTGTACTCATTGACACAATAGCTTGTTTTGCACATGACGATGTGTATTCACTGCTACTAGAAGGGTGCTAGAGGTCCACGTAGTTAGGTGCAGATATGTGTAGTACTTTATTCAATTTCTCTTATGGACCATCTTCCTTTGTGATCACATAACTTTTGAGGACACTAGATATCAAGTAATGAGATCCTGGCAAATAATTGCATTTCTCTTTTAGTCATAGATATGGATGACTATACTAGTGTTTCTATTATGGATGTTAGAACATAAGTCCAATGAGTGGACTAAAATACCCACCTACTTAGAATAAATGCTATTGTGTATGACAAGCTAATATCACAGCTAAAGAGATGCACTTGGCACATTTTAGAGGTCACAGTGTAATAGAAAAGTAGAAGTTCAAAGAGGTTTTCTGACAGCAATTCTCAACCAAATAAAATTCCAAAAAGAGATTGGAAAATATTCCACCAGTCTTTCAAATATAATCTATAAGCATTTTTATCTTTTATCCAACCACTTCACAGCAAAAAGTCATTTTTTATGCTACAGAAAAAAACAATACATTTTGAGAGCCAAAATCTTGATACCAGTTTAAGTCTTCTAAAAAATATTTTAAGGTATGACAATACCTTGAAGATAAAAATATTTATATAAATATTCTTATCTTTGAATCTTTTCTCATAATAGTTTTGCCATTTATTTTATATTGATATTTCATGTCAATATTAATCTTTCCCCAATTTTAAAATTAGCTGAAGTGTGTTTTTGCTTTAAAATATGCATTTCAAATTTAATTCCATACAAAATACCAATTCTCATTCTCATTTTTTTTCTTTGTAAGCAAATATCTTAACCTCATAATTCTTTGTCAATCCTTGACCTCAAAATATTGTATTTAAAAAAACATGTAAAGGACACACTTGTTCAAACTCTCAGAATCTTTGAGCCTGAAACTCCCAGAAAACCTTTATCTAAAACCAATGAACTTTTCAGGGCTGTGGAGAAATGACCAGAGGGGCCAATTAGCTGTTGCACAATTGGAATCTTCCTGATGTTTTGTCAATAATTTATAAAATGGAGAGGGCAGAAGGGTCACCGTCATTGAAGAGGAGTCAAAATTAAAATGTTTCTCTTATACATTGTGCTCTAGAACGCCAGAGGTTGCTTTTTTCCAGAGGAAATTCATTTTGATATAAAAGAGACAGTGATTGTGCTTTATTAAAAATATGAATTGTACAGTCATCATAAATTATTTTTGCATACCATCTTTTTTTGCCTGATTTAGATTTCAAATCCCTGGTGGTTAATCCGAATATATTGATTTAATTTTTGTTCTCCATTGGTATTTATACACATTCTTGGTATTCTAATTCCCATTGCTTCATTTCCTGAAAGAGAAGTGTAAACAATTCTTCTTTTTCTTTCTTTACTCATTAATACAAATAAGCTCAGTAGACTAAAATATTCCCTATTTACCTTTGAGTATGTATCTTCAAATTATCTAATAGTCACAAAGGTGTATGGATCCATTATCCCTTAAAGAGAATGGATACCCTGAAATCAAGTTTATTTCACTAGCAGTACAACAGCATTCAATTCAATTCCCAAGCATTATATTATGAGAATTATATGAAGCTTTCATTATTCAGTAAGTTCACTAAAAGGTCTGATAAATTTTAAATGGTTATATTGAATTAAGCTGAAAGTCAATACATAACAACAAAATGCATTAGCTTTGTAAAAGCTTTGGATTTAGAAATTTTTGATAGATAACGCTTTAATTCTAAAGAGTCATGAGTCATGAGAGTCCTGAGTCAACTAAAAATAGACCTTAATGAAAAGGTAGAGTAGAAGCAAGTGACAACAGAGATGAAACTAAAGATGATTCAGTAAAAATGATCACACTATTTAATCTTCATCAGGAACACTTCACCATTCATAATATATACATAATCAAATCATCATGGTATACGCAATAAATATCTTACAATTTTATTTGTCAATTATACCACAATAAAGCTGGAAAAGAGTAACAAATAAAAACACAAAAATAAAAAAAGAATGCTTTACCACACAAAAAGTCATCAGAAAATTCAAATGAACATAAAATTCTTGCAGTGAAAATAAATTTACTACACTAGAATATAGAAGAATTAAAAAATTATTTTCCCTAGCTTTTGAAGAGAATGTCTACAATTTCTACCTTTCTTAAGAAGATTGATCTGTATCTTTCACTTGTTCCTGAATACAATTTTGTTATTTAGTATGGGCTACCTCCTTTTTTTTTCATTTTTAAATTACCATTCTTCCCCATGTAGATTTTGATTGAAATATTGTATGTCTTACAAATGTTAATATTTAAATTTTTTAATTAGTTCAAAATTTTAAAATTTAACCTAAGAAATATCTGACTGGTGAATTATTTAGAAGTGCATTAGTTTCCTAATATTAAATTCCAACTATTCCAGATATTATCAGCTATGTTTCTGTTACTGATTTGTAGTTTAATTTCATGTGGGCTAATAATACACCTTGTATAATTTCTATTATTTTAAATTTGCTAACAAGTATTCTGTGGCTGAAAATGAATGTTCCATAGGATCATGAAAGAATGTGTATTATCTTGTTGTTGGGTAAAGTATTGTATAATGTCAATAAGACCAAATTGACAAATATCTCTGTTGGTATCAAATATGTCCTTATTGATTATCTGGCTGCTTGATCTATCAGTCACTCAAGGGGTTGCTGAAATCTCCAACAACAAGAGTGTAATTTGTTTACTACCAGTTCTTTCAGTTTTTGCTTATTTATGCTTTATGTATTTTGATGCTCTGTTGTTTATACATACATGATTAAGATTGGTACATCTTATTGAAGAATTTACTTTTATTATTATGTAATACCTTTCTTTATCCCTAATAACGTCCTTCTCTAAGGATTTCTTTGCCTGAAATTGGTATGGGTACTCCAGTTTTCTTTTGATGAGTGTTCATGTATGGTATTTTTTTCAATTCCTTTACTCTTTTTATTCACTGACAGTTTTGTTTTCCTAATTTGTGTATTTAGACCATGCACATTAAAATTAGTTTGCTATAAAGTTAGATTAATATTTAACATGTGTATAACTATTATTTTTTTTGTTGCATTTCTATTGTTTTAATTGAAAAAATTTAAAAGTTTTATTTAAATTCGAGTTAGCTAACATACAGTGTAATATTAACTCCAGGTGTACAAATTCAGCACTTCCCTATGACACCCAGTGCTCATCACAAGGGCGCTTCTTAATCCCCTTCACCTATTGAAACCATCCCCCCATTGACCTCCACTCTAGTAACTAACCATCAGTTTGTTCTCTACAGTTAAGAGTCTGTTTCTTGGTTTTCCCGTCTCTCTTTTTCACTTCGCTCATTTGTTGTGTTTCTCAAATTCCACATGAGTGAAGTCGTATGGTAATTGAACTTTTTTTATAGGATTCTATTTTATTTTCCTCAGCATATTAATTACAATTATTGATAAAAACTCTTTAGCTTGCCCCAGAGGTTACAACATACATTGAACTAGTTGAAGTCTATCTTCAAATAACATTGTGGCATTTGTGTGTATATTATAATTACATTACAACTAAATATCTCCAATTTCTCCCTTTTGTCCTTTGTGAAATTTTTGTTATTGATTTTACTTATACATATGTTATCACTCAATATACTGGTTACTCTTATTGCATCAAACAGTTATACTTTAAATCAATTAAGAAATCAGAAGTATTAATAATTTTGTTTTATTTTCATTTATTACTTGTCTGATACACTTCCCTTCCTTAGGATATATCCAAGTTCATTTTTCTTCTACTTGAAAAATTTCTTTTAATATTTCTTGCAGAGCAGATATGCTGGCACTGAATCTCTGCCCTTATTTTGCTGAGACAATATTTATTTCTACTTATTTTTTAAATGTTTATTTCTTTTTGAGAGACAGCATGAGTGGAAGAAGGACAGACAGAGAGAGGAGACACATAATCTGAAGCAGGTTCCAGGCTCTGAGCTGTCAGCACAGAGCCTACTCAGGGCTCGAACTCAAGAACTGTGAGATCTTGACCTGAGCCGAAGTCTGATGCTTAGCTGACTGAGCCACCCAGTCAGAAGGTGCCCCTTCTTTTTACTTTTTAAGGGCAATTTCACTGGATATACGATTTTTAATTTGTGGGGTTATTTGAAACACTTGAAATATTTCACTACACTCTCCTTTTGGTTGCTTCTGATGAGAAACCTGCTATAAGTCTTATCATTGTTCCTCTCTATGTAACTTTTATTTGCTTTGCTTTCTTTCAAACTTTTATCTTTGCAATTGGATTATAATATGCCTATATATACTTTTCCTCTTCTTTCTTTCTTTCTTTCTTTCTTTCTTTCTTTCTTTCTTTCTTTCTTTCTTTCTTGAGGGAGTGTGTGGGAGAAAGGGTAATTGTTTTTTGGTGTTCTTTGGAGTTCCAGATTTGTAATCTGGTATCTGTCACTGATTTTTAAAATTTTCAGTCATTATCACTTCAAATATTTATTCTATTCTATCCTCTCTTTCATATCCTGATATTCCCGTTATGCATATTTAATACATCTAGAAACTTACTATCTCATAATATTTACAGTTCTGTTCTGTTATTTTTATTCTATTTTCTCTTTGGATTTCAGTTTGGGAAGTTTATATCGATCTTCTTTCAAGAACACTTACTATTGTTTTGGCTGTGTATAGTCTACTGACAATCCCATCAAAATATTTTTTATTTTTTTGTGTATAATTTTTAATATATTGTTTTAAAGTTTATTCATTTATTTGGAGAGAGGCAGAGAGAATGCAAGCAGGGGAGGGGCAGAGAAAGAAGGAGAATCTCAAGCAGGCTCCCTGTAGTCAGCACAGAGTCCATGTGGGTCTCGAACTCATGAGACTGTGAGATCATGACCTGAGCTGAAATCAAGAATTGACTCTTAACCAATTAAGTCACCAGGCACCCTTAATTTTTAATATTTTAATTCATTCTTACAGTTTCCATCTTTATTCTTTCATTACCCCCTCCACACACACTTTTTTTTCTCATTAGAGCCCTTAAGATATTTTATTATTATATTTTAAATTTCCTGTCTGATAATTCTAACATCTGTGTCATATCTGAGTTTGGAATCTAGTTCAGATGATTAATTTATCTATTCAGAATGTGTTTTTTTCTTGACTGTAGGCATGTCTTGTAATTTTCTTGTTAAAGTGCAGACATTTTTCTATTGGGTAATAGGAATTGATTTATATAGGTATTTAGCATAAAGATAAATGCTAATTTGGCTGGGAGTTGGGTTGTCCTTAGTATTTGCTGATTCTATTGGGACCAGAGTCTTCAAATTCTTGGGTCCTTGTTTTTATCTCTCCTCTTGACCTTAGGATACCCTAAAGATTCTTACTAAGAAACAGTCTACATCTTATTGTTCTTCAAGCTATAATTCACTATGGGTATACTGGAGCCTTGTTGTTACAGTGACTAGGTGGGAAGAGGAATATTATTCAATAATTTTATAACAAATTAATTATAATAATAATTAACAATAATTATTATAAAGTAATTATAAATATTCTATAATAAATGAAATCTCAGTATTGTTGAGCCGAGGTAGGACTGTGACTTGTATAAGAATTTCTGTAGTGGTGTTGTTTTTTTCCCTTTGCTTCCTTTTATCTTACCTAGTTGCAAGTTTCCCAAACTATTTTCTTGAAACCTTGATCTTTTTAATATAATAAGTAGGTACAAATATAGTTTTAAAAATATTAAACTTGTCATTCAAAGAGTATTGTATGGACATTAACATTATAATGAAAAGGGTTGTTTCTGACTGTTCACTTCCTAATAAGAGGAACAACTGACAGCTATTCAAGACAAAACAGCACTAAGAAAATTGCGGAACATGGGGTTGAGGCTGACGCACCCTCCCCCAATACAGAGACCAACACAGACTACCTTAGAAGGTAACAGAAGCAGCTACACATTGACCACAATGCCTCTGTCCAGAAGAGTGAACCACCATATCAAGAGGTCTCCCCTGAATCTTCTTTCTCTAGTGGGAAAAGAGAATAAAGAGGAGACAACCTTCCCTGATGCTCCAGCAATGGGGTCACTTTGTAGGAGCCTCTATTTTGCTCTAACACTAAAGTGATTGTAGAGAAACTTCACAACCACTGAGAATTTGACTGTGTCAGAGAAGTGGGAGTGGAATAGAAACAATTAACATGTGGATCTGGGTAACCTGAATTCATATCTGCAGTAATCCTAGCTAGTGGTTTTATTCATCTGCAGTATCTGGTTTTATTCAATCTGACCAGGAAACGTGGCAGAACGTAGATCTTCCAGAGTGAATTCTTTTTAAAATTTTTTAAAATTTACATTCAGGTTAGTTAACATATAGTGTAATAATGATTTCAGGAATAGAATTTAGTGATTCATCACTGACATATAACACCCAGTGCTCATCCCATCAAGTGCCTACTTATGCTGCTTGCCCATTTAACCCATCCCCCCACCCTAAACCCCTCCAGCAACCCTCAGTGTTTTCTATATTTAATAATTTCTTATGGTTTGTCCTCTTCTTTGTTTTTATAATATTTTTTCTTCCCTTCCATTATGTTCATCTTTTTCTTAATCTTAAGTTCCACATATGAGTGAAGCCATATGATATTTATCTTTCTTTGACTGACTTATTTCGCTTAGCATAATACACTCTAGTTCCATCCACATTGTTGCAAGTGGCAAAATTTCATTCTTTTTGAATACTCAGTAATATTCTATTGTATATATTTCTATACCACACCTTCTTTATCCATTCTTCAGTAGATGAACATTTGTGCTCTTTCCATACTTTGGCTATTGTCATTAGCACTGCTATAAACTTGGGGGTGCATGTGCCTCTTCGAAACAGCACTCCTGTATCCTTTGGACAAATGCCTGGTAGTATAATTGCTGGGTCATAGGGTAGTTCTGTTTTTAATTTTTTGAGAAACCCCATACTGTTTTCCAGAGTGGCTGCACTAGTTTGGATTCCCACAGCAGAGCAAAAGGGTTCCTCATTCTCCATATCCTTGCCAACATCTGTTGCTGCCAGAGTTGTTAATTTCAGCCGTTCTGATGGGTGTGAGGTGGTATCTCATTGTGGTTTTGATTTATATTTCCCTGATACTAAATGATGTTGAGCATCTTTTCATGTGTCTTTTAGCCATCTGGACATCTTTGAAAACGTGTCTATTCTTTTGCCAATTTCTTCATTGGATTATTTGCTTTTTGGGTGTTGAGTTTGATAAGTTCTTTATAGATTTTGGACACTAACTAGTTGATATTTCATTTGCAAATATCGTCTCCCATTCAATCAATTGCCTTTTAGTTTTTCTGCTTATTTCCTTCACCGTGAAGAAGATTTTTATCTTGATGAGGTTCCAATAGTTCACTTTTGCTTTTTTCCCCTTGCCTCCAGAGACACATCAAATAGGAAGTTGCCATGCCTGAGATCAAAGAGGCTGTTGCCTGTTTTCTCCTCTAGGATTTTGATGGCTTCCTATCTTAAATTTATGTCTTTCATCCATTTTGAGTTTATTTTTGTGTTTTCCCACACCATTTTTCCCAACACCATTTGCGGAGGAGACAGTCTTTTTCCTTATCATATTCTTTCCTGCTTTGTCAAAGATTAGTTGTCCATACAATTGTGGGTCCACTCCTGGATACTCTATTCTGTTCCATTGATCTATGTGTCTGTTTTTGTGCCAGTACCATACTGTTTTGATGATTATAGCTTTGTAATACAGCTTGAAGCCCAGAATTGTGATGCCTCCAGCTTTGGTTTTCTTTTTCATGATTGCTTTGGCTATTCAGGGTATTTTCTGGTTTCATACTCATTTTAGCATTGTTCTAGCTCTGTGAAGAATGCCGGTTTTTTGTTTTTGTTTTTGTTTTTTCTCATATGTATTGCATGGAATATGCAAAATTGGCATTTTAACAATTTGTTCTTCCAATCCATGAGCATGGAATGTTTTTTCCATTTGTGTGTGTGTTTGTGTGTGTGTGTGTGTGTGTGTGTGTGCGTGCGTGTTTCTCAATTTCTTTCATAAGCTTCTTATAGTTTTCAGTGTATAGAAAAGAAATTTTCACCTCTTTGGTTAGGTTTATTCTTAAATATATGATGGGTTTTGGTGCAATTGTAAGTGGGATTGATTCTTCGATTTCTCTCTCTTTTGCTTCATGATTGGTGTATAGAAATGCAAGTTATTTACGTTGCATTGATTTTATATCCTGTGACATTGTTGAATTTATGTATCAGTTCTAGCAGTTTTTGGTGGAGTCTTTTGAGTTTTCTACATGAAGTATCATGTTGTCTATGAAGAGTGAAAGTTTAACTTCCTCCTTGTCAATTTGGACGCCTTTTATTTCTTTGTGTTGTCTGATTGCTGAGGCTAAGACTTCCAACACTATTGCCTGATTTGGATTCTTAACTAAAGAGTATTACTGGCCTTAGAACCCAGTTTGCCCATGACTAGGCAAGAAACTGAATCACAGAACCGACTTGCTGTGAGAGTGTCTTCTGACCTCATAGATCAAAAGGGCTGAAAACAACTCCTGGAAGCTGAACCACCCAGTAGTATATCCACCAAGATGGTGGCAGGCAGAGTTAATTTCACCCAAAAGAAAGCCAGTACAGGACATAGTGGGTTCTTTTGCTATGTAAAGGCAGGCAATCTACCATGACAGAATAATTCATAACCTATCATGAGGGTAGCTACTGGCTACTCTGAAGTGGAGAATCTGTTTTGGAATTTGAGAGTGAGCTAGAGGGACTTCTCCCCCTCCCATTCTGGCAAAGAAGCTGAGACATAGCTTCACCTTCTGTTAAAAGTGTCTTCCAGACTCATGTAACAAGAAGACTGGCAAAAACTGCTGAAAGTTGTGTGGTACAGCAGTGTTCAAGCTTAGAGAAAGGCAGGCGGAGTGGATAGTTTACAAACCAAAGCCAAGGTCTTGTTTGACCAGAATATTTGGAGTGTAGGTCAGCTTGAATTGAGACAGCAAAGAGCTTTATCAGCATTAGAATTGCTTATCTTACTGTACACAGGCAAAAAATCTAATCTGTAGGCAGCCTTATTACTGAATACAGACTTCACTGAATACAGCATGTTCAATCAGGGAGCCTACCTAGAGCACATGGGAAGCTGTGTAGCCCAATCAACCAGTCTATATATAGCTGAGAGAGCACAGCACATGACTTTCCCCATTTATAGAGCAAAACCAGTAACTTCAGTTGACTAGAGAATCCAGTGCACACTCTGGCCTTATTTGCATCCCTAAATAATGAATCACGTAGCCCCTGTGACACATCTTACTACCTGGCCGGGGCAAGGAAGATATCTCATAGCCCCATCTTTTACTGAATGTAGTACCTAATCCCAACCATATAGTAAGCTTAATAAGAGAATCCAAACAGCAATGGAGCCCATCCTGCAGCCTCACTAATAGGAAAGGAAGCAAGCGTTCCTATCCAATTTTTCTTAGTGGTATAGTCCCTCTTCTTATCCTAAGAGCTAAAACAGATGCCTCCCTCAAATATATATCATGAGAGCTAGACTCAAATATGCAAGGACACTACTAGCAGACACACTCAGAGACCCAAACTGAGCAGACTGATAAAAAGCCTCTCTGCCAAAGCAAGTCTGTAAATTGTAAAAAGGGTCTGATTACTCAAATGAGAAGATACCAAGGCAAATAATTAAGGATTATGAAAAAGCAAATGAATATTACACCACCAAAACAAAGTTTTAAAACTCTAATAACTGACCATAAGGAAGTGGAGATCTATAAATAGTTAGATGAAGAATTTATAATAATCATCTTTAAAAAGTTTAATGAATTATAAGAAAACATGGACGACTAAACAAAACTAAGAAAATAATGTATGAACAAAACGAGAAGTTTAAGAAGGAAATAACAATCATTAAACAAACAAGCAAAGAGAGGAATCCCATAGTTCAAAAATACAATAACTGAAATGAAGAATTCAACAGAGTTTCAAAAGTAGACTTGACAATACAGAAGATAAAGAGTCAGTGCCCCGGAGGATAGGACACTGGAAATTACCCAATCAGAAGAGCAAAAAGAAGAAAGCATTAAGGAGTGAAGAAAGCCTATGGGAATTATGAGACACAATGTAAAGAAGCAATATTCACATTATAGGAATTTCAGAAGGAGAAGAAAAAGAGAAAGGAAAAGAAAGTATATTTAAAGCAATAAGAGATGAAAACTTCTCAAATCATGGGTAGTGACATGGTCATCCAGATTGATGAGCCCCAAAAGACCTCAAATAGGTTGAACTTGAACAGGGATACACCAAGACACATTATAATTAAATTGTCAAAAAGTTAAAAACAGGCACAGAGATTTCTAGGAGCATACAATATGGCAACAACAGCTAGGCCAGGTTTTTAACTTATGAGAAGTGGGAAAGGAAAAGGAGAGGTGATTTGAGCCAACTCTCAAGACAGTATTCGAGTAGAGATCTACTTTTTCATACAAGGATAAAATATAGACAAACTATTCAGGATGTCCCTGAAGAAGTTTGGAACTGTGACTTCAGGAGAGAGTTGGAAAAGAGAGAGTGAGCTGTTGCAAGAGAAAAAAAATAGCAATTGTCCAACATGAGAACATACCACTTCCTCTTCAGCATCAAAGAAGTCTTGGACAGACCATATTCCTGCTGTCAACCTTGATGTAGATGATTCTCTAACTGATGAGGAATATGAAGATGAAAATTTAAAAGAGGAAAGTGATGATGATGATTCTGCAGCAATTCTTACAGAACTAGAAAACATTATAGAAGAAAGAGTAAAAAACAATCTAGGGAGGAACAAGAACAAAAAGCTGAAGACGGAAGAATACATATGGAGAACACTTTGAATGGAAACCCTCTCCTTCATCTCATTGGTCCATCCCAGCCTCAGGCCAACTTCAAAGGTAAAATAAGGTAGGGTAACAATGTTGTTTTCAAGATCTGTGCAAAAGTTGTAAATGATCAAAAAAAAAAAAAAAAAAAGACAAGGTATTTGTAAATGACACACTGCGATCTGAATTTCACTAAAAGTTCTGGAGAAATATATTAAATAGCAGAGTCTTATGTGCTTAATTAAGGACTGTAAATGTAAGGAAAAAATTAAATATAAACGAAAAATAACTTGAAGAGAAACAAGAGAAGAGAGAGAATTACATATAATGGAACTGCTGTAGACTATTGGTGGATTTCTCAATAGAATCTTTTCAGATCAAGAAAGAATGAGATGACGTAATCAAAACATTGAAAGAAAATAACTGTCACCCATGGGTTCTACACCTAGTGAAGCTGTCTTTGAGAAACAAAAGAAAGGATAAATCTTCCCCATACCAAAAAAAAATTCTGAAGTTTATTGCTACCAGGCCTGCATTATAAGTGCTAGGGAGTTCTTTGAGTGGAAATAAAAGAACACTAAATAACATAAAAACATAAAGAGGTAGCACCAATCAAACTGATGATGGTAAATATATAGACATGGTTAAATTCTACAATATCATAATAAGGTGTGTAATACACTTATAATTCTAGTTCAAAAGTAAAAAAAAAACATAATAAAAAGAGCCATAACTACAATAATCTATTAAGTTACACAATACAAAAAAGCACCTGTAAATTGTAAAAGCAATAGCCTAAAATATGGAGAGTAAAGTTATAAAGTTTATAAATTCAATTGAAGTTAAGTTTTTATCAATAAAAAAATAGGATGTTATAAATTTAAGATATTTTACGTAAACTTCATGGTCAACAAAAAGAAAGACCCTATAGTAATTACAAAAAAATGATAAAGGATTCAAAGTATACTGATACTAAATATATCAAAACATACATAAAAACTCAGCAGGAAAAGAAAGAAGGAAAAATGAGTCTACAAAACAATTAAGAAACAATTAACAACATGACAATAGTAGGCCTTTATCAATAATAGCTTTAAATATAAATGGATTAATTTTGCTACTGAAAGACAAAGAATGGCTTAATAGATTAAAAACACAAGATCTGACCTATGCTATCTACAAGAGATTTACTTAGCCTTAAAGACACACATAGACTGAGAATAAAGGGTTTAAAAGGATATTTCAAACAAATGGTAACAACAACAAAAACAAAAGCACACAAAAAAACAGGGATGGTTATACCAATATCAGACAAAATAGACTTTAAACTAAAAATGGAAAAAAAGAAGAACAAAGAAAATTATGATGTAACAATGAAAGAGATAAAATATCAAGAAAATATAACATTTGTAAATATTTTTGCAACAAGCATTGGAGCACTTAAATATATAGAGCAAAAACTAACAGCTGAAAGGAGAACTCTCAGCAAAGGATAGATCTTTCAGACAGACAATTAATATGAAAACAGAAATTTGGACAACACTGTAGACCAAATGGACCTGTAGACATATGCAGAACATCCTTGGTTTTTTTTTTTTTAATGCTTATTATTTTCTGATAGAGACAGAAAGACTGAATGGGGTGGGGGAAGAGAGAGAGGGAGAGAGTGGATCCCAAGCAGGCTCCACACAGTCAACACAGAGTCCGACATAGGGCTCAATCTCACAAATTGTGAGATATGACCTGAGCCAAAATCAAGAGTCAGATGCCCAACTGATGAGCCACCCGGGTGCCTCAACATTCACACAACAGCCTGTCCAATGAAAGCAGAATTCAATTTTTCTCAAACTCACATGGAACATTTTTGAGGCTGTACCATATGTTATGCCACAAAACAGATTGGTAAATTCAGAAGGTCTACCTATCATATCATACCAAATATGTTCTCTGCTCACAATCACATGAAACTAGAAATCATTAAGAGGCAACTAAAAAAAAAATTACAAACACATGAAATTAAATAGTACTCTCCTGAATAAACAATAAATCAAAGAAAAAATTAAAGGAAAAAAAATTTTAATTTCTTTAAAAAGATAGAAACACAATATTATCAGAAATTATGAAATGAAATAAAAAAATTTAAGAGGAATGTTTATAGCAATAAAAGCCTACATTAAAAAGCATAAAAAGATTCCAAATAAACAATCTTAACTCTATGCCTTAAGGAACTACAAAAAGAGAAACAAACTAAGCCCAAAGTTAGAAGAAGAAAGTAAAGGGGCGCCTGATGTCTCAGTCGGTTAAGTGTCTGACTTTGGCTCAGGTCATGATATCACGGTTTGTGGGTTCGAGCCCTGCGTTGGGCTCTGTGCTGACATCCAGCTCAGAGCCTGGAGCCTGTTTCAGATTCTGTGTCTCCCTCTCTTTCTGACCCTCCCCTGCTCACGCTGTTTCTCTCTCTCAGAAATAAAAAAGAAGAAGAAGGAAGGGGAGGAGGAGGAGGAGGAAGTAAATAATAAAAATTAGAAAAGAAATAAGTGAAATAAAGAACAGAAAAACAAAGAAAAACCTTAACTAATGTAGGAGTTGATTCTATGAAAAGATAAACAAAATTGGCAAACCCTTATGGAGATCAACCAAGAAGGGAAGAAAAGACCCAAATCAACAAAACTATAAACAAAAAAGACACATTACAATTAACACCACAGAAATTTGTAGGATCGTAAGAGGCTACTTATGAACAAATGTATACCAACAAATTATACAACTGAGAAGAAATGAAAAAATTCTTGGAAACCTACAAATAACCAATGCTGAATCAAGAAGAAATAGAAATTCTGAATAAGCTGATTATTAGTAAGGAGTATTGAATCAGTTAACAAAAATATCCCAACGATGAAAAGCATAGGACTAGATGGCTGGTGGATTTAACCAAACCCTTAAGGAAGAATTAACAACAATCTTTTTCAAACTTTTCTTTAAAAATTTGAAGGGTAAGAAATTCTATCAGTCTTATTTTACCAGACTAGCATTATTCTGGTATTCAAAGAGGATACTGCTAAAGGAAAAACACAAAACAAACAAACAAACAAAAACAGACTATAGGCCAACATCTCTGTTAAATATAGATACAAAGTTCTCAATAAAATGCCGGCAAAATAAATTTAGCATCACAGCAAGCAGGACAGGATCATTCACTATGATCACTTGGGATTTATCCCAAGAATGCAGGGATGGTTCAACATATGCAAATCAATGTGATACATCACATAATAGAATGAAAGAGAAGAATCATTATTTTCTCAATAAATGTAAAACAGCTTTTTACAGTATTCAACATCTATTTATGACAAAAACATAATAAAGGTCATAGAAGACAAACTCACAACTAATATTACACTCCATGGTAAAGATTGAAATCATTTCCTCTAAGATGAGGAACAAGAAAAGAATTCCCACATAGTACTAGAAGTCCTAACTAAAGCAATCAGGCAAGAAAAATAATTTAAAAATATCAGAATTGGAAAGGAAAGTGTTTTACATGTGTTCAGGCACCTGGGTGGCTCAGTTGGTTGAGTGACTGACTTGATTTTGGCTGAGGTCATGATCCAGGATCATGGAATTGAGACCTCCATTGGACTTCGTGCTGAGTGTGGAGTCAGCCTCTCCCTCTGCCTCATCTTCCCTATTGTGTGTGCACTTTCTCTATAAAATAATAATAATAATAATAATAATAATAATAAAGAATTGGAAATGAAGAAGTAACATTGTCTTTATTTGCCAATGACATAATTTCATATACAGAAAATCTAGAAGACTCAACCAAAAACCTCTTAGATCTAATCCACAAATTTAGTAAAATTCACAACTCAAAATTAATATACAAAAATAGTAGTGTTTCTGTATATTAAAAAGAAAGGTTTTGAAAGAGAAATAAAGAAATTGATTCCACTTAAAATAGCATCAAAAACAATGAAAATTAAGAATACATTTGTTTAAGGAGATGGAATATCTGTAAACTTACAGATGGAATATTGAAAACTTACACTGATGACAGGAATAAAAGAAAATACATATAAATAGAAAGTTATCCTGTGTTTATTGGAAGAATTAATATTGTTAAAATGTCAATACTACCACAGCTATGTAGAGACTCAATGAAATCTTTATCAAGATTTCAATGGGAAATTTTTACAGAAGTAGAAAAACACTCCTAAGATTTATGTGGAACCACAAAAGACTTTAAATAGTTAAAGAAATCTTGAGAAAGAAAATGCAGGAAACATTACACTTTCTGATTTGAAACTATACTATAAAGGCAGAGTCATCAAAACTGTATGATATTGGTATAAAAACAAACAAATAGACTAAGGGAATAGAATTGAAAGCCCCAAATAATCCAAGCATATACGGTCAACTAATACTAAACAAGGGAGCCAAGAACATTCAATGGAGAAAGGATAGTTTCTTTAATAAATTGTGCTGGGATAATTGGGTATTTACATATAATGAACTATAGAAATGATCCCTGAAAGTATCGTTTTGGATATTTGTATGTAAATAAATAAAAATAGGCCCATATCTTACTCCATTAATGAAAATTTATTCAAAATGGATTAAAAACTTAAATGTAAGACCTGAAAATGTGGAACATCTAGAAAACATAGGCGCTAACTTTGACATGTGCTTTGGTCATGACTTTTTTGGATGACACCTAAAGCAAAAACAACGTAATGAAAAATAATCAAATGGAATCATCAAATTAGAAAGCTTCTAGGGGTGCCTGGGTGGCTCAGTCAGTTAAGTGTCCAACTCTTGATTTCAGCTTAGGCTCCTTAGATAAAGCCCTGTGGGAAACAGAGCCCCACTATGACCTCAGGTGCATATTCGTTCAGGCTCCAAGATCTATGAGAAAACTTGAGATCCCAGGGTTAAAAATAAGGGTAGAGGACTTGAGTGAAATGCCCTTAGGAATGTGGCCTGTTCTTTAGTACACAGATAAGGAAATTTTGCCTAATGGAAGCCAGCAGTAAATAGCACAGTGGGTTCAGCCCCGCTTTCTGATTCATCCTGCCATAAACATTCCTCTTGTATCTTGTTTTTCTGCTAAGACCACTTTTGCAAGGTGTTTACGTACTGCAGCTATAACAGATGTACATTGTTACCATACTTAATTAAGCTCTTGTGGTTAATCATTGTTGATTTATACCTCTATGAAGGTATACACGAAGATGCATAATAAAGTTCTGGACCTCGGACTGTTGGCTCACTGTCTGCTGTGCCTCGCTATACTGTCATCTCTTTTTCTCAGTTCCTTTGCCGCCCGGGGTCCTTGAGGTCAACAAAGCCCCACATAGGGCTCTGTGCTGACATTGCAGAGACTGCTTGAGATTCTCTCCCTCTTTCTGCCCTTCCCCTCCTAAAAATAAATAAACATTAAAAAATAAAATAAAAAGCTTCTGTATAGAAAGTAAAAGAATCAAGAAAGTGAATAGACAACCTAAAGAATTAGAAAAAAATTGCAAACCCCGTATTTGATAAGGGTTAATATCCAAAATATATAAAGAACTCATACAACTTATTAGCATAAAACTTCCTAATAACCCAATCTAAAAGTGACTGATCTTAATAGACATTTCTCCAAAGAAGATATACAAAAGGCAATAAGTATATGAAAAATGTTCAACATTACTAGCCATTAGGGAAATGCAAATTCAAACTGCAATGAGATATCTCACACCTTTTGGAACTGCCATCATCTAAAATTTAAGAGACAACAAATGCTGGCTGGATGTCAAGAAAAGGGAACTTGTCTGCATTGTTGGTGGGATTGTCAATTGGTAAAGCCACTATGGAAAACAATATGGAGGATTCTCAAAAAAAAAAAAGTACAAGGAACATCTGATCCAGGAATTCGACTTTTGGGAATATATCCAAAGGAAAAGGAACCACTCTCTTGAGATGATATTTACACACCCATGTTTATAGCAGCATTATTTACAATAGCCAAAAATATGAAAAAACCTATTTTGTTTTTTGGCAAATGGACAACCTATTTGTCTATTGATGGGTGAATGGATAAATAAGTTGTAGTATGTATAAAGAATGAGATCTTATCTACCCATAAAAAAATTAGGAAATCCTACCATTTTTGACTATGGATGAATCCTAGATGCATTACGCTAAGTGAAATAAGAGAGACAGAGAAAAGACAAATACTATATTATCTCACTTTATATGTGAAATCTAAAAGCAAACAAATATAATCAAAGAAACCCACAAACTCAGAAAAAGACCTGTGATTATCAGAGGTAGATGGTGGAGGTAGAAGGAATTAAAGGAAGCTAGTCAGAAGATACAGACTTCAAGATAAATAAGTAGTAGGGATGCTATGCACAACATGATGACTATAGCTGACACTGCTGTATAATATACTGGAAAGTTGTTAAGACAGTAAATCTTAGGAGTTCTTATCCCAAGGAGATTTCTTCTTCTTCTTTGCTTCTTTTCTTTTTATTGTATCTAAAAACGATGAATACTAGGTAAACACATCATGGTATCATTTCACAATATATGTAAGTCAAGCCATCATGCTGCATGCCTTAAACTTACACAATAATGCATGTCAATTTATTCTCAATAGAATTGAAAAAGTTGTGATATATTTACACAATGGATAATATCCAGCCATAAAAATTAAAATATTAAGCTAAACTACTAAATGGATGAGACTTGAATACATCATGCTAAGTGAATATAGTCACAAAAGACAATATGTTGTATGATTCCATTTACATGAAATGTTCAGAGTAAGTAAATATATAGAGACAGAGGATATGAGGATTTGGGGAGTGGTTAATGGTTAAGGGCTGCAAGTTTTTTGGGTAGTAATGAAAGTGTTCTAATATTGATTATGTTGATAAATTCAATCTTTTGTAAATACACCGAAAGTCATTGAACTATACACCTTATGTTTTTTAAGTTTTCTTTTATTTATTTATTTTGAAAGAGAGAGGGAGAGAGAGAGAGAGAGAGAGAGAGAGAGAGAGATTGGGAGAAGGGCAGAGAAAGAGGGAAAGAGAGAGGGAGAGAGAATCCTAAGTAGGCTCTGCACTTACAGCACAGAGCCTGATGTGGAGTTCGAAAACATGAATGGTGAGATCATGAGCTGAGCTGAGATCAAGAGTCAAATGCTTAGGGGTGCCTGAGTGGCTCAGTTGGTTGGGCTTCCAACTTCAGCTCAGGTTGTGATCTCACATTTCATGAGTTTGAGCCCCACACTGGGCTCTGTGCTGACAGCTTGGAGTCTGGAGCCTGCTTCAGATCTGTGTCTCCCTCACTCTCTGCCCCTCCCCCATTCACTTTCTGTTTCTCTTTCACAAAAATAAATAAACATTTAAAAAAATTAGACACTTGACCAACTGAGTCAACCAGGTGCCCCTGAACTATACATTTTAAATGAGTGAATTGTGTGATGTGTGAGTTATACCTCAATAAAACCAATAAAAAAATTACATAAATTGTATCATGCATACCCTTTGGGGTTTGGCAATTTTCACTCTGTATAATTTTCTGCCAATTAATTCAGGTTGCAGCATATATTAATAATTTTTAACTTTTTATTGCCAAGTATTGTCCCACTCTATGATATGGATATACCACAGCTTGTTTAACCATTTACCCATTGAGGGACATCTGCATCGCTTCCAATTATTTTTTGGGTGGAGGGGGCATTATAAATAAAGCTTGTGACTAATGTTGGTGTATGGATATTTGTGTGAAAGTAAATCTTACTCCACTGGGATAATGCACAGGAGTACAACTTCTGAGTCATAGGGTACTTGCCTGTTCAATTTTCTTTTATCTTTTTATCTCTTTTCTTGCCTTGTCCCTCTCTCCCTCTCCTCTCCTTTCCTCTTCTCTCCTCCCTTTGCTTGATTCTCTTGTTTTACTTTCCTTTTCTCTTCTTTCCTTCTTTTAAGAAACCATAAAATTGTTTTCCAGAATGGCTGTACAGTTTACATTTTCTCCAGAAATGTATGAGTGGTGATGGATGTTCCCTGCACCCTTGTCAGCATATATTTGCCATCATTTAAAAAAATTTTTAGTCACCCTGATAGGTGTATGGTGGTATCTTATTATAGTTTTAATTTGTATTGTCTTAGCAGTTAATAAACTACAGTTAATAAAAAAGTACACTTTCTTATATACTTGTTTGTCATCTTTAACTTCATGTCTCATGCTCATGTTCAATTTACTTTTTATTTGTTTGTAAAGTTTATTATTATTATGAAGTTTATTGTTATTATTATTGTGAAGTTTAATATTTTGTGAAGTTTAATTTATCAATTTTTCCTTTTATGGGACATGTTTTTTGTGTCAACACTAGGTGCCTAGCCCAAGATCCTAAATCTTTTATCCTGTATTTTTTTCCTAAACATTTAAGAGTTTGTAATTTATTTATTATTAATTAATTAATTCATTGTTAATTTAGTTTATTAATTTAATTTATTTTATTTAAAAAATTTTTTAATGTTTTAAAATTTATTTTTGGAAGACAGAGAGAGACAGCATAAGCAAGGGAAGAGCAGAGAGAGAGGGAGACACATAATCTGAAGCAAGCTCCAGTCTCTGAGTTGTCAGCACAGGGCCCATTGCAAGGGCTCAAACTCATGAGTGGTAAGTTCATGAACTGAGCTGAAGTCAGATGCTTAATCAACAGAGCCACCCAGGAGCTCCTATTTTTAATTTATTTTAGAGACTTACATTCAAATCTGTGATCTACTTTGTGTTAATTTTTGAATAAAGTATAAGACAAAGAATGCAGTTTATCTTTTTGCCTAGGGATATCTATTAGTCTAGCATCATTGTTGGCATTCCACTATTGAATTATTTTTAAAAACTTAATAAAAAATAGTTAAGCATATCAATGTGGGCACAGTCTTGATTTCTACAGATATACAGTAAGTCTTGAAATAAAATAGACTGATTTTTACCATTTTATTCCTTTTTAATTGTATTTTTATTTTCAGTCATATTTTCCATGAGCTTTCTTATTTGACAAAGTTATTATTTAGAAATATGCTTTTGAGTTTCCAAGCATTTGGAGATTTTTTTTGCCTTATTTTTGATTGATTTAATTTCAATTATTTTAAATTTCAATTGTTTTAAATAATTAAAGTTATTTTAAATTTGTTGAGGTTTTCCTTATGGCCCAGGAATAGTTTATCTTAATACATATCCCATGAGTGCTTTTGTTGTTAGCTGATGTGTTCAATAAACTTTGATTAAATCCTGTTTATTGATGGAGTTGTTAACCTTTGCTATTTTTTTTGATGACTTTCTTTCTAGCTATTTTAGCAATTGTTGGAAACAGGGTATTGAAGCCTCCAATTATAATTGTGGATTTGTCTGTTTCTCCTTTTTATTCTATCAGTTTTTGCTTCATATTTTTAATATATTTTTGTTTGGTGCATACATATTTAAGATTGCTATAGCTTCCTCGCGGACTGACCATTTTATCTGTATATGATGTCCTCTGTGTCTAATAAGTTTATTTGCTCTGGTTAGTTTATTAATATCTTATCTGATATGAATATAACTACTTTGAAATTTTTATTAATTTTTGCAGAAGTTTGTTTTTATTCTTTTATTTTCTATCTGTCTTTCCCATTACATTTGAAAAAAAGTTTTTTTTTAAGGTTTTTATTTATTTCTAGGAGAGAGAGAGAGAGAGAGAGACAGCGTGAGCAGGGGAGGGTCAGAGAGAGAGGGAGTCACAGACTGAAACAGGCTCCAGGCTCTGAGCTGGCAGTCTGCACAGAGCCCGACGCGGGGCCCGAACCCACGAACCGTGAGATCATGACCTAAGCGAAAGTCGGATGCCTAAGCGACTAAGCCACCCAGGCGCCCCTGAAAAAATGTTTCTTATAGGTAGTAAGCAGTTCAGATAATTTTGTTTGTTTTAGTTCACTCATAATTTTCACTATCACAAATTATGTATTTTAATTCCCATATTTAGAACATTTACATTTATTTATATTTATGTAATTATGTGATTAGTAATATTTTAGTGCTTAAAATTTTCCGTTTTATCTTTTGTTTTCTGTTTGTTCTGTTTCTTATTTCTCTGATTTTACTGCCATATTCCTCTGAGTTACTTGTGCATTTTTTAGGATTCTCTTGGTTTATAATTTTTTGAATGCATTTCTTTATATAGGTTTTTAAAATAGTTGCTTTAGGTATAAGATTATATAGCTATTCTTATTATAGTCTGTTGGCATCCTTTTACCAGTTCAAACATAATGTAGAAACTTTACATCCCTTGCCCTTCCCTGTTTATAACTGTCTTAAATATTTCCTCCACATTCATTTAGAAATGCATCAGAAAGTGTTAGAATTCTTGCTTTCATCAACATAACTTATAAAAACCAAGAAAAGAAGGACAGTCTATTATATTTGTTAGGAGCTCAGCTGAGCCAGAGAGAGCTAAGCTGTCAGGTGTCAAAGTAGCCATTAAAAATAGCAGGACAAAAGTCTTGCTTTTTGAGTCTCAGTGATGTCTTTAATTGCTTACTGTGATTGTATGAGGAAGAGTTTGAAACAAAAACACCAATCTCCCTCCCACCCCCACTCAAGTCTCTTTTCCCCCATTCAATGGTGCACTGTTTGGGGGTCAAGTGGATCAGGAGAGATAAGGGGGTTGTCTCAAACAAAAGGCTAATGCAATTTTATAGGCTTTGAAACTGGTTGCAGGGCAGAGAGAAGGGGGAAGGACTAGGAGTGGAAAAGTACTGAGTATTGAGAGTGGGGAACAGTGTCTTTAAGTTTATCTTCCTTCCGAGGAGAAGGCGTTGCCTAGGCACCTGAAGAAGACTTCTTCCCAAGGCTTTAGAGAAAAGGAAAGATGAATAAAGATGCCTGGGCTAGGAATGCAAATATACTTAAGATCATGGCTAGCCATGGACACCTTGAGTCAGTGATTTCAATTCTCCTTAGAAACTGAAGCCTAGCCTAGTGTGCAAGGGGTAAGCTTTACCTCATGAAGCCTGCCAAGTAATTGCCTATGGTAAGAATTGAAAAATCACATATAGATGAAGTAGGAACCAGAAATCTCATTATTTACCCATAATTTTCCTCACTGTGTTCTTACTTCCTCTCTGACATTCCAAGGTTTGTTTGTTTACTGTATTTTAGAGGACTTCCCTCAGCCATTCTATTTTGGGTAGATCTTCTAGTGACAAATTATCATAGTGTTTCTTCATCTGAGAATGCCTTTGTTTCCCCTTCATTCCTAGATTATGTTTATTGGATATCAAATTCCTGGATAACAGGTATTTCCTTTAGCACTTGGAAAATATTATGCTACTTCCTTCTATGCTCCATAGTTTCTGATTAAAAAAAAATCTGCCATCACTCAAAATGCTTTTTCTCCATAGGGAAAATGGAATTTCCCTTGCTATTTTCAAGATTTTCCCCATGTTTTTAATGTTAAAAAGTTTAATTTTGATATTCTTGAGTTTATTTGGGTTTGCCCTGTTTGGTGCCTACTCAACTTCTTTGACCCCTGTAAGTTTATGTCTCTGGCCAAATTTGGGAAGTTTTCGTCCATTATTTTTTTAAGTACTTTCTTTTAAGTAAATTATGGACTCTATTTCTCCTCTCTGTTTTGGAGACTCAATAGTATGAATTTTAGATCTTTTCTGACAGTCTCACAAGTCCCTCAGTTTCTATTTATTTTTTAGCAAAATTTAATTTTCTTTCCATTGTTTACATTGGATAACATAGTTTTGTCTCTTTTATTTTATTATTATTATTATTATTTACAAATAGTTTATTGTCAAATTAGTTTCCACATAATACCCAGTGCTCATCCCCACAAGTGCCCTCCTCCATGCTCATCCTCCCTCCCCCCCACATCCATCAGTCCTCAGTTTTTGTCAGCATTCAAGAGTCTCTCATGGTTTGCCTCTCTCCCTTTCCCCCACCATTTCCCCCCTTCTTCTCCCCCTTGTTCCTCTGTTAAGTTCCTCCTAATCCTCCTATACGTGCAAACATATATTTGTCCTTCTCTGCCTGACTTATTTCGCTCAGCATAACACCCTCAAGGTCCATCCATGTTGCTACACATGGCCAGATTTCATTGTTTCTCATTGCCATGTAGTACTCCATGGTATAGATAAACCACATCTTCTTGACCCATTCGTCTGTTGACGGACACTTAGGCTCTTTCCATGTTTTAACTATTGTGGAGAGTGCTGCTATGAACATTGGGGTACATGTGCTCCTATGCATCAGCATTTGTGTATCCCTTGGGTAAATTCCTAGCAGTGCTATTGCTGGGTCATAGGGGAGTTCTAGTGTTAGTTTCCTTAGGAACCTCCACACTGTTTTCCAGAGGGGCTGTACCAGTTTACATTCCCACCAACAGTGTAGGAGGGTGCCCGTTTCTCCACATCCTCGCCACCATCTAGAGTTCTCTGATTTGCTCATTTTAGCCACTCTGACTGGTGTGAGGTGGTATCTCAGTGTGGTTTTGATTTGTATTTCCCTGATGAGGAGGGATGTTGAGCATCGTTTCATGTGTCCGTTGGCCATCTGGATGTCCTCTTTGGAGAAGTATCTGTTCATATCTTCTGCCCATTTCTTCACTGGGTTGTTTGTTTTTCAGGTGTGGAGTTTGGTGAGTTCCTTATAGATTTTGGATATTAACCCTTTATCTGATATGTCTTTTGCAACTATCTTTTCCCATTCTGTTGGTTGCCTGTTAGTTTCGTGGGTTGTTTCCTTTGCCGTGCAGAAGCTTCTAATCTTGATGAGGTCCCAACAGTTTATTTTTGCTCTTGATTCCCTTGCTTTTGGGGATGTGTCAAGTAAGAAGTTGCTGCAGTGGAGGTCAAGGAGGTTGTTTCCTGCTTTCTCCTCTAGGGTGTTGATAGTTTCCTGTCTCACGTTCAGGTCCTTTATCCGTTTTGAGTTTATTTTTGTGCATGGTGTGAGAAAATGATCTAGTTTTATTCTTCTGCATGTTGCTGTCCAATTCTCCCAACACCATCTGTTAAAAAGGCTGTCTTTTTTCCATTGGATATTCTTTCCTGCTTTGTCAAAGATTAGTTGGCTGTATACTTTTGGGTCCACTTCTGAGTTCTCAATTCTGTTCCATTGGTCTATGTGTGTGTTTGTGCCAATACCATACTGTCTTGATGATGAAGTTTTGTCTCTTTTAGTTCATTGATTCCTCTATTCCCTCCATTCTGCCACTCCATTCACTGAGCTTTTAAGTTAAGTAATTGTATTTTTCAATTCTAAAATTCACTTTGATTCTTCTTATATCTTATTCTTTACTGTGACTTCTTAATTATCCATTTCTTTAAAATTTGTTTGCAACTGCTCATTGAAGTATTTCTGTTATAACTGCTTTGAAAGATGTTGACATCTTTTGACTCTTCTTTTTTGCTCAGTTTGACATTTTCCCAGGTCTTGTATGATAAGTGATTTCATATTGAAGACTGGACATTTTGTCTTATGAGACTCTATATTTTACTCAAAATTCCTGTTTTAATTTGATTTTTCTGACACCAGTTTTGCAGGAGTAGAGGGAAGCACCACTTCATTATTTCCAGGTGAAGGTAGAAGTTCAGATCCACCAGTTAGACACCATGATACCAGAGGCAGGGGATCTTTCCTACATAGCCCTGTAGGTAATGGTGAGAGTTCTAGCTTCCCATATGGTCCTCACTGACATAATGGAGGGGTCAGCTCCAGTATACTGCTAGACAATGATAAATGTCTTGATTCTCCTATTGTCCTTTCCATATACCAATATATCAAGGAGGGTAAGGAAAGCCTTGTTACTCCTTGTAACTAAAGGAGTTAGAAGTTTAGCCCTTCTATGTGGTCTCCATAAATACTACGAGGTAGGAGGCCATGTTACCAGCATTTGGAGAAGAATATCATGGTTGACTATTCGGCCTTTTCTGATACTACCAAGGTCCTAAGTATATTGGAGCATCTCATCACAACTCAATGAGGCAGGGAGTCTAAACTCTCCACTTGGCTTTTAATGGTGTGGTTAAGGTTAGGATTAGATGGTTTTTGTTTGTTTCTTTGTTTTTATTGTGTTTCTGTGGAATAGAGGGGTATTATCTAACAGTTTCCTGCCATGATCTGTTGTTCCTTTTATGGTTCGCTGGCTAGAAGATCATGCTTTTGTTGTTTCTTTTGTTATGCCTCTTAGCATTTCCAGATTCCTTGCTTCTTCATGTCTAAGTCTTGTTTATATGAGGAAAAAAGCAAACCCAAGAACTCACCACCATGGCATTCCCTGTGTCCTCAGTTCCCTAGTTAAGCAGAGTTCTTTCCTCTATTTTTAATTTTCTTGCCTTTGTTTTATATTCAATTTCCAGAACTTTTAGCTGTACTTAACAAGAAAAACAGGGACAAATATGTCTACTGCATCTTCACAGAAGCTGAGGTCCTGTTTTTGTTTTGTTGTTTTGATTTGTTTTGGCTTGGTTTGGTTTTGGTTTTGGTTTTGGCCTCAGTTTTGGTTGGGTTTGGCTTGGTTTGGTTTTGAGTTTGTTTTAAGTGAGACAAGATGACTGGAGGGGGCTGGAATAGAAAGAATTCCCTTTCCTCGAATGGACTAAAGTTCTACTAATGTCCTTTCCTTTAGAGGGTAAACCTTTGTTATGGGGAAGTTTCTGGTGCTTTTCACAAGGATTATTCTTTACCATCCCCTTCCAGAGCCAAGAGGGAATATTTCCTGGCTTCTTATAGAACATAATGGGTAAATGGGGGTAAATGTGGAGGCTCAGTTAACACTACAGTTTACCAAGTTGTTTACTCTCCCACTAGTCCACACAATCTCCAACAATTTTTTTTAAATAACCATACGAGTAGTCCTACCAGTTTATAGCTCCATTGTCTTCTGTTCCAGGTAAACAGGTTTTGGCTTTGCTTTGGGATGCTTTGATTTTGGGATGCTCCTTATCTTCAGATTTCAGGGTGGCAGTGTGCCCTATGATTTCTTTTCTGATGGATTGAAGAGAAGTTGTTGATATTCAGTTTGCTTAAGTTTTTTTCTTGTTATGTAAATGAGATGGAGGGCTGCCACAGTTTTTACATGTTAAAGCTAAGACAAGGGGCGCCTGGGTGGCTTAGTCGGTTAAGCTTCCGACTTTCGCTTGGGTCATGATCTCGCGGTTCGTGGGTTCGAGCCCCGCATCGGGCTCTGTGCTGATTGCCAGCTCAGAGCCTGGAGCCTATTTCAGTGTCTGTGTCTCCCTCTCTCTCTGACCCTCCCCTGCTCACGCTGTCTCTCTCTCTCTCTCTCTCTCTCTAGAAATAAATAAAAATATTAAAAAAAAAAAAAAAAGCTAAGACTAGAAGTCTCCTGGATCTTCCTTACCTTTTTTTTTTAATCCCATGCCTCTTCCTTTCATATTTTGGAAAATGTACCAAAAGATATTCTGAATTAATTGAATCACCCTTTCTAGTAGCTGGCTGCCTCCCATGACTTTATTCTCTAAGATTTTTCAGATTTCTAATTCAGGGAAGTAATTACAAAAGAAGAGAGAGGGAAAAAGAAAATAAAATATCTCAATTCTTAATTTTTAATACCTAGAAGCAAAAAGTTTGGAAGAATATGGCAGGTCTTCCATCTTCCCTGTATTCTCTATAACACCCTCCCTCCCACTGAGTCCTTAGTTGAGGTAGCAGCAGACAGGAGAGGGAAAGAGGTAAATTTAACTGCTGATAGTTTCCTGAGGTTGAGTCATGTTCTCTTTCTCAAAGTTGAGTCCCTGCGTGTGTGTGTGGGGGGGGTATGGAGAGGATATATAGAGAAACATCTGGACTGTCTTTATAGGCATGCAATAGCACAGGGCCATGCTTTCAGGACTCCACACTTAGTTTAATGAATTGTTCTTGCTGTCTTGAAATTTCTAATAATTTTTAAAAGCAAGATTCTGAATTTTCATTTTGAGCTGGACCTTTACAAATTGTGCAACTAGTTCTAAAAAACATAAGAGCCAAGGAACTTGACTTCTGAGATGGGCTCCAGATAGAGGCAAACTTCAGAGAATTACAAGAAGCCCAAAACACTGAGAATGGTAATGCAGAGATGACTACAGGGAGTGTCCAGGCAGAAAGGCCTGGGAAAGTGTCACAGTTCTCTGTATTTAACATTGAATAAGGAGTAGCTAGTTGATGATGTATAGTAAAGAGGAGTGTAAATGTTACTGAACAGAATAGGGGTGAGAGGGAGGGAGGAGGAAGAGAGATGTTCACCTCTGTAATGCCCTAGTGCTCTGTTAGTCCTTGGTATTTAGACCCATCATTGAGAATGAGGGGTATATACCATGAGTAGGCAGATATTACCTAAAATTGATTGAAATTAACTTCCTACTATCTTACAGAATTGAGATATAAAGTAAAATCAAACTCAGTATTATAAACTGAATATTTGTGTTCCTCTAATATTCGTATGTTGATATTCTAACCCCCCACTGTGATGACATTTGGAGATAGGGCCTTTGGGAAGCGATTAGGGCTATAAGAGGTCATAATAGTAAGTCCCTGTTATGATAGGATCAGTGTGTTTATAAAAAGATACCGGAGAATTTGCTCGCTCTCTCTCCCCTGTGTAAGAACAGTGAGAAGACCATGATTTACAAGCTATGAAGAGAGTTTTCACCAGAGCCTCCGAGCTTCCACACTTCCACACAAATTTCTGCTGTTTAAGCCACTCAGCTTATGATATTCTGTTAAGGCAGCCCAAGATGACTAGGACATTCAGAGAAAAATAAAGTTATATTTAAGACTCATTTTAATTTAAAGCCATCATTTTGTGACCAGTATAAACTCTACATTTCAGTCCAGGAAAGAGTTCGAAATTTCCTAAAGGTGATATTCTTTTCTTCACTTCTGAATCTCTGAACACAATCTTGTCACATTAGACTAAATTATAACTATTCACCCATGTATACATGGGTGTGCATGTTTATGTTTATGTTTCTTTTTTATTTTTCCAGGGACAAAGTCTTTGCTGGCCTCAGCCTGAGGAAAATTTTTAAATTCTATTTATTTTGGGATGCTTTTACTTTGAACTCCAATTTCACACAGTGAGCCAGGTTTTAACTCACAGAATATGTGAGGCATACACAGCCATATAATCCCACAAAAACTGAGTTCCAGGCCATGTGTTCCTATTTCTACACCTGCAGTATATATAGTACATCTGTATCTTCAACTTCCTTTCTGCTGAGTTTTTCAATTCCATTTCTAATCCACAGAAATTCTTACCCAGTTTTTTAATGGAACTAATTATTTATTTAAAATTTTAAATGTTTATTTAATTTTGAGAGACAGAGCGTGAGCAGTGGAGGCTCAGAGAGGGAGACACAGAATCTGAAGCAGGCTCCAGGCTCTGAGCTGTCAACACTGAGCCCAACGTGGATATCAAACTCATGAACCATGAGATCATGACCTGAGTTGAAGTTGGATACTTGACCAACTGAACCGCCCAGGTACCCCTGGAATTATATATTTAAAATAGAGTTTTTGTGCTCAAAGATAGAGACAAAAAATTACAACAATGAAAAAAATATAGAAATAGAAAATGGAAATGATATACGCACACTCCAATAAAAGTCAAATATCTCCATTGCAAAGAAATTAATCCAAAGCATCAAAATTGGTCAAAGAGATGAAGTGTCTGCTTTCTTGAGTTTCAGACCAGAATCAGGTAGTGACAGTGTAAATATCTGTTATCCCAAAGATTGTTGCTTAATGTGTGTTATTACAGTCCTTCAACGAACATCTTTATACATGCATATAGGTATATTTGTACAAGAATTTCTGTAGAGAATATAGCTAGCAGAGAAATTGTTGGGTTGTGGGGACAAGACACATTTTTCTAGGATATGCTAAGTTGATTTTCAAATTGTACCAATTTACGCTCCTCCTATTACAGTCAGAAAATTTTTTTATTTCTCTATGTTCTCCCAACGTCAGTTATCAGACACTGCTCTCCCTGCTCCCAAATACTACATCTAATGGAAATAATGTGGTACTTCATTCCTTTCATATGTGTGTCCTTAATTATTGTGGATGAACCATGTTTCATTTTTAAATAGGTACTTTGGTTTTATTTGTAAAATTCTCTATTTATATGAGTTGCTAATTTTTCTATTAGCTTTTTATGTATTTATTTATTTTATTTTTTAAAAAATAATTTCTTGTCAAATTAGCTTACATACAACACGCATTGCTTATCCCAACAAATGTCCTCATCAATGCCTATCACCAACTTTCCCCTCCCCCTATCCCCCACCAACCCTCAGTTTAAGTCTCTTATATTTTTCTTCCCTCCCTCTCTGTAACTATTTTTTCCACTTCCCACATGGTCTTCTGTTAAGTTTCTCAAGTTCCACATATGAGTGAAAATATGAAATCTGTCTTTCTCTGACTGACTTCTTTTGCTTAACATAATACCCTTCAGTTCCATCCATGTTGCTGCAAATTGCATGATTTTATTCTTTCTCATTGCCAAGTAGTATTCCATTATATATATAAACCACATCTTCTTTATCCATTCGTAGTTGATGGACATTTAGGCTCTTCGCACAATTTGGCTATTGTTGAAAGTACTGCTATAAACATTGGGGTACATGTGCCCCCATGCATAAGCACTCCTATATTGCTTGGGTAAATTTCTAGCAGTGTTATTAATAGGACACAGGGTAGTTCTATTGTTAATTTTTTGAGAAACCTCCACACTGTTTTCCAGAGCAGCTGTACCAGTTTGCATTCCCACCAACAGTGTAAAAGGGTTCCCGTTTCTCTACATCCTCACCAGAATTTATAGGGTTTTCCGATTTGTTCATCTTAGCCATTCTGACCAGTGTGTCAGTGTGGTCTTGATTTGTATTTCCCTGATGATGAGTGACCTTGAACATCTCTTCATGTATCTGTTGGCCATCTGGATGTCTTCTTTGGAAAAGTGTCTGTTCATGTCTTCTGCCCATTTCTTCACTTGATTATTTGTTTTTCAGGTGTGCAGTTTGGTGAGGTTTTTTTTTTTTTTTTTTTGGTGAGATTATTTGTTTTCCAGGTGTGCAGTTTGGTGAGTTTTTTTATAGATTTTGGATAGCCCTTTATTCGATATGTCATTTGCAAATATCTTGTCCAATTTCATCGGTGGCCTTTTAGTTTTGTTGATTGTGTCCTTTGCAGTGAAGAAGCATTTTGTCTTCATGAGGTCCCAATTGGTCAATTTTGCTTGCTTTTGGAAACGTATCGAGTAAGAAATTGCTGTGGCAAAGAAGTTGTTGCCTGCTTTCTCCTCTAGGGTTTTGATGGTTTCTTGCCTCACATTTAGGTCTTTCATCCATTTTGAGTTTACTTTTGTGTATGGTGTAAGAAGGTGGTCTAGTTTCATTCATCAGCATGTTGCTGTCCAGTTCTCCCAGCACCATTCGCTGAAGAGACTGTCTTTTTTCCCATTGTATATTCTTTCCTGCCTTGTTAAAGATTAATTGGCCATACATTTGTGGGTCCAATTCTGGGTTCTCTATTCTATTCCATTGGTCTATGTCTGCTTTTGTGCCAATACCATACTGTCTTGATGATTATAGCTTTGTAGTAGAGAGAAAAGTCTGGGATGGTGATGCCTCCCATATTGGTTTTCTTAGTCAGTATTACTTTGGCCTTTCAGGGTCTTTTGTGGTTCCATACAAATTGTAGGGTAGTTTGTTCCAGCTTTGAGAAGGATGCTGGTGCAATTTGAATTGGGATTGCATTGAATGTGTTGACTGCTTTGGGTAATATTGACATTTTAACAATATTTGCTCTTCCACTCCATGAGCATGGGATGCTTTTTCATTTCTTTGTCTTCAATTTCCTTCATAAGTTTTCTATGGTTTTCAGCATACAGATCTTTTATATCTTTGGTTAAGTTTATTTCTAGGTATTTTATGGTTCTTGCTGCAATTGTGAATTGGATCAGTTTTTTAATTTCTCTTTCTGTTACTTCATTTTTGATGTATAAAAATGCAACGGATTTCTGGACATTGATTTTCTACCCTGCGACTTTGCTGAATTCATGGTATCAGTTCTAGCAGTCTTTTGATAGAGTCTTGGGGTTTTCTACGCAGAATATCATGTCATCAGTGAAAAGTGAAAGTTTGACTTCTTCTTTGCCAATTTTGATGCCTTTTATTTCATTTTGTTGTCTGATTGCTGATGCTAGGACTTCCAACACTATGTTAAACAACAGTGGTGAAAGTGGACATCCATATTGTGTTCTTGATGTCAGAGGGAAAGCTTAGAGTTTCCCAAATGAGGATATTACCTGTGAGCTTTTCATATGTGACTTTTATGATGTTTAAATTTGTTCCTTCTATCACAAGTTTCTTTAGAGTTTTATTAAGAAAAGTGCTGTATTTTCTCAAATGCTTTTTCTGCATCTATTGACAGAATCATATGGTTCTTATCCTTTCTTTTATTGATGTGATGTATCACGTTGATTGATTTGCAAATTTTGAACCACCCTGCAACCCAGCAATGAATCCTACTTGATTATGATGGATAATTCTTTTTCTTTGTTGTTGAATTCGATTTGCTAGTATCTTATTGAGAATTTTTTCATCCATGTTCGTTAGAGATATTGGCCGGTAGTTCTTTTTTGTGAGGTCTCTGTCTGGTTTGGGAATTAAAATAATGTTAGTTTCATAGAATGAGCCCAGAAGTTTTCCTTCCATTTCCATTTTTTTTTTTTTGGAACAGCGTGAGAAGGATAGGTATTAACTCTGCTTTAAATATCTGGTAGAATTTCCCAGGGAAGCCATGTGGTCCATGACTCTTATTTGTTGGGAGATATTTGATAATTCATTCAATTTATTTACTAGTTATGGGTCCGTTCACATTTTCTATTTCTTCCCATTTGAGTTTTGGTAGTGTGTGGGTGTTATGGAATTTGTCCATTTCTTCCAGGTTGTACAGTTGGCATATTTTTTCATAGTATTCTCTGGTAATTGCTTGTATTTCTGAGGGATTGGTTGTAATAAATACTTTTTGTTTCATAATTTTGTCTATTTTGTTCATCTCTCATTTTTTTTTTTTTGAGAAGCCTGTCTAGAGGTTAGTCAATTTTATTTAGTTTTTCAAATAACCAACTCTTAGTTTTATTGATCTGTTCTATTGTTTTTCTAAAAATTCTTTATTGTTCATTTCTGCCTTGATCTTTATTATTTATCTTCTTCTGCTGGGTTTGGGATTTCTTTGCTGTTCTGCTTCAAGTTCCTTTAGGTGGGCTAATAGATTTTGTATTTGTGATTTTTCTTGCTTCTTGAGATAGACCTGGATTGGAACATATTTTCCTCTTGGGGCTGCCTTTTCTATATCCAAAAGGGTTTGGTTTGTTGTGTTTTCATTTTTATTTGTTCCAATATATTTTGTAATTTGTTCTTTAATTGCCTAGCTGACCCATTTGTTCTTTAGCAGGATGTTCTTTAACTTCTAAGCATTTGGAAGTTTTCCAAACTTTCCTGTGGTTGATTTCAAGTTTCACAGCATTTTGATCTGAAAGTGTGTATGGTATGATCTCAGTTCTTTTATATTTATTGAGGACTGTTTTGTGACCCAGTACATGATTTATCTTGGAGAATGTTCCATGTGCACCTGAGAAGAATGTATATCTGCTGTATTAGGATGAAAAGTTCTAAATATATCTGCCAAGTCCATCTGGCTCATTCAGGGACCATTGTTTCTTTATTTCTTTTCTGTCTAGATGATCTGTCCACTCTTGTAAATGGAGTATTAAAATCCCCTTCAATGACCACATTCTTACCAATAAGATTGCTTATGTTTGTGATTAATTGTTTTATATATTTGGGTGCTCTCAAATTTGATTCACAGACATTTATAATTGTTAGCTCTTCTTGATAGGTAGACCCTGTAATTAAGATATAATGCCCTTGTTCATCTCTTGTTACAGCGTTTAGTTTAAAATCTAGTTTGTCTGATATAAGTATGGCTCTTCACCTTTCTTTTGACTTCCAGTAGCGTGATAGATGGTTCTCTATCCCCTCACTTTCAATCTGAAGGTGTCCTCAGGTCTAAAATGGGTCTCTTGTGGACAGCAAATAGATGGATGGGTCGTATATTTATCCATTCTGATACACTATGTCCTTTATTGAAAGATGTGGGTTTAGAGGCACTGTATTATCTGTAGGTTTCATGCTTGTAGTTACCTCTCTTGTGTTTGTGGTCCTTGCAGCATTTCACTCGGTGTCCCCTTTAGTATCTCTTATAGGGCTGGTTCATTGCTCATAAATTCCTTCAGTTATTGTTTGTTTGGGAAAACCTTTATCTTTCCTTCTATTCTGAATGATAGGCTTGCCGGATAAAAGATTCTTGGCTACATATATTTCCTGTTTATACCAAGGAAGATTTCCTGCCTTTCCTTTCTGGCCTGTCAAGTTTCAGTAGATAGGTATGCTACTACCCTTATGTGTCTTCCCTTGTATGTTAAGGACTGATTAACCCTAGCTGCTTTCAGATTTCTCTTTATCTTTGTATTTTGCCAGTTTCACTATGATACTTTGTGCAGAAGACGATTCAATTTACGTCTGAAGGGAGTTCCCTGTGCCTCCTAGATTTCAATGTTTGTTTCCTTCCCCCATACTGGGGAAGTTCTCAGTGATGATTTGCTCAAGCACACATTCAGCGTCTTTCTATCTCTCTTCTTCTTCTGGAACTCCTATGATATGGATATTGTTCCATTTCATTGAATCACTTAGTTCTCTAACCCTCCCCTTGTGATCCAGATTTTTAATCTCTCTCTTTCTCAGCTTCCTCTTTTTCCATAATTTTTAAAAAATTTTTTTTAATGTTTTATTTATTTCTAGGAGAGGGAGAGACAGCGTGAGCAGGGGAGGGTCAGAGAGAGAGGGAGTCACAGACTGAAACAGGCTCCAGGCTCTGAGCTGGCAGTCAGCACAGAGCCCGACGCAGGGCTCGAACCCACGAACCGTGAGATCACGACCTAAGCGAAAGTCAGACGCTTAACCGACTAAGCCACCCAAGCGCCCCTCTTTTTCCATAATTTTATCTTCTATTTCACCTATTTTCCCTCTGCCTCTTCAATCCTTGCTGTGACCACCTCTATTTTATTCTGTACCTCAGTTAGAGCATTTTTAATTCATCATTACTATTTTTAAATCCTTGGTCTCTGCAGCAATGGATTCTCTGCTTTCTTCTATGCTTTGTTCAAGCCCAGCAGTTAATCTTATGACTGTTATTCTAAATTCTTGTTCAGTTATATTATTTATATTTGTGTTGACCAATTCTTTAGCTGTCATTTCTTCCTAGAATTTCTTTTGAGGACAATTCTTCCGTTTCATCATTTTAGCTATTTTTCTGTCCCTTATGTGTTTTAAAAGCTTGTTATGTGCCCTGTACCTGCAAGCACTACTATATTAAAGATTTTTCATACACTGTCCAGAGCCTGGCCTTTCAGAAAAGTGTTACTTACTCTCTGTTGTTGTGACTTTGGTCACTTTATCTCCCTACTTGTAGTGATGTTTTGGACCCTCTACCTGGTGTGTTTTGATTTGTTGATTGAAATAGCCCTGGAAAGGAAAACAAACGGACAAATGAACAAAAATCCCCAAACAGAAAACAAAAACACGCCAACACACACACACACACACACACACACACACACACACCAAAAACAAAAAAACAGAAACACCAGATACAAGTAAACAACAGAGTGAATGCGGTGCTGATGGAGCAGGCCTTAGCCCATATAAAGAAGGAAATGACCGGGGCAGGGAAAAAGAAAACATAAAAATTGACCAGAAAAACTATATGGCTTAATGCAGAGATAGAGAAAGGAAAAAAAGGAGGTGGGGAAAAAGAAAACAAAGTACCCAGACAAACTATGCAACTTAATTCAGAGAGAGAAAGGAAAATAAAAAAGGAGGTGTGGAACATGTATCAAGAGAATGGACTAAATATGTCTGCTTAAACAAACCAACAACCAGAGTAACCAGACTAGATGAGGGAAGAGTTAAGAAGGAAAAAAGGAAGAATGTATCTATATAAAAAGAACTGTCTGAGAATTAAATTAGACAATGCAATAGCACTGGTCTGGAGGAGGGACCATCTGGTTCCTCAGTATCAATCCTGCTCCTTACATCCCTCCGATTCCCATGCTGGCACTTGTCTGGGATTTAAACTCTTGCTCTGCATGCCCCAGTACTGAGGAAGCACTGCTCCATGCCGCCTGACATGTGATCTCTGGTTGGCGGAAGCAGGCAGGCTTTGTCCAGTCCAACAGCACTCCAGGGAGGGGATTGGTTTCTCCTACTGCAGACTGCACCCCTGACCTAGCCACTGTACCCAGGGCTGGCTCCCCTCCTCCCCAGGTGTGTGATCTGGGCAGCCCATCCCAGTCTGGAGAATGCCCCTTAGTTAGAGATTGGATCTTTCTCTGTCCCAGTCTGAGGTTTTTCTCTTGTCCAGATACAGTCCTATGCTTCCCCATCTGCTCCTCCTCTTCCCTTTGTCTCCCTGCAGAAGGAGACCCCTCCCCTCCATTTGTTTTATCTCCCAGTTTGCAATCATGCAACAATGGCTCATCAGGTTGTCCCGGTGGGTCCCTGGGAGCGTAACTGTCTCTTTTCCTCCTGGACTTTTGGGGTTCAAAGTTCCTTGGCTTCAGTGCTTCTTTGTTTGAGAGAGGAGGGAAGTTCGGATCTCCCTACTTCTCCGCCATGTGGGCCTCTCTTCCTCATGCTTTTATTTTTAGGAGTTCATTATACATTTTTAAACCTACTTACATTCTAAGTTCCCTTCTGCAAACTATACTAAATCTGCTTGTCAATGTCGCTTTCCTATTTCCAAATCCCACATACACTTCTTGAATCTTATCTCACTCAATGTCTCCACGTTACTCATGGAAATGACCAATCCCTTATTTTTGTTAATTTCTTCTCTCTTGGTTTTTGTATCCATCTCACTTTCTTGGTGTTTCTTAGAGATTATTTGTTTTCATTTATGCATTGCCATTGCCAAGCACAGATCAGATATTTGATAATGTTTGTAAATGTATAGTTTCTAGTGAGTAGTTTCTAGTAAGATCAAGATATATATTCCAGCTCTGGTCCTGGCTCTCTCTCATGAGCTGGCAGAGGCACCTGTTCAAGCATGTGGTTTCATCCAGTTTTATGTTCAATTACTCTTCACAAAGTGTTGTTCCTCCATTTCCTCTAAATGTAATTCATTAGATGTTGCAATCAGTAGCCTTTTAAAACAAACTTTGATTCTGACACTTGTTAACATTTTTTCTAACAAGTTTCATTGCAGAAGACAAATATTTAAGTGTGTGATGTGTTAAAATAATATCTAGAAAAGGGCATTACGCTCATTTTCTCTAGTGACTAATATTTGAGGCCAGCTAGTCAGAGGTAAATAGTTATTATGTTACCTACTGGGTGATTGCCCCTCCTTGAACGATAAAATACTAAAATAAAGTAAAATAGTATAACGTTAAGTTATATTAAATACAAAAGTAAGATAGTTAAGACTTTAACAAATATAAAATAGTTTTAAAAGATGAACTCATTTTTTAAAATATCAAACTATTAGAAAATATGAGAAGCTATTTCTCAGTTTGTATTAAGTAAATTATGATTCACCAATATCAGAGATTTAAAAATTACTGCAGTAATAAAGAAATTAAAAATTCCAGTTTGAGTTTTCATTACTATGAATTAATTAAAAAGGTATTTTTCCTAAAACTTAAATGTGTCAAATAAATCTGGTGTAAAAGAAAAAATAAATGTACATTATGAAAAAAAAAAAGATCAATGCCATTTCTTTGTTTAGAATATAACCTGATTTGTGAGGACTTAAACTAATTCTATTTTAACCAGAAAGTCAAACATAGTATAGAAGTAGAACAGATAGGGATATGAACACTTTCTCTAATCTTTCTTCTCATTTCTTTTCTCAAAATACTAAAAAATACTCTGAAGAGTATTGAATGAAGTGCCCTCCCCCCCAGTGTATTGAAAATGATTACATGTATTAGGGATTAAAATAAATTATTTTCATGGACTCCAATGTTATATTTTGAAAGGAAAAAAGACACTGACATTTAATAAAACATTGATTTTCTTTGAGTTCTATAAAAATTTATTGTGAAAAGTATTATGATGAAATAGGCAGAAAAGGGGCAGTGATATATAATGAGAATGGCAACTCTCAAATTTTCTAGTTTGTATCACATAAAAAATATAAATTTTTTAAAAATGGTATTGATAGTGGGGGATAAAAAACAACTCACTTTTTATGTTTTATTTTTTAATCACAAATGAGAAGGAGAAAAATAATGGTGAACCGGTGGAGATAAACCCTATAATACAGAGAACACGTTGACCTTTCTCTTGTCTTGCACATAGGTTTGGCTCCTCACAGTTTTCATTACTGAATGAATTATAGTCAAATTACTTTTTATTTACCCCCCTCCAACACCTGCTGCGATACAATCAAAGCCATGTGAACACAAACTCATGAGCATATACCATGTGGGGACACAAGATGAAAGAACTTTGGATTTTAGTTGGTGAAGAGACCAGCACCTTAAAAACATGTGTTATTCTATAGAAACAAAAGGTGACAGATGACGTACTCCAGGCAAGTAGGAAGAGTAAGAGAATGCAGTTCTTACTTGCAAGTAGAAATGATATTGAGAATAGGTGTAGTCTTAGTGGTTTCTGGGAAAATCTCTGTCCCATTCATACTGCTTTATGTTTATCAGTGGCATGTATGTCACCTTTTGTAAAGCTGTAGGCTTTGCATCTATAGTGGGAACCTCCCACCCTGAAAATGTAGGATGATTTATAGGAATAGAACTTAGTTTTCAATAAATATAATAGAGTTTATACATTAAAATGAAAATTTTCTTTTTAAATTTACCATTTAGAGAGGTTTTGCAATTATAGTAGTATTGTTAGTATGAAATATTTCCCAGATTTTTTTTGCAGTATTCCTCAAGATAATCTTACACTTGCAAATTTCTTATTGTATGGGAAATAACTTTTTATTTTATAAATAATTATGTAATAATTTGTGGCTTGTAAAATGACAATTAAAGTAATTACCACTATGATTTGATCAAGATGCAGTATCAGTATTGAAATTAGTCAATAGCATCAGGAGGTGGATACACATCTTCTGTGTATATTAAAACATTTATTTTAGTATGTGCGTAAAGTGACTAAATGTAGTCACTTTATTTTAGTACCACAATTCAAAAGAAAATAATTCAACCATGTGATATTTTGAAGATCTTGAAGGTGATGAATAAAATATAGACACAACATTGTATTTGCAATTCTTTTCATTATAAATCAAATTAATAAGCTAATGCAAAAAAAATCTATTTGTTTAACCCTTTAGCATGTTCCATTCATTTTGCTGCTAAGGCTATAAAATATCATCTTATGAGCTTTTAAAAACACCTCCTAATGACACCTCAGAGACTAAGATTACCATAGACTGGTCCTTTCATGCACAAAATTGTTGGTGCTAACTCTCTTGTGAATAAGACATGGTCTTTCTGTTGTTTTTCCAGCATTGGTGCTGTACCTCAGACTTTTGATAACCTGTTCTGTCTCTTTATGAACTACAGGACACATTTTTCAGAGAGCTGTTGAACTATATGTGCCTATGCATAGCTAATTGAATTACACAGTATCATGCAACAGTTTGGTACTAAATTTCTATTAGAATATCTGTAATGCCTATTTGAGCACAAAGCCCACCACTCTTCGATAAGATTACATGCAGCAGTTTGCCCTTCTTGGATACTACTGTGATGACCAATAGAAGAGTGAGACAGGAAAAATCTAATACCTTTTAATGGAGGGATATATAGGTTAATCATGTAAATCATGAGTTCGTAAATTCATATAAAACATGTAATCATGAATTAGTACTTTATTTCTTATAAAAAGATAAGAAAATTTCTTAGTAGTATCCATTCTTATAGTTAGCAGCTTATAGAAGAAATTCAACCAATAGGGGAAATGCATTGACAAAAAGATTAATATTTATAAGCATCTTAGTTATTGTATTTACCTTATATATTGGGCATTTCCCCCCCAATTTATCCTTTCGATAATTTCTATAATTGTAGGTTAAAGTATTCAAATGCTTTTCCATAAAATTTGGAATTTAATGTAAAATGTCATTTTAATTTTTCTATAGATTTTCAAAATCCTGGTGATAAAAAACTTCATCTAAGAAATAATCCTGATGGCTGGCTTAGTCATTTAAGTCTGACTCTTGATTTTGGCTCGGGTCATGACCTCATAGTTTGTGAGATGAAGCTCTGGTGTCAGACTCTGCACATTGCAGAGCCTGCTTGAGATTCTCTCTCCCTGTCTCTCTGCCCCTACTGCCCCCTCAAAAGTAAATAAATGCACTTTAAGAAAAACTTCCTTCAGGGAGAAGAAAAGCATATGTCAAACTGTCTTAAGTATAGATCTTTCAGGCGAAATGCACCTTTCTTTGAACTCTGTCAAGAACTTGAATAAATCAGAGATAAGTGGCTAAAATGTCAGTACCCACAAGGGCTGAGAAGAAACTACTACTTTTCAAGTCAGTAAAATATTAACCACAGTACTACCAGTTCTTCATGTATTAATATGGGGAGGAAAATCATACCTTCATAGTTACTGAAAGAGATTGTCAAATTGCCAGGAGACTAGAACTATTTCATAAGATATTAAATTAGGTGATATAAATTATCTTGCTAAAAGGTTTTAAACCTCTGTTTATTTATAGAAATAATCCTTTCTCCTGTGTTTCATCAATCACTGTTTCTAAAACAGTAACCATTTGGATGGCAATTCAGATTACTACTGCTTTTTAATATACATTGTTATTTTAAATCACCAAAATTTGTTTTGGTGAATTTCAATAGAAAATCATTTTCTAGGCTCTGTAAGCAGAGCTGTTAAAACGATGAAATTTGCTAAACCCAGCAAGATAGCCTAGGGCTAAAGACACTTGCTGGGTCATTGATCAACAGTGACAGCAAATGGTGACCTCACACCAACAGAATGTAAACTTCCAAATTCATTGATAGCATTCCTGACTTGGGGTAAGAATTTATGTTCTCTCTCCATAAACTGTTTGACATACATGATGAATAATGGCTAAGGTAATAGAGCAGCATAGCTCTGATGAAAATGCAGTTGGGTTTAGGTTAAATCTGGCTTTTTTTGGAGGTTAGTATAAATGTCTTGATATACTATAAAAGAAAAGTTACTAGAATTGCCTTGCTTTTCTTAATTTAGGAAGGAAAATTAATTTTACCAGTCATTTAGTGAAAACAATATTTAGCTTTCAATTTGGCTTTTCTTTTTAATTTGACGAAATGTAGTTTTTAACCATTAGAGTTTTCTGTACTGTGTGTGTGTGTGTGTGCGTGTATTGTTACTAATTTTAAAAATGAGAGTTTAGCTACTATTTCTGGAAAAAGCCTTAAGAAGATTAATTTTTATAATGCTTGTATGTACTTGCACTATTTATTTATTTATTTATTTATTTATTTTAGAAGAGGATACAATGTTAACATTTTCAAATTGGTGAGTCTTCAAAATTTTCCACATTGCTGTTTCAAAAGAATATATTTTCTTACTTCAAAATAGTCTTTTTTATTTATTCATTTTAAATTCTTCTAACATGTGAGTTATTGCATCCAATTATGTAATGTAACCATAGATCCTATTATATGATATGTTATAGTAAAAACAGGTAAATCAGATGAGATTCATAAAAATATTAAGGGATTCAATATAATTGCATGTACATAGTTACAAAATTATATACATTTCTTATTGAGAAATTGTCATAATGTAGAATGCATTTTACTTATCTTACAGCATTAATAACATCTTTGCAAAGCTGAAGTTTAGATAGGTCCATGTTACTGAGTTCATGTTAAGCCCTCTGTTTCCTTACAGATGAGGTCAGCCTCCAAAGGACACAAGCATAGTAAGGGGCATATCCATTTAAATACAGGCTATAAAAAAGTCAGACAGTATATAATTTCTCTGCCCCAAACTTGTCTTCCCCTCCCCCATTTCATATGAAATAAAATCCAAAGACTTCAATGTCTCTTAATGGCTTGAATGTTCTGCTCTCTCTCACTCAGTCTGATTCAGACTGACTAGTTTCCTTGCTCATCCAAGAACACGCCTCCATAGGTCTCGAATGCACCCCCTCCAAATATGTACAAAGCCTGCCTCCTCATATGATTTAGGTCTCTTCTTAAATGTCACCTTGTTGAAGAGTCCTTCCCAGACCACACTATGTTAAATAGCACTTTTTGTAGATTATTCTCAGCATGACTATCATATTTGGTGGTGCCAGTTGTTCCTGACGGATGGGAAACAAGCCAGGGCTAAGGGTTGCTCCTGCTCTGTTGGCCAAGTCCTATTCTCTAGCTCCATGGTAAGTCAACCCAGAGGAATAACACCTTTTTAAAGTTTTTTTTGCTGAAAATGTGAATATTTATAAAACTCCCAAAGAGGCCTAGCAGTAGCTACAAACCTGAAGTTAGGTAGATAAATAGATAAATACATCCATACATAGACATATATACATACAAATGTGTAAATATACATATATATGAAATATATACATATTTCTATGTAAAAATTACACATATTATTACGTATATAATCTTTTTTCCCAACCTTCCCATCTTCCACCACCTGAATGTAAGCTTAATTATAATAGATTTTGTTTTTTTCTCTTCTGAGTCACCCAGCCCCTGGAATAATGCCTAGCACACAGTAAGGAAAAAATATATGCATCATATATATAAATATATAATATAATACATAATGAATTAACAGGGAAGTCAGTAAATGAATTAGTTTATGTGTGTACTGGAAAGAATGTCATGGATGGGTCTGAGCATAGAAGTTCAAATATTATTAAAGATTTCGAGATACTGTTGTAAGATTTATTTTTTTAATCTTGTTTTATTTATTTTCTTAAATAGTTTATTGTCAAGTTGGTTTCCATAGAACACCAGTGCTCATCCCCCCAAGTGCCCTCCTCCATGTCCATCACCCCCATTCTCCTCTCCCCCACCAACATTAACCTTCAGTTTGTTCTCAGCATTCAAGAGTTTTTCATGGTTTGCCTCCCTCCCTCTCTTTTTCCCCTTCTCTTTTTCCCCAACTATTTTTCCCCTTCTCTTCCCCCACGGTCCTCTGTTAAGTTCCTCCTAATCCACCTATACATGCAAACATATGGTATTTGTCCTTCTCTGCCTGACTTATTTCACTCAGCATAACACCCTCGAGTTCCATCCATGTTGCTACACATGGCCAGATTTCATTGTTTCTCATTGCCATGTAGTATTTCACTGTATAGATAAACCACATCTTCTTGATCCATTTGTCAGTTGATGGACATTTAGGCTGTTTCCATGATTTGGCTATTGTTGAGAGTGCTGCAGTGAACATTGGGGTACACGTGCTCCTATGCATCAGCACTCCTGTAATCCTTGGGTAAATTCCTAGCAGTGCTATTGCTGGGTCATAGGGGAGTTCTATTTTTAATTTTTTGAGGAACCTCCACACTGTTTTCCAGAGGGGCTGCACCAGTTTACTTTCCCACCAATAGTGTAGGAGGGTGCCTATTTTTCCACATCCTTGCCAGCATCTATAGTCTCCTGATTTGTTCATTTTAGCTGCTCTGATTGGCATGAGGTGGTATCTCAGTGTGGCTTTGGTTTGTATTTCCCCGATGATGAGGGATGCTGAGCATTGTTTCATGTGTCCGTTGGCCATCTGGATGTCCTCTTTGGAGAAGTGTCTGTTTATGTCTTCTGCCTATTTCTTCACTGGATTATTTGTTTTTTGGGTGTGGAGTTTGGTCAGTTCCTTATAGATTTTGGATACTAGCCCTTTATCTGATATGTTATTTGCAACTATCTTTTCCCATTCTGTCGGTTGCCTATTAGTTTTAGTGATTGTTTCCTTTGCTGTGCAGAGGCTTTTTATCTTGATGAGGTCCCAGTAGTTCATTTTTGCTCTTGATTCCCTTGCCTTTGGGGATGTGTCAAGTATGAAATTGCTGTGATTGAGGTCAAGGAGTTTGTTTCCTGTTTTCTCCTCTAGGGGTTTGATTGTTTCTTGTCTCACATTCAGGTCCTTTATTCATTTTGAGTTTATTTTTATTTTTTTAAATGTTTTATTTATTTCTAGGAGAGAGAGAGAGAGAGACAGCATGAGCAGGGGAGGGTCAGAGAGAGAGGGAGTCATAGACCGAAACAGGCTCCAGGCTCTGAGCTGGCAGTCAGCACAGAGCCCGACGAGGGGCTCGAACCCACGAACCGCTAGATCATGACCTGAGCGAAAGTTGGACGCTTAACCGACTAAGCCACCCAGACGCCCCTTATTTGAGTTTATTTTTGTGTATGATGAGAGAAAATTATCTAGTTTCATTCTTCTGCATGTTGCTCTCCAGTTCTCCCACACCATCTGTTAAAGAGGCTGTCTTTTTTCCATTGGATTCTCTTTCCCGCTTTGTCAAAGATTAGTTGGCCATACACGTGTAGGTCCAATTCTGAGTTCTTTATTCTAGTCCATTGGTCTATATGTCTGTTTTTGTGCCAATACCATACTGTCTTGATGATTAGAGCTTTGTAGTAGAGAGTAAAGTCTGGATTGGTGATGCCTCCCGTTTTGGTTTTCTTCTTCAGTATTACTTTGGCTATTCGGGTTCTTTTGTGGTTCCATACAAATTTTAGGATACTTTGTTCTAGTTTTGAGAAGAATGCTGGTGCAATTTTGATTGGGATTGCATTGAAGGTGTAGATTGCTTTGGTTAATAATGACGTTTTAACAGTATTTATTCTTCCTATCCATGAACATGGAATTTTTTTCCATTTCTTTGTGTCTTCTTCAATTTCTTTCATAAATTTTCCATAGTTTTCATCATACAGATCTCTTATATCTTCAGTTAGGTTTATTCCTAGGTATTTTATGTTTTTTGTGCAATTGTGAATGGGACCAGTTTCTTGATTTCTCTTTCTTTTGCTTCATTATTGGCGTATAAAAATGCTGTTGTAAGATTAAAACAAAATAAAAGACACAAGGAATAATTATTCAGTTCAGATGTTGGGTTAATTTAGAAATGGTAGTGTGTTATGTGTTTATTGAATATGGTTGAAAAGGAGAGATTTTACCTATCTTTATGCTTCAGTCGCCAATGTTGATTCAAGGTAATTGCTTTAAAAAATGTCCTGGGGCATATGGGCAGCTCAGTCCATTAAACATCTGATTCTTGATTTCTGCTCAAGCCATGAAATCTCAGTTTGTGGATTGAAGCCCCTGATATTATAGATTGCCAAATCAAAATATAAAAAGTCAAGTGATTTACTAAATTTACATAAAAAGTAGGGAGCAAACTGAGTCTTTTGACCACAGCATAATTCTTTCTCTTTGATGGAACTCAAAGCTTTCTCTTTGATGGAACTCACAATTTGCACAAAATGTTTCTCAACTCTAGAAGCACAGCCACTTACTTCATCTGTTTTTCCAACCTGTGATATTTGGAGAAATAATAAATCGTGTTATACAATTAGGAAACCACTTTCCATGGCCACTCTTCCCATCCCATCTGTTTACCATCTTGATAGTGACAGCCAAGAAAATGCCAAGAAAGCTTTTTCTCTTCACTATTGTTTATTTCTTGGCTTCTATATTTTTAAAAACAAATATAATTGAATCTTTTTTTCCTGTTTTACTCTTTTGCTGTACAGTGAAAACTACCGATCTTGCGTTTGTCAGCACAAATGTTTAGTTGGTAATCTCTACCAATGGTGTCATCTTTCAGACTGAAACAGAGCGATATATATTTGGCTGGGATTTTTTGAGAGCTGTCTTAACCTTCTCTCACCTAAGACGCACACACGTGCACACACACACACACACACACTCACACACACATTACTCAGCACTCAATGGCACTCTCACTATGAAAAAAATCCCCTTTCTTTTGGAGAGTCTTAATAAAGAGATTTCATTCCTTTGTCTCAAACTTTATGATTGACAATGAAGGACTAAGTCATTTCTTAAAAACATGGGAGAGTTTTTGTATACATAATCAGTCAATCTAAAGAATGATGTTATAGATAGATAAACCAATGTATAAAAAGCTCAAACGATTTGCCAAATTTACAGAGGAAGTAGGGGGTAGAGTGAGGTTGGCCTAATCTACTGTTCTCTTGACCATAGCATAATGTTTTCTCTTTGATGGAACAAGTGCTACTACTCACAGTTTGTAGAAAAGTGAACAGGAAGGTTAACCCTCATTAACCAAAAGCTTTATCAGAAGAGCGTGATTGGCTATAATAAGTTTTCCTGATCTGATTTTAATTCGAAATCACATACTGGCCAACCATGAAGCTTTGCATCATTGCAGGAAGAATGGCTTTTTGGAGCTATAAATAAGGCCTATTTATACCACATATGCAATTATGTGCTCTATATTACTAATTCTTAAACATGCTAGGTTTTCAGTTGTCCCTAAATAAGTTGCATGATTTAGCTGCAATATTAGCTGCAGGTGCTGAGGGAAGCAAAGTTTATCACTCTATTAATCCCACAATTAACTCTGATTACATGGCATACTCATTGCAGATGGAACCCCAGAATGCGTTCGATTTGTTAATGGCCAATATCATTATATAAGTAGACATTATCATGCCTGAAGAAGACATGGCTACTACATATGTTTCAGTTTAGAGAAAAGGTAGTTGACTATTCAATTGAGCAGAGTCTTCAGCAACAGAAGATATAGGTACACCATATGAAATCAATGTGATTTCCAGCTTTGCAGCTTTCACAGCAGTGTGCTGACCCTCACAGCTGCAACCACATAACCACTGTACTGTAGAATGCTAAGTCAGACCCCACTCCACCCCAAAAATTGCAGCTCTAGGAAGGAAGAACATAAGATGCCCTAGGTGAATTAGATTACCAATATAACTGGTTTTGTTCTGAACTTTTATCATTTTGTCAAATGCCTTCAAATACTATCTTCACTGTCCTATATTGGATCTCGAAATCATAAACTTGCTCCTTTTATGATAATATTTTTCTTGTTTTTAGGATTATGCTTAGTGTGATTGGTATTATAACAAATGAGCATAGTACCTGCCTTATTCCATTTGATTTTTTGTTGTTGTTGCTCATTGTTAGAGAAATAGACATATGCTGACCCAACTTAAACCATGCTATCAGAACAAAGTTTCTTTTCTTTTCTTTTTTTTTTTTTACAAATAGTTTATTGTCAAATTAGTTTCCACATAACGCTCAGTGCTCATCCCCACAAGTGCCCTCCTCCATGCCCATCCCACCCTCCCCCCACATCCATCAGTCCTCAGTTTGTTCCCAGCATTCAAGAGTCTCTCATGGTTTGCCTCTCTCCCTCTCCCCCACTATTTCCCCACTTCTTCTCCCCCACGGTCCTCTGTTAAGTTCCTTCTAATCCTCCTATACGTGCAAACATATGATATCTGTCCTTCTCTGCCTGACTTATCTTGCTCAGCATAACACCCTCAAGGTGCATCCATGTTGCTACACATGGCCAGATTTCATTGCAGAACAAAGTTTCTTAATTTGATTGTCAAATGTGTAGGTAAGATTAAGTGCATCCCACAGTTTGGAATTTCAAAATTATTTTATTTTTTTGTTCTTAAGAGAGAATTTTCACTTCAACTCCTTTCTCCTGCTATATTGGATTTGCCTCTTTTGCATGTGGAGAATGAGGCACATTCCTAATTGCACCACATTCACATCTATCACTGAAGGCAATTGAGATTGGCAGAGTGTGATGCTGGATCTCTTGACTTGATGAGAAATGACCCCAGTGAGACTAAGAGCAGATATTCCCCAGTAAGAGGAATTAGGCATGGTGGTCAGTGAGTGAGAGTTTGGTTTACCAATATTCCTTTTACTTCCACCAACTTTGATGGAGTAAATTCATGAGTCAGTGCAAAGTGTTCATTCTTTATTTATCCTATACCTGCTGTCTTTAATCATTGAAAAACAGCCATTTTCACACTTTGAGAGCTAGTGGAGTTAAGTACATATGATTACTGCAAAGTGGCAAAATGAGCTATGTGATTGACATCTCCCAGATCATTTCCCAAAATATGTACATGTATATATATATGATATATATGTACATATAGTACAGATGTAATAAAAAGCCTACTACATTAAGAGCTAGAAAATCTAGCTTCCCTACTCACAAAACTGTGGCCTTTTCCAAGTCAGCTTAATCCTAGACTTAAGTTTTCTCATCTGTCAAATGAAGAAATTGGGTTGGATCTATTCTTAGAGGAAAGATAAATAAATAGATTGATCAACCACAACCTACATGACAATATACAATCATGAACAAATCAGAAATGGACTGTGTTTTTATTGAGGCAAAAATCTAAACCAACCAACAGATACATACATGGTAAGAGATGAAAAGATAACAAAGTGAGCTCTCTTTAAGGAGGTGATGGCTAAACAGAAATATGAAGGGGACAACAGAGAAGTATGGAAGGTGAGGGCCAGTGGAGTATGTTAATTGGTCAGTTTGAGGAAACAAAAGAGGCCTTTGTTGTTGAGAGAGTAGTGAGAGAGGAGAACAGTGCAAAACAAAAATGCTGGAGAGGAGGAAAAATTCCTGCAAAGCTTATGATCCATGCAAAAATGTTTAAAAATAAGCACAGCGTGATGCAGTGGAAGAGTCTGAGGTAGAGAAGTATGGATGTCCAAAGACATTTAAACATTTTTATATATTTATTTATTTTGAGAGAGAGAGAGAGAGAGAGTGAGAGGAAGGGCAGAGTAAGAAGAGAAAGACAATCTCATGCAGGATGTCCACTGTCAGCACAGAGCCTAATGTGGGGATTGAACTCACGAACCATGAAATCATAACCTGAGCTGAAACCAAGAGTGGGACGTTTAACTGACTAAGCCAACCAGGATCCCCTAAAAACATTTTAAACTAGAAAGTTAGACAAGGAGTTCAGAGAAAGACTTCATTAGAAGTCAGGGAGAAAAGAGAGCAAGGTTAATTAGTGGAAAGAGAATGAGTTAGTGTAAACATTTAGCCAAAAGATCAATAAAAACTTATAGAGATAGACAAATCAGAGAGCAGCTGTCAAAATTAAGGAGTGATATTCAATTTTTTCAATAGTGAGAATAAAGGGAAGCCAGTGAAATTACGGTGCTTTGAAAACTGTGAAAATACTTGCACCAGTTGCCTTGACACTGAGGCCCCCATACTTTAAAAGTGATGATAGAACAAAATAAAAACCAAAACAAAAAACAAAAATGAAGCAAAGCTCATGAAGGAATTGCTAATTAAAATCAGAGATATATATAGGGTCTGGCTAACTTCCCCTTGGGAAATGTGTGTGACTCAAAAATGATATCATAAGGGAAAGAAATGCTATTTTGAATAAGAGTTAAATTGAATCTTCTGGGGTGCCTGGGTGGCTCAGTTGGTTAAGTGTCCAACTCTTGATCTTGGCTCAGGTCATGATGGAGTCCTGCATTAGGCTCTGCACTGACAGTGTGGAGCCTGCTTGGATTTCTCTCTCCCTCTTTTTCTTCCCCTCCCCACCCCCTTCTCTCTCTCTGTCTCTCTCTCTTTTGTTGGCTCAAAAGCTTCTAATGGTACTGTGCATCTGGTGTTTCTCAAACTGGTTTGTTCTTAACCAATGTCAATAAATCTAGGGGTTGTAATTTCCTTCACCAACTACCTCAAACCCACCTCTAGCAAACTGACAAAGAAATTCTTAAAGTCACTCTACTGTATCATGCAGAGGTATCAACTGGGGATAGGAAAATACAGATTCTAGGTACACATGTTTGAAATGAGACCTGAATTCTACATTCTTACAAGCTTCTGGGTGACATTGATTTTGGTCCAGAAACCACATTCTGAGTGACAGAGTTAGGGAGAGTGAGGAAGAGGAAATGAAGAGATAGTAAAATGGCTATTAGAATATTCAGATTGGAAATCACAATATTGTTTTTGACTAAGGCAATGGCCATGAAAATTAAGAAATATAAGCGAATTGGAAAATATTCTGTAGGTCAAATTAGCAAGATTGGTGGTAGATAGATGGAAAGGAACAAAATTAGGGTAAGAGACTTAAGTTTCTAGCTTACGCAGGTGAGTATATGTGTAGTAACTGGAATAAGTCAAGTTAAATGAAGTGTAAAGTCATTTCTGACTTTATAATCTGGAATAAGTTACTCTGAGACTTAAGTACTTTCTGTGAACTCAATATCTTTGCAGATGGAGTGCTACACAACTATAGAAAGATGTTACAGTGCAGATTACCAGCATGGTTTTGGAGTCAAGCAGATTTGGGTTTTTGTCCTGTCTCTCCCAGTCAATAAGCCTCTCACTTTTCTCACCCATATAAACTGATATTATAATATTGATAAATTAACTATAATATACTATCTGCACATGGAATTTCAGTGAAAACAGACTGAGAAAATATACAAGAATGTTTTAGCCTATTGGCCAGCACGTGATAAGTGCTGCCATTGTCATCATTGTATTATTGTTATAAAACAAGCTAATAATAACTTTCTTTAAAAACCAAAAAAATAGTTCAAAATTACATATTGTTTTTAAAGTTGAATTAAAATATATAAAACATGAAAAAGTGACTATAATTTTAAAAAGGCAGATAAATACCTGATTATCCTGGTTTCCTTTAAAAAATATCTTCATGTTGGAAACCAATTTGACAATAAACTATTACATAAGGGTAAAATAGAATAAAATAAACTTTGCATAATAAATAAATAAATAAAATATCTTAATGTCTCCATTAAATACATGAATTGAAATTAGTTATTGTTTTCCCTGTTACTTCATTACCACCTGTAAAAATAAATAGAATTAACAAAGATAATTTTCAGGACATCGATTTTCTCTCCTGTGTGTTAGGGCAAGGCATTTTCTCTCTTTGTCTAATCTTTTCTCTGTTTCCCTTCCTCCCTTATTCCCTCCATCTCCTGCAACAAGGTTGGAATATATTTGTGTTACCTAGGCTATCACAACGACCTAATCTTAGAAAGTTCTTAACTAATTCTTCTAAATGACAGAATTTACACATGGCTATTAAATGAGACAGGATGAAAGCCCTTATCCTGTTCACCTAAGTGACTATTTCAAGTCCTATAAGTTCAGTTTTATAGGTGACAAAGACAGAAAAAATTCCAACAGACTTGGATTTCAGTGGTATAGTCTTAGAAGATGCCTTTGGTATAACCAAACGATTAACTTAAATAACTCCTAGTGTTTCAGAGACTCTTTCACTCACACATGTAAATAAACATCTTAAATACACTGTAAGCCATTAGAACATTACCCATTAGAGTATAGCCAAGCTAACTTGCTGAATAGAGAGCTTTGTTACTAAGGGATGTTATGTATGATATTTCTATTAATGCATTTGGGTAAAGATTTTATTATTAAAGGCTAAATATACATTTGATTATTCCTGTGATCACAATTTCAGCTTCAGTGGTGCTTTGTGGTGTAAAAAACCTCTAATTAGCCTCAGTGTGATGTACAAATTGGACTCTTAAAACTAGTAGTGTAACATGCTACTAGATGAGTAAGAAAATTATTTTTACAGGTGACTACATTTTTTCCTTTTTAAGTATCTTGTTTATCCATTGCTATAATAGGGGTTCAAATGGCTCAATACTTGAGAAAATATCCACCATACCAAACAGCCATCCACTGCCCTGGTCACTTTCTGTGGAAATGTTCAGAGGTATAAGGGTTAAAGGAATTGGTTATTCATGTCTACCATGAAAATCATGTTTGCTAAGCAAAAGGATTTCTTATCAGTTTGCTTTTGTAATTACCATTTTATAATCAAATTATAGTCAGACAAGTAGTTTTGGATTGAGGAAGAATTTATAAACTCAGAAGTCACTACTATAAATCTGCTGTTGAAATAATTGAGTACCAACAGTATAAATGCCTTTCAGAGAGTTTTCTTATCACATGAAGCATATTATATTTTTAGAATATTTCTTTAACCAAAGGAAACACATGGAGAATGAAAGGAAATGGATATCCATTTGTGTCTTTGCTTACTTCTCCCACGAAATCCTTTGGATTACTCAGTTTAAAAACATAACTTAAAAAATCTTGTAGTAAGAAGTAGCTAGGGGGCTCCTGGGTGGCTCACTCAGTTGAGCATCCCACTTCGACTCAGGTCATGATCTCACTGTTTGTGGGTTCGAGCCCCGCATCAGGCTCTGTGCTGACAGCTAGCTCAGAGCCTGGAGCCTGTTTCGGATTCTGTGTTTCCCTCTCTCTCTGACCCTCCCTTGCCCACTCTGTCTCTCTCTCAGAAATAAATAAAACATTAAACAAAAAAGTAACTAGGATTCACCTTGATTTTATTTGTAAGTCAAATACAATAAAATTAACTTCTAGTGATATATTCTAAACAAAATAGATTTGAATTTTACTCTTCTGTGTATTCAGAAAGAAGAAAGAAGTTGAAATTCACCACTGTTTTATTTTGTTACATTTTTAATGAAGGATGATTATCATAGAGACATGCATTTTAACAAAGATTGAAGCTCGTTTAGTTTTAAAGGCCTCATATTTCATAATAGGAAGACATTTTATAAGACTGTCTACATTAATGGCATAAGGGAGTTCTGTTATAGAAGCCAGAATGTGGTAGTACCTTCATGTTTTTAAGATGGAAAAAATGATCTGGATTTTTTCCCGCTCATTTCTGACTCCTTTGTGAATCAGTTATCAAAAATCTCCCAACAAATAAGAGCCCTGGGCCAGATGGCTTCCCTTAGGAATTCTACCAGACTTTTAAAACAGAATTAATACCCATTCTTCTCAAGCTATTCCAAAAAATAGAAATCGAAGGAAAACTTCCGGACTCATTCTTCGAAGCAAGCATCACTTTGATTCCCAAGCCAGACAGAGACCCAGTAGAAAAAGAGAACTACAGGCCAATATCCTTGATGAATACGGATGCAAAAATCCTCAACAAGATACTTGCAAATCGAATGGCAAAGGAAACAATCCATGAAACTAATAGGCAACCGACAGAATGGGAAAAGATAGTTGCAAATGACATATCAGATAAAGGGTTAATATCCGAAATCTATAAGGAACTCACCAAACTCCACACCTGAAAAACAAATAATCCAGTGAATAAATGGGCAGAAGATATGAACAGATATTTCCAAAGAGGACATCCAGATGGCCAACAGACACATGAAACGATGCTCAGCATCCCTCCTCATCAGGGAAATACAAATCAAAACCACACTGAGATACCATTTCACACCACTCACAGTGGCTAAAATGAGCAAATCAGAGGACTCAAGATGCTGGAGAGGATATGGAGAAACGGGTACCCTCTTACACTGTTTGTGGGAATGTAAACTGGTGCAGCCCCTCTGGAAAACTGTGTGGAGATTCCTCAAAAATTTAACAATAGAACTCCCCTATGACCCAGCAATAGCACTGCTAGGAATTTACCCAAGGGATATAGGAATGCTGATGCATAAGAGCACATGTACCGCAATCTTCATAGCAGCGCTCTCAACAATAGCCAAAACATAGAAAGAGCCTAAGTGTCTATCAACGGAAGAATGGATCAAGAAGATGTGGTTTCACGTCGGGCTCTGTGCTGACTGCCAGCTCAGAGCCTGGAGCCTGTTTCAGTCTGTGACTCCCTCTCTCTCTGACCCTCCCCTGCTCACGCTGTCTCTCTCTCTGCTAGAAATAAATAAAACATTAAAAAAAAAAAAAAGAAGATGTGGTTTGTCTATACGATGGAATACTACATGGCAATGAGAAAGAATGAGATCTGTTCATGTGTAGCAACATGGATGGAACTTGAGGGTGTTATGCTGAGTGAAATAAGTCAAGCAGAGAAGGACAGATACCATATGTTTGCACGTATAGGAAGATTAGGAGGAACTTAACAGAGGACCGTGGGGGAGAAGAAGTGGGGAAATAGCGGGGGAGAGGGAGAGAGGCAAACCATGAGAGACTCTTGAATGCTGGGAACAAACTGAGGACTGATGGGTGTTGGGGGGAGGGGGGATGATGGGCATGGAGGAGGCACTTGTGGGGATGAACACTGGGTGTTACATGGAAACCAACTTGACAATAAACTATTTGTAAAAAAATAAATTAAAAAAAAAAGATACTTGCAAATCCAATCCAACAGCACATAAGAATTATCCACCAAGATCATATTTATTCCTGTGTTACAGGGCTGGTAGAATATTTGCAGATCAATCAATGTGATACATCACATCAACAAAAGAAAAGATAAAAACCATATGATCCTGTTGATAGATGCAGAAAAAGCATTTGACAAGATACAGCATCCCTTCTTAATAAAGACCCTCGAGAAAGTCAGGATAGAAGCAACTTACTTAAACATCATAAAAGCCATCTCTGTGAAGCCCTCAGCTAACATCAACCTCAATGGGGAAAAACTGAGAGCTTTCCCCCTGAGATCAGGAGCACGACAGGGATGTCCACTCTCATCACTGTTGTTTAACATAGTGCTGGAAGTCCTAGCGTCAGCAGTCAGACAACAAAGGAAATATTCCCCCAAGCCTCTTGTACCTCTTGTACCAGAAAGACATAATACAAAATATAACTTATACTACTACTGATCCTCGGTAAAACCTTTTACTGTCACACTTGATGAGACAAAATTGTCAAAATAACCAGTGCTTAAGTTATTTTGGTTTATTCATTTTCAAACATGCTTTATTTCACTCTGAGTTGAATTATTAAAAATTAATTATATATTTTATATATACAATATGCATGCTTTCCATTCTTGTTAGAAAGGGTACTATTAAGCAGATATGTTTAATGATCTTGCTTATTATGTTACTTCCATTTATAAGTATATTCAATCTCACAGATAAGGTATGACAATCATTTTACAACAAAGTTTGTTTCTTCTCTTCTTTTACTTCAAATTCTTCTGTGTTATAACTCATATAACATTTTCTTTTTTAAAATGTTCATTTATTTTTGAAAAAGAGTGGGAGACAGAGGATCTGAAGTGGGCTCTGCACTGACAGCAGAGAGCCCAAAGTGGGGCTCAAACTCATAAGTCTTGAGAATGCCATCAGTTGATGGCAACTTGAGCTGAAGTTAGATGCTTAACCAAATGAGCCACCTGGGTTCCCCTCTTGTATTATTTCAATGCTTAAGTTTCTGAGCATGTCTATGCCACTTGGTAAAAGTTATTCTTAGGCTAGTTCTGTGAAGTAAAAGTTAATAATTACTTTGTGCCATTTAACAAATATTGTATTGATTACATTTCACATGCCAGGTTTTGTTGTTTATACTAGGGTCAGTAATCAAGGCAGCTGTAATTCCAGGAGAAGTTGCTGCGCGTAGTTCTTACCATAGAGCAGCTCAAAGAATACAGATTTTAAAGAATACAGATTTTAAAGAAGGACCCTACTCTTGGGAGCTTCAAATGCACTAAGGGACGTAAATCTACTTCACATGCTATTAGTGAAGGAAAAGATGACAAAAGAACACAAAAACAACACTAAAAATTTACCAGCAATGAAAAATGTTTTAATCAAATTATCTGCTTTGATTATTTGAGAAAAATACCATCATCACCCTCATTCTTTCCTTTTCCTGTGCTGTCATAGATATTTTCTTTCCAGTCTAAGCCTTTACCTCTACACAGGTGAAGTGTGAAAATCTAATTAATCAATACAATTGTTTGTGACTAATTATTAAGTCTAATAATGTGTATATCTTTTTAAAGTCTCTCTTTGAGTAAAATGTGTTACCTTATAACAGAGAATGATTGGATACTCAAGAGTGGATATAATTTAAAAATATATATTTCATACAAATCTTTGATTTGAATTCTTAAAGACCATCTTCCTGGTCCAATGACAGCTATTTTTATTTAGTGTTTGTTGATACATAGAGTCTTTTATTAAATGCTTTGCTTTTAAAAACAAAGGACATAAAATACAAAATTCTTAGAATCAAGAAATCAAAGCTAAAAATAACCAATTATTATTTTTTCCATCCCTTAATGATACAGATTTTAATTTTATTAAAATTTCCATCACAATTTAAAATAGCATAAGTCAGAATATAGCTCAGTATTGGGAATATTTGCTTTAAGTCCTATTTGTTATTTGTGTCTGTAAAAGTTTCCTTGATATTAAATATTCTCTTTCCATTTTTTACATATAATTTCCCTTTTTACTTTTAATTTTTTAATGTTTATTTTTTTATTTGGAAAAAGAGAAAGAGTGAGCAGAGGAGGGACAGAGAGGGAGAGGAAATCTGAAGCAGGATTCTCAAGAATCCCAGAAGTGGGGCTCAATCTCATGACCCTGAGATCATGACCTAAATTGAAATTAAGAGTCGGATGCTTAACCAACTGAGCCAGCCAGGCACTCCTCCCTTTTTAAATTTATAATAATGTTTCCTTTCCTTAAATCAAGTGATGGCATTATTTTTGAGGGCAAATGGGTTGTTTTAGACCTTTTCTACAGAGTTAAATTCTATTAAAGCACCATTTTATTCAAAATGAATCTAATTTTATATACTGAGAACACCAATATTCAAATCAAAATAGTACTTTATTAAGCCTACATTGGATGTCTTCTGTATTTTCTATTAATGGCTAAGAATATGAAGAGTAGTAAGACATAGACCCTTTCTTACATTTGGTTTAGTAGAGAGAGAGGTAATTAAAATACATACATGTAGTAGCACTGTGTTATAAATTAAGGCAACTTTCATTTTTGCATCCCTAGCCTATACTTTTACCATGAATTTCAAACTTATATGTTCAGCCACATATTAAATATTTCTATACCTGCAGATTGTATAGTTACCCCAGGCCAAGCAATCACTGAAGCTAGAAACCTGAATGTCTCTCTCCCTTTTCTCTTTCTGTCCTTCTTCCAAGCCAGCTAAATAATCATGAAGTCTTACTGATTATTTCTACTGAAAAAATTTTAATATATCCACTCTTCTACATTTTTGCAAATTTCTAAGTGGTATCCCTATTACCCATCTTGTCCACTGTAGTGCAGCTCCCATATAGCTACCATTTTAAATAGAATCTTGTTTCTGAAATGTCACTGGCTTTTATAACCTACAAAGTTACAATTATTTATAAAAGGAAAAATTGCTCTCCATGATCTGTTCCTAACTTTATCTCCATCCCCATTGTGGACACACTTGACAAAATTCCAGCGGTACCAAAATGCATGTAGTTTTCTGAATACCTCACAGTTTCCTACCTCCCTTTGAGTCTTACATGATGTGTATTTTCTTCTTTCCCATCTGATTAGCTTTTATTCAATTGAGAGATTCATTTCAGCCAGGACTTCTTCTAAGAAGCCTTCCTGATTAGTTGCACCCATATTGATTTAGGAGTTGCAAGCGGATTTCCATTGCACTTCTGTATTGTTTTATTAATGTCCTAGGATTGCTGTAAAAATTATTACAACATTCGTGGTTTAAAATAATTTAAATATATTTTTTCACAGTTCTGAATTCCAGCCATCCCAAATTAAGTGTTGGTAGGGTCATATACCTCCGGAAGTTCCAGGCAGAATCTGTCTTTTGCTTCTTCTAGTGTCTGTGGCTGCTGTATTTCTTGGCTTCCCTTGATTTGCGACTGCATCATTACAATTTCTATTTTCTGTTCAAATTATGTTTTCTCTCTGTGTCTATTTCTAATCTCTCTCTGCCTGTCTCTATAGGAATACATGGTCTACCCAGAAAACCCAGGATAAGCCCCTCCTCTCAGGATTCTTAACTTAATCACACATCACAATGTAAGTTAATTACTCTGGGTTCTAAGGATTAGAGAGTGAATATATCTTTGGAGGTCAATTTTTCCACTTACCATAATTGTTTTTGACAACCTTACCTAATAGACTGTGTCTCATTCTCTTTGTGTTCTCATTGCCAATCATATACTGATTGGTTTGTGAAACATGATGCTTTGGAATAAATGAATGCCAGTATGTCTGTTAGAAGTTAACTAAGAATATGGTAGGAAGAAAGAAGTAAAAATTCTTGAGCATCTAATATCTAAGATTAATTTTGAATTCTGATCTCAGTCAAGCAAGGTAGGGGGCAGGACAGTCAAACAAAGACAGTGTGAGACCCATCATAAAATTGGGTGAAAATAGAACAGGCCAAAGAAAATACATAAAAGGATGTTATACTGAGGAAAAGTATGACTAGTATTTGTGTAGGCATAGAACTTCAGCAACAGGTTGAAGTATGAGGGAGAGTCCATATGCTATAAAATTTGAGGCAAAGGCTGGTGAGGGTTAAGTCAAGTCAGTGGGAATGTGTTATTAAAAACTTTTTTAAATGTTTTATTTATCTCTGAGACAGCATGAGCAGGGGAGGGTCAGAGAGAGAGGGAGACACAGAATCTAAAGCAGGCTCCAGGCTCTGAGCTAGCTGTCAGCACAGAGCCTGACACGGGGTCCAAACCCACAAACCGTGAGATCATGACCTGAGCCGAAGACAGACGCTTAACCGACTGAGCTACCCAGGTGTTCCGGGGAATGTGTTACTAAGAAGATAAAATTGATAGAACGTGATCACAGCATTCATATTCATAATCATATTCGTTTTCCCTAAGAAAGGGAATCTGAAAAAAGGAAACATATTAGAACAATAAAAATAACATACTTAGTGAGTGCTTACTATGTTCAAATATTCTAAGTTTTGTATTTGAAATTACCCTTTTAACCACATGACAACTCCATGAGATAATTACTATTATCATCTATAGTAGAGTGAATAATGACCTAGAAATAAAAACAAAATAAACAGTTTTATAATCATTAAAAAAAGAAGTAATATAGCCTTAGGATAATGTCCCCCACAAAGTTATCGTGTCTTAATCACCAGAATCTATGGATATTACTTTATTTTGAAAATGATTCTTTGGAGATGTGTTTAATTTAAGGATTTTAAATGGGGAGATTATACTGTATTATCCTGGTGGGTCCCAAATGCCATCACATTTATCCTTATAAAAGAGAGGCAGAGGACATTCAATATAGACAGAGGAAGCCAGTGTAACCATAGAGGCAGAGATTGGAGTGATGTGGCCACAAGTTAAGGAATGCCAGTAATCAGCAGATGCTGAAAGAAACAAAAATCAAAATTTCCCATAAAGCCTCTGAAAAAAATTAAACCATAGTGACATTTTATTTTGTTCCAAAGATACTGATTTTGGACTTCTGGTCTCCAGATCTGTGAGAAAATAAATTTCTGTTCATTTTAAGCTACCAAGTTTGTTGCAACATGCTATGTCAGCCACAGGAATATACATGTTATATCTTCATAACAAAAAGGAAAACACTGATATCAAATGACCTGTCTAAGGTCACATATCTATTCAGTAAAATTCTAGGACTTTAACACAAGCAGTCTTCTAGAACTCATAGCTTTATGTTGTTAGTTTGGCTGTGTTATGTCTGAAGTATTTATGAAACTTCAAGCTGGAGAGAGTTTTGGAAATTAGAGTTATGGAAATGGTAGCTAGACTTAATTAGAGTTATGGAAATAGATAAGATCACTTGACTAATACTTAGGTTTATATGAAAAAGGTCTAAAGATAGAATCTGAAGGCAAACACCTAGGTGGCAAAAATATGGAAAGGGAACAAGAGAAGCTGTAAAGAAAAGAAGAGAGAAAGAACTATAAGGCATATTCCAAAATAAGAGAATTCAAAAGAGAGAGAGAGAATAAAAGAGAAATGAAGGAAAAAAGGAAGGAAGAAGGAACAAAGAGGTAGCTCATACTATATAAAAAACTCATTGAGTTACATATCTGTAGTTCATGCAATTTTCTATATATGTGCTATATTTTAATAAATATTTACTTTTATTTTTTTTGACAGTTGCAGGCAGATTTATTTTTATGGTAAAAAAAAAGCCTCAAATTGACAAAGCTTCTCAAATATTTACTTTTAAAATGCTACATTGAACTTAAGGAAGATAAGAAGTGAAAATAATTCTTGAGATTATCAATTGAAAGGCACTAATGAGTGATGCTAGGCAGGCAGTTTAGAATCCTGAGATGGTAAAATCTTAAATGTCCTATAGGATAAAGACAGAAATAAAGGGGAAGCAGCAGAACAAGTGTAGATAATTTTTCTAACGGCATTTTTATTGACTTAAAGTCTGTAAAAAGGAAGGATTTAAAATTTATGGGCAAAAGAGTATTAGTGGATCAGTCTTTGAAAAGAACAGGAATCATTTCAATAACAAAGGTTGAAGGACATACTTTGAACAGAGGAGTTGCAGCCCCTCCTGAGTTGTAGGAAAGAAGAGTCTGAGATAGATGTGCAGGCATGAACTAAGAGGGGAAGGAAGTTCCTGACTCTCCTGGGCACTTTTTTGTACTCCTTATCAGCTATCTTCTACCATTGCCACATGAAGAATTATCTCCATGATTTTTATGCTCTGAATATTTTTTAAGACTAGTTTTGGGACCAGCATGCAAAGAAATCATGTAAATTCAATCTTCTCACAATGTGTGTTAAACCAAGTAGTATTAATAATGATTTCAGTTAAAGTCCGTGATTCACTAGGTAGGAATCAATGATATAGAAAAAAATTCAATTTTAGTAAATTTTACTGTGTCATCCATTAAACTTTTCTATACACTTTAAATTCTTTTTATCTACTTAGTATTGCAGACATCTGAACAGAAGGCATAGGCAAAAAATCTATGATATAGACTTTAAACTTTTTAATGGTATATTTATTCATAGAATATGAAATAAAGCATAATAGGTCAAATTTGTACATACAGACTAAAGACAAGGGGAGAAGAGGTGAGGCGTTGATTATAGTGACTCAGGATGGTTCTAGCAACTCCATGAAGTCGAGACACTTATGAATAGAAAGAACCTGAATGTTTACAAGAAGGAATGACTATTCCTATTAAGTTAATAAATAGATAAAACTTACTTAAACATAATGTAGGTATCAGATGTCTTAAGCATTTTCTGTGAATAGAACTTAAAACAAACAAATATTTTGCTTAGCATATGGGGAAGGAAAGGAAAAATAAGATAAAAACAGAGAGGGAGGCAAACCATGAGATCTAAATACATAGAACAATCTGAGCCTTGCTGGAGGGAAGGTGGGTGGAGCAATGAGTTAAATGGGGATAGGGATTATGTAAGTGATGAATCACTGGGTTCTACTCCTGAAACCAATACTACGATGTATGTTAACTAACTTGAATTTAAATATTTTTTTGAAAAGCAAAAAAAATTGTAAAAAATTAAAACAAACAAACAAACAAACAACAAACAAAACTTTCCCTCACAAAGCTATGGAGACCCAGAACATATGAAAGAAGAACACGTTTTCCATAGTCGCTGCACCAGTTTTCATTCCAAAAGTGTAAGAGGATTCCCCCTTTTCTGTATCCTTGATAGCATCTGTTGTTTCCTATGTTGTTAATTTTAAACATTTTGAGAAGTGTGAGGTGATATCTCATTGTAGTTTTGATTTGTATTTCCCTGATGATGAGTCATATTGAGCATCTTTCCATGAATCTGTTAGCCATCTGTAGGTCTTCTTGGGAAAAATGCCTATCCATGTCTTCTGCCCACTTATTTAACTGGATCATTTGTTTTTGAGTGTTGAGTTTGCTAAGTTATTTATAGATTCTAATTAGCAACCCTATACAAGATATGTCATTTGTAAATATCTTCTCCGATTCTGAAGGTTGCCTTTTAGTTTTGTTATTTTGATGAAGTCCCAATAGTTCATGTTTGCTTCTGTTTCCTTTGCCTATGGAGACATATTCAGTAGGAAGTTGCTATGGCTGATGTCAAAGAGGTTACTGCCCGTGTTCTTCTCTAAGATTTTGATGGTTTCTTGTCTCACATTTAGGTCTTTCATCCATTTTGAACTTATTGTGTATGGTATAAGAAAGTAATCCAGTTTCATTCTTCTGTATGTTACTGTCCAGTTTTCCAAATACCATTTGTTGAAGAAGCTGTCTTTTTTCCATTGGATATTCTTTCCTGCTTTGTCAAAGTTAGTTGACAATATAGTAGAATATTATTCAACCATTAATAAGAATAAAATCTTGCCATTTGCAAAGATATGGATGGAGTCATAGTATATTATGCTAAGTGAAATAAGTCAATCTGAGAAAGACAAATACCACATGATTTCATTCATATGTAGAATTTAACAAATGAAACAGAAAAACATAGGGGAAAGAAAAGAGTTGGGCAAACCATAAAGCAGGCTCTTTAAAAAATTTTTCTTAATGTTTTATTTATTTTTGAGAGAGAGATAGAGACAGTGTGCGCAGGGGAGGGTCAGAGAGAGAGAGGGAGATACAGAATCGGGAGACAATCTCCAGGCTCTGAGCTAGCTGTCAGCACAGAGCCTGAAGCGGGGCTCGAACCCACAAACTATGAGATCATGACCTGAGCTGAAGTCAGACACTTAGCTGACTGAGCCACCCAGGCACCCCAAGCAGACCCTTAACTGTAGAGAACATACTGAGAGTTGTGTATTCTCTAAACTTGAAACAAACAAAAAAAAAGAAGTTTTGTATTCTTTGGGAAGTGTGGTTTGTAAATATCCAAGATTGTATTTCATTTACATGTTTATTTTTCCCTTTCATATGCCTTCCTCTTTATGTAATAAGTTATTTTTTTAATAAGCTGAGGTTTTTATCACTCACTATGTATGCAGGTCATAATTCCATTGTTCTCAAAATGTTCACAAATATCTTGTTAATATGTGTCCTCATATTTCAAAATATAGTAATGTCTGATTTATAAGACAGTAATTTATAAGTTCATTGTTTATTCCTATTTTAAGGCTTAATGCAAGACATCATTGTTTTTTTAATTCTTTTGTATCTACTAGGTCAATTTATATTTCAAAATAGTTGTAGGTGGCAAATCAATTTTATTGCTTTGTGCATACTCAGGTTAATATTTTAAATCTTCCTTCTTGCAGAAAATCCTCTTGTAACTGTATTTAATTTTCATCTTTAAATATATTAAATATTATTTTATTGACTTAATGCTCATAGTCACTTCACTTTGAAACAGTCATTTTTCATTATATTATCCCCAAACACTATCATCTGTGTTTAAATAAACATTTTTATTTTAATAATATATCTTTCTCATTTTCAGTAATATACTTGACTTCTGTTAGGGCAGGGGAAGCAGTTTAGAGAGGCTCTCAGTTGTACAAATTATAACAAAGGTTAAATTTTTGTTTCTATGGGAAATATAAAGGATAGAAGAGACAGATTATTTAGTAAATTTAATCTAAGTATATAGAAAATCCAAATTCTCAAATACCTCTCACTTTCTATCTTTTCTTCCTTCCTTCCTTCTTACCTTCCTTCTTTCCCTTCTCTTTCTCTTTCCTTTCCTTCCCTTCCCTTCCTTTCTTTCTTTTTACAACATGTATTTATTTTTACCAGAACAATTACTGAAACTATTGTTTAAGAATCCATTAACCATAACTGTGCATCCTCCCAAATGTTTGGAGCTGCTTTATAACATCATTAAGATCTCAAGGAAACTGATAAAAAAAAAATAAACAGATTTATAAATGAATATGGACATAGATACTATCTTAGTGATATCCAGTTATTAACTAAATCATAGAGCTGGTGTTCTGATGCTTCCAATGATTCAGTAGAGGTGACTAAACAAATTTTAAGAAATAGAATTGGGAGCTAGAAATGTATAAGGCAGCCCAGACTAGAAGAAAACATTCTGGAAATTCAACATGGAGACACATCAAGCTGCCAGCAATGCTAGTTTACCTAGGCCTAGAAGAATAACATCTAGAGTTTTGTTCTTAATTTTTTCTTCTATGATGCACAAGACAGGTGCCATTATATACCCATTATACTCTTATGAATGTGAACAATTTTGATAAAACAGAAAAAGATTTCACATGGAAGAAAAGAATTTAAATCTAAGAATTTTAATTTATAATTATTGATGTTCCACCAGTAATAATCACTCACAAAGAAAATAAGAAAATTACTTCAAAAAATTAAAAAAAAATTACTTCACTGTAGTATAAGTACTCTGATAACTGTACTGAATCACATGTCTAAAGAGGAACACAGATTGCTGTAGGAGTTCATAGGGAAAGCTATTGTTTCTTTCCTATAAGTTCATGCATTTTTATATAAGACTAATTCTGGCCTTGAAGAATCTGTAAATATTTCACCAAGATGAGAGAGGACTATTCCTGAAAGAATAAACTTTCCTACACAAAGGACAATAAATTTTCAAGTAACGTCTGAAGGTCAGTGTGACTGACCTCATATACATATATATATATACATATATGTTCATGAATAGCAATTATGGGAAAGTAATACAAGACAAAATGATGAAGGCTTATTTTATTTGTTACTCATTTTGCTATCACCTAAAAACTGAATATAGTAAGTAGACCCTTGAAATTATAGACTTGAACTGAGTGTGCCCACTTAGGGCACAGATATATGCCTGCATCAAAAAATCACATATGTATACATTTCCAAAAATTATAGCTAAGTGAAGGCTGTCTTTAATAATCAGTAACTAAGGTAAAACTGCGTACCGTTATCAAATGAACAGAAATCACTTGATTAAAGTATCAGTATAAGGAGCAACTCCATTCTACAATGAATATAATAAAATATTAACACAATAAATCTTTAGTTGATCTAAAGGAAAAAATACAGTTGACCTTTGAGCAACTTGGGGTTTAGGTGTGCCAACTCCTCACCCAGTTGAAAATTTGAATATAACTTCTTCTTCTTCTTCTTCTTCTTCTTTTTTGTGAGAGAAAGGGAGCGAGCGAGCACGACAGGGGGAGGGGCAGAAGGAGAGAGAGAAAAAAATTTTAAGCAGGCTCCATCCTCGGCATGGAGTTGTCCTATGTTGGGCTGGAACCTACAACCTTGCGTTCATGTCTTGAGTCAAAACCAAAAGTCAGACACCCAACTACCCAGGGACCTCTGAGTATAATTTTTGACTCTCTAAAAACTTAACTGCTATAGCCTATTCTGATGAAAAGCCTTAAATTAACATAAAAGTTGATTAAAACATGTTTTGATTGTTATATGTATTATATATTGTGTTCTTACAATAAAGAATAAGTAAACTAGAGAAGAAAATAGTTATTGAGAAAATCATAAGGAAGAAAAGTACATTTGCAGTACTATACTGTATTTCTTGATACCATAAATTTATGTTGTCTCTTCAAAAGGTGAATCATCTGTCAGTACATACATCATTATTGGTTATTACATGGTACAAAAGAGTATAGATATTATACATATTACTAACACTAGACATCAAAAATGAAAAGATAATTTGAAAAATAAATTTATATTTATTTGTAGGCATAATAACCAGTGCATGATCATGACAAAACAACATTATGGTTGTTTCATAGTAGCCTAGTGTAGTCAATATGATTGCTTCACAGTATCCTACCTATACATTTATGAATGAACCATAAAATTTTTATGACATGTAGTATTATGGTCATATTAATAATACTATATTGGAGCCATTGTTACCGAAACTTAAAAAAAAACTGTGATGATAATCTGATACACAATTTCTTCAATTATGGGGGGGCATACTGTATGGTAATGTAATTATTTTAAAACAAAGTTATAAAATAGTAAGATAACTAACACATTAGTAATTTTATGATCAATATCTCTCATCTTATGTCTATGTAAAGATAGGCTCTCCACTTCTATACAAGTCTTGCACATGATGTTCCACACAATGAATATTTAGGAAATGATGATGACAGTGATAGAAAAACAGGCTCAGTTCTTATCATATAGCTGTTAGATTTTCACAGAAGCACACACACATACACAACAGATAGGGTTTTAAACTGTACAGCATAATAATTATTTACTATCATTAAGTGAAAGGGGATCATCATTTTCCTCATCTTCACGCTGCAGGCTGAGGAGGAAAAGAATGAGAGAAGTTGTTTTTGTCTCAGGGGTGGAAGAGGCAGAAGATATAGAGGAAGTGGAAAGGAAGGAAGAAGAGGCAGGTACTTAGTGTAATTTTACAGAAATACATTGCAATTTCTGTCATATATTTTTTGCGTTTTCATTTCTTTAAAAATGTTTCTTTACATACCAATCCTTTTTCTGCCATTTGCTTTAGTTTCATTGCCTGTATCATAGAAATGACCACATTGTAAAAAAAAAAAAAAAAAGGCAAAAGCATTCTTGTATAATCAGAACGCTTCTGCCAGATTGTCTACTGTCAATTTCTTTTCTGGTACTGCTTTATCTACATCTTCTTCATCATTGTCTGGCACTGGATCAGATGCACTTACCTCTATCAAATCATCTGTTAATTTTTCTAGTGTGGTGTCTGTTAGCTCTTGAATTTATCCAAGATCCATATCTTGAAACATTTTGCTCCCCACCTTTTATGCCATATCCACAATTTCTCTTATTATTCCCTTAATTGGATTTGTTGTAAATCCCATTAAATCATGCACAACATCTGCACACAGTTTTCTCCAGCAGGAATTTATTACTTTAGGCTTGATGGTTTTCAAGGCTTTTTCTATAAGAATGATAGCATTTCCAATGGTGTAATCCTTTCTGATTTTCATGATGTTTTCTTTATCAGGGTTCTGTCCCATAGCACTGATAATCCTTTTCATAGAGTACCATGTATAATGAGCCTTAAAAGTCCTTATGGGTTTCTCCATCTAGAGGTTAAATTAGAGACACTGTGTTTGGGGGCAAATAGACCATTCCTATTACTTCAGTGCTGAATTCATGGGCTTCTGGGTGGCCCGGGGTATTGTCCAATATCAAAAGAACCTTAAAGACAATACCTTACTGGCAAGGAACTTAGGGACAAAACATGGATGGAATCAATCCTGAAAATGAGTTATTGTTATCCAGGTCTTCGTGTTGTACAACCAAAAGACTGGCAGCTGGTGCTTATTTTTTTCCCTTTAAGGCCCAGGGGTACCAACTTTACAGAAAAGGGGAGTCCTGATTATAAACTGATTATAAAATGCATTTGCACAAAACAATACAATTAGCCTATCCCTTTCTCTCTTAAATCCAGTGGTTGCTTTTCCTTCTTTTAAGAAATGTTGTGGCACCTTTTTCAAGTATAGGGCATTTTAATTTACATTAAGAGTCTCTTCAGGAAGAGATTCTTTCCCCTTAATGACTTTCCTATGGCATCTGGGAACTCATCTGCTGCCTCTTGGTTGACAGAAGTTGTTTCTCTAGTTATTTTGACATTTTTTAAAAAAGCCAAACCTCTTTCTAAAATTATCAAACCATCCTTTGCTGGAATCAAGTCCTCCAGATCTAGATACTTCATATTGCCTTTTCTTTAAGTTGTCATATAATAACTTGGCTTTTTCTCAAATCAAATTAGAGTCTATAGGTATACCTTCCTCATAGCAATCTTGTACCCACATAGGAGCTACGTTTTTAATACAAGATAAAAAGGTATTTCATGAAAAGTGCAAGCTTTTCACATCTGCTGGCACAGCTCCAGTCACAGTTTCATGAATTTCTTTTTCTTTTCTTTTTTTTGCAATGATTTTTATGCAGTATTCATTTATGTTCAAATAGTAGGCAACTCCAGCATCAGACCTCAATGAACAGTACATATCCAGCAATTCAACTTTTTTCTTATAATGCCAGCTTGTCTGCTTTTGGGGAACACTCACTTACAGCATCATAGTGGCACTTTGTATGGGTTTCATGTTGTCATTCAGTTTATGGTATTGCACTAAACATGATGAAAAATACATGAGAACTGAAAAAGATTACTTTTTATTGCCATATGAATTTGTTGTAATGAGCATTTTGTGTTGTATATAAGTGTTGAATCACTAAATTGTATACCTGAAGCTAATTTTACATTATATTTTCACTAACTGGAATTTAAATAAAAAGTTAAAAAACCTGTACCATGGCTGTACCACTCATTGTCTTTCCCTGACACCTCTTAAACCTGGAATTCGTATATGATTATATGCAGGGGATGAGAAAAAAACAAAATGGCTGACATTGAACTTACTAATATCCTGGTAGGCTAAGCCCTAGAGGAATTCATATTCAATTCATAATTACATGGAAATGTGACTTTTTTCAATGCACAGTGCCCTGATCAAATTTTATATACCCCAAACTTATAACAGTGGATGTAGCACTACATAGACTACTTAGCTAAACATCCTTTTTCTATACTTTCTATATATTTAAATAAATATAACTTTTCTTTTTATGGGATTGTTTAATAATTCTTAAAGAAAACATAAAAAATCTAACTATAACAGGACAAATTTGACAAACTGGAATACATTAAATTGAGAATTTGTGTTTATCAAAGGCACTATTAGGATAATTAATATGCAAGCTAGAGAATGTGAGAAGGTATGTTATTTATCTTAAACATCTAAAGTATTAATAAAAGATAGGCAATTAAATGGAAATACAGACAAAAGATTTGAGGAAGCCTTAATAAATAAGATATTTAAACAGCCAGTATACATATAAAAATACTCAATTTTACTAGTTACCAGAAAAATGCAAATTCAAATATGATATATCTGCATTAGCATCAGAATGGAAAATGTTTTTCAAAAATAATACAATATGTTGATATAGAGGTGGTGTAACTGAAGCTCACATATGCTATTTTTAGGAGTGCAATTTTGGGCAACTACTGAAAATATCTACTAAATATGTACTAACCCAGCAATTAGTCCCGGAGTAGTCTAAGGAATATGTCCAAGAGAAATGTGTACATATTTTAAGCAAAAATATACCAAAACCATACTCATGGAAGGACTATTAGTTCAACTTGAAACGAGAAACTACCCAAATGTTCATTATGAGGACAATAGATAAACTATATTCACAGGGGATATCATATAGCCCTGAAAATGAATAAAGTATTTTACAAACAAAATGTTTAGTGAAAGAAGTCAGGTATGAGAGAACGCTGCTGTATGTTTCCATTTTTACAAAATTTAAATCAAGCAAAACAAACCTATGGTGTTAGAAATCAAGTTTTGGAGTGTGGCAGAGATTGAATCTGGGTGGGGAGGAGAAGGAGCTTAATGTATCTTAATCTGTGCTGCTTGCACAGGTTTGCCACTTGGTAAAAATTATTTGAGCTGCACTTTAATAATTTATATACTTTCTTATATTTAGATTTTGTTTACTTAAAAATATGTTTTTAAAAAATTATGATTTCAGCAATTAGCTGAGGTCTAATGTGCAGATAGAAAGGTGGAATTTGTTTTGACAAAGCTTAATATATCTAAATTATCGATTAAAAGTTATCCTTTTATTTCTACTTTCCATACCCTGAAGTACTCTTTTCCATCAATAAATTTTAATATAATCTATTATTTGAGGGATATATCTTTACTTATTGCTGAATTCCAATAAACTGCTTAGTTGATGACCCAAGAAGTATTTTTCTCTCAAAGAACAATATAGAGAGACTAAGAGAGGGAGAGAGGGAGAGAGAAAGAAGCACTGGTTATCCAAGCCCCTATCATGCATTCCCCTTTGTAATATTCAAATCAAAGTTTGATTTGTTTTGATATAAAATTTATTAAATAAAATGGCATGGAGCAAGTAAAAAATGAGAATGGGTTAGAGGTTGAATATTATAAAGATACATCTCCCATTTCAACCACTATAAATAATTTCAAATCTGTCACTTGTACAGATCAATTTTACATGTTTTGTTTTTTTCAAATTGTAGAAGATGAACAGATTTTAGACAGAAAAGTTATCAACAGGCAATAAAAACATTGAGTCTTGGAAAGGAAGAGAGAACATACTTTACAAATTATTCCATTAAATAGATTTTGACAGCTTCATACTATGGCTAAAAGAGTTCCTTCCTTCCTCCCTCCCTCCCTTCCTTCCTTCCTTCCTTCCTTCCTCCCTCCCTCCCTCCTTCTCTCCCTCCCTTCCTTCCTTCCTTCCTTCCTTCCTTCCTTCCTTCCTTCCTTCCTTCCTTCCTTCCTCCCTCCCTCCCTTCCTTCTCCCTCCCTCCCTTTCCTTCCTTCCTTCCATTCTTTGTCTCTCTCTCTTCTACTCCCTCCCCCTCCCTCTTATCCTTCTTCTTCATGTAACAACCATGGAAACTATTTAGGAATCAGAGGCTACTTTATTCTAAAAAATTTACAAATTCAGACTCTTAGGTAAAACGTTGGTAAAGCCATCCCAAGAGTGTAGCCAGAACAAGGAAAAATAGATAAAATATTTTTAAAAAGCTCTATAAAAGTATAAAAACTTCTTAAATTTTCCTCAGTCATCTGAATCCCCAGAGACTATTTCCCCCATCTTTTTTCTCAGCAGTGTGCAATCCAGTTTAGGTAATCTTGGTTGCATGTATCCAAAAAGGTTTTAGAGAGCTGTGTCAATAGTTCAAGGACATTTACCTTATAGATGACATTTATCTTTATAGTCATAAAGCAAAACAGCATACCTACTTTATTTTATTTACAAAATAAACTTTCATGTTTTATTTTTGTAAATTTTACATACGAAAACCTTGATATAAATCAGAGAAAGCTGGGAATGTTGGAAAGAATGATTTTTTCTTATAAAATACTTTATGCAATGAATTGTTTAGTAAGTTTCACACGTTCAGAGAACATTGATTTAAGTAAATGGAAAAATATTTAAGCTGTAAAATGTTAGATATATCTGTGCTTCACAGTTTTTTATTTTAAAATACACTGTACCAGACCCTCTTTCTATATAGAGATATACAAATACTTCACAGTGGTATTTGTAGACAATGGTAAAGCTAGCAATATGATTATAATTAAAATTTAGTTCTGCTGGGACACCTGAGTGGTTCAGTGAGCTAAGTGTGTGGCTCTTGATTTCAGCTCAGGTCATGATCTTGTGTTCCTGAGATCAGTAAGGCTTTGCACTGACAGCATGGAGCCTGTTTGGAATTCTCTCTCTTCCTCTCTTTCTGCCTCTCCCCAGCTCACTTACTCTCCTTTCTCTCTCTCTAAAAAAAAGAAAGAAAGAAAGAAAAAATTTAAAAAAGAAAAAAAGAGAAATTGAAAAAAGAAAAAGGAAAGGAAAGGGAAGGGAAAGGAAAAGAAAAGAAAGAAAAGAAGAAAGAAAGTAAAGACAAGAGAAGAGAAGAAAAAGAAAAAAAAAAAGAAAATTTAGTTCTGTTTTTGGCTGTCTCCACCAGAAGTAAAATAAGAGGAAGCAAAATATTACAATAGAGTTAATGTGACACTATGAGTTTTAGTATATTTTTCCTTCTTTGACAGACAACTGGTGTTTGATTGTTTGTTTGTTAAGAGGTGAGGTGTATGTGACAAGTTTCTTCATATCTCAATTAGTACTTTAGTCTAATTTAGAGAAATTATTCAGGAATGAGACTTATCCAAACAAAAACCACTGTTGTTATTGGCAATTTTAGCAGAAACATCTTGTACTATGTGGTATTGATTTTCTTGAGGAGCTCAAGATATTAATGTCCTCAGTCAAAGATGCTTAAGTATAATAGAATAGTTTCTTTAGAAACACAGTAAGAGGAAATTGGTGGCATTGTCAGGGTTATTTGCATTTCCTAAATCTAGATGAGAATGATAAGAGTCCAAAAATTGAAGACATTTACTGCTGTTCCTTGCATCAACATATCAACTCATGAATTATTCTCAGTCTCAGCACTATGACAGGAAGCCTGCATTAAGGGCAAAGGGAAGTGAGAAATTCAACAAGAATTTTCGTACTGAGTGCTGGGTGCCCAGCACTGTGGTAGACATTATAGTGTACAAAGCATGCAAAACACAGTTTTATTTATACTGAATGTACAAATATCAGAGGGAAGTCAGGGTTTATGTAAGTGAAATAATTTTATAAGGCAAAGCAAAAATTAAATGCTAAAAATGTATGATTCAAATGATAGATGTCAATGAAATTTCAGAAAGCAAAAAGGTCAATGTAGACTGGAGATTTTAGGAGTAAGATTCAAAGAGATGAGTTTGGAATTTGAGCTATAACTGTAAGACCTAACAAATTTTGGAAGTTGAAAGTACTATAATTCCAGAAAAGTATCCAGCATTTTTTTTGGCCTCTGATTCCTACACATTATGTTCACTATGCATTGCATAAAAAATACATAAATATATTATATGTTTATTCATTTCCCACTATACCACCCCATTCTATCTCTGTTGTTTTCCTTTTTAAAAAAATTTAAATCCAAGTTAGTTAACAGACAGTGTAATCATGATTTCAGGACTAGAATTCAGTGATTCACCACTTAAATATAACACTTAGTGCTCATTCCAACAAGTGCCCTCCTTAATGTTCATTGCTAATTTAGCCCATCCTCACATCTCATGGGCTCTGTATGTAAAGTCTCTTATGGTTTGTCTCCCCCTCTGATTTTATCTTATTTTTCCTTTCCTTCCCCTATGTTCATCTTTCCTGTTTCTTCAATTCCTCATATGAGTGAAATCATATGATTTTTGTCTTTCTCTGGCTAATTTCATTTAGCATAATATACTCTAGTTCCATCCACGCTGTTACAAATGGAAAGATTTCATATACAATGAAATATTACTGTGTGATCAAAAAGAATTAAATCTTGCCATTCATATACATATGGTATATATGTGTGTGTGTGTATATATATATATATACACATACATATATGTGTGTATATATACATATATATCCATAAATATATATTTAGATATATACAAAAATAAAAATAAATATATATATTTATATATAAAGAAGATGTGAGAAAGTCTGGGTTCTTTATCCACTCAAAGTCTGGGTTCTTTCCATATTTTGGCTATTGTCAGTAGTGCTGCTATAAACCTTGGAGTTCATGTGTCTCTTCAAATCAACACTCCTTTATCCTTTGGATAAATACCCAGTAGTGCACTTGCTGAGTTGTAGGGTAGTTCTATTTTTAATTTTTTAAGGAACCTCCATACTGTTTTCCAAAGTAGCTGCACCACCAGCAGCACCAAAGGGTTTCTCTTTCCCCACATCCTTGCCAACATCTGTTGTTGACTGAGTTATTAATTTTAGCCATTCTGACAGTGTGAGATGGTATCTCATTGTGGTTTTAATTTGTATTTCCCTGATGATGAGTGATGTTGAGCAACTTTTACTGTGTCTGCTAACCATCTGGGTATACTCTTTGGAAAAGTGTCTACTCATGTCTTTTGCCCACTTCTTCACTGGATTATTTGGGTTTTTGTTTTGTTTTGTTTTTGGTTTTTGTTTTTGGTGTTGAGTTTGATAAGTTTTTTTATAGATTTTGGATACTGACCCTTTATCTGATATGACATTTGCAAATAACTCCCATTCCATTGGATGTCTTTTAATTTTGTTGAATGTTTCCATCACTGTGCAGAAACTTTATCTTGATGAGATACCAATAGTTCATTTTTGCTTTTGTTTCCCTTACCTCCAGAAACATGTTAAGCAAGAAGTTTCCTTGGCTGAAGTCAAAGAGGTTGTTGCCTGTTTTCTTCTCTAAGATTTTGATAGCTTCCTGTCTTATGTTTAGGTCTTTCATGAATTTTGAGTTTATTTTTGTGTATGATGTAAGGAAGTGGTCCACATTCATTCTTGTGCATGTTGCAGTCCAGTTTTCATAACACCATTTACTGAAGAGATTATCCTTTTTCTTTTGGATATTCTTTCCTGCTTTGTCAAAATTTAGTTGGCCATACATTTGTGGATCCATTTCTGGGTTCTCTGGTTCCATTGATCTATGTGTCTGTCTTTGTGCCGGTAACATAGTATCTTGATGATTACAGCTTTTTATAGCTTGAAGTCCAGAATTGTGATGTCTCCAGCTTTGGTTTTCTTTTTCAACATTACTTTGGCTATTCAGGGTCTTTTGTGGTTTTATACAAATTTCAGAATGTTTGTTTTACCTCTGTGAAGAATGCTGGTGTCATTTTGATAGCGATTACAGGGAATATATGGATTGCTTTGGATATCATTGACATTTAACAATACTTTTTTTCAAATATATGAAATTTTTGTGTCTTCAATTTCTTTCATAAGCCTTCTATCGTTTTCAGTGTATAGATTCTTGAATTTTTTGGTTAGGCTTATTGCTAACTATTTTATGGTTTTTTGGTGCAATTATAAATGGGATAGATTTCTTGATTTCTCTTTCTGCCGCTTCATTATTGGTGTATAAAAGTACAACCAATTACTGTACATTGATTTTATATCCTGCGGCCTTTGCTTAATTCATGTATCAGTTCTAGGAATTTTTGATAGAGTCATTTGGATTTTCCATATATAGTATCATGTTGTCTGCAAAGAGTGAAAGTGTGAATTCCTCCTTGCCAATTTGCTTATCTTTTATTTCTCTTTGTTGTCTGATTGCTGAGGCTTGGACTTCCAACACTATGTTGAATAACAGTGGTAAGAGTGGGCATCCTTGTCATTTTTTTTTTTTTATTTCTAGGAGAAAGAGAGAGAGAGACAGCGTGAGCAGGGGAGGGTCAGAGAGAGAGGGAGACACAGACTCTGAAATAGGGTCCAGGCTCTGAGCTGGCAGTCAGCACAGAGCCTGACGCGGGGCTCGAACCCACGAACCGCGAGATCATGACCTAAGCGAAAGTCGGACGCTTAACCGAGTAAGCCACCCAGGCGCCCCAATCATGTTTTTGATCTTAGGTGAAAGTCTCAGTTTTTTCCCATAGAGGATAATATTAGGTATTCTTTAATCTCCATGTATTCAGGCTATTTCCAATTTTTTTCTTGTGGTTGATTTTGACTTTCATAGTGTTGTTGTCTGAAAATGTGCAAGGTAAGATCTCTATATTTTTCTACCTGTTGAGGGTTGAATTGTGACTCAGTATGTGATCTATTCTGGAGAATGTTCCATGTGCACTTGAAAAGAATGTTATTCTGTTGCTTTAGGATGAAATGTTCTGAATATATCTGTTAAGTCCCTCTGGTCCAGTGTGTCATGCAAAGCCATTGTTCTTATTGATTTTATGCTTACATGGTATGTCCATTGCTGTAAATGGGGTGTCGAAGTTCTGTACTATTTTGATATTATTATCAATGAGTTTATGTTTGTGATTAATTGATTTATATATTTGGATTTATCACGTTGGGGGCATAAATATTTACAATGGTTAGATCTTGGTGGATAGACCCTTAGTTAGGATATAATGCCCTTCTTAATCTGTTACAGTCTTTATTTAAAAATCTATTTTTTATTATATAAGTATGGCTACTCCGACTTTCTTTTGACAACCATTGCCATGATTAATAGTGTGCAGCCACTTACTTTCAATCAGCAGGTGTCTTTGGGGTACCTCGGTGGCTTAGTTAAGTGTCTGACTTCGGCTCAGGTCATGACCTCATGGTTCATGGGTTTGAGCCCTGCGTCAGACTCTGTGCTGACAGCTAACTCAGAGACTGGAATCTGCTTTGGATTCTGTGTCTTCCTGTCTCTCTGATCCTCCCCTGCTCATGCTGTCTCTATCTCTCTCTCAAAAATAAATAAAACATTAGAATATTTAAAAAAAAAAATAAGTAGGGGCGCTTGGGTGGCTTAGTCGGTTAAGCGTCCGACTTTTGCTTAGGTCATGATCTCGCAGTTTGTGGGTTCGAGCCCCACATCAGGCTCTGTGCTGACTGCCAGCTCAGAGCCTGGAGCCTGTTTCAGTCTGTGACTCCTCTCTCTCTGACCCTCCCCTGCTCACGCTGTCTCTCTCTCTCCTAGAAATAAATAAAATATTTAAAAAAAATAAATAAATAAAATGAATATCTTCTAAGCAAAATATAGATGGGTCTTGTTTTCTTATCTATTCTGTTACCTTATGTCTTTTTTAAATGTTTATTTTTTTTGAGAGAGAGACACAGAGATTGTGAGCAAGGGAGGGGCAGAGAAAGAGGGAGACACAGAACCTGAAGTGGCTCCAGGCTCTGAGCTGTCAGCACAGAGCCTGATGTGGGGCTCAAACCCATGGATGGTTAGATCATGACCTGAGGCAAAGTCAGATGTTTAAGTGACTGAGCCACCCAGGCACTCCAGGATACCCTCTGTCTTTTAATTGGAGTATTTAGCTATTTACCTTTAGAGTGAGTACTAAAAGATATGAATTTAGTGTCTTTGTGTTGCCTGTAGAGTTGGTATTTCTGGTGATATTCTCTCATCCTTTCTAGTCTTTGTTGTTTTTGGTCTTTTTAAAATTTGTTTTGTCTTCTCCACTCAAAGATTCCCCTTTAAAATTTTTTACAGGGCTGGTTTAGTGGTCACAAACTCCTTTTGTTTTTGTTTGTTTGGGAAACTCTATCTCTCCTTCTATTCTGAATGATGCCTTTCTGGATAAAGAATTATTGACTGCATATTTTTGCAGTTCAGCAGGTTGATTATATCTTGTCACTCCTTTTTGGCCTCCCAAGTTTGTGTGATAGGTGTTCTGTGAACCTGATCTGTCTTCCCTTTTAGGCTAAGGACGTTTTTCCTCTTGCTGCTTTCATAATTCTTTTCTTGTCTGTGTGTTTTGTGAATTTGCCTATGATATGCATTGGTGATAATCGGTTTTTGATGAATCTATTGGGAATTCTCTGTGTTTCTTTGATTTTGATATCTATGTCTTTCTCCAGACTAGGAAAGTTTTCTATTATAATTTTCTCACATAAACCTTCTTCCCCTTTTTCTCTTTCTTCAACTTCTGGATTCCTATGATTTAGATGTTGTTACTTTATAATAAGCTGCTGAGCTCTCTAAGTCTTATAGTATAATCTTTTGCCTTTGTTTCCCTCTTCATTTATGCTTCATTATTCTCCATCATTTTGCCTTCTATATTGCTAATTGGCTGCTCTGCTTTGTCCATCTTTTCTATCATGGAATCCATTCACGATTTCATCTCAGTTATAGCATATTTAATTTTGATCTGACTAGGTTTTATTTATTTAGTCTGTGCATAAAGGGACTTTCTATGTTTTTTAAACCCAGGCTAGAATTCTTATCGTGCTTCTAAATTCTAGATCAGACATCTTATATCTCTGTTGATTAGTCCCTGGCTGTCATTTCTTCCTGTACTTTCCATTGGGGTAAATCCCTTTGTTTTGTCATTTTGGAGGTAGAAAAATTAATAAAATTAAAATTTTAAATTAGAAAATAAAACCGCAACAAAAGATCAAATAAAGGAAGCTTGATCCTAGATGTGTTTTGGTCTGCTTTTTGAAAGGAGCTTGATAGAACAGAGAAAAAGGTAAAGGAAAGAAATAACAAGGTAAGAAAAAAATTTAAAAATTAAAAAATACGTAATAACAAAATAGAACAAAATTATATAACAGAGTAAAAAGTTTTTAATTAAAAATAAAGTAAAAAATAAAATTTTCTTTCTGTAGCCACAAAAAGAAAGACAAGAAACAAAAAGAAAACAGTTTAAGCAAAAACAGAAGCAAAGAAATCGAACAAATAAAGATCTAGCAAACAGAATGAAACTGAATGAAGTTACATCCAGTTTTTCCTGGAACTAAAACTATGAAGCACTCTATAGTTAATATGCCCAGCAGATGGAGTGATGTGCTGGTCTTCTAGATGACATGTTTGGAGGGTGAAGTTGGGTGGGGCTTGGTGTAATTGCTCTGCTCTCCACTATATGTTGCTGCTTAGCTTACCGGGGTGGATCTGTGTGCATGTACACATGAGGTGGTAATGGCTTCACCCAGGTTCCTGGTCTCTGGCACCGAAGCATTGTGCTGTCATGTCATCAATCCATGGTCAAACACCCCTCCTTTGTCTCAGGCCTCAGTCCATTCCCCACCTCTGCCCTTTCCTTTCCACACTGTCCACCTTCCAGGTGACACCTGCCTCTAGAGTTTTATCTCAGATAGGGTTGTGTTCCTCTAGCTTGGGCCCACAATGACTCTCTAGGGAATGATCTCACTGAGCAATGGTCAGGTGCTTGCTTGCTCCAGAAAACATTCATGTGATCGCTAAGCAGCAGAGGTTCAGAAATCATGGCAAATCACAACATACAGCTGGGTGCCAGGTTTCATTGCACTCTGGAGTCTTTGTCCAATAACAGCAAATGTGGCTGCTCTCTGGGGTCCGCTGTGTCCTTTGCATGTGGGAAGGCCTTATGGTCTCTAGCAAATGCACTCCAAGCAGTGGAACTGATTCTTCCCATGTGGTACATGAACCTCTCAGACCACACTGCCTACTCCTAGGAATTTGCCCTGCTTCTTCACCAGAGCACCACGAGGCACTGAGCTCTGAAACTTCAGAACCTGTGCTCCACTCTTTATTGAATCTTGGTGGTATTGAAACCCTCTCCTTTCTCCCCATCAATGGTTTTGGGGAACAAATTTCTGGTTCAGTCCTCTGTGAGGGTTTTCACGCTTTCTCTCTAGCTGCTTTCAGGGAAAGTGCTTTTCCCAATGCACCACACTCTCCCCCTTTCTTTCTTTCTCTCTGTTCTCTCTCTGTGAAACCCGCTCCATACCTTCCATGGCTTTTCTCTCCCCCAGTTCACCTCTCTGCAATGTGTACCTGCTGAGTTCTGTGGCTCAAGTTATATAGATTGTTGCATTAATCCTCAGATTAATTTCCTAGGTGTTCAAAATTGTTTGTTGTTGATCTAGCTGTATTTCAGGGACTAGACAAGCTCAAGATATCCGTGCTGCTCCACCATCTTAACTCTTATCCCCCATCTCTGTCTAAACTAAATTTTAGGTACAAAGCATAATTTATCCAGGAAGACCATGTTTTGTTCCCCAGGATCATTATGTAATCACAGATTTCTAAATTTTATTACACAGTATATTTTAGCTTTTTTTGTTTGTTTGTTTATTTATCCATTTTGAGAGAGTCTCTGTGTGTGCATGAGCAGGGGAGTTATGGAGACGGAGAGAGAGAAGGAGAGAGAGAGAGAGAGAGAGAGAGAGAATCTGACAAGGGGCTTGAACTCATGAACCATGAGACTGTGACCTGAGCCAAAACCAAGAGTCAGACACTTAACAAACTTAGCCACCCAAGCCACCTCCCTTACTTGCATGTATGTTCTATGAGGGCAGAGACTTGTTCATTACAGTATACTTAATATCTGGTATTTATGATTAGTAAATATGTAAAGAATTAACAGATTATATATGCCATTACCTTTATGTAATGGAGCCAACTGCAGTGAAATGCCATAGGTTTCACAGAAAGGTATAGCAGATCCAATATTACAATCATATCTGCAGATTTCTGCCCAATGTTCTGTGTACTCCAGCATGATGCCCCACCTATATTGCATAGAGGAAGGGATGATGCAAAGGATAAAGTCTTCCAAAGAAGTAAATGAGAACAACTTATCAGAGAACTGTGAGAGATTTGTGCATTTTTAGAGCACTAGGCACTTACAAATGATCAACAAAATGCACTGTGTGTTTTCCAGCATGTACTTTAGTCCTCATTCCCCAGTATCATCAGATTGTCAACTCCACCTTCCTTTAATACCTAAATCAGATTCCATTTTACATCAAATAAGGAGGGAATAAGGAGGTTCCCTTCTGTGAGAGAATTTTCTTCTTCTCTTGTAAAATTCTTTCTTCATCTTTGATTTTATTATAATGTGTCTTGGAGAAGATTATTTTAGTAAAATTTTGAAATGATCTATTAGCTTTATAATGATGGTTGTTCAAATCTCTCCCAAGCTTGGAAAATTCTCAGCCATTATTTATTTTAGTAAGCTTTCTGTTCCTTTTCCCCCCCTTTTCCTGTGATTCTAGTGATACATTGATTGTTTCTCTCAATGTTTCCTATAAGTTCTGAAGCCTTTATTTATTCATTTTTACTTTTTCTTTTCAGGCCCCTGACTGGATCATTTCAAATGATCTGTCTTCAAGCTTACATTTCTTTTTCTTGTTTGGTCCAGGCTGTTGCAAATGCTCTCTATTAATTTCTTCAGGTCAGTCTTTGCAATCTTCACTTAAAATTTTTTTTATTTATTTTTTGGTATTTTCTATATCTTTGTTAACTTGCTCATTTTGTTTAGTATTGTTTTTCTAATTTTGTTATTGTTTATCTATGTTCTCTGCTAGCTCTGTAAACATCTTTAGAGCAATTATTTTGAATTTCCTGTATGAAAATTCATGGATTTCCATTTCTTTGGGGTTAGTCACTGGAAATTTACTGTGTTTCTTTAGTGGTGCCATACTTCCCTGATTCTTCATGATCTCTATAGCCTTGGGTAAGTATCTGTACATTTGAAGAAGTAGTCATTTCATTCAGAATTTCTTGACTGGCTGAGGAAGAAAATATTTTCTCTTGGAAGTAAGGGTTCACTGGATCATGTTGTGACATTGGGTCTAGTGCTTCAGGGCACCAAGTGTGAAGGCATGTAATGGGTCTGGGGAGACAAAATATGTTGCTGGTTCAGTCGACCTGTGTCGACAACATTGACAATTGTATTTTTCTTGTTGAGTATAGGATATATGAAGTTGTTGCAAGGAGAATTTGGGTCTTCACCAGCACCTTCAGGTTCAGTGACTATGGACCAGGGCTGACAGTGGTGATGGCCAGAGTGGTGGTTTCCATATGATAAACTGTGAATACCAGGTGCATTTTCCTTGTAATGGTAAGTTCTGGTTGCACACGTACACATAGTATTTGGGACCAGTGCCATCAATGAGGGCTGGTGTCAACCACAGGTACACCGGAAGTTATAGGGGCCATGGATGTTCATATGCACTTTATTGCTTCAGGGTTTTCCTATGTTAGAGCTCACAGGAGTAGAGGTCAGTGACAGAGGTCAGGATGAGAGTGGGCAAGTGTATAGCTGGTGGGACTATTCCCAATCATGCAAATGGTAGTATGTGTCAAGCACAGAAGTCTAGGCTGTTGTGTTGCACTCATGCAGTAACAGAGTCCTAGGTTGGCTGTCAGGGTAGAATCCAATCTCTGAGAGGCAGAGGATGAGCAGGGAGAGACTCAAGTGGCTGACTTCTGCAAATGTGAATTCCAAGGGCAAAAAAACAATAAAGTATGCAGGAGATCCATGACAGCTAGGCTGGTCATTATCTTCAGTGATGAAAGCTTCTTGGGTTCTCTGAAAAACAGGTCACTGGCAACTGTTGTCAGTCATATTGTGTGGCTGATACTGATAGCCCTGACTTCTTTCTTCTTCCTTCATATCTCTTTATATCTCACTTTTACTGGACTGCGAGTGGGGTAAAACTGAAGTGAGTCCTTCTAGAGGTGTCCCCAAAATCTGAGAAAGTGGGGTGCTTATCACAGTTTCCCTTTCCTAGCAAAAGGATCTTTTTCTATCTGAGGAATTCTGTCTTGGCTCTGAACAGTGCCAGTTTGAGGATGAGATGGTTCAAGCAAACTGAAACCATTCTTCCTTCCTTTTTGTGTGGTTAATCTCAGAATTTTTGTTTGTTCCACCATACTCCTAAAATTTCCTTAAGACGGTTCCTGAGCTTCCCCAGAACTGTTTTTGCTCATGGGTAGCTACTGCTTGTTGATTGTTTTCAGGGGATGGAGATACGAGTCTCCTAATTAACCATTTTAGTGATGTTATGTAGCTTCTGTTTTTAAACAGAAATCACACATATAAAAATTGAAATCACTTGAAAGCTGAAAATAACTAGAAATTAATAGTGAAGTCTGTCTAAAATATTGCAAGTTCAAAGACATTTTAAAATGTTATACAAATTAAAATATAATTTAAACACATTAGAAAGAGGTAAGGAAAATTTGAAGAGCTTAAAACAATACATAAAAAGAACCCCCATGGTTTCCATGTAAATACAGAAACAGTATGTGAATTGTGACTATATTTGGGATTTTTCATATTTTACACATGGTTTTCTTTACTTTGTTCCTCTTGGTATCATAAACCTTACATTGATGTTTCATCTTTAGGGAAAATGCCATATCGTCATTAAGAGAATTGCAGACAAGAAGAGAATGGATTTTGAAATCTCAACAAGAGGACTCACATAAAAAGAGAAGAAAAGTTATATTAAGTGTGATAATAAATGACTTCTTTTCTCAAACTGATACAAATGTTCACACCTTTCTTTTTCCTAGTTTGAACTGTATGTGCTAAAAGAAACTAAAGAAAAAATACTTTACTCATGAGGTTAATCTGACTGAAAGTAAGAATCCTTTTCTGGATTCTTAAAGAAATTCTTAAGTGATATGATTTTCTCTTGTATAAATAAAATAGGTATGCCAAACATGTCATACACAACACATAAGTGCCATGTATTGGTATGGAGAAGAATGAATGGGAGTAAAATTGAAAGTTTCCTTGAAATGAAGACTAGTAAGTGCTTTCAACAGACAAACTCTTGGTGAATTTCCCAGTGTGCAGTTATAAAGTGTAGTATTAGGCCAAAAATGAGGAAATTAATATCGTCTTAAATTCATGCCTTCCAATATAGAAAATAGAGAAATGGGAAGAGATACAATTGCATCCTATGAGATTGAAGTTATACATCATATATAAGAGATGTAGATGAAGCATAGTTGTCGTTAATATATCCAACCTGAAGTGTATAATGACAATGCTAACTTTATGCTATGAATGTAAGAATAGTTAGTAATTGCCTCACTTCCTTGTCAATTCAAAAATAATTTAAGGAAAGCTCACTATACTGAGAGCACTATAAAAATCCTCATGGGAAAAACAAATATTATACCAAATAGTGACTGATTACAGGTTTGTGATATATTTGGTGCTCCCTGGTCAACATAATTCACTCTCTGGAAATAGGACATGCATTTTGAAAGTGGCCTTTCTCTTAGTTTATTTATACTCTTTCATGCCCAATTCCCATTCTAATCAATATGTTTATATTTTAATTTTATTTATTTATTTTAAAAAGAAAGCAAGAGTGAGTGCAGGAGGGGCAGAGACAGACAGACAGACAGACAGACACACACACACACACACACACACACAGAGAGAGAGAGAGACAGAGAGAGAGAGAGAGAGAGAATACCAAGTAAGCTCTCCACTGCAACATGGAGCCTGATGCAGGGATCAAACTTGCAAGCTGTGAGATCATGACCTGAGCTGAAACCAAGAGTAGATCGTTTAATCACTAAGCTACAGAGACACCCCCCTAATCAGTACATTTTTAAAGAAGGCTAGAAAAAGTTAAAAGTGAAGTGTATAGCTTTTTTTTTTCAATTTAAACTCCCCTTTTATTTTTATTTTTTATTTTTTACAAATAGCTTATTGTCAAATTAGTTTCCACATAACACCCAATGCTCATCCCCACAAGTGTCCTCCTCCATGCCCATCCCCCCTCCCCCCCACATCCACCAGTCCTCAGTTTTTGTCAGCATTCAAGAGTCTCTCATGATTTGCCTCTCTCCCTTTCCCCCACCATTTCTGCCCTTCTTCTCCTCCTTGGTCCTCTGTTAAGTTCCTCCTAATCCTCCTATACGTGCCCACATATGATATTTGTCCTTCTCTGCCTGACTTATTTCGCTCAGCATAACACCCTCAAGGTCCATCTATGTTGCTAAAGTGTATAGCTTTTTAGGATACAGAATATATAGCAGATTGGGAATTAAAATACCCACAAAAATTTTAAAGTATTGTATATTAGCTATGATCCTTGTGGACACAAATGAAAGAAACTGAAATAGATGTACATTAGACAAAAAGAAGATTTATTGGCCTGCAAAGTCCCAAAGAAGGGTTGAACTATTAAGAGCAGGGAAAATGGGATTGTCAGAACCTCAGTAAAGACTTGAACTATGGACTCAATTCTGAGAGTGCTGTCTTCTCTTCTTTATCGGTTTCTCTTTGCATGTCGAGCTCCATTTTTTTCATACTTCTTTCATGTTATGGAAAACATGAACATTGATTATTCTCAATTTTATATTCTATGACTTAAACCACCAAACCAATTACCCGTGTTAACACACACACACACACACACACACACACACACACACACAGTAAATTTGATCAGGTTCCATCTAGTACAGTGACTGGGGATGATCTAGTAAAAATACACCACCTTTCATTGAAACCTTTTGTTTGGAGTGGAGAGAGAAACAGTTCCTCATAAAACAGTTTGGTAATAGTGAAGGTCTGACAGAAGGAGTAGAATTAAATTAAAACATACAGTCAGTAACCAACTTATTTATGGTCATCTTAATGTTTGCCACTGTTTTCTATAATTGTTCTTACTGTTTTTCAATTATATAGGTTTATTTACTGATCTTTCCTATGCATTTTAAAAATAAGTACTTTGAATCTTTTGGAAACAGATGAAAAGCAATAAATACTAAACAAGTAATTCAAAACACTGTACTTAATAGTACTACATTTGCTGAGATAATTCCCTTGAATGAATATTGAGAGAATTTAGCATTGTCTCAAAAGTATGAGAAAATTCACTGCTGAAAAAGTGTGGATATCTGCTCTCTAATATTGATACTGGTAAGAATTTAAATATAACCACCAATTCTCTGCCAATACAAGAGTAGAAACAATTTTCTCTACAAAAGACACTGTGCTTTTGCTGTCAGGATAGCAGTAATGAGAGTATAGGACAGCCAAACAAGGTAAAAGCAGTAATAGGAGTTGTGGGACAACTGTCCTGGTACATATTGGTCCTCCAGTTCATGTGCTTAATTTTAGTGGCCGACTTTTCCTTGTAAATGACTAGGAAGATAAAGTTGCTTCCTGCTTTACTGTGATCATAATAAAATCATTCCTTCCAAATCTCAACTAGCAGACCTTTATAGCAATGAAAGGACTGAAGTTAATTAATTTTAAACTAGTGAAAAATATCTTTAGAAAAACAATGTACTTATTATAAAGAATAGTGACCATCAAGTTGGGAGAAACATTTAAAGACAGCAATATGAAAAACCAAAGGTGAGTATCAGGGATTGCATGTGAAGGAGTAAGAAGAGACCATTATCAAATGCATCAGAGAAATCGAGAACTATAAGAAATAAAATGTCTCTTTCGGCCATCTTGGAACCTGTGGAGGCCTGCTGGGAACAGAATTCCTGAAAGGACAAATATCTCTGGAAGGCTGTGATCCAAAACCACTTTTGCTGGCTATAATTGGGGTCTCCAGAACCAGAGGAAGCACACAGCTCTTCTTAAAATTGAAGGTGTTTATGCCGGAGATGAGACAGTTCTATCTAGGCAAGAAATGTGCTTATGTGTACAAAGCAAAGAACAATACAGTGATTCCTGGTGGCAAACCGAATAAAACCAGAATAATCTGGGGAAAATTAACTCGTGCTCATGGAAATAGTGGCAAATCCTGAAGCAACCTTCCTGCTAAAGCCATTGGCCACATAATCCGTGTGATGCTGTACCCCTCAAGGATTTAAACTAACTGAAAAGTAGGGGGGCCTGGGTGGCTCAGTTGGTTAAGCCTCCGACTTCGGCTATGGTCATGACCTCCCAGTTTGTGGGTTCAGGCCCCTCATCGGGCTCTGTGCTGACAGCTCAGAGCCTGGAGCCTGCTTAAGATTCTGTCTCCCTTTCTCTCCTCCCCTTCCTCACTCATGTTCTGTCTCTCTCTGTCTCAAAAATAAATAAACTATATTTTAAAAAATAAACTAACTGAAAAGTAAATAAAGGTGTAGATTTGTAAAAAAAAAAACAGGAAAAAGAAAAAAAGTAAATGTGACATATTAGAATATCTGAAATACAAAGATATTTGTGTCTACAAATATTATTGCATAGCATACCGTATTAAAATTATATGTGATCGGGGCGCCTGGGTGGCTTAGTTGGTTAAGCGTCTGACTTTCGCTTAGGTCATGATCTCGCGGTTCGTGGGTTCGAGCCCCGTGTCGGGCTTTGTGCTGACTGCCAGCTCAGAGCCTGGAGCCTGTTTCAGTCTGTGACTCCCTCTCTCTCTGACCCTCCCCTGCTCACACTCTCTCTCTCTCTCTCCTAGAAATAAATAAAACATAAAAAAATTAAAAAAAATAAACATAAAATTATATGTGATCATAAATTTACATTAGCATATAATACTCTGTACATATTATTGAATAGATTAGTTATTATAACCCAAATACCTTCAATTGAGCTTATCCAGTGATTTTAAAAAATTGCAAAAGATGAATTATTTGTTTCAATGTAACCTAAATACTAACAAAGACTGAAATATAGAAAAACACAAGGTAAAACAAGTGAGGCTTCAGTTAAATAAAGGAAATAAGGAAACCTAAGTTGTACAGTTCGTGTTATCAATTCCCTTCTTGACTCAAGTATTACATCTCCATACAAACACACTCAAATGCACACACAACAAGGTTAATTAAGATTATTGATAGTATGTGGCTAGGGACATGGTGAAAGACTAGTTGACTAAGAAATCACTAAACTTTCAAGAAGTGGTAAGTAGTTTACCAAACCTCACTTCCAATTGGAGATATGTTGAATGTTAGAGGATTTTAACTGGGTCAATTATTTGCACATTACTAAACCATGAGAAGCCACATTCATACTCAAAAGGTGTAGATTACTTCTCACTATGAAAATTCGCACAGGAAAAGATAGAAAATCTGAACAGACCCATAACTAGTGAAGAAATTGAATCAGTTATCAAAAATCTCTCAACAAATAAGAGCCCTGGACCTGATGGCTTCCCAGGAGAATTCTACCAGACATTTAAAACAAAGTTATTACCTATTCTTCTCAAGCTGTTCCAAAAAACAGAAATGGAAGGAAAACTTCTGGACTCATTCTACAAAGCCAGCATCACTTTGATTCCCAAGCCAGACAGACCTAGCTAAAAAAGAGAACTACAGGCCAATATCCTTGATAAATACAGATGCAAAAATCCTCAGCAAGATACTTGCAAATCGAATGCAACAGCACATAAAAAGAATGATCCAACAAGATCAAGTGGGATTCATTCTTGGGTTACAGGGCTGGTTCAATATTCACAAATCAATCAATGTGATACATCACGTTAACAAAAGAAAATGTAAAAAACATATGATCCTGTCGATAGATTCAGGAAAAGCGTTTGACAAAATACAGCATCCTTCTTAATAAAGACCCGGGAAAGTCGGGATAGAAGGAACTTACTAAAACATCATAAAAGCCATCTATGATAAGCCCTCAGCTAACATTATCCTTAATGGGGAAAAACTGAGGGCTTTTCCCCTGAAATCAGGAACATGACAGCGATGTCCACTCTCACCACTGTTGTTTAACATAGTGCTGGAAGTCCTAGCATCAGCAATCAGACAACAAAAGGAAATCAAAGGCATCAGAATTGGCAAAGAAGTCAAGCTTTCACTTTTCGCAAATGACATGATACTATACATAGAAAATCTGACAGACTTCACCAGAAGCCTACTAGAACTGATCCATGAATTCAGCAAAGTTGAAGGGTACAAAATCAAAGTACAAAAATAAGTTGCATTTTTATTTACCAACAATGAAGCAACAAAAGAGAAATCGAGAAACGGATCTCATTTACAACTGCACAAAAAAACATAAAATACCTAGGAATAAACCTAATCAAAGATGTAAGAGATCTGTATGATGAAAACTATAGAAAACTTATGAAGGAAATTGAAGAAGACACAAAGAAATGGAAAAACATTCCATGTTCATGGATCGGAAGAATAAATATAGTTAAAATGTTATTACTAACCAAAGCAATCTACACCTTCAATGCAATCGCAATCAAAATTGCACCAGCATTCTTCTCAAAACTAGAACAAACTATCCTAAAATTTGTATGGAAGCACAGAACACCCCGAATAGCCAAAGTAATACTGAAGAAGAAAACCAACATGGCAGGCATCACAACCCCAGACTTTATTCTCTACTACAAAGCTGTCATCATCAAGACAGCATGGTGTTGGCTCAAAAACAGACACATAGACCAATGGACTAGAATAGAGAACTCAGAACTGCAACCACAAATGTATGGCCAATTATCTTTGACAAAGCGGGAAAGAGTATCCAATGGAAAAAAGACAGCCTCTTTAACAGATGGTGTGGGAGAACTGGACAGCAACATGCAGAAGAATGAAACTAGATAATTTTCTCTCATCATACACAAAAATAAACTCAAAATGAATAAAGGACCTGAATGTGAGACAAGAAACCATCAAACCCTTAGAGGAGAAAACAGGAAACAAACTCCTTGACCTCAACTGCAGCAATTTCTTACTTGACACATCGCGAAAGGCAAGGGAATCAAGAGCAAAAGTGAACTATTGGGACCTTATCAGGATAAAATGCTTCTGCACGTCAATGGAAACAATCAATAAAACTAATAGGCAACTGTCAGAATGGGAAAAGATAGTTGCAAATGACATATCAGATATATCTGGCTAGTATTGAAAATCTAAAAGAAACTCACCAAACACCACACCTGAAAAACAAATAATCCAGTGAAGAAATGGGCAGAAGACATGAACAGACACTTCTCCAAAGAGGACATCCAGATGGCCAACAGACACATGAAATAATGCTCAACGTCATGCATCATCAGTGAAATACAAATCAAAATCACACTGAGATATCACCTCATACAGATCAGAGAGGCTTAAATGAACAAATCAGAAGATTCTAGATGCTGGCGAGGATGTGGAGAAATGGGCACCCTCCTACACTGTTGGTAGGAATGTAAACTGGTGCAACCCCTATGGAAAACAGTGTGGAGGTTCCTCAAAAAACTAACAATAGAACTCCCCTATGACCCAGCAACGACACTGCTAAGAATCTTCCCAAGGGATATAGGAGTGCTGATGCATAGGGTCACATGTACCCCAGTGTTCATAGCAGCACTCTCAACAATATCTCAAACATGGAAAGAGACTAAATGTCCATCAACTGAGGAATGGATCAAGAAGACGTGGTTCATCTATAGAATGGAATACCGCTGGGAGCCGCACCGGCTTCTCTGGATGGCAGTCACAGCAAAGAAATGGCAGTGTTTGCCCAGCTCCTGCCATGAGAAACAAAAACTGGTATCTCTTTCTGCTACTATGGGCTCATCTTGGAAATAAGCCTGCTGGTATTGACCAGGCCTCACAATATTCCATATCAGACCGATATTTCAAACACAGATACCTCATAAGGAAAAGCATATTCCTACCTTTACAAGAGATTTTAAATGAAAGCTCTGTGGGTGATTGTCAAGAGGCTCTTCCTATGGGCCTTGCAGATCCAAGACTTAGATAATAAAAGGGGTTAAGAACACAAGAGTTACAACTGAGCCTGGCCCCGAGACAAAGAGCCTAATTTAGAGTTAAGGAACAGATAAGGGCAGAACTTAAGTTAATACTTACACCTTTTTCTAACTGGTGATGTATGGCAGTCCCTTCCCCATGGCCTACTTTCTGCAAACACCCTCCCTTGCACTGGTGGCTGGGATGAGGATAGATAAGAGTAGCTAAAACATAACCCAAAAACAAAGGTCGACACATTTAGGGCCTCCATGGTGTTTACACATTCAGCATCAAGTCAAAAAGGTTTCCACAAACTTATTAACGAGTTTAAAAACATTTGTCCTCTTGTGAGCCAGACAGAATGACTCTTAGCTCATCTATACACTTAACCTATAGTCTAACCTTAATATTATTAACTTGGAACAAATATGTATCCTGTTTTTTACTAAGAATACCCTGTTAATTCCTTAGTTATATGATTTACTTAGCCTCACTCTAATAGGAATAGTTCTGCAAGAATATTTCTGTAAAACCTGTTTTTGTACACTTTCCAAAGCACCTTATCACAAAGAGCATCCATTGTAAAAATTCCTTTTTCTGATGTCATGTTATCATTTAACCTATAAATAAAGACACCAAAAAGAACAGGACAGAGATGCCTGCCTGGTGATCAGAATCTTGGGGCTCTCTCACTCTCTCTCGCTGATGCCGTCCATCTCTCAGGGACCCCTGGACCTGCTGGAGCCGGCCTCTGGCAGAGTACTACATGGCAATGAGAAAGAACGAAATCTGGCCTATTGCAGCAACATAGATAGAACTTGAGGGTGTTATGCTGAGCGAAATAGGCCAGGCAGAGAAGAACAGATACCATGTGTTTGCACATATAGGTGGATTCGGAGGAACTTAACGGAGGACTATGGGGGAGGAGAAGGGGAAAAATAGTGGGAGAGAGGCAAACCATGAGAGACTCTTGAATGCTGAGAATAAGCTAAGGGCTGATGGGAGTGAGGGAGAGGGGAAGGGGGGTGATGGGCATGGAGGAGGGCACTTGTGGGGATGAGCCCTGGGTGTTATATGGAAACCAATTTGACAATAAACTATTTAAGAAAAAAAAAACAAAATAAAACTGCTTCTAGGAAAAAATAGAAATTTTATATAAATAGAAAAAAAGATTTGCATTACTTGTCATCTTGGCTTAGAAAAATACAAAATAATAAATTGTTTCAAGTTTTTTTTAATCTTTTTTTTTGTGAAAGAAAGATTGAATTTCTTATTGAATACAGGGTAATTTATGATTTCAGGTAGAAATATTTTTATAAGAGTATACCTGGAATTAGGGTTGCCTGGATGGTGGCTCAGTCAGTTAAACGTCTGAGTCTTGGTTTGGGTTTAGGTCATGATCTCACAGTTCATGTGACTGAGCCCTGCATCAGGCTCTATGCTTGGGTTTCTCTCTCTCCCTCTTTCTCTGCCTCTTCTCTCTCTCTCTCAAAAGAAAGGAAGGAAGGAAGAGAGAAAGAAGGAAAAAAAAGAAAGAAGGAAAGAAAGAAAGAAGGAAAGAAAGAAAGAAGGAAAGAAAGAAAGAAAGAAAGAAAGAAAGAAAAAACAAGGAAGTAAGGAAGGAGGAAAGAAAAAAAGAAAGTTGGAAAGAAAAAAAGAAAGAGTGCACATGGAAATAAATATGCATATCAAAGCATCTTTCTCTGGAGGACCTAACCATCACTGTTCCAAAAGTCCTGGTTGGCCTGAGGGCCTGGCACATAATCTATGCTGAACTGTTCAGAATCTAAAAACTCTATCAGAAGCTGGTTCACAGAGAATTATGTAATTTAAGCAGAGATACATCAATATTTTTTTTCTGGAATTGTATAATAGAATTGAGAAAGAAAACAAGAGAGATGGAGAGAACATGCATATATGTGTGCTGAGCTTGATAACTAGTAGTATGTGAGTCTGGGTCTATCAACAACCAACTATATACATATAAACATAAGCCACAGAGAAAAGCAGGGCACGGAGACCGAGAAAAAGAGATTAGTCAATCTTGTTTTAGTATCTCAATATCACTGGGTGAAAGGATTCTCCCTTAGACCCTTCAGTTTAATGAACCAGCAAAATCTCAAACTAATTTGAGTTGGTTTTCTGATATCTACATGTAGGAATTTTTTTTAACATGACATTGCAAATCGAATCAGACACAGATAACAAGCACTGGAAAATACAACACATTTCTAGAAAAAATGTAAGAATGGAAACCCAATATTATGAAATGTTGGATAAATTATATCTTCCCTAACACATGAGCAAAATCTACACTTAGGTCCCAGGCTCTAAGATACATGTAGTAGAAGGAAATATTCATCCATGTAAAATTGGTCATTTGCATTTCAGGCAGTTAAACAGTGAACCATCTTCTATTACATGGCCCAGGAGTTATTCTTTGTGATACTCAAATGTCATAAAGACATAAAAAATATAAAATGACAAAACTTACTCATTCAAACAAAGATTAAACTATAAACACAAGTGCACATGAGCTATATACACATACACAAGAAATATAGAATAATAGAAATATATATATTAAAAACAAATATTTGTATTCATCAGAAGAGCATAATCCAAAATGGAATGTGCCTCTCACTTTGCTTTTCTCTTTCAACATTACTTTCAGTGTTCAGGGTCTTTTCTGGTTCCATACAAATTTTAGAAACATTTGTTTTTGCTCTGTGAATGATGCTGGTGTTATTTTAATAGGGATTACAATGAATGTGTAGATTGCTGTGGGTAGTACAGACATTTTAACAATATTTGTTCTTCCAATTCATGAGCATGGAATGTTTTTCCATTTCTTTGTGTCTTCTTTAATTTCTTTCACAAGCTTTCTATACTTTTCAACATACAGAATTTTACCTTTGTGATTAGGTCTGTTCCGAGGTATCTAATGGATTTTAATGTAGTTGTAAATGACATTAACTCCTTGATTTCTCTTCCTGTTCTTCATTATTTGTGTATAGAAATGGAAGTGATTTCTGTATGTTGATTTTATATCCTGTAACTTTGCTGAATACATGTATCAGTTCTAGCATTATTTTTTAAAGCAGGAGGCATTGAAATTCCAGACTTCAAGCTGTATTACAAAGCTGTAGTAATTAACACAGTTCAGCACTGGCATGAAAAACAGTCACACAGGGGCGCCTGGGTGGCTTGGTCGGTTAAGCGTCTGACTTTCACTTAGGTCATGATCTCGCAGTTCGTGGGTTCGAGCCCCGCGTCGGGCTCTGTGCTGACTACCAGCTCAGAGTCTGTATCTCCCTCTCTCTCTGACCCTCCCCTGTTCACGCTGTCTCTCTCTCTCTCTTTCTGTCTCTCTCCTAGAAATAAATAAAAGTATTAAAAAAAAAAAAAGAAAGAAAAACAGTCACACAGGTCAATAGAAAAGAAGAGAGAACCCAGAATAGGATCCAAACTATATGGATCATCTTATCTTTAACAAAACAGAAAAGAGTATCCAATGGAAAAAATAGTCCCTTCCACAAATAGTGTTGGAAAACTGGGTAGCAACATGCAGAAGAATGAAACTGAACCGCTTCCTTACACCATACACAAAAATAAATGCAAAATGATGAAAGACCTAAATGTGAGACAGGAACATCAAAATCCCAGAAAAGAACACATGCAGTAACCTCTTTGACTTCACTTATATCAACTTCTTACTAGACATGTCTCTGAAGGCAAGGGAAACAAAAGCAAACATGAACTATTAGGACTTCATCAAGATAAAAACGTTTGCACAGCAAAAGAAACAACAAAACTAAAAAGCAACCTACGGAATGGAGAAGATATTTGCAAATGACATATTTGATGAAGGGCTAGTATCCAAAATCTATAAAGAACTTAGCAAACTCTACATCCAAGAAAGAAATAATCCAGTTGAGAAATGGACAGGAGACACGAGCAGACGCTTCTTCAAAGAAGACATAAAAATGGCTAACAGACACATGTAAAAATGCTCAACATCACTATAATGGAAATAAAAATCAAAAGTACAATGAGATATCACCTCCTCCCTGTCAGAATGACTAAAATTAACAACATAGCAAATGACAGATGTTGGTGAGGATGCAGAGAAAGGGGAGAAACCTCATGCACTATTGGTCCAAAAGCAAACCAGTGCAGCCACTCTGAAAAACCTCTGTGAAGTTTCCTCAGAAAGTTAAAGTCAGAACTACCCTATGACCTAGCAATTGCACTACCGTTATTTATTGAAAGGAAACTAAAATACTGATTCAAAGGGGTTCATGCACCCCAATGTTTATAGCAGCACTATCAACAATCGCCAAATTATGGAAAGAACCCAAATGTCCATCAGCTGATGAATCAATAAAGGAGATGTGATATATACAATTCCAATATACAATGGAATATTACACAGACATCAAAAGAATGAAATCTTACCATTTGCAACACGTGGATAGAACTAGACTGTATTATGCTAAGTGAAATAAGTCAGTCAGAAAAGGACAAATACCATATGATTTCACTCATATGTGGAGTTTATGAAACAACACAGAGGAACATAGAGGAAGGGAAGGAAAAGTAAAATAAGATGTAAATAGATAGGGAAGCAAACCATAAGAGACTTAACTATAGGGAACAAACTGAGGGTTGCTGGAGGGGTGGTAAATGGGGGTTAGTCTAAACCTGTGATGGGCATTTAGAAGGGTGCCCATTGGGATGAGCACAGGGCATTATATGTAAGTGATGAATCACTAAATTCTACTCCTGAAACCAATACTACACTATACATTAGCTAACTTGAATTTAAATAAAATCTTGGGAAAAATAAAATATAATCATTATAAATATACATTAAAACTTTTTATAGCTCTCTAAACCATGACGCAGATAAAGAATCAGCAATCTCTTTTGTGACACCACCAAGCATGGACTGCAGAGTTTCCTTCTCCTTTGAATGACTCTTTAAGGTTAAGGAAGGTTCAGTAGGACATCACATATGGGAGTGATTCTTCCTATCTTCCCCACTACTTGCCAGTAGACACACACACACACACACACACACACACACACACACACACACACACACACACACACATTTTGTTCTATTGCTTCTCCCCTAAGATTAGAAAAGACCACAAAGTCTGCTTTCATTAAATAAATACAAATTATTTTGCTCTCTGACTCCTTGTTCCCCACATCTCAATTCTTATTTTCTCAATTGAGGTTGTCATCCGGAGAATTTAAATTATTCTCTCCCCTAGAATATAATTCTGACTATCAGGTTTATGTGTAATGTAATCAATATACACAAAGTGTTACTGGTCCCCCAAGGAGGAAATACTATTAGGCAACTTTAGCAAAGGTAGTTACTATGCCTGCATTTATATGAATTCCTTATTTTGCACTTATATATTTATTTTATAAAATTAATTGTATTCTGAGCAAAAATATCTATTGGCCCTCTGTTATTGGAGGACTGTGCTTTTCTTAAAGAAATATATCATATCCATCTTGTGATCACTTAAAATTTCCAATGAATCAAATTCTCATTATGCTTGAACTATAGGAAGTTGAAATCTAGTTGTTTAACATCACACTATTCAACCCTGCACAACTCTTTGTACACTAAGTGTTATTGGTTGAGTTGTTTCTACTCCAAATTTATCTTATCTTCATTGACTTCATCTACTTTCTGAAATAAATATTGGTAATGATTTTCCCCCAACCTGAATGTAATTGATATACTTGAGATAGTTTACTAGGGGTCTCAAGTTCTTGAGTTACATTAAACTCATACTTCTACTATCTGTATTTGATGTGTCTTTGGCTAACACATTCTCTGACATCCTGGAGGCACTAACACCACCTCATTCTTCAGTTTCTGTTGAAACAGTAAACCAACCTTAATGCTTTGTTTGCCCAGCCCACAATGAAGGTCAGGCCAGTACAACTATGAAACAAAGAAGCGAATTGTTGGTATTGGTGAGGAATGTGACTCTTTACAAAAATGATCCTTCCTTCCTGAGTCTGTAGGACAAAAATATAAAAAACAAACAACAACAATAAAAAAACAACCCAACAAGAGTAACTTGAAAACACTTAACTAAAATAGTTTTTGAGATTCATAGAGATTTATTCTCCTCTCCACTTCAAGGTGATTATTCACATTTCAATTCACCAAATTACTCATTTCAGTGTTATCTGAGCAGTTGTTCAGAGGTCAGGATGAAAACCAGAGGAACATATGCTTTTTTAATTTTCTTTTTACCTCAAGTGATCAAATTGTTAATTCATGTACCCTCTGGACACCTAACTATATGCATTTTTATATCTGTGTAATATATTAAAGTGGAGAGTTAGAAGAGGGAGAGGTGTGGGAGAAGGAAGGAAAAGGAGAGAGAGGAAGGAAAATTGAAGTAAAGAGGGAAGAAAGGAAATATTAAGAAAACAATTTAAAATACAAATGTCATTAGGCCATCAATATTGTAGAATGCCTTCAATCATTTGATCTCAACTGGTATATTCCACAACCCCCAAAATATGATTAAATATATTCAATATTAATTTTCTGTATATGTTTGCAGGATGAAATCCTCAACAATTATTTATAATAACTTATTTCTCCTTGGTGATGCTGTCTATCCCTCTCTCAAATGCAACATCTGGCGAGTCCCCAATTTCCCAAAACTATAAGATGCAGCCATAAGAATTCCAGAAAAAGTGACAAGGAATATCTTTTTGTCCATGTGAGTAGGTTTTAATGGGTCAAAGAGGAAAATCCAAGTTTAAATATATAAAATATTTAATACTCCCCACAGCTATTAACTTGACACCTTCCAGAAAAAAGAAATGAAGTAATATAAATAAATGCATGACAGTCTGAGTTGAATAATGCTTTGAACAACACTGCTTTCTGAACACTGTGGAACAGTCTGCCAAATACTGGCTTGATACGGACATCATCCCAAATCTCACCCTGCTCTGATAAAAGAACTATCATACAAAGATGTTTCTGCATTTTAGCCTATACTGTAAGGATGGGAAAGTTATTTATGGTATTCGTTCTTTAAAAAAAAAAAGTTATGCTTCTAAGTGTATAAATTTTTTGGGGGTGTCTTGTTTCTTTTTGTTTTATTTTTCTTATTCATTGTGTCACCCTGTGTCTTTTTATTCATTCATTTATTTATTTATTTATTTATTTATTTATTTTTAAAATTTTTAATGAAAAAAAAATTTTTTAACAAATAGTTTATTGTCAAGTTGGTTTCCATATAACACCCAGTGCTCATCCCCGCAAGGGCCCTCCTCCATGCCCATCTCCCCCCTCTCCCCCTACACCCATCAGTCCTCAGTTTGTTCTCATCATTCAAGAGTCTCTCATGGTTTGCCTCTCTCCCTCTCCCCCATTATTTCTCCCCTCTTCTCCCTTATGGTCCTCCGTTAAGTTCCTCCTAATCTTCCCATACGTGCAAACATATGATATTTGTCCTTCTTTGTCTGACTTATTTCGCACAGCATAACACCCTCAAGGTCCATCCATGTAGCAGCACTCTCAACAATAGCCAAAACATGGAAAGAGCTTAAGTATCCATCAAGTGAGGAATGATCAAGAAAATGTGGCTTATCTATACGATGGAATACTACATGGGAATGAGAAAGAATGAAATCTGGCCATGTGTAGCAACATGGATAAGTGTATAAATCTTTTTAATGAAATGAATAAGTTCTTCTGCCCTTATCTTCAAGGATCTCACCCTGTAGAAGAGGCTAATATCTATATAGTGTTTAATATAAGCTAAATACTGTGCTAAGTGCTGAGGTCAGATAATTCCTGAGTTTATAGAGATCAAATCATGTAAGGAAAGTCATTAATTAAAGTTGCATATATGTGTGACAAATGTATAAATGAGAGTTACACAGTGTTAAAATATTATATATCAAGAGTCATTAAACCATAACCTATGTACCAAACCCAGCCAACTGTTTACTTTGTACAGTCCATGAGCTCAGAATGGAGTTAAAAATTTTTTTGATGATTTCTTTTAAGTTGTTATATAGGTACCTACATAATGATATCCTTGATTTTGCCTATTGGGACATAGGGCCTAAAATATTATCTATTTGGTCCTTTACAAGAAAAATGTGAAGATTCTTATTCTATATCACAGAAATTTGACCTAGTTGGGGTAATATATATAGACCAGCTAAAAATTACAAATGTCTGTGAATTGAAACAGTTAACATATTTTGTATCAATCATTTCATAGAAAATGTATAGATAAATAATTAAAATTAATCTGAAAATATGTTATATAATGTTACATTGTATATGCAACTGAGTCAATGAAAATATAGTATATTGGGTTGTTTCCTCACTGACATGGGACTTGGATATTGTACTTTTCTATATGGATTTATTGCAAGGACTTTTTTTATGGAAAAAAAATCGCGTAGTTAGAAAGTGTTTCTGGGGCAAAGACACATATCCTAATCCTACCCTTCCCTCAAGAGTAGGTTAGAGAGTACACTTAGAAACCAAATTGGGACAAAGCTTATAGAACTCATGGAAGAAAAAATAAATATTTACTTTCTTGTTTGAAATGCAAAGAAAATTTACAAAATACTTGAAGTTTGTAACGGGAATTGAGAAGATTTTTGAATAATGTCCATCAAAATATAATATAAAACAACAAGAGTGGTTGAATACAAGACAGGGGCTCTAGGTTGGCAAAGTCTGATTTTCTGCCTTTTATATATTACTCTTGATTTAAAATAATAAAATCTAAGTTTTTCTCATTGTGAACAGAATCAGATTATCAGGATTGTAAATCAGTAAATAAAGAAAATAAGAGTCATTACGACACAATTTAGCATCTTCAGAGGAAGTATAAGCTTTTCAAGCCAGTCTTGACCAAGTAAAGATTGTTATCTTTGAGGCCTTGATCTGTTCATTGACCTTGACTTCAGTTTCTTGAATCATTAGACTTAGTAGATCTTTCTCAGTATTTTCATTGTTTCAAATACCCATACACTACTTATGTGGGTGAGAAACGACTTTTGCATCTACATTACTGAGGTCAATGAAATAGTTGATGACAGAGGTTTAGATGTAAACATGTAATATTTTTTGTAAATTTGTAAAATTTTGTAAATTTGTAAAAACAAAAACAAAAACAAAAAAAACCACAACACACAGTGCTTTTTCAGGGTGATGGAAGCAGAACAAGAATGATACTACATCAATGCAAATGAATGATTCCTTTATTCAAATAAGCTGCATTTCCCAGAGTTAATTAAAAAAAACTATTTCTTTTAGTTTATTAATTTTATTTTAAGAGAGACAGAGAATGTGTGCAAGTGGGGCAAGGGCAGAGACAGCAGAGAGAGACAATCCTAAACAGGCTCCACACTGCCGATGCAGAGCCTAGGATGGGGCTCTGTCTCACAAACCATGAAATCTTAACCTGAGCCAAAATCAAAAGCCAGATGCTTATCTGACTGAGCCAGAAACAAATTCTCAGGTTCCCTAGAAACAAATTTTTTAGTATTTTATATCATGAATAATAGTTTTTAATTATAGTTTTGCCTGTTTAATTTGCAATTACTTTATTTTTATTGTAAATCTTGCCAACTTTTCAGTACTGTATGCAAAAAATTTATATTGCAGCCTCTTTAATCTCAAGCCCTGAGGAGGAAACAAAGCTATTATTCATAAGCAAAAGGAAGACAAAGGTAACTTTAGCCTCAGAATCTTAGCAATATACTGAATTGATTAATAGTGATTGATAACAACAGTGAAACATAGTGATTAACATAGTGAAACATATAGTAGTGATGGAACAAATTTATAAGCTGTTATACAAATAATAACTTCCAAAATAGTTGCTAATCTCAATGCTTCTAAAGATTAAAAACACAGGGGGCTCCTGGTGGCTCAGTTTCTCAGACCTTCAGACTCAGATTGAAGTACACCATTGGTTTTCCTGGGTGTCCAGCCTACAAATGTGAAATAATGGGACTTTTCAGCTTTCAAAGGCATGTATGCTAATATAAAACCTCCCCTTCAGGGTGTGTGTGTGTGTGTGTGTGTGTGTGTGTGTGCAAGCTTGCATGCACAAAATTGGATTTGTTTCTCTGGAGTTGCGCAGGTGGAAAAAGAGAGGTTTTTGTTGAATGTGTAGATAGAAATTTTATAAAGTTCTATAAAAGGGTATAAGGATCATCCTCTAATAGAATGGGACATGATTTAAATCCCTGTTCCCTGAAGAACAGAAGCTATTTCTGGCCATGGAGGGCTGCTATGAATAAATTTTGTTTTTACAGGTTTTGTTATTTCTTTTTTTTTTTTTTTTTACAGGAAGACTTGTAATTAAATTTTGGAATTACTAAAATTAGCTACTTTACATAGAGTTAGTTGACATGAATTCTTAGGCTACATTTTAAACTTATTTAATGATACACTGAAACATTAAAAATAATTCTTATTTCCCAATTCTGTGTATTCTATGTACAACTACTTGAGGTATAACATGATTCTATGCCTTTACTAGTTATAAGGAAATAACATTGGCCCAGAATGGTGTTGTGAAGAGAAACTAGGACTGTGAAGGTAAAGCACAGAATACAGTTGCTAATTTATTATTCTTTAAAAAAATTTTTTAAATAAATTCTTTTTAAAATAACTAAATGTTTATTTATTTTTGAGAGAGACAGAGTGTGAGTGGAAGACGGACAGAGAGTGAGGGAGACACAGAATCTGAAGCAGACTCCATCTCCAAGCTGTCAACACAGAGTCAAAGTGGGGCTCAAACTCACAAACCATGAAATTCTGACCTGAGTCGAAGTCAGATGCTTAACCGACTGAGCCACCCAGGTGCCCCATTTTCTAATTTATTTTTCTAAAATGATAATACTGAAGAGTCAGGCTGGAAAAACCTAAGGCAGGAAAATTCCTTCGTGAATTTTTCTTTCCTTGGTGAAAATCTTAAAATTCCACAGAAATATTAATCTGCCATCATTTTGCTTGGGACTGTAGAAAACTTAATTGTTTTCAGTCTTTGCCCTCAGTGCTATAGGACATTTAATTTTTTAAAAATATGGTTCATTGGGAAGTCAGTAAATAGCAAAGAGTGTTTCATTATACTATATAATAGCATTTATATATAGAATTTTCTCTCTTTATTAATACTAGATCACAGAATTGTCACATGCTGAAATTTTTTACTCTAAACAACAAATGATCAAAACACATGGATCACTTAAGTCAAGGGACTTTTAAGGGAAGGAAACATTGGCAGAAGTGGAGAGAAATTAAAACATTGTGACATCAAAAGATGAGATTTTCCTGCAAACTAATTTTAAACCCCACTTTTTAATTTTTAAAATGTTGTTATTTCTTGGCTGATGATCACTTAATAAGACCATACAGACAAAATAATACTTTTTATCCTTATGAAGATGCGTAATTAAATTTAACAAAAGCTGTATTCAAAACAGAGAAGATAGGTACACAATAGATAATTACGTGCACTGAGTTCTGTTTCCCACCATAAAGAACCTAATTAGACCTTAAGGGACAGTGCATTTCTGCTATTCATAGGTGCCAATCACAGCCCATGTGCCCTCAACTTCTACCACTCTGCGGGTTGCTGATTATTATTCAACTGTTTGTTTCCTCCAGTACAAATTCCTCATATTTGTTTCTTTTTTGAATATTTCTCTATATTAATGAGATAAAAGCAGAATAGTTTTTGTTAAATGAAAATGATTTTAGTTATTTTTCTAGAATGACACACACATATATGCAGAGAAATCTCATTGAAGTTTTAATTTTTGATTTGTTTGCTTTTGCAAAAAAAGCTTATTTGACATGATTTAGCAGTGATCTTTAACTCAGTATACTGGAAATAACTTACCATTTGTTCAAATTAAAGGATTTCTCTGTCCATAACTCTAGTCATTAGTTCTATTTTTGAGGTCATTTTCACTTATAAAAAAATGAAAAAAAGTTTGACAATGACAAACTACAAATATTATTTCTGCAGTTGAAATTAGCTGTGTTTCCTCCTAAACTTCTTTTCCCCCCTCTATTCATTAAAAATTGCAAAATACAGTTGGCTCTATTTTAAATATAATTTTTGGGGGCAATGTCTTTATTTTTAGAGGATTTACATGAGTCCCTAAATTAGATATAAAATAAAACATATTTAAACAAAAATTCCATTATGACAATCAAGACCCAGAAGAATCTGCAACAAATAATTTAAATGAATTTATTATTAAAAAGAAAACTACTGTCTATACAAAGGGATGGAACTTTGGAGGTAGAAAATCTCATACACTTAATTATTACACTTATATAAGTATATTAAAAACTGTTATTAAAAAGGTACTTCAACTAATTAATTGAGTATAGTGGTGGTCAATCACTGGGTATTCATCAAAATCATCTGTAAAGCTTTTCTTTTCTGTCTTAAATTTTTTTTTTGTTTTACATTTATTTATTTTTGAGAGATAGAGTGAGACAGAGTGCGAGCAGGGGAGGGGCAGAGAGAGTAAGACACAGAATCTGAAGCAGGCTCCAGTCTCTGAACTGTCAGCACAGAGCCTAATGTGGGGCTGAACCCATGAACTGCAAGATCATGACCTGAACCACCTAAGCGCCCCTGACTTAATAATATTTTTCTAAAAATAAAGACTTATCCATCAAAAGTTAGGAATAAAGAAATTGGTCTCTCTCTTTCTCAAAAATGAATAAACATTAAAATATATATATTAAGTCATTTTAGCAAGAATCACCCTACCCTTTATGTCTCTTGGTAATTTTCCATCTACTCCTTGGCTATAAATCCCCACTTGTCTTTGTTGTATTCACAATAATACCAGTTTTATGCTGAAGTCTTTTTCTCTTTTGAAATAGTTACTGAATAAAATCTGTCTTGACTGCCTTTAACTAGTAACTGGCTTTATTTCTCTTAAACTTTCTGGAAGCAGACTACATTAATAAAAACACAAAAATTTGTTACAATGTTACCAGTAATAGTCCTTGAAAAATTTTTTCAGAGTGAAATACAGAAAGCTTATTGCTTGAGTTTTGTTGATCATGTAATCTCAAAAGAAGGTCTTATATATATCTTACATTTCCTACTTAAAAAGTTACACAATTCAAACTCCAAATGTAATATATGGAGCTAGTAAAATGTACACAATAATTAATAGAGCATCTAGGTTGTTTTGGCCAGCATTTATATTAACTAAATCTAAATCTATGGTCAGAATAATTTGCTTTCATACTCAATGTCTATTTTTTCCCCTGATGTGTGAAAATGTATTTCTCTAAATGAGTAGTGAATAAAAGTTTTTTCCAATTAAAAAGTTTTTGAAGATCTAATTGGCTTTATTAAATAATTCATATATTGAGCAACATTCCATGTAACAAGTCGAGGGGAGCTCTGAGGAATTGTACCAAATAAAAGGTTTCTTTTTTTATATGAAGGAGTATGAGGTAAAAAATAAAGTTATTAACAACAGAGAAGGATTGTTCCAGACAAGATAAATTAAGAAGCTTAAAAACATTATGAAACAGTTCAAAGTATTACAAATTTTGAATAAAAATAAATTTATGGCAATGGAATCAGAAGTAAAAGAGAGACAAACCAAGAAACAGACTCAACTATAGAGAAAAAAGTGATGGTTGCCAGAGAGGAGGTGGGTAGGGAGATGGGTGATGTAGGTAAAGGGGAGTAAGATTATACTTATCATGATGAGCACTGCATAATGTATGGAATTGTTGAATCACTATATTGTACATCTGGAACTAATATAACACTGTATGTTAACTATTCTGGAATTAAAATTAAAAACTTAATAAAAAAACATATGGGTGGATTTAAAGAAGCATTGATTGTATAAAAATAGTCACAATAATAACAAAAGTTGGAAAGTGTATAAAATATAGTGAATCTAATATCCTGGAAAAATGGTAAATTAAGTTGTATTGCAAGCCATTGCAGTTAAAATTTTAACATCCTACTATTTTAATGAAGAAGACAGACATGCTGATTTAAAAGTCCATATAAAAATGGTGAACTTAATCTCTTTGTTGTAATGTAAGTTGAAAGAGACTAACAATTTCATCCTAATAATTAGAACCAGAATGATAAACTGCAAAGTCTTTTTTTTTTTTCCACACCAGAGTACTAAATATGCACAGAAATCTAAATAAATCTGGAAATTGATAAGGCAGGTGAAAGAAAGAAGAGTCATAAAGCTGCTGCCATCTCTGGAAGATTAGGAGGAAGTTAAATCCATCATAAATGGAAGTGAAAAAATATCTACCCAGCCTTTGAAAAACTTAACAACTGTGTGTTCACTTGTGTTGCTTATAAATATCCTGAAGAATTCCAGCCCCAAAGGAAGTTGACATTCCCCGCCAAAATTTCCTCATGGACTTTCACTGAGTAGAAGGTGGTTGCATGCCCCTTCATGCAAGGGGAAGTCAGAAAACAGGGAAATGATCTCTGATCATATGGGTTCTTTTTCAATTGTAAGTCAGTGGCCCTCAGAAGCTGGATTGCAGAGTAGAGCTAACCTCCCCACCCCCCGCAAAAAAAAAAAAAATCCTCTTGAGGCACTCTGTGAGTGAGTAATGCACTGCAGTGGTCTTTTGGAGTCTTGTTTGCTTGGAGGCAGGATAGCAAGTAAGGAAAATGTCAGCAGAGGCAGAGAAACAGAGCAGGACTGAAGAGTAAAGAGAATTCACAAAAACCCCTAAACACTGAGCTAGTTATAAAATATAGATAGCATCCCCTTGATTTAGAAAGGCAATGGAAGGGGTACAAAGTGTAATGTATTTACTGGAGATTTATAGGTACTCAGAACACACTGGGACCAGTGCGCGCCGCCTAGGGTCAGCTGGACAGCAAGGAACCGAGTCCCTCTGTGTCCCATCGCCCAAAATATAAACTTGCGGGCGAGTCCCTCAGAGTAGTTTCAAGCCTCTCGCCTCCCCCCTGGGGATCCAGCCGAGCCAGAAACACAACTGCTCCGCTTCGGGTACTGTTGTCCCCTCCGGATGGAGCTGGCGAGAGAGGAGCAGTTTTTCCTAGAGTCGCCTGGGATGAGTGCATCCTGCCTACTGTCAGATACACAGCAGGAAACTGGATCCCTCTGTGTCCCCAGCGGAGGTTTTTCTCTTCTCCAGCCACTGGGACAGTGTCTTGAGCAGTTTTGGCCACTCTTTCTTTTTTCTTCTAGATCACCGCAGCTCCTCGCAAAGTGGGATCCCCCCTTCCTTCTTGTCTCAGGTCCCCGCCTGATTTTATCTTCCCCAGTTCGCACTCACACTATAAGGTTTTCTCAGAAGACTCTGCCTCCTTTTCCTCCCAAACTCCTGGATTCTGTAAGGGTTCCTATGGCTTCAGGCCTTCTCTGTGTGAGAGATGGGGGCGAGTGAAATGTACAGAGCTCCTTACTTCTCCACCATCTTGGCTCCATCCAAAACAGTCTTGAGAAAGAGTAACAAAGCTTGAGGCATTATACTTTCTGATTTCAAATTTTATTACAAAGCTTTATTAATCAAAACTGTATGGTGCTGGCATAAAAATACACAAGTGAATCAAATAGAAGTGAGAGTCTCAAATTAAGCACATGCATATGAGCTCAACTAATATTTGATAAAAGAGCCACGAATACTCAATAAGAAAGAATAGTTTCTTCAATAAATGGTTTGGGAAAACTTAATATTCAAATGCAAAACAATGAAATTAGGCTCCTCTTCTATATCACTCACAAATATTAACTTGGAATGGATTAAAGGCTTAAATATAAGACCCTCAAAATTTAAAACTACTAGAAGAAAACAGGAAAAACGTCCTTGACATTAGTCTTGGCAATGATTTTTTTGTATAGAACACCAAAAGCACAAGCAGAAAAATATAAACAAACAAACATAGGAGAAGGTATCAAACTAAAAAGCTTCTGCACAGTAGAAAAGATGAACAAAAATTGAAATGGCAACCTACAGAATGTGGGACAATATTTGCAAACTATCCAGTAAGGGATTAATAGCCGAAATGTACAAGGAAGTCACAACTCAGAAACAATAAAGAAATCCAGTTAAAAATAGTTAAAAAAAAAAACCTTAATAGACAGTTTTATCAAAGAAGACATACAAATGGCCAACAGGCACATGAAAATTCAACATCACTAATTATCGGGGAAATGCAAATAAAATCACGATGAGATGTCACCTTCAATTAGGATGTCTGTTGTCAGACAAGATATAACAAATGTTGGTGAGGATATACTGAAAGGGGAACACTTGTATACCATTGGTGGAAATGTACATTATGAAAAACAGTCTGGGTATTCCTCAAAAATAATTAAAAAGAACTATCTCATGATACAGCAATCCTACTTTATGTATATATTCAAAAGAAAAAAATCTGATCCTTCAATAGTTATCTGCACTCCTAGGTTTATTGCAACATTATTCACAATAGCTAGGATATTAAAGCAACTTAGATGTCTGTCAACTAATAAATGAATAAAGAAGATGTGATAGATATATACAATGGATTACTATTCAGCTGTTAAGAGAGTAATCTCAAATGTTATTGCCAAAAAAAAAAAGGATGATTATAGGAGGCATTTGTGGTGTTAACTAATGTATTGTGGTAGTCAAATCATGATCTATACCTCTATGAAATCATTATGTTGTATTCCTTAAACTTACATGTCAATAATATCTCAAGAAAGCTGGGGAAAAAAAAGAGGCTTACTTTTTTTAAAAACTGCAAATACTGTGTGCTTCAGTCTTGGTTTTTCTTTTGTATACAATGGTTGGCATATCACACTATTTTCAAAAAGTAAAAAACTCATATAGCAAGGAAATATGCCTATATTTAAGAAGAAAAGTAGTCAATAGAAGCAGGCTCATTTATGACTTCTATGTTGAGATTCTGACAGGAACTTTAAAATCACTGAGAGGTATGCTAAAAAATAAAGCAGGAAAGGTTAACATATTAACAGATGAGCAATTTTAGCAGATGAAAGAGACAATTCTGGAAAGAAATGTAACATATAAACATATACAAATGAAAAAATATCTAAATAGAAAATAAATTGTGTCTATATTAAAAGATATACATGAGGTATGTTTACTTAACTATTGACATTTCTGGAGATTCATTTTTGTGTGGAAATTTCTTAGCCTCCACTATAATATTGAGGTGAGAATTTCTTATCTAGAAGTACAAAATCTAGACAAAGTTAAACATCAACATTTAGGCCAAAGTCAAATATCAAGAGCCACATTTTCCATTAAAATTTTCTTAGTCTCTAAGAACTTCACAGGAGAAAATTACCATATGTCATGAATAGGATAAATGCAGAAGATCAACATGAAATGAAAAAGGAAAAATGCTTATAGAAGATTAAAAAATATCTGAAGTTTATTATCTTACTAGAATAAAGAATTGCTGTTTTCCTTGATCAAGAACTGAAAGACATAATAATGTGAAAAGTTTAGCTCTATTTCTTGGAATTTGAAGGTGAATACCTGACTTAATCTTTATAGACTTCAATTTTTCTTTGAAAAATAACTTAGGTTATTAGGTTATAATAAAGCAAGGCCCTTTTAGCTCTTAATTCTTTGACCACAGGGATTTAATTTTTAAAAAAAATTTAAAATTTATTTATGGGAGAGAGAGAGAGAGAGAGAGAGAGAGTATGAGCAGGGGAGAGTCAGAAAGAGAGAGGGATACACAGAATCTGAAACAGGCTCCAGGCTCTGAGCTGTCAGCACAGAGCCCGACGCGAACCCTCAAGTTGAGAGATCATGATCTGAGCTGAAGTCAGCCGCTCAATTGACTGAGCCACCCAGGGGTCCCTGACCACAGGGATTTAAATAAAGAACAATGGGGATCCTGAGAAAAGATGTTGAAACAGTATAGAGTGAGAATCACAGTTCAAAATTCCTTAGATATTCATTAGAAAAATCAATGGAGATTATTGAAATTATCATGATATTAAAATGACTACTAAATGCAAATATTTTTATATCATAAACTGTCTATTGATTTGGTGTGCTTCTCTATAGAGATGAAATAAGAAGGAAATAAAATGTTAAGTTATAAGCAGAAAAGCTGATGTGTTTACACTCATAATAAATTCTGAATTCATTACTAACTGTGTACATTCCTGAGAAATCTACCTAAATTAGGTGAGCCTCAGGTTATCCAAGTGTAATATAGGGATAATAATTGTCACCTATGATAATGTTGAGAAGATTAATGATAATGTTCTTAGTGAAATGCTAATCACAGCAGATATTTTTTAATAAATTAAATTCATTTAAAGTAGGCTATTGTGGAAAACACATTATAATAGCAGAACAGACAGATAACTAATATCTTCTTAATATACACCTAGATAATTCATTTCACTAGGGAAGAAAGTTTTAGAGGATATATTATTGAATATAATTCAGTTAATTAAATTCATAGTGGAGGAAAATAAATAGACCCAAGTAAGCAGCTGAAGATTTGACTTTTTATTCAGATTTCAGTAAATTCAAAGTTTTTGTCTTTAATACTTAATGTGGGTTAATTGCCAAGATAGTCAATTATGTTTTTCTTACTAATATTTTTATATCAGCTTGAGATATATACTTGGAATTATATTTGTAGTAAAAACATGGTCTTAAATTACCATTGTTTTTGAAGTATAATTCATGTATTGAATTTGAAACCTTGTCTTCCACATTTTTTAACTGTCATATACATTTCAGTCTATAGAAAATAATTTCCTGTATTCCTATCATTTTTTTTCTTTCACTTATCCTCACAAATCCATGATGCCTCATTTTCTGCTTTGCCATAAAGTTCCCTAACATGTGTTTGCTTCTCTCTCCTTCATAGTAAGAATTCATCTCGAGAAATAATAACTACTGATGAATGGATGAAGAAGATGTGGTTTATATATACAATGGAATACTATTTGGCAATGAGAAAGAATGCAATCATGACATTTGCAGCAACATGGATGGAACTGGAAGGTACTCTGCTAAGTGAAATAAGTCAGTGAGAGAAAGACAGAGGTCATATATTTTCACTCATGTGGAACTTGGGAAACTTAACAGAAGACCATGGGTGAAGGGGTGAGGGAGTATAGATACAAACAGAGAGGGAGGGAGGCAAACCACAAGAGACTCTTAAGTACAGAGAACAAACTAAAGGTAGATGGTGGTGGGGGTGGGGGTGAGAGGGAAAATGGGTGATGGGCATTGAGGAGGGCATTTGTTGGGAGGAGCACTGGGTGTTATATGTAAGCCAATTTGACAATAAATTATATTTAAAAAATAACACCAAAAAAACAAATAATAACTAAATGAATGACTTATTCACTTAATTGAAGATATACGAATGGGAGTATTCTCAAATAGATAAACTATATAAGTTAACAAGTGACTCATTAAACTAGATGTGATTATTTTTGGCACATTCATTTCCACTGAATAAATAAAATGATAAAAACTTATGGCCTAGGTCTAGAAAACACACAGTAGCAAGTAAAATCTATAATACCATTAACAATTCCTAACATAACTATGCTTCTGTGGTCACATTGGTTACATTCTATTGGTCTTACTAAGTAAATGTTCAAGCTGTGTGGAAACAACATAGTGAACACAAAACAAAATTCTCAAAAAGAGGGGGAAATAGTTTTAAAAATTAATATCCAATTAATCATCGTAGTGATTTAACTTTCTGGGTTTAAAGTTATGTGGGAAAAACTGTGTACAAATATAGTTTGTTTCCAATTCTTGAGTTTAACACATCGCTGCACTGGTGGAATAAATCCTTGTTCTAGCATGTCTTCCTTTTGCAAAATACAAAAAAAAAAAAAAAAAAGCTTGTGCTTCCATCATTAATCTTTTTATTTTTTATTTATTTATTTATTTTTTACAAATAGCTTATTGTCAAATTGGTTTCCATATAACACCCAGTGCTCATCCCCACAAGTGCCCTCCTCCATGCTCATCTCCCCCCTCCCCCCATCATTAATCTTTTTAAAAAGTGAACTAAACCTTATCTTTATTCCCCCACACACTCTAGAACTATGGTTAAAATTTACAAAACATTTTCTTTGAATTTCTAATTTTCAGTTTATTTCTAAATATTTATTAATCTACCATAAAATTAAAATGCGTATAATTTCATATTGCTTAAGGAATAAGAAAGCATTTTGGATGCCTTTAGCACCAAACTGTTATCAACCTGCCCACTATTAATTGTGTTGTAGATGTGGGAAAATGTTGCTTAGTTCAGGATTGTTTAGGGGGAAAAATGTGTAATTATATGTGTTACATTTCACTTCTCTCATAACTTAAGTTATGCCAAATGGAAGATCAGTGTTTTTGTTGTTTCTACAAAGGTAATGGAACATGAATCAGAAGAGTGGCATAGCTTCAGGACATTTTATTGTTGTTGTTGTGGTTATTCTTCCCTACTAGTAATTTGTCCCAATAAAATAATAATCATTGTGGAGTGAGGATCAGTCATTTCCAATACCATACCTTTCAAAAAATACAGGTATTCATTAAAGAAATTCAAGTTAGAAGGAGAATATATTAAATAAAAGTAAGAGAGGCAAACCAAAAAACACATCTCAATAATATTTTCAAAGTCCCAGAAAAGGGAGATGTGGAAGACAGGCTAAGGATCATGCCAAGGACAGGGTTAATTCTGCTTCGCTTTCTGTTTAGTATTCTGGGAAAAAATTACCTGAAAACGGTTTTCGTGCCCCCTGTACACCCCAGAGGTAAATAGTATTGAAATAAAATCAGCAGTGTAAAATGTGTAAACAGAGGGAGAATGCAGTTTTCACTCACCAAGCCACTGCTAGATCCCTTGTGGCATAAGAGGGTCTTTGAAATTTGGGCATGCATGCATGGATGCTTATTAAAAACACAGACTGAGTAGTATGCCAGAGTCCCCATGATAGTGTTGTGGTGGCTCTACAGTGGAAGGGTACTGAAATGACAGCCTGGGTGGAGAGACATATGGAAGTCACAGGAAAAATCTCTAGAAGCCTTGTATAATTATTAGAGCCAAGATGGAAGGGGCTGGTAGAATCTGGAGGCCACTGGATCTTGATAGACTTGAGAAAGAAGTCACAGATTTAATCAGCAGGCAACTGCAGAGTAGTCTGGAGTAATAACCCATCAATCCTACTTCCATAGTTAACACTCAACATAAACCAAGAAAGAATAGACAAGGTGAAACTCTCTTTCCAAATGAAGGCCACAATATCTTTACACAATGGTATCATATTGAGGAGGAAGGAAAGTAGTAGATGGAAATCTGAAAAAATAAAGTTGGTTAAATTTTTAAATGAAATTAAACTTATAATTTCAACTAAAAATTAATAGTTTTATTTTTCTGTCTGCTATCTTGAATAATGAAGGTTCATAATGAATAGCAGATCAATTAAAACAAGGAAAGAAAAATTACAAAAGGAGGAAAGGAAAGAAGGATGGAAGAAAGAAAGGAAGAAAGGAAGGAAAGAAGGGAGGGAGGGAGGAAGGAAGGAAGAATGGCAGAAAGAATAAATGTATGGCAGGAGAAACTTAAGAATGATATTAATTATGATCTTAAGATAAAAAAGATTTTCTTTATGTTTATACAACTTCTAGTACTCTTACTTCTTCAATAAAATCTCAGTGTCCACATGGCAAGCTCATCTTGCTGGTAGTTATGTAAATTGATTATTTCAAAGAAGTTTTGCAATACAGATCCACCAAAAACACAAGAACATATTAACTGATATTTAAAATGCATTCCATTATAAATTATTGATTTTTATTTACTAGATTGAATAAAGGATGAGAACAGCTTTAATTTTTTAAAAAATTATATACATATTTAAATAAGATGATTATTTTTATCATGTTCCTATTTAAGTAAGACAAATGAAGTTTCATATTCTACATTGAAAGAAAAGCTAAAAGAAATTATGGAGGATTTCTGAAGGATTGCAGAGTAAGAGAATCCTAAAGTCACCTCATTCCATAGGTGAAACTAGATAACACTTGCACCAAAGTAAACAACCTAGAAAAGAACCCAAAGATTGCCTGAACAAAATCCACAACTAAATGCAGAGAAAAGGTTACACTGAAGAGTGTAAGAAGGACAAGGACTTAGTAAAAACTTAAGTCTCATGGCTCTGACCACTGGAAAGAGGAAATAGTGGGTGCAGAGAAGGTCCAGAAACAGAATAGTATATCAGAGAGCCCACAAAGGGAAGAGAACTGCCTATAGTATTTGGCTTTGAAAATAAGAGGGTCTGAATTTCCTAAGTGGTTACAACTAGTAGGACTTAAAGCTTAGAATTTTAAAAATCAGCGTGCTTGGCTCTGATAGAGCCCAGAAGGCAATAGGAATCTGAGACCTTACCCTTAAAGAGATAGCACAGCAAACAGTTTGCAGAGATACAGCTTGGAAACGGCAATTTGAAAGGCACCTAGAGCTAATCTCATAATTACCTGAGGACTTCAGAACAAAGGAGATGGCAGTGGCCATTTCCTTCCCCTGTCCCTCATCATAAAAACAAGGCACTTAAAGAAACCAGTGCACCACTTGCAATCACTACCTAAATAGCTTACATAGTACCCAGACCCATCCAATCAGACCTGCCTCATTCCTGGTGCTGTAGATCCCTTCCCCTAGAAGACTGGGAAAACCTTGGTAACACGGAATCTCCTGATCTCCCATGGTGGATGCATACATCTTGTTAAAACTACGTGCTCTGAAAAACAAAACAAAACAAAACAAAAAACTACGTGCTCTGCCATTGCTTGCCTTGCAAAGTGGCCACAATTGACCCATCTCAGTGGTGGCTGCACATCCCTTGTGGAATAGGACCAGAATCATAAAGTTTAAAGTTCATGACCCATCCACTACATTCAAGAGCAAGAGATGTAGCAGACTTTCCTAATACACAGAAACAGAAACAGATAGTTACACATATTGAGACAGAAGAATATGTCACGAATGAAAGAACAGGAGAAAACCACAGCAAGGAACCAAAGCAAAATGGAATTAAGCATCAATGGGTGCCTGGGCGGCTCAGTTAGTTAAGCATCTGACTTTGGCTCAGGTTATGATCTCCCAGTTTGTGGGTTTGAGCCCCGCATCAGGCTCTGTGCTGACAGCTCAGAGCCTAGAGCCTGCTTCAGATTCTGTGTCTCCCTCTTTCTGCCCTTCCCCCATTTGCTCTGTCTCTCTCAAAAATAAATAAACATTAATTTTTTTTCAAAAAGTAACATGTCTGATAGAGAATTTAAAAGTAACATGTCTGATTATAACAGGACTTGAGAAGGGAGTGGAGGACATCCCTGATATCCTTGATACAGCGATAAAGGACCAATCAGAGATGAAGAACACAATAAGTAAAATTAAGAACACCCTTGATGGAATAAATAGCAGGTTGGAGGATGCAGAGGACCAAATTGGTGACCTACAAGACAGAGTAATGAAAAGTAATCAAGAGAAATAATAATAATAAATAATAATAATAATAATAATAATAATAATAATAATAATATTGTAAATGTAATAACAGTTACATACATAGGATTCCCTATAAGGCTTTCAGAGGATTTTTCAGCAGAAACTTTGCAAAGTGCTGAATGCGAAAAATCTACACCTAAGAAGACTCTACCCAGTAAGGCTATCTTCCAGAATAGAAGGAGAGAGAAGAGAGAGGCAAGATGGTGGAGAAGTAGGGAGCTCTGTACATTTCACTCGCCCCCATCTCTCAAAACTGAGAAGGCCTGAAGCCATAGGAACCCTACAGAATCCAGGAGTTCGGGAGGAAAAGGAGACAGAGTCGACTGAGAAAACCTTATAGTGTAAGTGCGAATTGGGGAAGATAAAAAACGGGCCGGGACCAGAGACACAAAGGGAGGGGAGGGATCCCCCGCGGTGAGTCTAGGGAAAAAAGAAAGAGTGGCCGAAACTGCTCAAGACGCTGTCCCTGTCACTGAAGAAGAGAAAAACCTCGGCTTGGGACACAGAGGGATCTGGTTTCCTGCTGTCCAGCTGACCCTAGGCAAGACACATCTGTCTCAGGTGACCCCGGGAGAAACTGCTCCGAGATAGCCAGCTCGAACTGGAGGAGATGCAGTGGTGCATAAAGCCGTGCCATTGTGCTTCTGGCTCACTCAATTCCCAGCAGGGAGGCGATAGGCTTGAAACTGTTCTGAGGGAATCAAGCAAAATCAACGGAGCTTGCAGACTAAGATCTGGAAACGAGGGCTGGCTTGGGATGCATGGCCCACCTAAGGTACGCCTGTGGCACAGGGAGATCAGACCCAAATGAGTCAGTTGCAATGCTTGGTTCTAGAAGGGACTGGGGCGCCACCACTTTTCTCCCCACAACCAGCTAGGCAGGACCCCTGTGGGATTCACTGGAGGCTAAAACCTGCCTACACCAAACAATGCCCATCCCCGCTAGAGAGGTGCATTTTTTTTTTTTTTTTTACTGGAGTCTGGGACAAGACCAACATGGATGCACTGCCGTGATTAATTCTGGTCACTGGCTTGCTTAAACAGTCACGTTAATCCATTCTCTAACTGTATATTCTAAACTTCCACCACTACTTTTTTATCTCTCTCTCTCTAGAGTAATCAACCTGTATAGTTTCTCTGAGTAATATTATCATCATTTCTTTCGCCTCACCTCTAACCATATTCCCCTCTTTCTCTGAATTAAGCCTCTTAGTCATTCTGCCTGTTCATTTCATTTCCAATTTCGCTTCCTCCTGGCCCTGTCATTTTTCTCTTTATATATGCTCTTCCATCAGCAGTGCACACACGTCCCTCTTTATTGGTAGCTGGTAGTTCTGGTTCTTTGCTTTAGACTGTCCTTTGTCTATTGGGTATTTTTCTTTTATTTTTTCTTCTTGTTTTCTTGTTTTCTTTTTTATGTATTTTTATTATTTGTCTTCCCTCCTTCCTCTTTGTGTGTATGTGTGTGTGTGTGTGTGTGTGTGTGTGTCCCTTCCTTTTTTTCTTTTTCTTTTTCCCCTTCAGTTTGCATGTTTGTTGGATTTGTCTGTTCATTTGTGTGCCTTTGCTCCCTATGTGTTTGTCTGTGTTTTTTTTTCTCCTGTGCTACCTCAAGAAGCAAGCCAAAGTACACATGGTGGAAAGTCCTAAATACCACTATGAGTAGGGAAATAAAATAGCCAAAGTCTTAACAAGAGAGACCAAGAGACATCATTCAAAGAACACTTTCTGAATGGACAGGCTCTGGACAGTCAAAGAGCCTTCTTTGGTACAGCACCACTCACAGGTGCAGAGTGCATAACAAGCTTTTAAAACTAACAAGAGATAGAAACCTAACCAAAATGATGAAACGGAAGAACTCTCCTCCAAAGAAATTCCAGGAAGAAATGACAGCCAAAGAACTGCTCAAAACAGATATAAACAACATAACTGAACAAAAATTTAGAACAATAGTTATGATATTTATTGCTGGGCTTGAAAAAGGCATGGAAGACATCAGAAAAACTATTGCTACAAAGAAAGACTATGGAGCTTAAAAGTAGTTGTGACGAATTTAAAAATGCTATAAATGAGTTGCATAATAAAATGGAGGTGCCCAATGCACAGATTGAAGAGGCAGAAAGAAGAATAAGTGATTTAGAAGACACAATTATAGGGAAAAAAAAGGAAGCAGAGAAAAAGAGAGATAAACATCCAGGAACACGAAAGGGGAGTCGAGAGCTCATCGATACAATCAAATGGAATAATATCCGTATGATAGGAATTCCAGAAGAGGAAGAGAGAGGAAAAGACGCTGAAGGAGTCCTTGAACAAATTATAGCACAGAACTTCCCCAGTCTGGGGAAGGAAATGGCCATTGAAATCCAAGAGGTACAGAGAACTCCCCTCAGATGCAACTTGAATCGATCTTCTGCACAACATATCATAGTGAAACTGGCAAAATATGAGCACAAAAGAGAGAATTCTGAAAGCAGCTGGGGAGAAAAGGGCCCTAACATACAAAGGGAAACCTATCAGAGTGGTGACAGACCTATCTACTGAAACTTGGCAGGCCAGAAAGGAATGACAGGAAATCTTCAATGTGATGAACAGAAAAATATGCAGCAAAGAATCCTGTATCCAGCAAGCCTGTTATTAAGAATAGAAGGGGAGATAAAAGTCTTTCCAAACAAACAAAATTTGCAAGAATCGTCACCACTAAACCAGCACTACAGGAAATCCTGAGGGGGGCTTTCTGAGGGAAATGTAGCAAGGAATGCAAGATACCAGAAACACCACCACAAGCATGAATCCCACAAAGGACATGATGACTCTAAACCCATATTTTTCAATAATAACACTGAATGTAAATGAACTAAAGGCCCCAATAAAAAGACATAAGGTAGCAGAATGCATAAAATAACAAAATACATTTATTTACTGTCAGCAAGAAACTCATTTTAGACTGGAGGACACCTTCAGATTGAAAGTAAGGGGATGGAGAAATATCTATCATGCCACTGGAAGTCAAAAGAAAGTTGGAGTAACTATACTTATATCAGACAAAATAAACTTGAAACTAAAGGCAATAACAAGGGATGAAGAAGGGAATTATATAATAATTACAGGGTATATCCATCTGGAAGAGCTAAAATTCTAAAATCTATGCACCAAATATGGGAGCATCTAAATATATAAATCAATCACAAACAGAAACACTCTTATGGATAAGAATGTGCTAATAGCAGGGGACTTTAATATTCCACTTATAGCAATGGATAGATCAACTAGACAGAAAATCACTAAAGACACAATGGACTTGAATGACACATTGGACCAGATGGATTTGACAGATATATTTAGAACTCTACGCCCTGAGGCCATGGAATTTACTTTTTCCTCAGATGCACATGGCACATTCTCCAAGACAGATTACATACTGGAACATAAAGCAGCCCTCATAAATATAAAGAATTGAGATCATACTATGCACATGTTCAGATCTCAATGCTATGAAAGTTGCAATCAATCACAGGAAGAAGTCTGGAAAACCTCCAAAAACATGGAAGTTATAGAACACCCTACTAAAGAAAGCATGGGCCAATCAAATCAGGCAATTAGAGAAGAAATTTTAAAATATATGGAAACAAATGAAAATGAAAATACAACAATCCAAAGCTTATGGGATGCAGCAAAGGCAGTCCTGAGAGGAAAGTACATTGCATTCCAGGCCTATTTCAAGAAATTAGAAAAAGCACAAGTACAAAATCAAACAGTGCACCTAAAGGAACTAGAGGGAGATCAACAAGTGCATCCCAAACCCAGTAGAAGAAGAGAAATAATAAAAATCAGGACAGAAATGAACATTATAGAAACCAAAGAAACAGTTGAACAGATCAATGAAACCAAGAGTTGGTTTTTTGAAAAAATATACAAAATTGACAAACCAAAGCCATGCTACTCAAAAACAAAAGAGAGAGCACTCAAACAGAGAAAATCATGAATGAAAATGGACTTATTACAACCCACCCCTCAGAAACACAAGCAATTATCAATGAATACTATGAAAAATTATATGGCACCAAATTGGACAACTTAGAAGAAATAGACAAATTCCTAAACACACACGCACTACCAAAATTCGAACAGGAAGAGATAGAAAATCTGAACAGACCCATAACTAGTGAAGAAAGTGAATCAGTTATCAAAAACCTCCCAACAAATAAGAGCCATGAGCCACATAGCTTCCCTGGGGAATTCTACCAGACATTTAAAACAGAGTTAATACCTATTCTTCTCAAGCGATTCCAAAAGTTGAAATCGAAGGAAAACTTCCGACTCATTCTATGAAGCCAGCATCACTTTGATTCCCAAGCCAGAGAGAGACCCAGCTAAAAAAGAACTAGAGGCCAATATTCTTGATGAATACAGATGCAAAAATCCTCAACAAGATACTTGCAAAGCGAATGCAACAGCACATAAAAAGAATGATCCACCAAGATCAAGTGGGATTCATTCCTGAGTTACAGGGCTGGTTCAATATTCGCAAATCAACCAATGTGATACATCACATCAACAAAAGAAAAGATAAAAACCATATGATAATGTCAATAGATGCAGAAAAAGCATTTGACAAAATATAGCATCCTTCTTAATAAAGACCCTCGAGTAAGTTGGGATAGAAGAAACTTTCTTAAATATCATAAAAGCAATCTATGAGAAGCCCTCAATTAACATCATCCTCAATGGGGAAAAACTGAGAGCTTTCCCCCTGAGATCAGGAAGACGACAGGGATGTCCACTCTCACCACTGTTGTTTAACATGGTGCTGGAAGTCCTAGCATCAGCCATCAGACCACAAAAGGAAATAAAAGACATCTGAATTGGCAAAGAAGAAGTCAAACTTTCACTTTTCACTGACCACACAATAGTTTACATAGAAAACCCAACAGACTCCACCAGAAGTCTACAAGAACTGATCCATGAATTCAGCAAAGCTGCAGGGTACAAAATCAACGTGCAGAAATCGGTTGCATTTTTATACACCAATAATGAAGTAACAAAAGAGAAATCAAGAAACTGATCCCATTCACAACTGCACAAAAATCCATAAAATACCTAGGAATAAAACTAACCAAAGATATAAGAGATCTGTATGATGAAAACTATAGAAAACTTATGAAGGAAATTGAAGAAGACACAAAGAAATGGAAAAACATTCCATGCTCACGGATCAGAATAATAAATATTGTTAAAATGTCATTACTACCCAAAGCAATCTACACATTCAGTGGAATCCCAATCAAAACTGCACCAGCATACTTCTCAAAACTAGAACATACAATTCTAAAACTTGTACGGAACCACAAAGGACCCCAAATAGCCAAAGTAATATTGAAGAAGAAAAGCAAAATGGGAGGTATCACCATTCCAGACTTTAGCTTCTACTGCAAAGCTGTAATCATCAAGACAGTTTGGTATTAGCATAAAAACAGACACCTAGACTAATGGATTAGAATAGAGCACTCAGAATTGGACCCATAAATGTAAGGCCAACTAATCTTTGATAATGCGGAAAAGAGTATCCAATGGAAAAAAGACAGCCTCTTCAACAGATGGTGCTGGGGGAACTGGACAGTAACATGCAGAAGAATGAAACTAGATCATTTTCTCACACCATGCACAAAAATAAACTCTAAATGGATAACGGACCTGATGTGAGACAGGAAATTATCAAAACGTTAGAGGAGAAAGTAGGAAACAACCTCCTTGACCTCAACCACAGCAATTTCTTACTTGACACATCCCTTAAAGGCAAGGGAATCAAGAGAAAAAATGAACCACTGGGACCTCATCAAGATTAAAAGCTTCTGCACGTCCAAGTAAACAACCAATAAAACTAATAGGCAACTGACGGAATGGGAAAAGATAGTTGCAAATGACCTATCAGATAAAGGGTTAGTATCCAAAATCTATAAGGAACTGACCAAACTCCACACCGGATAAACAAACAATCCAGTGAAGAAATGGGCAGAAGACATGAACAGACACTTCTCCAAAGAGGACATCCAGATGGCCAACAGACACATGAAACAATGCTCAGCGTCCCTCATCATCAGGGAAATACAAATCAAAACCACACTGAGATACTACCTCACTCAGGTCAGAGTGGCTAACATGAGCAAATCAGAGGACTCTACATGCTGGCGAGGATGTAGAGAAACGGGCACCCTTCTACACTGTTGGTGGGAATGTAAACTGGTGCAGCCCCTCTGGAAAACAGTGTGGAGGTTCCTCAAAAAATTAACAATAGAACTCCCCTATGACCCAGAAATAGCAATGCTAACAATTTACCAAAGGGATACAGGAGTGCTGATGCATAAGGGCACATGTACCCCAATGTTCATAGCAGCACTCTCAGTAATAGCGAAAACATGGAAAGAGCCTAAGTGTCCATCAACGGACGAATGGATCAAGAAGATGTGGTTTATCTATACCATGGAATACTACATGGCAATGAGAAAGAATGAAATCTGGCCATGTATAGCAATATGGATGGAACTTGAGGGTGTTATCCTGATCGACATATGTCAGGCAGAGAAGGACAAATATCATATGTTTGCACATACAGGAGAATTAGGAGGAAGTCAACGGAGGAAAATGGGGGAGAAGAAGGAAAAAATAGTGGGATAGAGGAGGGTGGCAGAACATGAGAGACTCTTGATTGCTGAGAACAAACTGAGGGCTGCTGGGGGCGGAGGGGATAGGGATGGGTAATGGGCATGGAGGAGACCACTTGTGGGGATGAGCACTAGGTGTTATATGGAAAGTAACTTGACGTTAAACTACTAAAAAAAAGAATAGAAAGAGAGATAAAGATTTTCTCAGACAAACAAAACCTAAAGGATTTCATGACAACCAAACAAATTGTACAAGATACATTAAAGGGGACTCTGAGAAGAAAGAAAAGCTCATAAGTAAGTATATTAAAAGAGAGCAATAAAAAAGTAGTAGAAATAAATAATTCTGCAAAAATCAGACAAGGGATACACAAAATAAAGAATGCAAAGTATGGCACCGTATACCAAAACTGTGAAAGGATATGAGTAAGAGTGGGTTACTACTTAAGGAATCATCAACTTATATAGACTGCTATATGTAAAAGATATTATATACAAACTTAATCGTAAAGACAAATCAAAACCAGTAATATATATTCAAGGACTAGTAGATATGCAAAGAAAAAAGAGAAAGGAATCCAGGTATATCACTAAATAAAGCCAGTAAATTATGAGAGAAAAACAAGAAATGATCAGAGAAAAACTACATAAACAACTACAAAACAAGTAACAAAGTGGCAATAAATATATACTTTTCCATAATGTCTTTAAAGGTGAATTAAATAAATGCTGTAATCAGAAGACATATGGTGATAGTGTAAATTTTAAAAAAAGACCAATAAATACTGCCTATCAGAAACTCATTTCAGACCAAGAACACATGCAGGTTGAAAGTGAGGGGATAGAGAAACATTTACCATGAAAATGGATATCAAAAGATAGCCAGAAAAGCAATACTTATATTTGATAAAAGACACTATGCTTTTAAGTTTTTATTTTAATGCCAGTTAGTTAACATGCAGTGTTATATTAGTTTCAGGTGTTTAGTATAGTGATTCAACAATTCCATACCTCACAGAATGCTCATCATGACAAGTGCACTCCTAATTTCCATCAACTATTTCACCCATTCCCACACCCACTTCCCTCTGGTAACCATTATTGAGTTCTCTATAATTAAGAGTCAATTTCTTGGTTTGTCTCTCTCTTTCTTCTCTTTGCCCCTTTGTTATGTTTTTAAATTCCACTTGAGTATATTATATGGTATTTGCATTTCTCTGACTGACTGACTTTGCTTGCCATTATAGTCCTTAGCTCTATTCATGTCATTGGATGTATATATATAATATATACAAATATTTACGCTTTCATCAATCGATAGACACTTGGGCTGCTCCAAATCTTGGGATGATAAATAATGCTGCTATAAACATTGGGGTGCTTTCATCCCCTGGAATTAGTGTTTTTGTATTCTTATCCAAGTGTGATTGCTGGATCAAAGGTAGTTCTATTTTTACCTTTTTGAGGAACCTCCATACTGTTTCCCACAGTAGGTGTAGCAGTTTGCATTCTCACGAACATTGCAAGAGGGTTTCCCCATTCTCCATATCCTGGCCAACACCTCTTGTTTCCCGTGGTGCTTTTAGACATTCTGATGAGTATAATGTGATATTTCATTGTGGTTTTGTTTGCATTTTCCTGAAGATGAGTGAGGTTGAGCATCTTTTTACATGTGTGTTGCCTATTTGGATGTCTTCTTTGGAAAAATGTCTGTTCATGTCTTCTGCAAATTTTTAAATTGGATTATTTGGTTTTGGAGTGTTGAGTTTTGTAAGTTCTTTATATATTTTAAATATTAAACCTTTATTGGATATGTCATTTGCAAATATCTTCTCCCATTCAGTAGACTGTCTTTTAGTTTTATTGATTGTTTCCTTCACTGTGCAGAAGTTTTTATTTTGATGTAGTCCCAATAGTTTATTTTTGCTTTTCTTTACCTTCCCTATGGAGACAAATCTTGAAAAAGGTGGCTATGGCTGATGGCAGAGATTCCTGCTTGTGTTTTCTTCTAGGATTTTTATGGTTTCAGTTATCACATTTAGGTCTTTAATCCATTTTAAATTTATAATTGTGTATGTGTAAGAAAGTGGCCCGGTTCCTTTTTTTCCCACATGTTCCTGCCCGGTTTTCCAACACCATTTATTGAAGAGACTGTACTTTTCCTGTTGGATATTGTTCCCTGCTTAGGTGGAAATAAAAACCATATAGTGGTGGGTTCATCTGGGCTTTCTATTTGTCTGTTTTTGTGATAGTACCATTCTGTTTTGATTACTGCAACTTTGTAATAAAGATTGAAGTCTAAAATTGTGATGCTTCCAGCCTTGCTTTTCTTTTTCAAGATTGCTTTGTTTATTCAGGGTCTTTTGGGTCCCATAAAAGTTTTAGAGTTATTGGTTCTAGCTTTGTGAAAAATACTGTTGGCATTTTGACAGGGATTATATTTAAAAATGTGTAGATTACTTTGGGTTGTAAAAACATTTTAATAATATTTGTTCTACCAATCCATAAGCATAGAATGTCTTTCCATTACTTTGTGTCATCTTCAATTTATTTCACTAGTGATTTGTAGTTTTCAGAGAATATGTCTTTCACTACTGTAGTTAGGTTTATTCCCAGGTATCTTGTTATTTTGGTTGCAGTTGTAAATGGGATAGTTTTCTTAATTTCTCTTCTTCATTTATGGAGTATTGAAGAATTTTCTTCTTCATTATTGGAGTAATGAAGAATTTTCTTCTTCATTATTGGAGTATAGAAATACAACAGATTTATGTATGTTGATATTTTATCCTGTGAGGTTACTGAAATTGTTTAACAGTTCTAGCAGTATTTGGTGGTCTTTTGGATTTGCTATATACAATATTATGTCATCTGCAAATAGTGAGTTTTACTTCTTCCTTACTAACCTGGATGCCTTTTATTTCTTTGTGTTTTCTAATTATTGCGGCTAAGATTTTGCTACTATCTTGAATAAAAGTGGTGAGAGTAGACATCCTTATCTTCTTCCTGACCTTGGGGGGAAAGTTCCCAATTTTCCCCCATTGTGTGTGATATCAGCTGTGGAATTTTCATGTATTGCCTTTATTATCTTGAGGTATGTTTTCTCTAATCCTACTTTGTTGAGAGTCTTTATTGTGAATTAATGTAATTTGATAAATTCTTTTTTTTGCATTTATTGAAATGATCATATAGCTTTTATCTTTTCTCTTACTGATGTGATGCATCATACTGATTGATTTGCAAATATAGATCCACCCTTGCACCACAGGAATAAATCCTTCTTGATTGTGGTGAATGATTTTTTAAAACATATTGTTGAATTTGATTTGCTAGTATTTCAGTGAGGATAAATGAATCTATGTTCATTAGAAATATTGGCCTATAGTTCTTTTATTTTAGTGGTGTCCTTATTAAGTTTTGATATCGATGTATTCTTGTTCTCATAGAATGAATTTAGAGGTTTTCTTTTATTATTTTTTGAATTGTTTGAGAAGAATATGAATTAACTTTTCTCTAAATATTTGGTATAATTCACCTATAAAGCCATTTAGTCCTGGCCTTTTGTTTGTTGGGAGTTTTTGATTACTGATTTGATTTTTTTGCTAGTTATGAGTCTTTTCAAGTTTTCTATTTGTTCTGTTTAAATTTGGTTAAACTACCAAATTTATTTCTAGGAACTTACCTGTTTCTTCTAAGTTGCCTCATTTGTTGGCATATAATTTTTCATATTATCGTATAATTAATTATATTTTGGTGATTTTGATTTTATTTCTCCTCTCTCATTAATGATTTCATTCATTTGAATCCTTTCTCACTTTTTCTTGGTGTGTCTGGCTAACGGCTTATGAATTTTATTGATTTTTTCCAAGGAACCAGCTCCTAGTTTCATTGATCTATTCTTTTGTTTGTTTGTTTGTTTCCATATCATTTATTTTTGCTCTAGTCTTTATTATTTCATTCCTTCTGCTCGTTTTAATTTAATTTGTTCTTCTTTTTCTAGCTCTTTTAAGATGTAAGGATAGGATATTTACTTAATTGTCTTGTTTCTTGAGGTAGGACTGCATTGCTAGAAACTTCCCTCTTAGGACAGTTTTTGTTGCTTCCCTAAGGTTTTTTGGACAGTTGTATTTTAATTTTAATTTGTTTCCATGTATCTTTTGATTTCTTATTTTATCTTCTTGCTTGAAACATTTTTTGTTTAGTAGCATATTACTTAACCTTCTTGTATTTGTGGTCTTTCCAGATTTTTTTCTCTTGGTTGACTTCTAGTTTCATAGCACTGTGGTCAGAAAAGATGCATAATATGACTTCAAGCTTCTTGAGTTTTGTGAGTCTTTTTTGTGGTCTAATTTGTAATCTGTTCTGGATAATGTTTCACCTATACTTAAAAAGAATGTGTATTCTCTTGTTTTAGAATCAAATGTTCTGAATAAATCTGTTAAATTCATTTGTTCCATGTGCCATTCAAAATCACTTTACCCTTGCTGATTTTCTTTTTGGATGATCTCTTTCATCAGTGTAAGTATGGTGTTAAAGTCTTCTGCTATTATTATATTTTTATGGATTAATTCCTTTATATTTGTTATTAACTGTTTGATGAATTTTGGTGCTCTTACTTTGGTGGCATAAATATTTACAGCTGTTATATCTTCTTGATGGGTTCTTCATTTTATTATTATATAGTGTCTTTCTTTGTCTCTCGTTACGGTCTTCATTTTAAAGTCTATTTTATCTGATCTAGGTATTGCTACACCACATTTTTTTTGGACATCTGTTTGTATGAAGTATGTTTCTCCATTCCTTCCCTTTCAATCTGTAGGCAGCTTTAGGACTAAAATTAGTCTTTTGTAGCACCATATAGATGGTTCTTGTTTTGTTATCCATTCTTTCACCTATGTCTTTTGATTGGACTGTAGTTCATTTACATTCAAAGTAATTATTGATAGATGCATATTTATTGACATTTTATTACTTGTTTTGTGTGTTTGTGTTAGTTTGTTTTCATTTTTCTGTGATATTTTCTTGTCTTTCTTTCATGGTTTGCTAGTTTTATTTAGTGATATACTTGGATTTATTTCTATTTATTCTTTGCATATCTATTAGTGGTCTTTGATATATGGTTACTGTTAGGATTGTATATAACCTCTTATGCATGGAGAAGTCTGTATTAACTTCATGATCATTTAAATTTCAAACCATTCTTTTCTCTCTACCTCTCCATATTTTGGGTATATGCTATTATATTTTATATCATTTTCTTGTGCATTGCTTGACCGATTTTTTTTAAACAGACACATTCATTCTTGTTCCTTTTATGTTTTTTACCTCTATACTGTCACATCTGGTTTCTTCTTTTCACTCAGAGAATTCCATTAATATTTCTTGTAAGGCTGGTTTAGTGGTCATGAACTCTTGCAGTTTCATTTATCTGGGAAACTCTCCTTAAATTCATCTCTCCTTCTATTCTGAATGATAGGCTTGCTGGATAGAGTATTCTTGGCTGCAGATTTTTCTCATTTGGCACATAGAATACAGCATGCCACTCTTTTCTGTCTTGCAAAGTTTTTGGGAAAAAACCCCTCCTTCTAGCTTTATTGGTTTTCCTTTGTAAGTTAATGACTTTGTCTTGTTTTTAATTTTTTCTTTATCACTATATTTTGCCAATTAAATTACAGTATGTCTTGGGATAAGTCTGCTTCTGATGATTTTGATGGGAGTTCTTAGTGCCTCCTGGATCTGGATATGTGTTTCCTTCACCAGATTAGGAAAGTTTTCAGCTATTAATTATTCAAATAAATGTGGTGCCCCCTTCTCTCTCTCTTCTTCTACAATATGAATAATATTACGTTTGCTTAAGTCACTGAATTTCCTAAGTCTATTGTCATTTGCATAATTCTTTTTTGTCTCTTTTGTTCAGCTCGATTACTTCCCATTACTCTGTTTTGCAGGTTGCTAATTCATTCCTTTACTTGTTTCATCCTGCTATTCATTCCATCAAACATGTTTCTCATTTAATTTCTTGAACACTATCTGTGCTTTGTCATTCATTATTTCTGTGCTAAGGGTCTCACCCATGTCTTCCACTTTTTTCTGTCAAGTCCGGTAATATCTTTATGATCATTGCTTCAAATTGCCTACCAGGCATGTTATCTCTTGTAGTGGCTTCGTGTGGTTCTTTCATTTGGTATACATTTCTCTGTCTTCTCATTGTGTCCGCAGCTCTATGGTTTTTTTTCCGTATGTTTAGAAAGACAGCTATACCTTCTGCTCCTGAAAGTAATAAGTTTAGGGGATTTTCCTCTGCTACTGACTGAGAGCTCCTAGAGAGCTGAAGCCAAAGGACTTTGAACCCCAAGAGTCTGGGAAGAAATGAGACGGAGTGTACTAGGAAGAAAACAGGAAACTGGATGGCCTCATAGGTGCGTGACTGTGAACTAGAGGAGATAAAATGGGCTAGGCCATGAAGGCATGGAGGGAATGGATTCTTTTCTGCAGAGAGACAAAGGAAAGAGAAAGAATGGCTGGAGAAGCGTAGGTCTGTATCTGGACAGGAAAAATCCCTGGACGGGAACAGAGAGGGATCTTATCATCCCATCTCTAACTGCAGGGCTTTCTTTGGACTGAGACCAGCTGCTCTGTTCCCATGCCTGGGGAGGAGGGGAGTACCCTCCGGGTTTGGTGGTACCTCAGGGGCACAGTCAGCAGCAGGAGGAACCGGTCCCCTGCACTGAAGTGTTGTGGTTCACTAGATTACATTTGGGACTGCATCATTAACATTCACAGAATGGAGTATAAAACTCAGCTAAGCATGGGACATAGGAGACAGTGGAGCGAGGCAGCCCACTTAGTCTGTACCCACGACACAGTAAGGATGGATCAAAAGGAGTGATTTAGGATACCTGGTCTGTGACGAAGGGCCTGGGGGGTCTCCATTTTTCTCCCCACAGCCACCAAGGCAGGACCTCAGGGAAATATCTGGAAGTCAAAAGAAAGCTGGAGTAGCCATACTTGTATTGGACAACCTAGACTGTAAAGTAACAAGGAATGAAGAAGGCATTATATAATTAATTACAGAATATATCCTTCAAGAAGAGCTAACAATTATAAATGTCTAGGCACCAAATTTGGGAGGGCCCAAATATATAAAACAATTAATCACAAACATAAGCAATCTTAGTATTAAGAATGTACTAATTGCAGGAGACTTTAATATTCCACTTAAAGCAATGGATAGATCAACTAGACAGTAAATCACTAAAGAAACAATGGTCCTGAGGGGTGCCTGGACGGCTCAGTCAGTTAAGCGTTTGGCTTTGGCTCAGGTCATAATCTCGTGGTTCGTGGGTTTGAGCCCTGCATTGGGCTCTGTGCTGACAGCTAGCTCAGAGCCTGGAGCCTGTCTTTGGATTCTGTGTCTCCCTCTCTCTCTGCTCCTCCCCTGATCATGCTGTCTCTTTCTTTCTCTCAAAAATAAATATAACATTAAAAATAAAAGAAAAAAGAAGAAACAATGGCCCTGAAAGACACATTGGAACAGATGGACTTGAGAGATATATTTAGAACTATAAATCCCAAAGCAGTGGAATTCACTTTCTTCTTGAGTGCACATGGTACATTCTCCAAGATAGATCACATACTGGGTCACAAAGTAGCCCTCAATAAATATAAAAAAATTGAGACCATACTGTGCACACTTTCAGATCACAATGCTATGAAACTTGAAATCAATCACAGGAAAAAGTCTGAAAAAACTCCAAAAGCATGGAGATTAAAGAACATCCTACTAAAGAATGAATGGGTCAACCAGGCAATTAGAGTAGAAATTTAAAAATATATGGAAACAAACGAAAATGAAAATACAATAATCCACACCCTTTGGGTTGCAGCAAAGGCCGCCCCAAGAGGAGAATACAGTGCAATACAGACCTATCTCAAGAAACAAGAAAAAACCCAGATACAAAATCTAACGGTACAGCAAAGACACGCCAAACCCAGCAGAAGAAGAGAAATAATAAAGATCAGGGCAGAAATAAACAATATAGAATTAAAAAAAAAAAGTTGAACAGGTCAATGAAACCAAGAGTTCATTTTTTGAAAAAATAAACAAAATTGATAAACTTCTAGCCGGCCTTCTCAAAAAGGAAAGAGAGAGGACCCAGAGATAAAATCACAAATTAAAATGGATTGATTACAATCAATCCCTCAGAAATATAAGCAATTATCAGGAAATACTATGAAAAATTGTGCGCCAAAAAAACTGGACAACCTAGAAGAAATGGACAAATTCCTAAACACCAACACAATACCAAAACTCAAACAGGAAGAAATAAAAAAATCTGAGCAGACCCATACTAGTGAAGCAATTGAATCAGTTATCAAAAATCTCCCAACAAAGAGTCCTCACCAGACGGCTTCCCTGGGGAATTCTAACAGACATTTAATTTTTTAAAAGTTTATTTATTTTTGAGAGATAGAGACTGAGAGAGTGCGAGTGGGGAAGGGACAGAGAGAGAGACACACAGAATTTGAAACAGCCTCCAGGCTCTGAGTTGTCAGCACAGGCTGATGTGCGGCTCTAACTCATGAATGGTGAGATCATGATCTGAGCTGAAGTCAGAAGCTTAAACAACTGAGCCGCCCAGGCACCCCTCTACCAGACATTTAAAACTGAGTTAATACCTATTCTTCTCAAGATATTCCAAAAAATAGAAATGGAAGGAAAACTTCCAGACTCATTCTATGAAGCCAGCATTACCTTAATTCCCAAACCAGACAGAGATCCAGCCAAAAAAAAAGAGAACTACAGACCAATATTCCTGTTGAATATAGATACAAAAATTCTCAAGAAGATACTAACAAATCAATTTCAACAGCATATAAAAAGAGTTTTCACCTTGATCAAGTGGGATTCATTTCTTGGTTGCAGGGTTGGTTCAATATTCGCAAATCAGTCATTGTGATACATCATATTAACAAAAGAAAGATAAAAACCATATGATCCTGTCAATAGATGCAGAAAAAGCATTTGACAAAATACAGGATCATTTCTTAACAAAAACTCTCAAGAAAGTCGGGAGAGAAGAAACTTACTTAAACATCATAAAAGCCATTTATGAAAAGCCCATAGCTAATATTATCCTCAATGGGGAAAATCTGAGAGCTTTCCCCTTGATTTCAGGAACACAACAGGAATGTCCACTCTCACCACTGTTGTTTAACATAGTGTTAGAAGTCCTAGCATGAGCAGTCAGACGACAAAAGGAAACAAAAGGCATCAGAATTTGCAAAGATGAAGTCAAATTTCCACTTTTCATAGATGACATGATACTCTACATGGAAAACCAGACAGACTCCACCAAAAGTCTGCTAGAACTGATCCATGAATTCAGCAAAGTCGCAGGGTACAATATCAATATACAGAAATCAGTTGCATTTTTATACACCAATTATGAGGCAGCAGAAAGAGAAATCAAGAAACTGATCCCGTTCACAATTGCACCAAAACCATAAGATACTTAAGAATAAACCTAACCAAAGATGTAAAAGACCTGTATGATGAAAACTATAGAAAACTTATGAAGGAAATTGAAGAAGACAGAAAAACATGGAAAAATATTCCATGCTCATGGATTGGAAGAACAAATATTGTTAAAATGTCAATACTACCCAAAACAATCTACACATTCAATGACATCCCAATCAAAAGTACACCAACATTCTTCTTGATGCTAGAACAAACAATCCTAAAATTTGTATGGAACCACAAAAGACCCTGGATAGCCAAAATAATATTGAAGAAGAAAACCAAAACTGGAGGCATCACAATCCCAGACTTAGCTTCTACTACTAAGCTGTAATCATCAAGACAGTATGGTATTGGCACAAAAACAGGCACCTAGACCAATGGAATAGAATAGGGAACCCAGAATTGGATGCACAAAGGTATGACCAACTAATCTTTGACAAAGCAGGAAAGAATATCCAATGGAAGAAAGACAGTCTCTTTAAAAAAATGGTTCTGGGAGAACTGGACAGCAACATGCAGAATAATGAAACTAGACCACTTTCTTACACCATACAAAAAAAAAACTCAAAATGGTTTTGAAGGACTTGAAAGTGAGACAGGAAACCATCAAAACCCCAGAGGAGAAAGCAGGAAACAACCTCTTTGACCTCAGCTGCAGCAATTTCTTACTCGACACATCTCCAAAGGCAAGGAATCAAAAGCAAAAATGAACTATTGGGACCTTATCAGGATAAAAAGCTTCTGCACTGCAAAGAATACAATCAACAAAACTAATAGGCAATTGATGAATGGGAAAAGATAGTTGCAAATGACATATCAGATAAAGGACTAGTATCCAAAATCTATAAGGAACTCACCAAACTCCACACCCTGAAAACAAATAATCCGGTGAAGAGATGGGCAGAAGACATAAATAGACATATCTCCTAAGACATCCAGATAGCCAATAGACAGATGAACAATGCCCAAGGTCACTCATTATCAGGGAAATACAAATAAAAACCACACTGAGATACCACTTCACACTAGTCAGAGTGGCTAAAATGAACAAATAGGACTATAGATGCTGGCAAGGATGTGGAGAAACAGGCACTTTCTTACACTGTTGTTGGGAATGCAAACTTGTGGAGCTGCTCTGGAAAACACTGTGGAGGTTCCTCAAAAAATTAACAATAGAACTCTCCTAAGACCCAGCAATAGCACTGCTAGGAATTTACCCAAGGGATACAGGAGTGCTGATGCATAGGGGCACATGTACCCCAATGTTCATAGCAACACTCCCAACAATAGCCAAATCATGGAAAGGGCCTAAATGTCCATCAACTGACAAATGGATTAAGAAGATGTGGTTTATCTATACAATGGAATATTACTCGGCAATAAGAAAGAATGAAATCTGGCCATTTGTGGCAACATGGATGGAATTGGAGGGTATTATCCTAAGTGAAATAAGTCAGAGAAAGACAGATACCATGTTTTCACTCATATGTGGATCAGGGGAAACTTAACAGAAGACCATGGGGCAATGGTTAGGGGAGTTATAGTTACAGAGAGGGAGGAAAACAAACCACATGAAACTCAAATTCTCAGAACATACTGAGGGTTGATGGGGGCTAGGGGAGAGGGAAAATGGGTGATAGGCATGGAGAAGGGCACTTGTTGGGATGACCACTGGGTGCTGTATTGAAACTAATTTGACAAAAAACTATTAAAAAAAAAATAAAGTAATAAGTTTATGAAGAAGAAATTCTGAAGTAGTGCAGTGTCCCCTCTTCACTAGAACCTGACACTTCAGGAGAGTATCCTATGTGTGTTGTTTATGCCCTGCTGTTGTGTCTGAATCACTTTTCAGTACAGTCATCTTCACTGACTCTCTGCTTGTCATTCTCCATGCTTGCTCTCTGTGGTGTTATTGGGATATAGGCAGACCAGCTGTAAACTTGGGAGTGGGGTGGCTGAGGGCATGTACTTGGGCATGGTGTAGTGGGTGGGCACAGTACACGTTAATAAAATTTGCCTTGTTCCTAGATTCAAGACTAGTAGGATTTGAGTGGGTGAATCCTAAGGGTAATTTGAGGGCATGGCACACTGTTATCAAGTTAGCTTGCAATCATCTGTGCAGCATTGTCTATAGAGGTGAGTCTTTGTTTATGCTGGGGGGTGAGGAAGGAAACGGTGCCTTCTAGCTTCCTTGTTTTCACAGACATTTCCTGACATTCTCCAAAATTAGTATGAACAAATCTGTCTCTCATTTGCCCCTGACATTGTGTAGACTGTCATTTTTTGGATGCCTCTCAGAACAAACTGCTGTCTCTTTAATGGTGATAACATAACTGTCTCTTGCCCTCCCTGCTCACCCAATGCTGAGTCAACTGACTTAAATCTCCAGGCTACAAGTCCCACTGGTTTTACAAACTCATGAAATTCAGCCCTTCTGATTTTTAAAGTCTTCCTCATGTTAGCTCTCCAGTAGGAGAGCCCATTTTTCTGCCCACTTTTTGCAGAGTTCCCCATCTCCTGTGGGCAGCCTCCTTCTACCTTTCTGGCATTCCTAACCTTGCAGATGCAGCTTCTTCTCTATATTTAATCGTGGGGGTTATTATGCCAGTTTGAATCATTCTCCTGGTTTATTGACTTGGATTTGGATTGTATCTAGTTGTAAATGTGACATGAAGAGAGCTCAGGGTAACTGTATTCTGCCACCTTCCCACCAGACAAAATAGGTATTAAAACAAAGGCTATAACAAGAAATGACAGTATACAATAATAAAAGAGGATATAACAATTGTAAATATTTATGCACCCAACATGTTAGAAACCAATACATAAAACAGTTAATTTAAAAATGCATAAAGAAACACATCAATAATAATACAATAATGGCAGAAGACTTTAACACAATACTTAGATCAATGGAAAGACCACCCAGAAAGAAAATAAACAAAAACATAGTAGCTTAAATGACACGTTGAAACAGATGAATTTAACAGATATATTCAGAACATTTTATCCCAAAACAGCAAAATATATATTCATTTCAAGTGCATGTGGAGCATTTTCTGGAATAGAAATAATAAAATTAGAGTAGAAATCAATGACATTGAAAGCAAGAAATCAATAGAAAATGTCAACAAAATCAAAAGTCAATTCTCTGAAAATATTTATTAAATTATTAAATTGATTTTAAAAACTGATAAACTTTTAGGCAGGACAAACTTCTATAAATTGATATATATATACCAAAATATATCTCATATATATATATATATATATACACGCATGTATATATATACATGTATATATATATATGAGACATATATATATATATACATGTATATATATATATATGAGAGTGTATATGTGTATATATATACGAGAGAGAGAAAGAGAATGCAAAGTATGAGCATGAGAAATAGAAGGGGCACCATCACTAATAATCTTGACATTAAAAGGATAGTTAAATATCATGAACAACTCTATGCTCACTAATTTCGTAACTTAGATATAATTGATCAATTACTTGAAAAACACAACCTATCAAAACTCATTCATCAAGAAATAATATGATTAAGCTTGGATCTATTAGAGAAATTGAATCAACATTTTACAGCCCTCCTAAAGGGAAGACATAAGACCCAAATAAGCTCTCTAGTTAATTCTATTAAACACCTAATCAAACACTATATTAATTCCCTACAATCTTTTGCAGAAGATAGAAGCAGAATAAATACTTCATATCTCTGTGGACAACTTTACCCAATACCAAAACCAGACAAAGACATTATAAGAAAAGAATACTACAGACCTATATGTCTCGTTATATTGAATGTTTGCATCCCCTAAAATTCATATGTTGAAATTCTAACTCTTGTTGATGGTGTAAAGAAGTGAGACCTTTGGGAATTAATTACATCATGAGGGTGGAATTTCCATGAATAGGATTAATGCCTTTATGAAAAGAACCTCAAGGGAGAGTTTTCCCCTTTTTCTCTCATAGGAGGATTCAAGGAAAGTTGTCTGTCTACAGTCTGGAAAGGTGTTCTTTTCAGAAACTGACTGTGCTTATACCCTGATCTCCAACACTGTGAGAACTAAGTGTCTGTTGTTTAATTCATCCAGTTTATAATAATTTGTTATATCAGCTGAATCTAAGATATCTCATAAACATAGGTACAAAAATCCTCCACAAAGTATTTATAAATCAAATTCAACAATGTAAGAAAGAATTAAACACTATAATCAAGTGGGTTTTATCTCAGGTACTCAAACTGATTCAATATTCAAAAATCAATTAATGTAACTTATGACACCTACAGGTTAACAAAGAAAAAATATTATACCAATATATGTAGAAAAAACATTTGACAAAATCCAACTTCAATTTGTGATAAAAATTCTTAGTAAACTGTGAATAGAAAGGAAGTCCCTCAACATTAAAAAGAGCATCTACAAATACCCTACATCTAACATCATACTCCATGGTGGGAAAGTAGATACTTATTATTATTTGTTTGTTTGTTTGTTTATTTATTTATTTATTCATTTATTTATTTATTTATTTATTTATTTTGGAGAAAGCACAAATGAGAGAGAACCAGATAGAGGGGACAGAGGATATGAAGTGGGCTCCATGCTGACAGGCAGACAACACTGATCCAATGTGGGGCTCAAACCCACGAACTGTGAGATCATGACACGAACCAAAGTCAGAGGCTTAACCAACTGAACCACCCAGGTGCCTCCTAGATACTTTCTTATTAAGATCCAGAATAAAGTAGGGAAGTCCCTTCTTATTGTTTGGATCTTAACATCATATGAGAAGTCCAAACTAATACAGTAAAACAAGAAAAGAAAACAAAAAATATACAGAATAGGAAGGAAAAAGAAAACTTTTGTTCACAGTTGACATGATTGTCCAAGTACTAAATCTTAAAGCATTGAAGGAAAAAACACTTCCAGGGAACTCATAAGTGATTATAGCAAGGTTTCAGGATATACGGTTAGGCATATTTGTGTATATTCATATTTATGATTTATATATTTACATATACGTAGATATTTAAGTTATGAGAAATAAAAACTATATTAAATGCTGATTCAGAGCATATACAATGTCCTGGAGAACATTGCCCCACCCTTGCAATATATTACTACTTAGCTAGTATAGTAACTGAATTTTCAAAATGCTGGTCTGTCATTTTATGAAGCCAGTTGCTTTAGAATAGTGAGGAACTTGGCAAAAACAGTGCTATACATGAACTGAGGCCCATTGTTCTACTTCATTTTCTGTGAAATGAAGTCTTTGACCATGGAAAGATGCTCTATGTCATATATCACTAGGAAATTGCAAATTAAAACCACAATACATACATATTAGAATGGCTGAAATCCATATCACTGTCAACACCAAATCTTGAGAGTATAATCAACAGAAATTCTCATTCATTGCGGATTGGAATTAAAAATGGTACAACATTTTTGGAAGACCCCGACAGTTTCTTGTACAACTAAACATACTCTTACTGTATGATCTAGGAATTGTGTCTCTTGATACTTACCCAAATGATGTGAAAACTAATACCCACATATAAGTCTGCACAGGGACACTCATAGCAATTTATAATTGCCAAAATTTGAAAGCAACAAAAATGTTTTTCAACAGGTGAATGGTTAAATAAATTGTGGTACATCGATAAAACAGAATATATTATTTAGTGATAAAAATAAATGAGCTTTCAAACTACCTCTTCTTTCACACACACAAACACACAAACATGCAGCAATCTTAAATGTAAGAGAAGAAAAAAAGCCAAATTGAAAAAATTACATACTGTTTGATTCCAGGTATGTAACATCCTGGGAATGACAATAATACTATGTAGACAGTAAAAAGATTCGTGGTTGTCAGGTTTTTGGGGGGATTCTTGTGGGGGAGAAGAATGAATTAATGGATCACAGGGGATTTTAGAATGTTAATACTGGAGGAGTGTATATTTATGGGGCAGGGATTTATGGAAACTCTCTCTGAACTTACTGCTCAATTTTGCTGTGGTCCTAAAACTTCTCTAAACCCTCCCAATATATTAATTTTTTAATGTTTATTTATTTTTGAGAGAAAGAGAGAAGAGCATGAGTGGGGCTGGGGCAGAGAGAGAGGGAGACACAGAATCCGAAGAAGGCTTCAGGCTCTGAGCTGTCTGCCCAGAGCCCGATGTGAGGCTCGAACTCACAAACTGTGAGATCATGACCTGAGCTGAAGTAGGAAGCTTAAACGACTGAGCCACCCAGGTGCCCTCTATATTAATTTTTAAAAGTGGAAGAATATAAGTGTGCCTGGGTGATACAGTCGGTTGAAAATTTGACTCTTGATTTCAGCTCAGGTCATGATTTCATTGTCATGGGATTGAGCCCTTTGTTGGGCTCTGCCCTGAGCATGGAGTCTGCCTGGGATTCTCTCTCTCTCTTTCTTTCTGCCCTCCCCTGCTTGTGCTCTCTCTCTCTCTCCTCAAAATAAATAAACACTGAAAAAAAGAATGTAATTTGTGAGTTGTTTGAACATGGGGCAGAGACTCAGAAGACCCAAAGTTCTAATTTTGTTCTGGAAAATTTCATAGCATTGTACACATTTCCAAACATTTATTCTTTAATGTCTTCTCTAAAAAAGTGATATCATGCTTACATCATCCTATACATTTTGTGTAGAAAAGTAAATATAAAGGAGACTTTGGCTTTAGTCCATGCTTTGTCACTGATTTATTGGGTAAAAAAGGCAATTCCCTCGTCCTTATTTTCTCATTTGGACAATAAGAATAATAACGTCTTCACAGACGTTTTTTTTTTGCAAATAAAAAATCATCTCTTCACAGTTTTTTTTTCTTAGCTACTTACTCAAAAATTATGTGGTCTATGACCATGGATAAAGCACAATTTTTATAATCAATGACACTATTGTATCTTTCCCCAAGTGTCTCTCATTCTCTAACTCATATTCTCTCTCTCTCTCTCTCTCTCACACACACACACACACATACACACACACACACACACACACACACACACACACAGACTGTTCTTCCAGTACTAAAATCTTGTTAAAGAATAAGGGTCAGAGATTATAGATATACTATAAAGTGTCCCACTGGTTCCATATTGTTGGAATAATAATATCTATAAGTCATTTAAAGGCATAATCAGGGTGCTTGGGTAGCTCAGTTGGTAAAGTGTTTGACTTTTGATTTTGGCTCAGTTCATGATCTCATGCTTAATGAAATCGAGCCTTGAACCTGGCCCTGCACTGACAGCATGGAGCCAGCTTGGCATTCTTTCTACTTCTCTCTCTGGTCCATTCCTTCTCATGCTTGCACTCTTTTTCTCTCTCAAAATGAATAAATAAATAAATCTAAAAATAAAGACATAATAGACACTTTAACGAGATAATCACACTAGTGCTGAAGTTATATTTTCTGCAATTGCAACTTCCTGATATGATTGTATATAGAAAATAGATGACAGGATTCCCACACAGATGATATTGAGATACTGTAGGAAATGAACTTAAATACAATTAGGGAATCCTGATGCACAGATTTATGTGATTAAACTTCTTGATCAAAAACCATACAAAAAGATTTTTAAATTACCAATTTATTGGAAAAATTATCAGGATAATCTTTATTTTCAGGAATCCTAGGTACTTCTTTTTCATTTTACTGTATTGGTCATATATAATAATTCAATTTAAACTTAGAGTATTGAGTATTCTCAGATATTAAAGACTAAATTATCTCACTTTAGCTCAATGCTTCATCTTCTTTTTATTTAAAAAGCAACAAGAATATATGGGGGAAATAAAAGACAATACTTTTATAATTTGAGACCTAGATTTTACCCACTGATGAGATAAAAATGACGTGCAATCGGTACTAAACTCAAAGGATGTGCAATGGACAGTTGATTAATTAAAAATCAAAAGTGTCAAGATGGCTCTAATCAATAGTATGAATTTAAGATCTTATTCACAAGAGCTTTAGAATAGAATCCTTAATCTATTTTCTTTTGTATTTCATCATTCCATGCGCATGGACAGTGACACTAATATGAAAAATAAAGAGAACAAGTTGATTTTTCTGTGTTGAATGGAAATTTCAAGAAGTATGGTTTTAGGTAAGCTATTTATAAATTATTTGATAAAGTTGATAAATTGCTTGGAAAGCTTTCAGAGCAAAAGCAGATTATAACTTTTTAAATTGTTTATTTATTTTGAAAGAGGAAGAGAGAATATGAGTGGGGATGGATAGACATAGAGGGATGGAAATAATCTCATGCAGGCTCCATGTTTTCAGCACAGAGTCCAACGCAGTAATCAAACCCATGAAACATGAGATCATGACCTGAGCTGAAATCAATGGTCAGATGCTAACCAACTGAGACACTCAGGTGCCCCTATAAATATGTTAAATATGAGCATTTGGTAATCAGTACTATCTCTATTGAGCCCAGAAAAATAGAGAAGCATAGAGCTCCATCAATGTCCCAATAAACAATAATTGATCATGGCTGTATAATTACTATAATGTTCATTATACTTTTTTGTTTTGGAGGATTATTAAAAATGAAAGTAGAAATTTGATAATACCCTTTCTGCCAACTTAAAAAATCTTCACAACAGGGTGTCTTCTCTGCCCTCTTTTTGATATTGACTTGGATGACACCTTTGACTCATATATTAAGAGAAAATGGAAAATTAAAGTATCCAAGTGAGGTGAAAATGAGTTCAGGAAATGAATTTTACATAGCAAGCACCCTATTGTTACCAGGCTAAGAAGTTCCCAAACTGCATCTGAAATATCATAGCACTTAAAATTAGATTCTGCTTATTCAAAGTTAACCAAATATAAAGTTTATGAGATAAGGAATCTATCAAAACAACAACAACAACAACAACAACAACAACAACAACAACAACAACAGAACAAAGTTTCGAATGGTCACCAGAGGGCACAAAGCACTTTGGAATAAATGTTTCAAAATACTTTAAATTTGTTCATACTGGATAGCAGGACTCATAAATGTTATACTGTGGGCAGCTAAATATGTCACCAGCTTCCTCTCTTACCATAAAAGATATATAGTTCAATGTAGTACTTATGTGTATAGGCAATTACCTTTCACCTAGCACAAACCAAATTTATTCTACATATAATGGCTAAATGTTTACTTCACTTGAGTGTATGTTAATGGATGGTGTTTCAAAGCTGCATCTAACATGACCATATTGAATTTTCTTTAAAAACAAGTAAAATGTAACTACATCATTAAGATATAAGAATATATAGATAAAGGATATTTTAGACCCGTTAGTCCTAATTGTCTTACCTCTACTAAACTGCAGAGCAAAATAATACAGATATAATTATATTATCACCTCACTTCAAAAATTTAATCTTTTACCTAGAATAATAATGCTCAACATTTTTGGCCTCAGGAATATTTTATGCTCTTATGAATTATTGAGGAACTTAAGGAATTTTTGCTTGTGTAAATTATGTGGGTCTATCTCCATGTACTGAAAACATCTTTTGAAAAAAAAATTTTAATGTTTACTTAATTTTGAGAGAGAGAGAGAGGAGGTGGGGGGAGTGGGCGAGGGGCAGAGAGATGGAGACACTAGGCTCTAGGCTCTGAGTTGTCAGCACAGAGCCCAATATGGGGCTCAAACCCACGGATCGTGAGATCATGACCTGAGCTGAGGTCAGATGTTTAACCAACTGAGGCACCCAAGAGCCCCCTGAAAACGTTTTTAAAACAAGAATATGCAAATTCATGTTGCTTTTACCATCAAAATAATATCATTGCACATCATGTGGACTCTGGAAAACTTCACTGTAGTCTCATGAGAGAATAAGGGGAAGAATGAATATATTGTTTTAGCATTATTACAAACATAGTTTTGACCTTACAAATGTCCCCAAAAGGTCTCAAAAATGCCTTACAGCACCACAAACAAGACTTTGGGATTCACTGGCCAGAAGACACAAATTCTTGCTATAATGTACTTCACTATCTGTTCAGGACTTCATATTCAGACCACTTTCCAGTATTATTCTATATCTCCTTCAATACTATCATCCTTTAACATGAATGTTTACTGTATGCATAGTTGCCTGGCTTTGGTCTAGGAAAATAATAAAGTTATAATCCTTGATCCCATAATCTGAGAGTATAGTGAGCAAAACAGAGATGTAACCTAATAATTAATGTAATATGTAGGTTTTTAAAAATACATATAGAGAGATGCATTCACAGTACTGCAGAAGCCGAGGAGAAAGTCTTGTCAGACTATTGGTCAGCCATGAAGATTTATTTTCTTTCTTGATCTGGCTTGTTTGCCATACTTCCATAAATTGAAAACTTTTTAAAAATTTTTTAAATGTTTTATTTATTTCTGATAGAGAGAGAGAGAGAGAGAGAGAGAGAGAGAGCATGAGCAGGGGAGGGTCAGAGAGAGAGAGGGAGACACAGAATCCGAAACAGGCTTCAGGCTCTGAGCTAGCTGTCAGCACAGAGCCCGATGCAAGGCTTGAACCTACTATCCGTGAGATCATGACCTGAGCCAAAGTCGGACGCTTAACCGACTGAGCCACCAGGAGCCCCCAAACTCTTTTTTTAATGTTTATCTGTTATTGAGAGACAGAGAGAGACAGAACATGAGCATGGGAGGGGCAGAGAGAGGGGGAGACACAAAATCTGAAACAGGTTCCAGGCTCTAGGCTGTCAGCACAGAGCCTGATGCAGGGCTTGAACTCACAAACATTGAGATCATGACCTGAGCCAAAGTCAGACTCAACTGACTGAGCCAGCCAGGCTCCCCTTGAAAACTCTTATTTATCCTTCAAGTCCATGGTCAAAGATTTCATTCTAGGGGCACCTGAGTGGCTCAGTCAGTTGAACATCTGGCTTCAGCTCAGGTTATGATTTCATGGTTCGATTAGTGGGTTCTGCCTGCATCCGTCTCTGTGCTGACAACTCAGAGCCTGGAGGCTGCTTCAGATTCTGTCTCCTTTTCACTCTGCCCCGCCCCCTTCATGCGCTGTCTCTCTCTGTCTCTCTATAATAAATAAGTGCAAAAAAATTTATTTAAAGACGTCTTTCCACCCAAGTTTTATCCTGATGCTGTAATCAACTTTAACTATGCTTTTTCACTTCACAGCACAATTTACGAAGATGTCCCATTACTATTTTTTTATATACAGAAAATCAAAGAAAACCATTGCCTAATCCATAAGAAAATAAAGTACCCATAAGACATTGAAGAAAGGTTACCATTTAGAAAATGAGAGAGGTTATACTGTGTGTAATGTAGAAGTTGGGGCCTCCTGGAGACAGCCAGGATATTGATGTTAAGTGCTGTGGTGGATATCCTATTTTCCTAAGTCAAGTCTGCTTAAAAAGTTGGAAGGTAAAGCTTATGTGGATCATCTAGAAAAAAAAAAGAGCCACAAGGAATGGATGAACAAACCAATATAGACCCAATGGCTTTAATAAGGTTGGTGCCTATAAAAGTAAGTAGTAAGAAACCCAATACTGGACATCTGCTTGCTTTGGGCCTCCATTGGCCTTTAGGGAAGAGGCTGTTTCCCACTGAAGACCCAAGATGGCATACTGCCCTGCTTTTTAATAATTGGGCTCAAAGGAGAATTTTGAACAGAACTGATACAAGCAGCAAATGCCATAATAAAATGGTTATCATCATTCACTCTAGAACTAGATTGTGTGAGTTCAAATCAACCCTTACTAGCTATGGAGAATTGGGCCAATTATCTAATCTGTTCATGTTTCACTTTGCTCATTTATATCATTGTATGTAACATTTACAACACACACACACACACACACACACACACACACACACACACACACACGACAGGCAAATAAGGATGCAGTAAGCATTTGTTTTAAAAAGATGATAGTATGGAAGGAGATACAGAATAATAGTAGAAAGTCATTTGCATATGCAGGCCTGGACAGATTGCGAAGTACATTATAGCAAGAGTTTGTGTCTTCTGGCCAATGATTCCCAAAGTCTTGTTTGTGGTGCTGCAGGGCTTTTTGAGACCTTTCTGGGACATTTGTAAGGTCAAAACTATGTTTGTAATAATGTTAAAACCATGTATTCATTTCCCCCTTTATTCTCTCATGAAATTATATATATATATACATACACATAATTATATAATTATTATACTATACATACAATTATATACAACTATATATACAATTATATATATAAAAAATATATACAATTATAATACAATAATTCAATTATTATTGTCACTGGAATATAAAATTTATAAAAACAAATACCTTTGTTGTACTTCCAGCATCTAGAACAGTACTTGGAGATTAACATTAATTAATAATATTTGTTAAATGAATGAAGAAAATAATCAACAAAATAATCAACAAAAATAGCAACACCACTTTACTGAATAACAAATTCCAGTTGCAGATCTGTGTCTCTGTCTGTGGCTGTGAAGTAGAGATGAACTCCCACATTAGACTGTGGAAATTTCTTTGGCCTTTGATGCATTTAAGAGATGGAGAAATCTTACATACAGATAATGGATTTATCACAATTTTGAGATGTGGGCTCAAACCACTATTAAGATAATTGGAATGAAGTAATAAAATATAAGGTGAACATATTTTCCTAAAATTTTTTTAGTATAGTTGACATACAATGATACATTAGATTTAAGTGTACAATATAGTGATTTGACAGGTTTATACATTATGCTATGTTCACCACAAGTGTAGCTATCATCTGTCCTGTTACATTGCTAGTACAACATCGTTGACTACATTTCTTATGACTACATTTCATCTTTGTTTTGTGATGTTGTTTTTACTGGTTTTATCTCATTGTAATACTTATCACATTGTATTATACTTACTACATGTACGCATCACAAACTAGCAAGAAAATATATGATATAATTAGAGAAACTAAACCCAGTTTCAAAGGAGAGGTTTCACCTTGGTTGTGCTATTAGGCAAGGGAATTAGTTGCTGAAGACAAGAACGGGGCCTTCTTTTATTTAAATTTTCCAGAATAAGATATAGCTCAATTTGAATACTAAAAATTTATGTGGTCTCTTAAAAACATTCCCTTTTGCCTTTGTCCTATGTTCTCTCCACAGCACTGCAGAAAGATAGGTCATATTAAGTGGAAAGGAAAGAATTTTTCAATTTCTCCCTGACTGTTATAATTCATAAATGTCTTTCCTGTAAAATATAGCAATCTTTTTTTCATACAAAAATATGGAAAGATAAATAAGAACCAAATCCATATTAGATCTGGAAAAGAAAAAATTTGTGGGTAAAAAAATATCTCCAAAACCATTATATGCATTATATTGTCAATATATCAACTAAAAGGAAACTCAGTTTTTTATAAACACTGTAACAGTCTTGAAACTCTCCCTATATAAATAAATGCCATGACAATATTTTAGGCAGAAGAGTTATAAAGTTGCTTACTCAGGAAAACAAAAAAGAAGATTTAAAAGTGATTCTGGATTGAAATGAATTTGAGAAGTGGGGAGGCATTAAATACAATGATAGAGTAAATTAACCAGAATCATTTGACTTATGAATTTATACAGCATTGATTTAGAAAGGTGAAGTTTGTAAATCTTTTGTCCTTTTAAAATTCACTTTTTTACTTTATTTTCTTTCTCTCTCTCTAAGTTTTCTTAGATCTTTTTTTTTAAATTAGAAATTTCTATGTATTTATTAGGGATTTACTGCATACAATTGTTTCTGAGTTTATTATCTAATTTAACCTTCACTACATCCTGTAAACTACACACTATTATCCCTAGTGTGTATAAGGCCGATGAGGTTATAGAGGTTAAGTGCCACCCCAAGGTCATACAAGTTTAATTGAAAGAGGTGAAATTTGAGACCATGCCTTATAATCTTTTTGCTTAGTATTAATTAAAGGTTAAATCTAGATCATATATTTGAAAAGGCTTGTGTTTTTACTTTATTGCTTTAATAATAATATACTAATTTGGCAAGTGTACTCAGAAAGTCCATGGTTTTAACTTATAGTGCAATTATTATAGAATCCTATACTGAAATTCCATTTGGATATGAATAATCATATATTCCACAAATGAAGAAATGCATTTTGTTTCATTTGATGACTATTGCAGTTATACAAATACAAGATATGAATTACTACTGCTGCTACTATTTTGAGAGAAATAAGTATTATGGAAAAAGCTATTGTGAGAGAAGGTGATAGAATACTTATATTCTGTAAATGGACATTAATATACAGAGGCAAAAGAAACATATCAGCCCTAAAAAAACAAAGCAGAATGGGAGATAAGTTTATCTACACACTTGTAAAGTAGCCATCATATGTTCTAGACAATTAGGTCTGAATCATATTCTTTGCCCACCTACATTTGGGATTTTCCATGGAAAAAGCTGAAAACTTACTCATATTTACCTTCTATCTGAGATTTTAATTCTTCATGGGGCGCCTGGGTGGCTTAGTCGATTAAGCGTCCGACTTTTCGCTTGGGTCATGATCTCGCGGTTCGTGGGTTCGAGCCCCGCGTCGGGCTCTGTGCTGACTGCCAGCTCAGAGCCTGGAGCCTGTTTCAGTCTGTGACTCCCTCTCTCTCTGACCCTCCCCTGCTCACGTTGTCTCTCTCTCTCTCCTAGAAATAAATAAAACATTAAAAAAAAAAAAAGAAAGAAAGAAAATGAGATTTTAATTCTTCAACTGGTCAGTTATATCTCAGCTTACCGGGGCAAGATTCTAGTATATGGCTCATATATAGTACGCATTATATATTTTCTCCCAATGCAAAACTTATGCTGCACTAGTAATAAAGTAGAAAAATACAGCAAAGTGTGAAAATGATTTAAGAATGTTCTCCCTGAAATTTTTTTCAGAGACTTATTCTGTTATTGAGTATCTGTCATAGGATGAAGATGAACAGAAGCCTAGTGGGGCCAGATAACATTTTGCTGATAAACATATCACTCCTAAATGCTCTGGGGATCCTTTTTTGCCCTATATCCTTTCCCTGATCACTGGCAAAAGTGACTGTGAATGTGCTTGTTCAGTCCATAATACCATAACACACATTAATTTTCAAGAAGAATGGTGCATTATTTGGGAAACATAATCCAATATGCTCTTTTGAATAACACATAATTTATAATGTAGCTAACATCTTAGACAGATGTTAAGTCAAGGCTGACTTGTTTCTCTTCAAAAGGTTATAGATATGGACATGTTAAACAGACATCTAAGTTTTCAGAGGCTAATGAACCATAGATACTTTTTCAGCTTTCTAGGTCCATACTATAGGAAATTTTGCCTACTGTCAAATCAATTTGCTCCTTAAGAACAAAAGAGAAAATAGGAAAGCACTGATACAGTTAAGTACTAGAATATGTTATTTTATTTTTATATTTAGACAAGATGTACCCTTCAAGGAAATAGGAGGCAAGTTTACTTTAAATTTTGAGCATCTGGTTTCTGCATCTATCATTTTTATTTTGCTATGAGTTATTTTTCTTTGGTTTATTGGATTTGAGAAAAAATTATCTAGCTGTAAAACCAAAATGAATCACCATATTAAAGCAGAATTACCTTGTGACCTTCCTGGCATTCAACATCACTGCAGGGCTCCAGCTATACCACCTGTTCAGCTGGAGCTGGTGTGTTTCCCAAGGCAGGACTTAGGTGGACAGAGTAGACTCTAACAGCAGGTGAAATGATTCACCATAGGATATGGAAGATAAATGACAAGAAATCATCTTTGGTTAATGAAAACCCTCAGATTTTTATTTCAAAATATGGATTATTATTTAGGAAACAGAAGAAGTAAACACATGATAGTTTCCAGTAAAAGCACACTATTTTGCTTATTGTGCACTGTAGCAATAAAGTGCAAATGCTTAAGGTAGCAGTGGTTGAGAAAAACATACTGAACTCTATCTGAGAATGTGGGAATTGAATATTGTTTTTGGCCTTTCAAAGACTCTTATAAATACAGTAAAATACCAGAATATGTGGTTAATATAAAATCAAATTTTGTATTGAAAGTGTGGCTTTATTTCCCTTGAAGATGTTTTGTTTCTAAATTTGATCTTTCTACAACCACAAAAATAAAATATCTTCATACTGTGAGAACATTTACCATAATTGTAAGAGAGGAATAAAGCTAGGTAACATTTCCTGAAAAGTTAAATGTTCAAGTAGCCTTCTATTGTGATTGCTTATATCAGATCTCAACATATCAAGAGTCACAGCTCACTTTCATTTGTGTAAAAAACAGATACTGGTAACTATAGAAACAAAACAAAAACAAACAAATAAATGACAACAACAACAACACACACATACACAAAACCACCACAGTGTTTAGAATTTGTAATCAGGTGATAATCATTAAAAGTAGAGCAGCATCAGACAAATTATTTTGTATTGCTTTGTGTTCTTTTCTCTAGCCTAACAGTCCTCTATAACTTCAGATTTCCTGCCTGACTAAAATTACCTCTCTTCATGAATGAAATAGCCCAAATCAGAGTATTTTCCTATGATTTCTGTAATGAAAAAATGAAAAAAAAATCAAGCTTTGAATTGTTTGGACAAAAATTGTTCCTAATTAAAATGTTTACTCAATTAGGGGTGCCTGGGTCACTCGCTCAGTCAGTTAAGCTTCTGACTTCGGCTCAGGTCATGATTTTAGGATTTACGAGTTCGAGCCTCACATCAGGCTCTGTACTGACAGCTCAGAGCCTGTAGCCTGCTTCAGTTGATGTGTCTCTCTCTCTTCTCTCTGCCCCTACCCCACTATGTTCTGTCCCTCTTTCCATAAAGAATAAATAAACATTAAAAAATAATAAAATGTTTACACAGTTAGAGATTTAAAATTAGGATTAGAACATATCTTGAATTGGAGTTGGTAGTTTGTATCTATCATGGAATGGTTCATATTGAAGACCAAATACTCCATTTAAAATTACTGAGATGTTGACAGAATATTTAATGATGGTAAATAAAAATGATGAAGGATGTGTAGAATATGTTTACAAATATATGATAGACTTGGGGCAACTGGGTGGCTCAGTCAATTAAGGGTCTGACTTCAGCTCAGGTCATGATCTCATGGTTTGAAAGTTTGAGCCCCTCATTAGGCTCTTTGCTGACAGCTCAGAGACTGGCGCCTGCTTTGGATTCTGTGTCTCCCTCTCTCTCTGCCCCTCCCCCTGTTTGCACTCTGTGTGTCTCTCTCAAAAATAAATAAAACATTAACATTAAAAAATATATATATAATAGACTCATAAGTTAAAGTAGTACAGTAAATGGAATGAATGTACAATTGGTGAGGGAAACAAAGGCAAGATAAATGTAACATAAATTAAATCTCCTTACAGCTTACAGTCCACTGATAGACATCTGAAACATGCAGAGCATGACCTTGTTTAAGGAACTCTTGACTGCTTTACTTCCTTAATGCTTTTGTTTTATTAAAGACTAGAAGTAAACTTATTTTAATAGTAGCTAGCCTTTCAAGGTCCTAAAAGTCCTGCTTCCAAATTCTTTAGAGATTTATGCTATCCCTAACTCCCACTAATTTAAAAATATATAATCAGTTTCATCTCACAATCCCAGTGATCTCTTTCTGCCCATTGGTGCTGTCCCTGTGCTTTAATAAAATCACATTTTTGCACCAAAGACATCTTAAGAATTCTTTCTTGGGTGTTTGCTTAAGAACCCCATCATTTTGGTGCCCTTACATGGGGCTTTGAGTTTTTGCATCTGGATTCTGAGCCTTGGTGCAAATTTGGTGAGTACTTTCTCTTTTCCACCTTTACTCTCATTTCAGGGCCTTTTCAAGGAGTATGACCTTATTGGAAGTCTTTCATGTCAATTTCTCCGGCTGTAATCCTCTAGCCAGTGACTACTCTACAGGGAGGAGAAAGCCTACCTTTTGGATGGAAGTTAGTACCTTGGACAGAATGGTAATAAGACCCAGAAACTTGATGCCCTCTCTTTATTCATGTCCTTATACAAAGTTGTCTGTTTGAGGCATGGGACATCCATGTAAGTAAATAGCACAGCTGCCAATCTTAAGATTCCCATGTGAGGTTTCCTCCTTATTGGTCTAATATGTGTTGGAATGACTCTTAGATCATTATGAATTTCTATCTTTACTGTTTTCTGTCAATGTCTTCTGCCTACTACTTAAATTACAAAATTGGCAAATTCTCCCTTATAAAACTTTTCTAGTGTTTTCCATGGGTTAAAAACAACACAACCTTCAAGGAAACTAAGGCATGACTTTCATGGCATGCTCCTCAAGACAAGGTAAAGTAAGGCACGATCTTTTACAGCACGACCTTTTTAAAATAATTTTTTATTGTTTATTTATATCTGAGAAAGATATCACAGAATTAAATCATTATCTAATTCTGCTTAGACTTCTTACATCAGAAAGGCCCTAATTTCCCACATCTGAAGTATACAAAGTAGTTGCATAAAAACTGTGTCTTTATTGTTATAAAATTGATTGTAAGAAACTCCATTAAGATAGGAGATGATATAGACATATAGGTATATAGAGATAGATATGTGCTTACTATAAAACAAAATATAATTTATTGATTTGTATGAAGTTGAAAATGAAAATCTGTCATATTCATTTTCATCTATGATTCATTGATATCCATTCTTAATCCCCAGCTTTCCACAAGCAAGTGTTCATTACTGTTGACAGGCTTAAATTTATAATTTAAGACCATTTCTAGACATTATACTATATGAAATAGAAGCATATGCTATATACTTACCCATGAATTGATTAATTCGTTTTAATATTTATAAGAATAACTTGTGCTAACTTTTGCAAGTCACATACTCTGAGAAGTGACTTAGCACCATATGTTTATTTCTCATTTATGTTACAGTTTGATGTGACTTAGCTGGGGTTCTTCCTTTTTTTAATTTTTTTATTTCAGCCACCTGGAACTCATGGCATTAAAAGCTACTGCACTAGGGCATAAGAAATACATCAGAGGTATTCCAGCTTTTACCTATTCTGCTCAGGGGTGACATACATCAATCACTTAACAATCTATAGGCCAGACAGAGCCATATCACTGAAAAATTACTATAAGGGAGGCAGAAACATGAACTCAAAATGCTAGATATTTGAAGAGCACTCAATATTGTCTTTCACATTTACTTAACATATTCAGGATATCTCCCCATGTTAGTATACATGGTTAGACCAAGAAAAATTTTGAATCAAATGAAATTCTTTTCTTTAAAAAAGAAAGAGATAGAGAGAGAGAGCGAGCAGGGTAGGGTCAGAGAGAGAGAGGGAGACACAGAATCTGAAGCAGGCTACAGGCTCTGAGCTAGCTGTCAGCACAGAGCCTGACCTGTGGCTGGAACCCACAAACCATGAGATCATGACCTGAGCTGAAGTCGGACGCTTAACCGACTGAACCACCCAGGCTCCCCGAATGAAATTCTTATAAACAGGTTTCATGCATCATTTTTCTCCCCTTTAAGACCATAAGAGTATATTTTTACCAATATAAAATGAAATAACTAAACAACACTCCAGATGTCTTATCTCTAAACATAATAGGTAGAGATAGTAGGGATTCAGGACAAAACCGAGTCCCTTTCTCATCACTGTATTTGAAGAAATTAGTAGTCATGAAGTTAAAGACCTCAATAATATTTTGACTTTAGAAAGATATGATAAATAGTGGCTGAGTAATATACATAGTTCTGAAATTACCCAATTCTACTCTGTATTATTTGTGGTCAGTAGTAAGATATCATAAGAATAAAGGGGCTTACACACCTGTGATTTCATAAAAGTTGTTTCATCTATACCCACGCAATTCACAACTACCTTTTTGACCGTCTGCCACTCTTTGTATTAAATAACCCTCACTGAAATAATAGGTCCTCATTTAAATTTTTTTCTTTCTTTCTTTTTTTTTTTTTTACAAATAGTTTATTGTCAAATTAGTTTCCACATAACACTCAGTGCTCATCCCCATAAGTGTCCTCCTCCATGCCCATCCCCCTCCCCCCCACATCCATCAGTCCTCAGTTTTTGTCAGCATTCAAGAGTCTCTCATGGTTTGCCTCTCTCCCTTTCCCCACCATTTCCGCCCTTCTTCTCCCCCTTGGTCCTCTGTTAAGTTCCTCCTAATCCTCCTATACGTGCACACATATGATATTTGTCTTTCTCTGCCTGACTTATTTCGCTCAGCATAACACCCTCAAGGTCCATCCATGTTGCTACACATGGCCCGATTTCATTGTTTCTCATTGCCATGTAGTATTCCATGGTATAGATAAACCACATCTTCTTGATCCATTCATCTGTTGATGGACACTTAGGCTCTTTCCATGTTTTAGCTTTGGTGGAGAGTGCTGCTATGAACATTGGGGTACATGTGCTCCTATGCCTCAGCATTTCTGTATCCCTTGGGTAAATTCCTAGCAGTGCTATTGCTGGGTCATAGGGGAGTTCTATTGTTAGTTTCCTGAGGAACCTCCACACTGTTTTCCAGAGGGGCTGCACCCGTTTACATTCCCACCAACAGTGTAGGAGGGTGCCCGTTTCTCCACATCCTCGCCAGCATCTAGAGTTCTCTGATTGGCTCATTTTAGCCACTCTGACTGGTGTGAGGTGGTATCTGAGTGTGGTTTTGATTTGTATTTCCCTGATGAGGAGGGATGTTGAGCATCGTTTCATGTGTCTGTTGGCCATCTGGATGTCCTCTTTGGAGAAGTGTCTGTTCATCTCTTCTGCCCATTTCTTCACTGGGTTGTTTGTTTTTCAGGCGTGTAGTTTGGTGAGTTCCTTATAGATTCTGGATATTAACCCTTTATCTGATATGTCATTTGCAACTATCTTTTCCCATTCCGTTGGTTTCCTATTAATTTTCTGGATTGTTTCCTTGGCTGTGCAGAAGCTTTTAATCTTGAGGAGGTCCCAACAGTTTATTTTTGCTATTGATTCCCTTGCTTTTGGGGATGTGTCAAGTAAGAAGTTGCTGTGGTGGAGGTCAAGGAGATTGTTTCCTGCTTTCTCCTCTAGGGTGTTGATAGTTTCCTGTCTCACGTTCAGGTCCTTTATCCATTTTGAGTTTATTTTTGTGCATGGTGTGAGAAAATGATCTAGTTTCATTCTTCTGCATGTTGCTGTCCAGTTCTCCCAACACCATCTGTTAAAAAGGCTGTCTTTTTCCATTGGATATTCTTTCCTGCTTTGTCAAAGATCAGTTGGCTATATACTTTTGGGTCCACTTCTGAGTTCTCAATTCTGTTCCATTGGTCTATGTGTCTGTTTTTGTGCCAATACCATACTGTCTTGATGATGACAGCTTTGTAGTAGAGGCTAAAGTCTGGAATGGTGATCCCTCCCGTTTTGGTTTTATTTTTCAGGATTACTTTGGCTATTCGGGGTCTTTTGTGGTTCCATACAAATTTTTGGCTGGTTTGTTCTAGTTTTGAGAAGTATGCTGGTGCAATTTTGATTGGAATTGCATTGAATGTGTAGAGTGCTTTAGGTACTAATGACATCTTAACTATATTTATTCTTCCTATTCATGAGCATGGAATGTTTTTCCTTTTCTTTGTGTCTTCTTCAATTTCCTTCATAAGTTTTCTATAGTTTTCCTCATACAGATCTCTTGTATCCTTGGTTAGGTTTATTCCGAGGTATTTTATGGTTTTTTGTGCAATTGTGAATGGGATCAGTTTCTTGATTTCTCTTTCTGTTGCTTCATTGTTGGTGTATAAAAATGCAACGATTTCTGTACGTTGATTTTGTACCCTGCAACTTGGCTGAATTCTTGGATCAGTTCTAGTAGGCTTCTGGTGGAGTCTGTCGGGTTTTCGATGTAGAGTATCATGTCATCTGCGAAGAGTGAAAGTTTGACTTCTTCTTTGCCAATTCTGATGCCTTTGATATCCTTTAGTCTTCATTTAAATTTGTGAATTGTTAGTTGTTCTCTTTTATTTATTGTATAATGTTAATAATTGATGCATCTTGTCTCTATAGTTGAAAAAAATACAAAATGCCATGAAATATTAAGTCAATATTATACTCAAAAAGCTAAATTACAAATTATGAACTGTATATATGCCTATGTATAACAGTATTCTTTTTGAAATTTCCTTATTGCATATTGGCTTCTCTCTGTTTTTTTCTTAACTGAAGTATAGTTGACATGTAATATGTTAGTTTCAGGATGACAACATAGTGATTGGACGATTGCATACATTATGAAATACTCATCATGATAATGTTGTACCCATCTGCCGTTATACAAAGTTACTGAAAAATTATGGACCATATTCCCTATGCTGTACTTTTCATCCCTGTGATGTATTTACTTTATAACTGGAACTTTGTACCAGTTATTTCCTTCACCTATTCCACCAATCCCCTCACTCCCTCCCCTCTGGTAATCTCCAGTTTCTTCTCTATTTATGAGTCTATTTCTGTGTTTTTGCTGTTCATGTTAGTTTGTTATTCATTTGTTCTGTTTTTTTTTTAGATTCCACATATAAGTGAAATCATGATATTTGTCTTTCTCTGTATGACTTATCTCATTTAGCATAATAGTTGTTATGTTCATCTATGTTGTTGTGAATAGCAGGATTTCTTTCTTTTTTTAAGGCTGAGTAACATTCAGTTGTGTACATAGCACGACTTCTTTATCCATTTATCTATCAATGGACAATTAGGTGCATACATATTTTCAAATTAGTGTTTTTTTTTTCAAATTTAGTGTTTTGGATAAATACTCAGAAGTAGAATTACTGGGTCATGAGGTATTTCTACTTTCTACTCATATTTTTTTTAAAACCTTCAATAATGGTTTCCATAGTAGTTTCATATATTTACATTCCATTCAGCAGTGGATGAGGGTTTCCTTTTCTCCATATTCTTGCCAACACTAATTATTTTCTGTCTTCTTAATACTAGCCATTTTAACTGGTGTGAGGTGATATCTCACTGTGGTTTTGATTAGCATTTCTGCCATGATTAGTGATGAAGAACATCTTTTCACATGTCTGTTGGCTATGTGTAGGTTGTCGTTGGAAAAATGTCTATTCAGTTCCTCTGCATATTTTAGTTGGATTATTTATTTTTCTATGTTGAGTTGTAATAGTTCTGAAAAAATATTGCAAAGGCCAAAGCCTAAGAGTGTATCACCTATTTTCTTTCAAGATTTTTATGGTTTCAGGTTTTACATTTAGATCTTTAACCCATTTGAGTTTATTTTTGTATATAATGTAAGAAAGTAGTCCAGGTTTATTCTTTTGCATGTAGGTATCCAGTTTTCCCCAACATCATTTATTGAAGAGGCTATATTTTCTCCCATAGTATATTCTTGCCTTTTTTTAAATAATAGATTAATTGATCAATTAAATGTGGGTTTATTCCTGGACTCCCAATTCTGTTCCATTGATCTATGTGTCAATGTTTTGTGTCAGTACCATATTATTTTGATCAATACAGATGTGTAGTGTATCTTGAAAACTAGAATTATGGTACCTCCAGCTTTAATTCTTCTTTCTTAAAATTGTTTTCACTATCCAAGTTCTTCTCTGATTGAATAAAATTTTAGGATTATTCTATTTCCATAAGAATTTTATTTTTTTGATAGAGATTCCATTGAATCTTAGACTGCTTTGGGTAGTATGGACATCTTAAACTTATTAATTATTGTAATCCATGAGCACATTATGTTTTTCCACTTATTTGTGTCATCTTCAATTTCTTTCATTAGCATATTATAGTTTTCAGAGTTTATAACTTTCACCACATTGCTTAAATTTTTTCCTATGTATTTTTTAGTCATGTTAATGAAGTTGCAAATGAGATTGTTTCCTTTAAAAATTTTAATTTCTATATAGAAATTAAAAAAATATAACATACAGTGTTATATTGGTGTCAGGTGTACAAATAGTGATTTAATAATTTCATACATCACCAAGAGTTCATACATCATCAAGAGTATACTCTTCAATCCCCATCAACTATTTCACCCATCCTCCCCATCCTCCATCTCCCTCTGGTAATCATCAGTTTGTTCTCTATAGTCAAGACTGTTTCTTGGTTTGTGTCTCACTTTTTTTTTCCTTTGCATATTTGTTGTTTCTTTTTTTTTTTTAATGTTTTATTTATTTTTAGGAGAGAGAGAGACAGCGTGAGCAGGGGAGGGTCAGAGAGAGAGGGAGTCACAGACTGAAACAGGCTCTGAGCTGGCAGCCAGTACAGAGCCCGACGCGGGGCTCGAACCCATGAACCGCGAGATCATGACCTAAGCAAAAGTCGGACGCTTAACCAACTAAGCCACCCAGGCGCCCCTGTTGTTTCTTAAATTGTATGTATGAGTGAAATCATATAGAATTTGTCTTTCTCTGACTTATTTTGTTTAGCCTTATATCCTTTAGCTCCATCCATGTCATTGCAAATGGCAAGATTTCATTCTTTTCATGACTGAATAATGTTCCATTACATATATACCAATTATTTATACATTTATTTATTGATGAAAACTTGGGCTTCTTCTATATCTTGGCTATTGTAAATAATGGTGCTATAAACATAGGGGTGCATTGTGTCCCTTTGTATCAGAGTGTTTGTGGTTTTGTGTGTGTGTGCGTGTGTGTGTATGTGTGTGTGTGTGTGTGTGTGTGTGTGTGTAAATACCTAGTAGTGTGACTGCTGGATTGTAGAGTAGTTCTATTTTTACTGTTTTCTTCAATGGGTACACCAGTTTGCATTTCTATCAACAGTGTATTTGAATGTTTTATTTATTTATTTATTTATTTATTTCTAGGAGAGAGAGAGAGAGAGAGACAGCGTGAGCAGGGGAGGGTCAGAGAGAGAGGAGTCACAGACTGAAACAGGCTCCAGGCTCTGAGCTGGCAGTCAGCACAGAGCCCGACGCGGGGCTCGAACCCATGAACTGCGAGATCATGACCCAAGCGAAAGTCGGACGCTCAACTGACTAAGCCACCCAGGCGCCCCTCTATCAACAGTGTATTTGACCAATACTTGTTGTTTCTGGTGGATTTTTTGTCAGTTTTTTTAAAGATTTTATTTTTAAGTAATCTCTACACCCAAAATGGGACTAGGAGTTATAACCCCAAGATCAAGAATCACATGATTTATTGACTGAGCCAGTCAGGTGCCCCCACTTTTGGACTTTTTGATATTAGCCATCCTGACAGGTGTGAGGTCTCATCGTATCTCATTGTGCCTTGCTGTGGTTTTGCTTTCATTTCCTTGATGATGAGTGAGGCTGAGATCTTTTCATATGTCTGTTGGCTATATGTGTGTCCTCTTTGGAGAAATGTCTGTTCATGTCTTTTGCGCATTTCGAATTAAATTACTTGTTTTTTGGGGTGTTAAGTTGTATCACTTTTTTACATATTTTGGAGACTAACCTTTATAAGATAGATTATTTACAAATATCTTCTCCCATTATGTATGTTCCCTTATAATTTTATTTCGTTTGTAGTGCAGAACTTTTAATTTTGATGTAGTTCTAATAGATTATTTTTGGTTTCATTTCCTTTGCCTCAGGAGACATATGTAGATAAAAAGTGGCTATGACCCATGTCACAGACATTACTGCCTGTGCTCTCTTAGGATTCTTATTCTAAGGTCTCACATTTAGATATTTAATCCATTTTGAGCTTACATTTGTTTATGGTGAAAGAAGTGGTCTAGTTTCATTCTTTTGCATGTAGCTGACCAGTTTTACCAACACCATTTGTTGAAGAGACTGTCTTTTACCCGTTGCATATTCTTTCTTGGTTTGTTGAAGATTAATTAACCATATAATTGTGGGTTTGTTTCTTGGGTTTTATTCTGTTGCAAATGGAATTGTTTTCCTAATTTCTCTTTCTGTGTTTTCATTGGTGATTTATAGATACACAACAGATTTCTTTATATTGATTTTGCATACTGAAACTTTACTAAATTCATTTATTACTGCTAATAGCTTTTCTGGTAGAGTCTAGGGTTTTCTATATATAGTATCATATCATGTCCAACAAGTTAGCTTTTTTTTCCTTCCTTACCAATTTTGATTAGTAGAACAATTCCTCATGGTCTCTAGAACCAAGTACTCCACGATGTTCCCTCTATGGCTGCATTTTCCCTCCTATTTAGGGCTTGGCTAAAACTGCTGCAGGTAAGCTGGTGAGCAGGAACGGTCCAATATGTCCCAGCTTGACAGGCCTAGCTGTAGCTACTGGTGGGTGAAGCTAACTATCCCTTTTTCTGAGGCAGGAGCTGCTCTGGAGGGGCAGTTGTCCCAGTTGGAGCTGCTGCCAAATGTGACAAGGTGGTAGTTTCTTTAGGAGGATGCTAGACATGACTGAGGCTTGGTGTGTCAGGGAAGGCACCACTTTGGAAGGACACCTCATAGGACAAGTGGGTGGGGTGTAGTGTATCTGTAAGGAAACACTAGGATGGATACAGTGGTGCTAGCGGCAAGACAGATGGAGCATGTCAGAACTGACTTCTGCAAATATCTCCTCAGGTAGACCTGAAGGAAGGCAAAAAAAAAAAAAAAAAAAAGTGACACTTGTTAGTATTTCCATTCCTGGAGAAAACTCCTGCAAATTCCTACTCCTCTTGCAAATGTCCTAAAACTAGACAACAAATCTTCATATAGTTGCTTTTCAAACTGTTGTTTCTTGCTGAGCCTTAGACCAAGTAATAATGGGCACTGGCTTTTTAAGAGTTAAGTCCCACTGTTTTTCAAAGCCAGATGTTATGGAGCTCATTTTCTTGTGCATGTCCCCAGGACCAGAGTGGATCCTCATTGGGTTTTGATCCACTTTCACCTCCACACCTGCATTATCCCTCCTACCCTTTTTGATGTGGCCTTCTCTTTATGTCTTTAACTGTAGGAAATATGTTCTAGTCTTTTTGGTCATTTTCACTGAGGTGCTACTTGTAATTTTTGTCTTCATATGTCCACGGGAGGAGATGAGCTCAGGGTCTTCCTATCTGCTGCCTTCCACTGTATCTATCTCTGATATTTTTGATAATTACCAGAAAAATGGCATCATCAAATTATACAATTTTATTTAAAAATTTTCAGAAACGATTGATGATAACTCCTTTTCTTAAATAATATCAAAGGACATAAGATTTACTCCTTTACAAGGTTATCCATTTGTTAATTAATTTCTCCTCATTAGCTCAAATATGTACTTTTCCTAAAATTGATATGATTCCATAGAAACCCAGTTCAGTACTGATTGTGAAACAGATTTGAGGTGGTGTTTTCATCAGTGGCACCACAATGCTTATGAGTTGAATCTCAGAGAATGTGAAGGTAATCATAAACCATAATTGGCAATTATTGTGATGGTATTTTGAGAGAGAGAGAGGGTGACCCAGTATTTGTTTTCTATTTCCTTTCAAAGGCTCTTTTTAAAGTTAACTGTTTCATCCTGCTTAATGTGAATAACCAAATCTTTACATATATTGAAATATTGTTTTAGATTAATTAGGAACATATGCAACACAACACTTGTCTGATCACAAGGAGAGTGCCATTTTCTTCCTTTATAAGACTATAAAATTCTTTGGGGCCTAAAATCTTTAAATTCTAAAGATTAGGACAATGCTTGAAATATATACTTACTGGATGAGTGAAAACAAGGTAAAGTCAGGTATATGTTATGATTGAGTGTTAATGCCTAGCCATGTGTCTTTTAAAGGTCTTTACAATATTTGTGATTCTTGTAACTGTGCTGATATGAGGTATTGACAAGTGCCAAAGTATACATTTTTTTTACTTTGGATTAATACATTGAAATTTATCATCCACTAACATATTAATTTAAATTAGTTGATCTCTTTCTAGAATGCAGACAGAATATGACTTGAGATCATATTCTTAGTGGAAAGGAAAGATTCCAAAACATATTATAATAGAGAAAGAAATAAAGCTTAATAGAATCTTCTATTTGAAGAACCTAGAAAATTAATAGCTTATAGGAAATGAGTAAAGTGAATACAGATGGGGGCTTGAGATATATTGATGAAAAATATTCTATTACATAATTTTACACAGTGTTATGTATCCATAAAAAGTATAAATGTAGGAAACTAACAAACTATATGAATCTAGGTAGAGCTAGGCAGAATGATGCTGGATAATCACTGTGGAATAAGAAAGATGAGTTGAAGCTAAAGATCAAATTAGTCGGTAGGAAAATAATACTATAGAAAATTTCCTTTCATAGTTTGAGTAATCAATGCATTTTATGATTGAGTTTTTAAAGATTGGCTACAGAATCATTATAGAATGCTTTCAACCATATCTTTCCACTAAAGATAACTATTTTAGCAGAGACTGCCAGTTCATACCAATCTAAACTTGGTTTGCATATGGATGGAGTAGGAATTCAGCAGAGCCACCTGGGGACCTTGTTAAAGCATATGTTGATGGTCCCCACAGTCGGGGTTTCTGAATTAGTAGATCTTAGGATGGGGCCTAAAAAATTAAATGTTAACAAATTTCCAGGTGCTGCTACTGTTCTGGTAAACCACAGATGCAAATTTCCCAAATTCAGTGCAAATTATTAGTATGACAACCAGTGTAGTTAATTTTATAGTTTATATAAATTGAGAAACACTGGCTTATTTTTTCTTTCTGTTACTGTTGATATTTTAATCTTGAGAATTGAGTTTCCAAATTAAATATTTGTATGCTGTATACCAACTATTCTCTATTTTCTTTTGTTATGTGCATTTAAGGAAAAGCTGAATAATATGAGTTTTGAACAGAATTGGTTCAAATACATATCTATTATGGACTTTATGAAATTCTAATAGGATGAGTTGACTTTAGAAGCTTCTGATGATCACAATGGAATAAAAAAGTCAGAATCAATCCATGGTTCCCTATTGTTCTTTGAGACATTTTCTGGATCAGCGACCACATAGAGGGCATTACTTTTAAAATGGGAAAGCTGCCATCGACAAAATGGATCACAATAGCTCCACAGGAGAAAGTATCATTGGCCATGTCAATGATCCATACAATAAAATTCTGTGGCTTATTGTGGCAGTGAACTAAAGTAAGTGATTATTCATATATCTAAAGCCTTTGAAATCACATGTATTCTTCTTTTTCTTTTAAATCGAAGAGGAAGAGAAATTAATCATCAAAACAGCACATTGAAACTGTAAATTAAACTGCTCTAGAAACAAGTTTAATCATCATTTAAATTTCTCATGTATTTAAAGGAGTTGCATATAGTCTGCTTTATTTATTTAAAAGATGATAGTTATGAGCAAACTATGCTATGAACATTCTTAAGCTTATGAGCTTAACGTCATGTGGAGAAACTATAACATAGTCTTATCTAATATCCCCTGGGGGCATTGTCAAAAACACAGGCATCAGGTTAGCTGGGCCACTGGTCTAACCCTCCTGATATTGTACAGATATTGAAGAAAATATTTTATGAGTAGTGCAACTATTCAAATTAAACTTCATTTATAATTATATAACTTTAAATAATTTTAAAACTATATTCACATGCATGATCCCTTGTAACATGTGAGGTAGGCAGAGCAATCCCATAACTAAACCAAATTTCACTTTCTGAAATAATGGAAGTTCCTAATCTAAATGCTATAAAGCTGACCACCAGGGCTCAATGAAAAAATAAAGTATTTTGAGCAGTTGTAGCATTTTATGTCTTCCATCTTTCCTAGCAATTTGATATTATCATGGCAGTGAAGGACCATTAATAGCAGCCTAGGCCTTCCTACTTCATGTTATAGGTTTCTCCAGAACCACCTTATGTTCCTCTGATAGTTTTCAACATAGTCTATGTTGTTCATTAAAAAGTCAAGACTATAAGTCACAAATCCTAGCACCTTGTTCTGACACTTGTGCCTGGTTCCTCTCGCTTATTCATTGGAACATACACTTTCTCATGCAGGTTGGAAATACCTATATTGGAGATTATCGGTGTAAATGATAATCACATCCACAGTGGATTAATTGAAAATGTAAGAAATTTACCCCAGCACTTATGTGCCAGATATCATGAAGTTTGACAGGGATAAAAGAATAAAAAGATTCATTGCCTGGCTTCAAGAAACATGCCTGGTATGGGACAGGCATAAAAGGTAAGTACTACATATGGGATTATAACTACAATGGAAATATATAGTAAGAACAATTGGAGTTTAAGAAAATGAGAATATGTATTAGGTTTTCATGGGCTAGATGAGACTGGGAATTCAGAGAAAATGAAGTGCATATTTTTCAGTATAAATGTAAAGCATTTCATGACTGCCTTGTGATGTGATTATATCATAATACCCATGATATAAACAGCTTTATCAAAGTTTTGTATTTATTAAATGTGCCTTATATTTATTTCCTAAATGTATTTTAAATATCTCCTCAAAATCCAGAGTTTCATCCATAAAACTGCTTTAAAAAATCTAAAGTAAAATACAAACATAAGAAGTGATTATATCTATATCCATGATCACATACATTATTGTATACAGTACTTTGATATTTCTCCAAAATGGTGATATTTTTTGGATACAACTAAAATGTATTTATTTACTTAGTAAGGGACTAACATTGTCCTAAGTTACATCATGGCATACCCTTTTACAAATAAGGAAACTGAGTTCAGGGCCTTAAGGGACTTGCTCAGGGTCATACTACTAAAAAGTTTTAGAGTTTGTTTAATATCAAAAATCAAAGATTGCTATAGCTTTATAGATTTGGAGAGTTAAGACTTCCAGCTTTGTTCATTTCAAAGATTTTTTTTCATAAATGCCACTTAAAAGATTGAGGATATTTACTTGTATCCCTGGTTTGCTGAGAGATTTTGTTGTAAAAGAGTATTAAATTTTTTCAAATGAATTTTCCTCATCTATTAAATTAATCATATAAGTGTTCTCTTTGCTTCCTTATTACGGTGAATGACATTGATTGCCACCCTAAAAACAAATCAGTTTTGAAATCTTAGGGTAAATATACCTGATCAATATATTATCTTTTTAAATATACTGCTGAATTTAATTTGCAAATATGTTATTAAGGGAGCTTGCACTATTGTTCATAGTGGATATTACTCTTCATTACTCTTCAATGTTCTTTTCTTTTCTTTCTTGGAAAACTCTTTGTCACTACACTTGCTCCATTTAAAATAGTTAGAGATTGTTAGTTATAGGGAGGTGGGTGGTGGTGGGCTAGATGGGTGATGGATATTATTAAGGAGGGCACTTGTGATGTGCACAGGGTGTTATATGTAAGTAATGAATCACTAAATTCTACACCTGAGACCAATTTTACCATATGTGTTAACTAACTAAATTTAAATAAAAAATTGAAATAAAAAAGAAAAGAGAAAAAGAGAGTGCTCTCCGAGTATTGTATTTCAAAAAAAGAAAATGTAATATTGGCTTTAATTCTTCATTAAATATAGAATATAATTTACCTATGAAACTACTTAGGCCTGGAGCTTTCTCTCTCACAAGGGTTTTGAAAACAAATCAATATTTTTTTATAGAGCTGTTCAAATTTTCTGTTTACCTCTTGTCAGTTTTGGTAACTTGTATGTTAAAAAGTGTTTCTATTTCTTCAAAGCTGTCTATTTTTTTTATTAAATAACTGGGTACTCATCGTATCAGCCTTGCCAAGTTGGCACATGAAACTGATCGTCCTATTTAACATGTGTCAAGAAGTATTTCAGATCTTGTAGATAGAGCACCAAACAAAATAGACAAAAAAATCCATGACCCCATGTAGTTTATATTATACCATAGGAAGAAAGATAATTAACAAGTAAAATATGTCATGTTGTTAGTAATAAGTGCTGTAGTTAATTAAATCACATTAAAAGGAAATAGGTAGCAATTTCAAATAGGATAGTTTGGGAATGCAATATTTAAATCATGACTTAAAGAAAGTGAAAGATCCATAAGAATATCAGATAGAAAAGTATTTTAGGCAAAGAGAATAATGAGGACAAAGTCTATGTGTCAGAAGTCACTATGTGTCACTATGTGACAAAGTCTATGTGCCTATGTGTTAAAAAATGGCAAAAATGCCAATGTAGTTGGAAGAAGCAAAATAAGAATATTAAGAGACACTATCAGAAAGCTACTTGTGTGTTGAGGGTTGAAGGTCATGTAGGAATAATTTTTCATTCTGGCTAATTGGGTAACCAATAGAGTGTTCTAAACAAAGGACTTTCACCTCTGGTCTAAGTTGATTCCACTGTCAACTATATTGAAAACATACTGTGAAAAGTGGGATAAGTTGTTTGGGTGGGCAAGATCATAAGGAATTTTAAATTGCTATTACAATACTTCAAGCAAAAGTGATGGTGACTTGGACCAGAGTAGTAACAGTATAGGTGATGTGATGTGAGTTTCTAGAGTTCATATTTTTGACTCCTGGCATAGTACATTGTGCTGGTCATTAGGACAGAACAAAATTTCCTATATCCTGACCAGTAGCCCATATCTGCCATATCTATCTTGTCTAACACAAAGAAGCAACGAAGTTATTAAGTTCAGTAAGATCATTAACCAAAATCAATTATAAGCATACCACATATCTGAAAACAGAAGATTTTTTTGAATATGACTAATTAGCATTTGTCCCATTGTACTTGGCTCAGAAAGATCAAACAAATTGCCCATAGCTAAAAAAATTTTTTACACAAAAGCAAATAGAATATTATAAAGAAACCACATGTATTTATCAAGAATTTCAACTATTATCACACTATTATAATTAATTTTATTATCAGCATACTTATCCTGTTTCACTCCATCCACACTCACTTCCCTACACAGTGCCTATGTAATATGCACATGGAATTATTTTTTTCCTCTAATATGAATCTTTTTCATGTTTCCTTATGAGTAGATTCGGGCTATGTATGTAATTTAACAGGAATATCACAGAAGCGATATAGCATTTTATTGCATACAAGCTGCACAGAATTTAGCTGTGTCCTATTATAGGTGATGTTAGTTTCAATTACTTGATGAAATGTTGCCTCACTGGTGTCCCCACAACATTTCCCTTTATATTTAACAAACTTTTTGCTGACAGATACTTTAAGAACATGTGAACATCTTACTAGAATCAGTTACTATTATGGTTGCCAGACTGTGATCTTCTAATTTCTTTGTCGGCATTACACCCTGAAAAACAGCTTTCTCTTTTCCTTGCTTATTTATTCATCTACTTAATAAATGTATTAATTACTATTTTATTCCCTAAGGTACAATCTGTTGCTATCATTATTTGTTTTGATATTCAAATATCTAGTACTTTCCTTGCCTCAGCCCTTGAATCATCCATTTCTTTAAGGATTCCTGATTCTTTTTAATGGAGAATGATATTCTGAAAGCAAAATCAGGAATTGGAAATGTATATATACATCTAAAGTCAGCATTTATATATTTACTTGTTTCTATATCTATCATTAATATGGGAAACTGTGAATTCACAGTGATATTCTTAATTCCTAGTTAACAAAAAGTGTCCATTTTTAGTTTCTCCATTTTCCATATTTGTAACTAACTTCTTCTGTAGTGAGAAACATGCCAACAGCATATTACTATTGATTCAGCTGCCTATTTATAATCAATCCCTGTACCCCAGTGGATCACTGCTGTAGGCTGTCTTATGTGGATTCCACTGAGCTATTTCCATTCCTCTCAGCTACCATTGCTCCAACCACTTGTCTAATCATTGCTGTGCTGCTAAGCTACTATTTTCTTGAGATTCTAGCTTCAACCCTGCCACACTTTACCCAGTTGTCTTCTTGCTCAGGATTTTGGTCTGAATTTTCAAGGAAGAAGGAAAAAAAATGAAGAAAATTTTGTTTCTATTCTCAAACTTGGCTCTTTGGACTCCTTTTTATTTTAATTTTTAATGTTTATTTATTTATTGAGAAAGAGAGAGAAAGAGAGAGAGAGCAAGGTAAGGGCAGAGAGAGAGGGAGACACAGAATCTGAAGCAGGCTCCAGGCTCCAAGCTGTCAGCATGGAACCTGAACTAGGACTTGAACCCACCAACTGCAAGATCGTGACCCGAGACTAAGTTGGACGCTTAACTGACCATGCCATCCAGGTGCTCTGAGACTCCTTGAAAGTATGTCACACTATGCTAAAGTGTCCACTAAAAATATTATAATTTGATAACCACTTCACTAAACTGTTCCATTGAGGATTTCTGCTTTCATTTCTTGTCAATAGGTTCAAAAAACTGCATGGATGAAGAAATTGCATAGATATCTATACACACCTACACACACAAATACACAAAAGGATGATATTACATGCATTTCCCACAAGAAAGAGCAGTTGTCTGGGAATGCACACCAGTCAGTAATCCACTTAACAATCAGTAGACTATCATGGGTCCAAGTCATTTGAAATGTGTTTCTGTGGCATATACAATTCCACAGCTGTCTATTTAAACTAAAATTATAAGAAAATCCTAAAGTCTTGATGGCTATTCTATATGATCTTACATAGTCATCATACTCTTTAACAAGTTTTTATTGACCAGATGAGTGTATTTACAATAAGAAAAGAAAGAATATTAATATAATAATATAAATTGAGTCATTACTATATGTTTAGAATCAGAAACCTTATCCATATTTGTGCTTTGTATTTGTATTGGACTTAGATAGAAGATGTGGTTTATATATACAATGGAATACTACTTGGCAGCGAGAAAGAATGAAATCTGGCCATTTGCAGCAACATGGATGGAACTGGAGTATTATGCTAAGTGAAATAAGTCAGTCAGAGAAAGACAGATACCATATGTCTTCACTCAATTGTGGATCTTGAGAAACTTAACAGAAGACCATTGGGAAGGGGAAGGAGAAAAAAAAAGTTACAGAGAGGGAAGGAAGCAAACCATAAGAGACTTAAATACTGAGAACAAACTGAGGGTTAATAGGGTGTGGGGGAGATGGGAAAGTGGGCGGTGGGCATTGGGGAGGTACTTTTTGGGATGAGAACTGGGTGTTGTCTGGAAACCAATGTGACAATAAATTATTTAAAAAATAAAACTGCGTCATTTTGTGGCTTCTGGTATTCTCTTGATTGTGTTCATCTATTCTTCCATTGATCACCTAAAATTAATTTTATAATAATATCTTTAGGGTTTGGCTACAGAGCATTGTCAATTTTTTAAAAAACTTTGTCTCAAAGTTTATTTAGGTCAGATATTTGTGTGGAGTTTTTTGTTTGTTTTCATAGTTGAAAAAAACTCCACCTATATCCTTTCCAGAATATTGTATGTAAAGTCCCATGAAAGTCAAAGAGTTCAACTGAATAGTCTGTACTCATGCGTTACCCTTTCCTTTTTCTCATGCATTCCATATGATACAACCTCACTCCGCATATTTCCTGAAGCTCCTTTCACTAAAGTTACAGATTAACAGTCTGACTGCATACCTATTGGACTCAGTTTGTTTTCATGTTGCTCAAATGGTCTTAGGTGTATAAACCTACCAACCTGAATTTTCTCTCTGTGTTGCTCTTTATCGCATTCTTCTATGGTTACTCATTTCTGACCCTTCTATGTTTTCTTATATAATTACTAAATGTTGTAGTTCCACAGGCTTCTATTTTTATCCTTGGCTTCTTACTCTCCATGTTTCTTGTGACTGCCTTCATCTACTAACAGAGTATCTGATACTATGTATATGTTTGAGTTTCTGCAACTGAGGATTACACAATCATATCCAAAGTCTTATTGAATATATTTAATGGGACGTAAGTTTCTTGAGGACTAAAACTGTGTTTAATTTTTCTTTTGTTTTTAGTGCAAATCAGAGTGCACACATAGTAAATGTTTATTTATTAAGAACATCTATCATAAACAATTAAAGTTGTCTTTTCCAAGAACCTAGTCAACTTCCAGTATTAACCACCTAAGTCAAAAAGACTAGGTCCAAAAGTTAATGGTTGATATGATATAATGATTGACTTCTCTCATTCCGTTAGTGTCCACAACCCAAGGACAGATCCATCATTGCTTCTCTATAGTCATTGGTATAGTTTTACAACCCCTTGTCTTCTCCTGACCCATTGCAATAATCTGTTATCTGTTCTCCCTTGCTTCAGTCCTGACTTACTCTAAAATATCTCCCAAATTGCTGTCTTACTTTGTGTTCTAAAAAGAAACTCTAACCATTCTCTTGCCCTGCTTAAAATCCATAACTTCCCTTTGCCAAAAAGACAAGTGTAAACTTCTTATCCTTATAAAATCAAGACCATATATAATTTGAAATCTCTACCTTTCTGGTCTGTTCTCTCTCTGCTCTTTTTCCTTTCTATCTTGACCCACCATGCCAGTTCCCTTCTGCAGTTATGATATACAGTCCCATACTTCTACTCATGCTGTTTCCTCTTCCAAGAATGTTCTTTCTCTTTTCTATTGAGAAATGCCTCTTCATCTTTCAAGCTTTATCTCAGGTATTTCTTCCTGATTAATCTTTTCCTGGCCTTGCTCTCTGCTTCCTAAGTGGGATTGAGTAAATGGTTCCTTCTTGAGCATCTCCTATATATGTTCTACAGTAGTCTATCATAGAACCTAAATGCTTTTTTTCCACTTGGTTTTCATAGTTATATACCCCAGTAACAAATTGTGCCTTCCTTGAGGTTAAATATGAACTCCCTTTTATTTTTTTTTTACTTCAATTCTATTCCAGTTTCATGCACTGGGGCTGGTTGGTGCTCAGTGACTATATGTTGAAAAGAATAAGAAATTAATGAGGAAAAAAAGGAGAAAAGAAAAGACAATGAGTGGTTGAACTCTATAGCTCACATTTAATAACAATATATAATAATATATAATATATATATTACTATTTACCAAATAAATTGGATATATTTATATATCCAATACAGAGAAGATATATGATTGGTATATATTGGTTTAACACACCTCAAGATAAGCTAGTGTCCTGATATAGGATATAGATTTCCCAAGATCTATTACTTTTCCAATAGCAACTGAATTGTCTGGCAACAGTGAGGATACCAGGACAGTACTTCTTTGCAGGATGTACAGATCTTAGTGTTGAAAGAGGCACACTCAGCTGTCAAATCACATAAGTTTTAATTATAGCTCCATTGGTTACCTGTTTAGTAAACTTAATCTGGATGATATTTCCCCATATGTTAAATGCGGATAAAAGGAGTATCTATCCTAAAGGTAATTCCAAAAATTTAATTAGGGTCTGCAAAGAGCTATGTTATTATATCAATGGAAGTTTAATAAAACTGGAAAGTATTAGGGTACAGTGATAGAAATAAAATGCTTAATCATTTTCCATATCCATTTTTAAAAATGAAAACTATCTTCTTTTAAGCAGCTCATTACTATGCAGTAAAAAGCTAGTAATTTAGTATATTTATTCACTGATATGAAAATATCAATCGTCCATATCTTCTCTGTCCACAAAAAGATAGCATGGATTATGATTTGTTTTTGAACATTGATTCCAAGCTATTAAGTTAAAATATATATATATTTTAAGATTTTAAAAAGTTTTTTATGTAAATCCAAGTTAGTTGTGTCTGTGTATGTGTGTGTATTTAAGTTTTTAAAAAAGTTTTTATGTAATCCAAGTTAGTTAACATACAGTGTAATAATGGATTTAGGAGTAGAATTTAGTAATTCATCACTTATATACAACATCCATTGCTCATTCCAAGTGCCCTCTCTAATGCCTGTCAATCATTTAGCCCATCCGCCCCTACAATACCCCTCCAGGAACCCTCAGTTTGATCTCTGTATTTAAGAGTGTTTTATGATTTGTCTTCCTCACTGTTTGTATCTTATTTTCCCCTCCCTTCCCTCATGGTCATCTGTTCCATATATGACTGAAAGCATATGATATTTTTCTTTCTCTGAAAGACTTATTTCACTTAGCATAATACTCTCTGTTTCTTTCATGTTGTTGCAAATGGCAAGATTTCATTATTTTTTATTGCCAAGTAATACTCCATTGTGTGTGTGTGTGTGTGTGTATACATATATATATATGTATGTGTGTGTGTATATATATAGATAGATAGATATAGACATATATATAGATATACACATATATATATCGACAATAGCGAAATTATGGAAAGAGCCCAAATGTCCATCTACAGATGAATGGGGGTTTGGTGCAGTTGTAAATGGGATTGATTCCTTGATTTATCTTTCTGCTGCTTCATTATTGGTGTATAGAAATACAGTCTATTTCAGTACATTGATTTTATATCCTGCGACTTTGCAAAATTCATGTATCAGCTTAGCAGTTTTTTGGTGGAATCTTTTGGGTTTTCCATGAAGAGTATCACCCTTTTTGTGAAGGGTGAAAGTTTGACTTCCTCCTTGCCAATTTGGATGTCTTTTATTTCTTTGTGTTTTCTGATTGCTGAGTCTAGGACTTCCAACACTAGGTTAGTTGAGTGACAATGGTGAAAGTTGACATCCTTGTCATGTTCCTGACCTTAGGAGAAAAGCTTTCAGTTTTTCCCCATTAAGGATGATATTGGCTATGGGTCTTTCATATATGGCCTTTATGATCTTGAGGTATGATCCTTTTATCCCTACTTTCTTTAGTGTTTATAATAAGAAAGGATATTATATTTTGTCATATGCTTTTTCTGCATCTATTGAGAGAATCATGTGGTTCTTAAGCTTTCTTTTATTAATGGGATGTATCACATTCATTGATTTGCAGATACTGAACCAGCCCTGTACCCAAGAAATAAATCACACTTGATTGGGTGAATAATTCTTTTAATGTATTGTTGGACCTGGTTTGCTAGTATCTTGATGAAATTTTTTGCATCCGTGTCTATCAGGGAAATTGGTCTATACTTCTTTTAGTGTGGTCTTTGTCTGGTTCTAGAATCAAGGTAATGATGGCCTTGTGGAATGAGTTTGGGAGTTTTCCTTCCATTCCCATTTTTTGCAACAGATTCACAAGACTGGGTGTTAACTCTTCTTTAAGTGTTGGGTAGAATCCCTCTGCAAAACCATCTGGCCCTGGACTCTTGTTTGTTGGGAGATTTTTTATTATTGATTCAATTTCTTTAATGGTTATGGGTCTGTTCAAATTTTCTATTTCTTCCTGTTTCAGTTTTTGCAGTTCATATGTTTTTAGCAATTTTTCAATTTCTTCCAGAATGCTCAATTTGTTGGCATGTTATTTCACATTTTCTCTTATTATTGTACTTCTGTCATTGATTGTGATCTCTCCTCTTTCATTCTTGGTTTTATTACTTGCATCTTTTTTTTTTTCTTTTTGAGCAGAGGGCACTGCTCTGCCCTCTTAACTCATCTAAAAAACATATATTAAAGAATAAATATTTTAATAAAATTATAAGAATAATAACACATTAATTGGGTTTAAGTTATTTCAACATCTACAAAGAAGTTAATTCTTCAATGATACAGATATTTTCTAAAATATTCCATAAATTTACAATAAAATTAAGCTTTGTGGGGAGGGGGTTGGGTTAAATGGGTGATGGGTATTAAGGAGGGCACTTGTTGTAATGAGATTGGGTATTGCATGTAAGTGATGAATCACTAAATTCCAGTCCTGAAACTAATATTACATTATATACTAAGTTGACTTTAAATAAAAACTTGAAGCAAAAATAAATGAAATAAAATTAAGCTTTGAAATTGATTATAATTCCCATTTCTTTTGTAGGAGTAAAAGCTGTTATTTGTGATTCGAACTTTAGAACACTAACTTCATTAGTAATGAAATTATTTCTAATAGCAAGAATTCCAGGATTTACAGAATTTCTACTAATGATTATTTTATTGTTCCATCCCAAACTGTACTTTAGAGAATGCTATAAAAGTTCCATTCCAGTATTGCCTGTCCGGCACCACTGACTAGCAGGACTGGAGGTGTCTAGACCAGAGACACTGTTTTTACCCCACCATCCTTACTGCATGTGAAATGAAGGGGTATTTTTTTTGGACTAATTTTGGAGAGCAAACCTCTTTTGTTCATGGGGCTATATCACCTATGCCTTATTCATTTGAGTTGCTATTAGATCCTACTTGTAAATGGTCAGATAATGGATCCTTTAAACTTGGATATATTTCAAAAAATATTATTTATAGAGAGCTCTCAATTGTCTTATTACTATAATGGCTAGTTTTAGACTCTCCATTGACAAAACAAAATCACAGAAATTAGACTTAAGACTTAGAAATAAATGTTCACATCTAATGGAAATTTCCTTTAAATTCTAGCCTCATCTACTTGTTTTAACTTACTTTTCCCCATAAGATTTGCATGAAGCTCTCAGACCTCATCTCTAGGTTCATTGTGTATAAGTTGCTCATGTATGCTGAAAGCCAAGAAATAAATTTAACAAAAGGAATTGAGAATGACAATGAAGTTTGCTTTGCTCCTACGTTCCAGGTATTGATAATCTGGTTCTGCCAGGTTTAGGCATTCCTATGCAATGTTCTTGCAGATGTATCCTAGAATCTTCAATGCAGAAGAATTCATATCTCTTGGACATAAACAAAATATTTTAAATTACACAGCCTTTTTACCTTCCCTTTGAAAAGATCTTACCAAATTTAGAGATTAAAAGACTAATGACTCTTCACAAACCCCTTTCACAGGAAACAGGACTAAAACTTTCTCTTAAGCTCTTCTACAAATGATCTACAAAGGGCCAATATTCAGAAACTGATAGAAGGCAAGGAAGCTTTTGTTAAAATGCTTTATACAGATTTTACAAAGATAAAAATCTTTTGATTGCAATTCTAGTTAAAAATCTCCCTAATATAAAGAAGCAAATTTAGTTAAAAGGCAGGCCAATCTCTTGATATTCAGGCTGTAATCTAGTTCACAGAATTAAAAACAACTGTTTGTTTTACAAATCTCTATAAAACCAGAAATGCAACTCTAGAAGCAAGTGAAAGCCCACCTATCTACCAATTGCAAACTTCTTTTATTTCTTTTAACTGTTTGTGGATATTATGAAAGATGAGGATATTAAAACAAGTATCCTGTACTTAAGAAAAACAAAAGTAAATTTTAAACTCAATTACCCTGAAACTCAGGAACAAACAAACAAACAGAATTATTCTTTCTGCCCTTTGAAATGATAGATCTTATGTATTTAAAATGTAAACATAGCCCACAATTGCCTGAAACTGAATAAATAAAAAGGGGAATAGAGATTTTTATAAAAAAAATATATAAACCGCTGAGATGCCTGGGTGGATCAGTCGGTTAATCATCTGACTTTGGCTTAGGTCATGATCTCAGAGTCTGTGAGTTTGAGCCCCAACTGGGGCTGACAGTTCAGAGCCTGGATCCTGCTTTGGATTCTGTGTCTCCCTCTCTCTCTGCTCTTCTCCTGATCATGCTCTGCCTCTCTCTCTTTCAAAAATAAATAAACATATAAAAATGTAATATATATATACTTACTGCTAAATTGGCTTTTGTGTCCAGCTTCTAGAACCTCTCATGAGAGACAAACATGTACCAAATCTCTACTTTAGAGAAAGAGTGGATACTTTCTTTGCCTTTGTGATGTTAATTTTCTGGCTCCATTTTCTCTATGACCTAAGAATTATTCTGAAATATATAGAATTAGAATTTTAGGGAAAAGTTTTTCATAAAAACAACAAAAAAAGAGGGAGTTAATAGGAAATGGGCCTTCAATGTACTTTCCATAAAGAGAACAAAAACTAGAAAACTGTTTGCATCTCATCTGTGTTGTGTGTCTATATATAAGTGCATGATATTTTTTTCTGCCACCAGATGGTATTGTTCAAATTCATTTGTAAAAGAACTTTGTGTAGTGTTTTGAAGGCAAATGCTTATAAGAATTGAGCATTCCATAACTCTAAACAATAGAGACTAACCAAAATGCTTTTTCTTGTTCATGTAATCTTGGAAAATATTTGGTATTAAAGCTACTTTAAGGTTGTTGTTTTAAATAAAATAAACTTGTCTTTGGTATAATTCATCAAATGTAAGACTTATTTTGCCTGTATTTAATGAAGGTTCAATGGGTTCTGTCTCTGTTTTAAGTTTGTAAAAATAAAAAGAAAGAAAAATAATAAGTTTGACTTATCATGAAGCTGTGTGTATAGTATGAAAATGATCACTAAAAAAAGTAGATTAAATTCATGTAATAAGATTAAAAGTTTGAGAGGTAACTTTTGGGTGGCTTCCAAAGTATTTGGTAACCTTAAGGGGTGCCTGGGTGGCTTAGTCGGTTAAGCGTCCAACTTTCGCTTAGGTCACGATCTCACGGTTAGTGGGTTCGAGCCCCGCGTCGGGCTCTGTGCTGACTGCCAGCTCAGAGCCTGGAGCCTGTTTCAATCTGTGACTCCCTCTCTCTCTGACCCTCCCCTGCTCATTCTGTCTCTCTCTCTCTCTCTCCTAGAAATAAATTAAAAAAAAAACAACATTAAAATTAAAAAAAAAAAAAGAGTCAGATCAGCTCAGGTCATGATCTCACGGTTCATGGGCTTGAGCCCCACATCGGGCTCTATGCTGACAGCTAGCTCAGAGCCTGGGGCCTGTTTTGGATTCTGTGTCTCCCTCTCTCTCTGACCCTCCCCTGCTCATGTTGTCTGTATCTCTCTCTCAGAAATAAATAAAAAAACAAAATATTTGGTAACCTTAAATTTTGGAGTTTTGCTGAATTAGATGATTATCTGAGTTTGTTAAATATCTATGTCATTTCTGAATAAGATAAAATAATAAAACATTAAGTACTAAACATAGGTTTGTCTACTTTTGTCCTATTACCATGAAATTAAAGATAAGTATGGATTTATTAGCAAATTGGTTTGTGCTTTATTCTTAAAATAAACATTATTTTGAGAACAACAGCAACAACAGCCAATCAGTTAAATATTCAGGTGAACGTATTTTGAAAATATATTTCTTCTTAAACAAATTTTTGAAGTTTATTCATTCATTTCAAAAGAGACAGAGACAGTGAGCTGGGGAGGGGGAGAGAGAGACTGAGACACACAGAGAGAGAGAGAGAGAGAGAGAGAGAATCCCAAGCAGACTCCACACTGTCAGCACAGAGTCTGATGTGGGGCTCGAATCCACAAAATGCGAGATTGTTACCTAAGCCAGAACAAAGTGACTGAGCCAACCAGTCCCTCGATAACATATTTCATTTCAATTTTCCATTTTGGATGACTTATCACAAAAGAAAGGTGGAAGGGTAGTACTGTCTTTATATTTTCATTCCCTTTTAAATGGGATAACTAAAGAATTTGCCAACAATTGGTGTAAATCCTTTTCCATTTATAATGTTTCCACTATTTGTAAGGGAAACACACATAGAAATAGGCCTAAAGAAGCAGATATCACATAAACACAAGAAATAATTATTCAGCAGAAAAAGCTGAAAAAAATAGATTATTTAAGTTTTTTTTTAATGTTTTATTTATTTTTGAGAGAGAAATAGAGACAGCAGGGTAGGGTCAGAGAGAGAGGGAGACACAGAATCTGAAGCAGGCTCCCAGGCTCTGAGCTAGCTGTCAGCACAGAGCCTCATGCGGGGCTCGAACCCAGGAACCTTGAGATCATGACCTGAGCCGAAGTCAGATGCTTAACAGACTGAGCCACCCAGGCGCCCCTAGATTATTTTAGTTTTGTTTTGTCTGTCTTCCTTGGTGTTCCTTAAGGTTTGTGTCATCCCCAGTGATAAATGAAATGGATTAGGAATTGTAGAACAGCTATTGTTTACATACTGTGGCTCACAGCATATTTACTTTTTAAAAAATGTTTATTTATTTTGAGAGAGAGAGAGAAGAGAATGAGCAGGGGAGGGGCAGAGAGAGAGGGAGACACAGAATATGAAGCAGGCTTCAGGTTCTGAGCAGTCAGCACAGAGCCTGACGTGGGGCATGAACCCATGAGTGAGATCATGATCTGAGCCAAAGCCAGACCCTCAACAGACTGAGTTACCCAGGCACCCCATCATATTTACTTTTAAAAACAGAGACAATGTGGGGCACCTCGATGGCTTAAATGGTTAAGCATCTGACTCTTGATCTTGGCTCAGGTCATAATCTTACAGTTCGTGAGTTCAAGCTCTGCATCGGGCTTCTTGATGATGGCACAGAGCCTGCTTGGGATTCTCTCTCCCTCTCTCCCTCTGCTCCTCCCTTGTTTGGCTTTCTCTCTTTATCAAAACTAAAAAAATTAATTTAAAAGAAAATAAAAATAAAAAAATAAAAACAGAGATAACATAATCCTAAGTTGAATACAGTTTGCAAAAAAAAAGTGTCTTTCAAAATTATAAATTCTACTGACTTTTGGGGAAATTAACGTAAGGCAGAAAAATTCCATCTGATTAGAATATAAGAATTTTAAGCCCTGAGTTGTGGAGCTTGTAAGAATAGTTATAGGAGAAATTAAAGGTACTTATATATGGTTATATTTTTAATATAAAATATCTGTCACTTGAGCAAGATAAATGTGAGTGGTTAAATGGTAAAATGAATCTTAATCATTAAGAAAGATATTCTGAGATTAGAATAAAATGAAATTTGTTATGATATTTAAAAATTACTGAATATTTTATTTTTTCCATTTACTATTTGAATATTCTCCTGTATTCACTATCTCTAAATAATCGCTGATGCCTATATAAACATTCATTGGGACAGTGTATAATACATGCTCACTTGATGATAGATGGGACTTAGCATTTAAGAAAATAGGCTTTTCCCCCTCTCCAAAAGACCTTTTTATCTGAAGAATTGGTACATTTTCACATATCCAGCCACAATAAGACATAAATGGCCGCCTTACTGTGAAGCTTATAAACACTGGAAAGAGCTTTACATCAGGGTCAAGGGTGTACACCCCTAACCACAAGATGTAACTTTGGGTCTCAATGTCATTCTGTCATGTACTGAACTATAGGGCATATAGCCCTACCTTAGAGTCAGTTGTACTTAGGTTTGCATCTTAGCTCTGCACCTACCAGTTCTCAACAAGCAAACCTTGGTTTTTCTCATTTGCAAAATGGGGACAACAGTACATATCTCAAGGAGTTGTAGTAAAAATTAAATAAAATAACAGATAAAATACTTAGGATAATGGTTGTCACATGACTAGTCTATCTTAATTTATACTGGCTGTGAAACTAAGTAATTTGGCAAATAATATATTTGGTTTTGTTTAATAATAACTATATTTCCAAAACCCTAAGAATTATAGTGTGAGAAAATTGTCTCACAGTTTATTTCCTGTGTCACATTTCTGTATTTTCAAATTGTGCCAGCCAAAATTGCAAGCTGTCAGGCAGTGACTACAAATTATCTCCTCAAACTCAGATCTGTATAAGAAATTGGCTAGACTGATCAACTGTTGTGATAAAGGCAGTAAACTCTTATGTGGTCAGGTATACCTCACCTTTAGATTAAGTTTTGTTTCTCTAGAATTCTCCAGTTAGGGTTGTGATAATCTCATAGAGCCAACCATAGTTAATCATGGAACATTGGCTTATTACATGCTTTTAAGATTTTTTTTTTTAAATCATAACATGTGATCAAAATTACCATGAAACTTGGCACAATGTAGTTTGATGGAGGCAAGAATATCCTAAAAGAAAAAGAATTAATAAGATAATGTAGGCTGTTGGCCAAATGGAAGACATAGGACAGCCAAAGGGGAAAGATCCATAGGAGGGAAAAGTATCAAAAGGAGGGAACTGTAATGTCAAAGAATAACCGTATCATTCCATTTAGGCTAGAAAATCTCTGAATTAAATATAATAGGAAAGAAGAGTTAGGTTTTGACTGTGTGTATAAGAGAGACAAAGACAAAGAACATGCAAGAAAGAAGACAGGAAGAAGAGGGAATGAAAGGAAGCAGATAGAGAAAAGCTTTTCTACATATCTCACTCTCTAGGACATAGTGGCATGCTACTAATATCAAACCGGGTAGAGATTAACACAGGATTGGATAGAATTATCCTAAACATTTTTCTCATATTTATTTTGTCTCACCTTATCTCCCTTAGGATTACATTATGAGTCACCAGGAGAAAAAAAAAATATCTCAAATGGATAGATTTGAAGGTGACTTTCTGCTGTTGAAGCTAGAATTGTATAAGGATTGTGTGTCATTATTTGGAAGGGTGCTTTTAAGTTTCAGTTGAAGAACAGGTCTTGAACAACTTGTATCTTTCAATAAGAGCAGTTGTCGTTTATTTTTTTAAAATAAGGTATTAAGCCAATAGGTTTTCCATTATACAGAATCCTGTTTTGTTCGCTGAATTATTCTAGAAGATACACCAGCTTGCACCTTGAGAGTGACATGGTGAAATATTTATGTTGTCACTGGATTTGATTATTAAAATGTTTTTTGCTCTTCCTGCAGGCAGGCTGTTTGTTTGTGAATAATTCTGTGTAAGTGGCAGACCTGTGGCTTGATTCTAGCAGGGTCACAGAAGCAGACTGAAGTAGCATGATGTTGATTCCATTTTCTGGGTTGTGCTTTGAATAGATTTTTTTTCTATAGAGCATTTATTAGGCAGACAAGTTTTTGGTGATCTCCCACTGCTCAAATTCTTGCCTCTAGCTATTTTTTAAAGATTCTACAAATCTTTTGCCTCTGGGTTCTTCATGCTTGTTTGTGACTTTCAGAAAGTTTTCCTGCAGACAATGTGTTTTCTCTGAAAAGTGATGATAGTAAGTTATTAGATAATGGCACCAAGTGAAAAAGTTCTTGATGAGGTGACAGTTACATCAAATAAGTAACAGGAAGCTAATTGCTTGTATCTTTAAAAATACCCCATTCTCTCATACATTACTACTCATGACTTACCTAGTTTTGTGTTCCTGCTATTTTGAATCAAAACTAAATTTCTTCCTTATACTTAAAAGTAATGAGAAAGCAGCAGCTTTAAAATCATCTCTCCAATGTGTCTCTGCTTATTTGTTTGAGGCACCGCAATACTAGTTTCTGTTTGTTTCTCTGGCTTCTTTCTTATTCCTTTTGTGTCGTGTCCCTCTTTACTGGCTTATGAAAATGCTCTTAGCTTCCTTTGGTTTTTATATCCTCTGTATTGGCCTCTTATTATTACTTTCTTTTTTTTCTTTCATATTTTTTAATGTCAGTCACAACTGTTCTTAACTTATGTTAATTAAACTGATGAATTCTAACTGTAAGTTTTATTTTACCATTTTTCACTTTTTTAGTTTCCTATCTTAGGTCACTATTTCCATCTGTATTTTATCTGTATGTTTATTTTGCATTTACTTGCATGGAACTCTTATACTACAATGACAGTTTTCTGAAAATTTTTAGTATGATTTGGTGAAATAAAGATATGCAAATACAGCTTCCAAATACAATTGAGAACACAAACAACTTTATAAAGAGATTATCAGGAAAGTAGTATCATTTTCACTAGATGTCCTTAAAAACATTAATGAATAGAATAAGATCATGGGCATTGCGTACATTTACATGCATAATTGATAATTATCTGTATGTAGATCGCATACATGTGTTTTAGTTAACCATTTTTATAAATAGCAATTCATGTCCATTTAACTTTTTGTACAAATTACATTTTTATTATTAGAATTTATATTAATGTAATTTTCTTCTTGAATATTTATAAACTGTAAAGATCTTCCATTCACACAGTTCCCATATTTTGGTTTTGTTTTCAATATTTGTAGCAGAGACTAGGTAATAACTCAATTTTTTCCTCTTTTCATGGGTCACATGTTACACTATAGTTCCTGGGTAATGGTGATCATGCATTTGAGTTCTAGGCAAGTGAAATATGATTAGAAGACTGTAAGTCATATTTGAACCTGTCCTTCTCTTTCAATAATGTGGCTCCACTTTGTTGGGTGGGAAGAACTTCCTGTATCCTACAAGGTCCTTCTAGCTGGACTTAGAATCAAATTAACATGACAGAGTAACAAGAGAAAATCAAATTTAATAGGCATATGTATGTATGGGAAATTCTCACAGACATGAGATTCCAACGACAAAGAGGCAACATGAATTTTATATGAACTAAGGAGAGGGGTAGGATCTTAGTGATACATAGGAAAGGAAAGCCATTAGCAGGAAGGTGAAAGATGTTTTAAAAAACAAAGTTGCCCTTTGATTGGGGTAAATTTCTTAGGTAAATGTCTCTGTTAGTAGCTCTCTTCCTAGTACAGGCTCCTCATTCAAATGCAAATTTAGGCAATTGAGGCTCAGCAAAAGAGCTTTTCTTGGATCTTCTGGGTTTTGATTGCTTTTAACTCAAAATAATATTCATGCCAAAGTGGTCAATCTTGGGGCAGCCTTTCCTTGACCCCTACAGTTCCCTCTTCTACATTAAAAGTTGAACTGGTGAATTAATCCATCTCACTAAACCAATTTTCGTTCTGACAATGGGGCAGTTCAGTTAAACTCATTTCAGGAGATGGTGATGCAGTTGTGTTTTCAAAGTTAGGCCTGTACTTCCAGAAAACAGGGATTAAACAAGAAATACTTCTGCAAATGTAGAAAAAAAGAAAAACAATGGTTAATGGTTAGGTCAAAATAAAAATCAGTCTCTGATTTCTGGGGATAGTCAGAGGAGAAGATTTCTAGATGTCAAACTTGAAACTTCTAGTTGTCTAGAGTGGTGACTGAAAACCTGCAGATAAAATTTGCAAACCTTGTTTTGAAAATGAAGCTACAATCTAGAAGGGATTTTCTTCCTTCTTTTGATTGGAAAGCTGCTTAATTGGGAATGTCATGTGAGTTATAAGGAGAAATAAAATATTCTTAGGCTACTGAGATTTGAGAGCTTATATACAACATATAGAATTACTTGAAACAAAACAACATCTACAAAAAGAGTTATTAGAATTAAATACAAGATGATTTGTTAAATACAAATTTCAGATAAGCAACGAGCAATGTTTTAAAAGTATAACTATGTCCCACACAATATCTAGAACATACTTATATGAAAAAGTTTTGTAAGGACACAAGTCTAAACCAAACTGACTCCATGACAGGCTTTAAGTTTCCCCTCTAAACTAGAAGGCCTAAGTTTCAGCTTCCCGGAAACTATCAGGCAGTTACACATTACCCAAGGTAGGAGAAACCACCTTTGCAACACCCAATCAGGAAAGGCCAGCAACCACCCTCCACATTCCTAAGGGAGAGGCCTATAGATAGAAACTATAGATAGGACCCTGTTGCTTAATGTTAAAGTTAACCCGTTAGTAGCTGAACAAGACCCTAGGCTCGCTCTGTGATTGGTTGAATTTAAAGGTACTCTAAACGTTGTAATTGGATGCCGCCAAAAGTAAGAATACTCTAGACAATGTATATGGTTAAACCCGCTGTCAATAATGTTGAATAATTATGATTGGATCACTGTTTCCATGCCACAACTCCTGTAGCTACCCTGCACAAACCCCATAAAAACCCTACTCTGCCTTTGCTCGGGCTCTCAGCATGGACCCACTGCATTGGTGACATCTGGGAGCCCGAATTCGAGCCGGTAATAAAGCCCTTTGCCTTTGCATGCGTAACTCGTAACTCGGTCTCCCCGGTGGTCTCTGGTCATTGAGGATACTGCGATCTGGGTATAACAGTTTTAATTTATCTAAAAAACAAATTATTTTGAGTGACTTGTATTTTTATTTGCTAAATCTGATAACACTACTCCAAAAAGATACTATGTGATAATATTATCAGATTTAGAGACATTTTCCCCTCCTTATGACTCTCTTGATTCTCTAGTTTCAGGCATTTAGAAAAGACTTATAATACTTTATTTTAGTGAAATAATTTAGTATTGTTGAAAAAAACACTATGGTGAAAATTTCATAACTATTGTTTAGGAGAGAAAGCAAGCGTGTGAAAGGGGAGGGACAGAGAGAGAGAGAGAAAGAGAGGATCAAAGCTGGCTCTGAAGAATCAAATCAGCGCCATGACCGGCTTCAGGAGGCCCCAGAAATTAAGAGGCCCAAATTTCTGAAGCATGACTCAGCAGGCTTAAACAACCGCCATTCCCCCTGCCTGAACCAATCACTGGGGGTTGGGAAGTACCGGTTGTACCAGCCGCTTCTCGGACCGCCTAGTTTTAAACTCACCAATCCCTCTTCGCTGCATGGACCTCCGCCCCCACCCTGTCCTATCACATTGTAGTTTCCGCCCATCACGCCTTTCCTGTCCTGTCTGAAATAAAAACCTTACCCCTCCATTGTTCGGGGCTCTCAGCACGGATCCACTGCGTTGGTGAGGTCTGGGAGCTGGAGCTTAAGCCCAAATAAACACCCTTTGCTTTTGCATAAGTGACTCGGACTCCTTGGTGGTCTTGGGATTTTGGGGAGATCGCGATCTTGGCATAACAGCTCTATGCCCAGTGTGGAGCCCGACACAGGATTGGACCCAAAGGCTATAAGATCAGTACTTGAACCAAAATCAAGAGTGAGTTGTTTAACAACTGAACCACCTAAGTGCTCCAAAGTATTGTGCTTTAAACCTTGCACAGTATCAACATGTTTCCCAATATTTGTTAGAAGACCCTTTATTCATTTAAATGTTTGGTTAATGTTAAAAATATAATAATTATTTTTCCATTTTCTCTTTCTTGGCTGCTAAAAATATTTTAATGATTTCTTTCTCTTCAAGTCTGTACCTTGTTGCATTTTATGCAAAGCTCTTTTATTTATCATGGAACTGCATCTCTCATTTTCCTGGTTAAATTTCCTGTGGTTAATTTACCAACATGCTCTTCTATTTTGGTAACTGTCCCTTTGGTAAGCCCAGAATCTACCTCTGCATATCTTCCAGGACAGCCTAGAATGCTTTTGATCTTTCTCTATCAGTAAACGTTCATTCCATCATGCAAACTCTCAGAGTCCTTTGAGTGGTGTGCCCTCTCTGTGTGTACATTCTTCTTACCCCACTGAAATATCTAGCAATCTTAGCCAATTGGCATCTCAGACAGCCAAAAGGCAAATTGTTGCCATAAAGGTCGAAACTATTTATTAACAAAAGATAATGTTTATGACATTTTTACCATGGGCCTGTATGCGTGGTAAGCATATTATACAATTAATATATACATAATTTACATATACATTTATGTGTTGATTGATAAGTAATTATTATATTTATATGTGTATATCATATTTATCATTACATACTATTTATCTATGTTCACCCAAGCATACTTAGAAAATTCATATCATTATTATTTCCATTTTAAAATGAAAAACTGAAGTAATTAGTTGAGGTTCCCATCAGTACCATCAACACAATTGTCTGTTAAATAAGCAGATTCTAAAGAATAACACCATGAAAATGAAGTGGCAAAATTTATTTCACATAGGGAGAAATCTGGATCCTCAGATAATAAAAGAGCCTCTGCAGATCAAAGATGACACGATGTTGCTCTGGGCTAAGCACAGGTCACCTAAGGATGTGTCAGCGTGGGCTGGAGAGAGCTCTGATCATAGAGGACATCTTTGAATTATAACCTCCATATTGGTAGCTGTGGGTATATCTCAATATCTCTGATTTTCAGTTTCCTTTTTTCATGAAACAATAGAATGTTCAATTACACAAATATTTTTGCTCTGAGGTTTTTATCTGTCTTGTCCATATTTGAAGAAATGTCTTGAAATATGCAACTGTCCTAATAAAGTGCTTTCCAGGGGGCATTTCATGCTTCCTCCACCCACCAATAGGTGGATAATATCATTGCAAGGTAGAATTATAGAAAAATATAACGATGAAACATTTTGTACATAAAATGTGTTAATCTTTGGTAAAAAAAATTAAAAAATATATTCTTAAACCACTAAGAAAAGTTATAAACATCTGTGATACATATAAATATTTTCAATAAAAATTGAAAAATTTTGCAAGGAAGGATCTTATTGATTATATAACTTATTTAAGGGCTATGTCATCCTTGATGAAATGGTATGCCATTAAACTTGCTATTTTTGTTGTTAAAGTTTATTTATTTTGTGGGGGTAGGGAAAGAGAGTGAATATGTGTAAGAAGGGCAGAGAGAGTGAGGGAGAGAGAGAGAATCTCAAGCAGGCCCTGCACTGTCAACATGGAGCCTGATGCAGGGCTCAAACTCAGAAACTGTGACATCATGACCTGAGCCAAAATCAAGATTCTGATGCTTAACCAACTGAGCCACCCAGACATCCCTCAAAAGTAGCTTTTTAATTACTTATGTCTTACTTTTGATGTGTTCATTTTTGGCTATAGTTTTTATATAAAAATTTATAACTCAAAATAATTATTGGTTTCAATGCTTCCTTGCTTCAAAATGTTTTCCATTTGTACAAGTATCTTTGTGTGCTGTAATAACTGACTCATTGGTTGATTTGGGGAAATGAAATGTACATGTTACTATTTTGGAGACATTATAAATTTTATCCTTATTTACTGAGAATTCATATGGCTCTAAATACTTTGGGCAGACAAGAATTTATTACCAGGCAACTTGTACAACTGTAGGATTAGTTCTCATGCTTGGTTTATAAGAAAAGCTCTCAGTCATTGGACTTAACACTGCCTCTATGAACAGGAAAGCAGCCACTGTCCCTGAGGGAACCTGCCAAGTCAGGAAGCTTCTGGTTGCAAATCTCCAATGTTTCTGCCATGGATCTTTTCCTCAAAAGTGTTGCTTTGTGACCTTCATCTTTTTTTTCTGCCTAAATCAGATCTGAATTAAATTCTTCCAAACATATTGATAAAATTCAACACGGTTAGAAATCAGACTCAGAAGGAAGTCTGAAAAGCAGTATTAACATTTTCGTCTCTACAGTGCACTACATTAGATGAGGGTTTCACATTCTCAGTTTTACGGATATTTTAGCCCAGATAAATCTTTGTTGAAGGGAGCTATGCTATGCATTATAGGATGATTAGACTATACACACTATATGTCAGTAGTCTCCTCATTGTGACAGTTAAGAGTATCTACAAATATTATCAAATATCCCTCTGGGGACAAAATCACCCCATTTGAGAACAACTGCATTAAACAGTGCTTTCCATTCTGCAGGTCACTACACATTAGAGAGTTATAAAATTGATATTTTAAGAACATAAAATTAGAATAAAAATATAGGATATCTTACTATTTATACTAAACTATTCAATGGAAAGCACAAATATCTTAATAGGTAAGTATAATTTCATAATATTTTCAATTCTGTCAATTTGTGTGGATGTATGTTTACTGGACTTAAAGACTAATATATTTCCTGTTGTGAATATCAATGCATTGTATTTTATTTATTTTTTAGTTTTTTAATATTTATTTTTAAAGGAGTGAGAAACAGAGCACAAGCAGGGGAGGGGCAAAGAGAGTGGGGCACAGAATCTGATGCAGCCTCCAGGCTCTGAGCTGTCAGCACAGAGCCCAACCTGGGGCTCGAACTCATGAGTCAAAAGATCACAACCTGAGCTGAAGTCGGATGCTTAACTGACTGAGCCACCCAGACACTCCTTAATGCATTTTATTTTGTGGATAGTTGTCAGAAAAGTTTGAAAACAACTGGATTACAAGACTGCAGTAGACGTAGGACAAACTTGGGGCACCTGGAGGCCTCGGTTGAATGACTGATTTTGGCTCAGGTCATGATCTCAGGGTTCATAGGATTGATCTCACAGTTTGTGGGATCAAGCCTCAGGTCATCAGCATGGAGCCTGCTTGGGATTCTCTCTCTCCCTCTCTGCCACTCCTCCACTTGCTCTCTGTCTCTCTTTCTCAAGAGAAAGAAAGAAAGGAAGGAAGGAAGGAAGGAAGGAAGGAAGGACGGAAGAAAAAACTGGTCCACTGTGTTCTCAACAATACTTTTTATTCTAAATATGACCAAAAGAGATCAGCATTTTTTCCACTGCTTAAACTGTATCCGTACCAATATAAAATTCAGTATTATTGAACTCACTTGTCTAATCTTTCTCTAATACTACTATGCCACCTATATCTTTCTTTCATGTGCTGGATGACAGATGTATGGCCCCATAATTTTCACAATTTAAGTATTTCCTTTCTTAATTATTGGCAATCACATATATGTGATATGTATGATAAAAAATAAATTGCAGAATATCATCTCATCATATTCTTCTGGCTAAAAAAGGAATCATATTGTTAAAGGAGCTTTTAGTCTTAAGACCAAAAGTTGCAATTTGATGGATATGCATCCAGTGACATATTTAGAAATATCTGTGGATAAGCCACAATATTGCCAATCTGATAAACACAGGAATGATTAGAGGCCAATCTATTTTGTAGGATATTTTAGAGCACCTGGGCATCTCAGTTGAGCGTATGACTTCGGCTCAGTTCATGATCTTGTGGTTTGTGAGTTCTAGCCCCTCATCGGGCTCACTGCTGTCAGCACAAAGCCTGCTTCATATCCTCTCTCTCCTTCTCTCTCCACCCTTTCTTTGCTTGCACACTCTATCTAAATAAATAAAGAAACATTAAAAAAGGATTTTGTAGGATATGCTATGCCTATTATGCAAATAAGAATAATGTCCATAGCAAAGGGTATGACTCAACAAGTTCATTGACTAAGATCCTACAAACACTAAATATCTTAAAAAGACAGTATTTACATTAAATATATCCACTAATATTTTTGTGACTAAAATATTTCAATCCATTAAAGTGTTTTGAAATTTCGTATATCATACTACTATGCCACCTATAATCTCTCTCACATGTGCTGGATGACAGATATATGGCCCTATAATCCAGTGTTAACCAGTGTTTGTTCCTTACAATACTTCTACTCAATGTATAGTGTATTACTTAAGTTAATCTAGCATTAAACTTTATAAGAGAAAAATAAAACTACCATGATGCAGATTTACATAACGGTTCTTCCTTAAGGAAGTTATTAACCTCCACATGATTCATTTTAAGATTCAGCAATAGTCTAAAAATAATAAAATAGTAAAGTTAATTTACATTGCTATCAAGGAATAATCTTATAATATTATTAGCCATATTACTGGTGTATTTAATACAAAGAACACAGCAATAGTAGATAATACCACATGTTAAAGAATAATGTTTTGGGAGCTTATCTTTTCTGGTACTTCACTAAGTTCTAAAAATAATGTCTTGTTAGTGATAAAAATATGATATGAAATCATTCTTTTATTTAATGCCTCTTGCTTTCTCAACTCTTGACTCTACATGATTTGTTGTATGCAATAAATTTCAGTTTCCTATCAGCTATGTTCAACAGCCCTAAAAGGTTTAATGGTTCTTTCATTCCAGCATAACAATTTCTGACTTGTATAGTTCTGCATTTAAGAAATCTATTTTGCATAACTCTCATGTTGAAGCCATGTTGACAAAATTCACTGAATTCCAGAATTTTTGATGACTACATTTGTCACCAGATCCTAAAGACTTATATTTTTCCAGTTCATATGTTAGGCCTTAGGGGACTCCAGAGTTAAATAATTCGGTGCTAGGACTTGCTTTATGGACATATCATCAAGTCTTGTCATGACTGTATCAATGGAAGCATTTTCATCAGTGTTTAACTTTCTCACCCTACCCCATGTGTTCCTTTACCACATTTTCACATAAGTCAGGAAACATTCTGCAATCATAGAAAAAGTTTTGCTGTCAGTCAAGTGCAGCGGGACCATAAAAATCACCCCATAATTTCAAGTAAGAGAAATGAAATTAGAGCCATTTTTCATTTTTTTGTTTCCCCCAGGACCAGTTTTAAGTAACATTATGTAGTAAATTTTAGCAGCTCCCAGAATTCTACTTCTGACCCTTGCTTTATATTATAAACATAGCAACTTCTTAAGGTTTATTTTATAACTGTTTGAACAAGATTGTGATTTGGAACAGAACACCTAACTTAACATACATTGTCTATGCATTCAAGTAGTGCTGTGGCATGACTCTAGACATAGAGATTGAATAATTAATGTCTTCTTCTTTCCTGATCTTGTGGTGGCGTAATTAATATTGCTTTCATTTCTGACTACTGTGGTTTGGTTCTTGGTGCCCATTTTATCCCACTGAAATGATATTGTTTTGGATGATTGTTTGTTCTATAGGGAATGCGATAGACTTTACCATCCAAAATTTCGTCATAGTTAGGAATTTTCACTTGGTGAAAGTAAATTCAGAAAATTAACAAAAATAAGGACTGATAGACCAAATTAATATTATAATTTCTATCACCATCTTGGCTTGATACAGTGCAGTTTTGTGTGTGATTAAAATTCCAATTAAACTCCATCTACTCAGAGCACCTTATGTTCTAACACATCAGTAGAAGCAACTCTCATGCTTGGCATTAAGAGGAGTAACTGTGCTGAGATTCAGCAAGTGTAAGTCTGTTATTTCAAATAATGAGCCATTTTATCAGAGCCTGATAATTTCTGAATCAAAGGGCTTTTGTTTTTTATTAAGGAAGAAAATCATTTAAATGCAGCATCTCTACTCTAAGGTACTGTCTAGTAGATCTGTTTGTTTGTTATATATGATTAGATAACCAATTTCTGGTAATGTTTTTTCACTCCTGTGAAATCAAATAACAATTTAGTTTAATATCAAATAATTTTAAGGAACTGCAAAACTCTAGCAAACTTCCTGACATGGTAAAAATAGAGAATATAAAAAAGGAGACTCTAGGGCCTTCAAGATACTTGCAACCTAGTTAGGGAAGCAGATTATAAAATATAGAAAAGTTGAATAGTGCACAAGTTAATTATAGCATGACTCAACAGTAGGGGAATATTATAATAATATTTATTATTAGTTAAATGACAAATGAAAAATGTTGTCAGTTATTGCTTTGACTCTACTTTGGCTTAAATGGACAACTAAGAGTAAGATACACTGAATGAATCATTGTATTTGCCCACTTATTTCCAATATATAAAACATGGTTATGTAACCACATGTCTAACAATGATGTTCTGGATGCCTCTTTTTTCTCATATGTCATACTGGTGCTGTTTTTAGAATTATGTCTAGATCCCAGGTCTGCCCAGCTTCCCATGCCAGCTCTGCAATTGTAACAAGAAGCTCCAACTTCTTGCATGAAAATGAAATTATCATTAGATTTCAAGTCCAAATTTAGAGCACTAAAGTCAAGATTCTTTCGATGAATCACTTTCTGCAAGGTGTTAGATATCAGATGTGACAGAAGAAATGTTTATTAAAACTTTTGTCGTATGAGCTTTACTTTCCAAAATTAGAGTGCATCTATTTTAATGAAGGATCAAAGCATAATGCAACAAAACACTCTGTGTTTATATTTGCTCTTTAAGTGAATTTATCAAACATTACTTGAAAATTAGGAAGCAGTCCTTACTTTAAGAAGCTTTTAACAGTTAAAAAAATTTTTTTATAGTTTATTTATTTTTGAGACAGAGACAGAGCATGAGTGGGGGAGGGGCAGAGAGAGAGGGAGACACAGAATCTGAAACAGGCTCCAGGTTCTGAGCTGCCAGCACATAACCCGACCTGGGGCTCAAACCCACTAACTGTGAGATCATGACCTGAGCCGAAGTCGAACGCTTAACCGACTGAGCCACCCAGGAGCCCCGAAGCTCTCAACAATTTAAAACACAAAGCACTTAAAGTCATGTCTTTGTGACATTAAAATATAGGATGAAAATTTCAAACAGTAATTTGGACATTTTTAATTTATATTTGAAACAATAGGGCATTTGGAAATATGATAATGAAGTTTTTTTTATATTACATAAGTACTAATGAAAAACTTATAGTAATGTTTTGGGCAAGAAAAATAGACATTAGTGCCGTTGATAATAAACCTACGTTTCTAATTAAAAATAGTCTTCTATGAAAACAAAGTTAGATCTGCACACAGTATCTTTAGAAAGCCACCATTAAAATAAAGATAGCTAGAATGATATTGACAGCAATCACATTAACAAAAATTTGAATTTCATACTATAACTCCTTGGAAAATCTCTTGTCAGTATAAATACAGAAGTCTGTGGTTTTTAATTTCTTGGAGCAACGTGAAAGATAGAGTAAAAATGAGTGATTCACAGCTCTCTGAAAAGATATGTGTTGGGGCGCCTGGGTGGCTTAGTTGGTTAAGCGTCCGACTTCGGCTCAGGTTGACCTCACCGTTAGTGGGTTTGAGTCCTGCGTCGGACTCTGTGCTGACAGCCATCCCAGAGCCTGGAGCCTGTTTCAGATTCTGTATCTCCCTCTGTCTCTGACTCTTCCCTGTTCGCTCTCTCTCTCTCTCTCTCTCTCTGTCTTTTTGTCTCTCTCTTTCAGAAATAAATGAAACATTTAAAAAAATTAAAAAGTTATGTGTTTATGTTCTTTCTGTAATTGATCAGGGTAAAAAGCAGGGCACAGGGAAGAGAGGGCACCTTTACCATTTTACAAATGCAGCTGCTTGCAGCAAGACAAAGCAGTAGTGATAGGACTCTGTCAGGAAATACAAATGAGATATACAATCTGGTCTGGTTAACCTGATATTCCCAAAAGATTTTATGCACCATTCTTAACCAAAGCAAAGGGTTCCCATAGATACAGCTGGTACAAAGCTAAAAAAGGATGATTCTAAGCCCCTGTGTATTTGCTTTTTGGGTAATGTGTGTTTTATTGTCTTTTCAAATAAAACACAGGTGTTCTCAGAACACAAAACTTGTGCTTTATTACTTCTTTATTTATCTCTGCTTACTTTTTATTTCTTTCTTTCCTCCTCCTCTTTTTTTCCTTTTACCTGAAATTTGTTTTTGTTAGTGGCCAGGAAAGAGAAGGGCAAATCCTTCCAATTGCATTTTTGCTTCTAAAAATGTAATCCTTTTCTTATATTGTGATTTTATATCATGTCTAAGTTTAATTGCTTGGAGACTGGCTAGTATATTATTGTTTTTTAAAAATGACTCATGACAAAGACTCAGGGGCCAAAAAATTTGGAAAAAAGTAGGGTGGAATGGGGAAGAGACTAAAAGTATTTCTTGCCCTAGGTATCTTTCAATTTTTGTCCATCTAGTAATGAAGAAAAGCAAATGCTTGTATGTTTCACTTGGCCTCACAAGTGGTCTCTTAGAATGTAAAAGTATATTATTTGCATATTTTCTAGTTCTTATTTGAGAAATGTTACATGTGGGCTTCAGATGGCAGAGGAGGAGGGTACCACGTGTTTCTACACATACATCATTTTCTTAATGTTGATTTCATGTGGTTACATTATGGAATACCAAAAATACTCATCAATTCTGAATCTTGGGCCTTCTGCTGTTTCTGCATGAGAACACTGTTACATCTCCTGCATTACTGTTGCAGGAAGCTTAGTGCAAAAATGCACACTCACGCCTAATGAGATGCTCTAAAGTAAATTCGTAGCTTACCCCACCCTCCAAACACGCATATAAAGTCAGGAAGTTCTCCTGTAAGCAATGTGTCATTTTGACTCAGTATATTTTTAAAAAATTTTTCCTAAATAAAGCATCTGCAGCAAAGGGACATTTCAATTTCAGCCTGTTGATTCATAGAGTGACACCAATAGAATCAGTAACCAAATATTCACAATTCTATAATATAAACGAAAAATAGTTTACATATTTCCATGCCTTTCTATTTCTATGGACACTTCTCTAGTTTAGGCTAATTCTTGTTCAGACCACTGCAACAAGCTTTCAAACTGCTCTGTCTGCCTCCATTCTCATTTATTTTCAACCCATTTTCTACACTGTGGTTGATATCATTTTCCCATACTGCAAATATATTATATTCAAAAAAGAAAACAATATCTTCCTATTGTTTTTAGTTTTAGAAAGTTTATATTTGTAACACATCTACCCTTTGCCTGATTCTTCAGCCTCATATTTGGCAAACTGCTTTTCAGTCTATAATCTTTTTTGGTCTGCACTATTTAGCCTTTGAATGTTCATTTTCTAGCTACAACATTCACTTTCCCCAAGTTGAGTATCCTATTTTATATTTCAGTATCATCCCTTTCCTTCCATATTATAGTTCTCATCATACTTTATTATAATTGCTACGTAAATCCTGTATTCTTCACTAATAGAAAGTTCCATGAAAGCAAGGACATTAAATGCCTCCTTTGGTTGAATATCATCTCACAAAGGAAGTGGCACACACACAAAAATGTTTGATAAATATGACTCAAGCTGAAAGGTAGCCAGAAAATAACCTTTCTTCCTTAAACCAATCTCTGAGGAAAATTGGACTAGAATGGAAGTTGCAAGGTTTATGTATTAGACATCCAAATGGATTCTTTGATTAAGCTTAATACAAAATAATTGCTTCCCAATTTATGTCTTTTATCTCCAAACTCCTAACACTAAATGTAATTGTCTGCATGATATGCACAACTGACTTAGAGTTTGTTAATGATTGATATGATTTGTGGCTGAGGAACTATCATAATGAGGACAATGGAGCATGCAGTGCTTTTAAGCCATCGTGTAAAGAAGAAAGAAGCTTTGATCCAGTGGACAGAAGCACTAGATTCTGAAAATAATGAAAACTAAAAAGAAGAGAAACTTCTGTTTGGGATTGCTCTGGGAAATTTTAGTTTAAATTCCCAAGACTTTTTTTTGTTAACATTCTGTGATCTGGTTAAGCAAGTGTGCTCCAAACACACAAAATTCATGCTGTCAGATATTTTATTTATGTCTGTTTTCATTGTTTCAAAACTTAAAAATTTTTCTATTTCCAATCTATTCTGAATATAGTAGTGGCTCAAACCCTTAATTATTTTGGTTGCTGTAAATAATCCAAACACTATTGAAAAAACCCCCACCATATTTTTCCTTTTATGACAATTTAGTTTGTAATATTTTTATTCTCTGAAAAGCCAAGGTATTTTTATAATTTACTTTTTAAATTTTAATCTAAATGCACAGGCATAGTAGAATCATTTCACTAAAAAGATTAACACTTTTAATATCACCTATCCAAATACAGTGTAGTTTGTTGATCCTAATTATTCTTTCTTTGCATCCATTCATGCATACATTCAATTACTGTTAAAATTAGTTATAAATAAATTAAGAAGTTATTACAACTAATTACTTGATTTTAATAGTAATACGACTTTGGGGTTAGTGTAGAATACACACAAAATATAGACAGGGAAAAGATGTCAGCACGATGGTGACATAAGTTGTCATTTCTGCCAAAATGTAAATTCAATATCCATATGCATACACACAAAAGTGCCTTTGAAAGCACTGTGGGAACCAACACTATACAAGAAGGGATTTGGGAGTGGTCTTGTCCACCTGTGCATCAGGTAATTGGTGGAAAGAACTCCTTCTAGACTGTCGACCCTGCAGTGGCCTATGAACTGGCTCCAACTCTTCTTACCTGAGGTCCAGGAGCCCCATGAGAATACTGACTTAGATAATTGGCCAAAGAAAAGAGAAACTTTGTAGAAGTCTAGGCTTGCAGAGAAGTTCCAGCAGTACCATTTCTATTGGTAAAAAAATACTAGTATGGGTGCTTTGGAGTAGGCAATTAGTAGACCATAAGAGGTGACTTCTACTTCAATAATGAAGATGCTAATGCAAAAATTCAATAAATATGAAAAATCAAAGTAGCATAACAGCACTAAAGGATCAAAATAATCTTCTGGTAATCAAACCTTGAGACTTAAAGATCTGAAATTTAATAAATAAAAAGAAGTAAAAATAGCTCTTTCAAGGAAACTCAGTGAGGTACAAGAATACACACACACACACACACACACACAAAACAAGAAAAAAACGCACACAGGAAAGGAAAGCAAGATGGCAGAGAAGTAGGGAGCTCCATATTTTTCACCTCCCCACACCTCTCAAAGAATGGCTGAAGCCATAGAACACTGAACTGCAAGAGTCTTGGAGGAAAAGAGACAGAGTCCACTAAGAAGACATTCTCGTAGGTGCTTGATTGTGAATTGGGGAGAATAAAAACAGGTCGGACCCAGAGGCACGGAGGGAGCGCCCTCCATGGAGAGCCGTTGAGAGAGGAGGGGAAGAGAAAGAGCAGCTGAAACTGCTCACAGAGCTGTCCTTGGAGAAAAGAAAAACCTCGGCCCCGGACAGAGAGGGATTTTTTCATTCCATCTCTAACCACAGGGCATTAGGAGAAAGATCGTATCTCTAGCTGTGGCACTTTCTTTCGGCTTGGTCCCCTGATCCCAGGCAGCGCCTGGAGAAACTGCTCCCCTGCTCCCCTTACTCAATAGCTTGCTAGGAAGTGGCCCGGCCGGTGGGATTACATTTTGGACAGTATATTAAAGTGCAGACTAAGATCTGGAAACGAGGTGGAGCTTGGGACATAGAACACGGCCACCTTGGCTACGCCTGAGGCACAGGGAGATCCACCCAAAAGAGTGATTTGCAATGCGTGGTTAGAGAAGTGACTGGGGCAATGCCAGTTTTCTCCCCACAGCCACCAAGACGGGGCCTCAGGGAGTGGCCCGCCTGCACCAAAGCAAGCAAACTGCATTAAGGAGATGCTTTTTTTTTTTTTTTTTTTTTTTACCAGAGCCTGGGGCAAGACCAACATTAATACATTGCCATGATTAACTCTAGATCGGTTCTTACTATTCAGATATATTTTCCCTTATTTCATTTTTATCTCTCCCTTCTGCTTGACTGGGCACTCTGGTCATTGGTTTGTTTAAATAGTCACATTTAATTCATTCTTTTGATGCATATTGTACAACTTCATCGTTACCTTCCTTCCTTTCTCTCTCTCTGGGATAATCAGACTATATAGTTTTTCTGAGTAACATTATCTTCATCTCTTTCTCCTCACCTTCTACCATAGTCTCCTTTCTCTCTCTCTGAATTAAGACTCTTAGTCTCTCTGCCTGGTCACTGTCCAATTTCACTTTCTCCCCGCCCTGTCATTTCTCTCTTTGTATATGCTCTTCCACTAGCACTGGCTCCACCCTGCTCTTTAATTGTAGCTGGAATTTCTGGTTTTATGCTTTTAGACTGTCTTTTGTCTTCTGTTGTTTCTGTTCCCTTTTTTCATTCCTTTTTTTTTCTTTTTTTCCTTTTTGGTTTGCTTCTTTGTTTGAATTCTCTGTGCGTTTGCATGCTTGTGTTACCTGTGTGTTTGTCTGTCTGTTTTCCTTTTCAGGGCTACCTCAAGAAACAAGCCAAAGTACACAAGGTGAAGAGTCCCAAATATCACTGTGAGTAGGGAAATAAAATAACCAAAAGCACAATAAAAGAGACAAGGGACACCATTAAAAGGTCACTTCCTGAATGGACAGGCCATGGACAGTAAATGAGCCTCTTTTAATATAGCGGTACTCACAGGTGCAGAGCACATAACAAATTTTTAAAACTGACAAGAGACAGAAAGCTAGCCAAAATGATGAGACGGAAGAACTCTCCTCTAGAGATATTCCAGGAAGAAGTAACAGTTGAAGAACTGCTCAAAACAGATATAAGCAACATATCTGAACAAGAATTTAGAACAATAGTCATAAAGTTAATCGCTGGGCTTGAAAAAAGCATGGAACACACCAGAGCGGCTATTGGTACAAAGATTATGAAGCTTAAAAATAGTGATGGAAACAATGAAATCCGGCCATGTGTAGCAACATGGATGGACCTTGAGGGTGTTATGCTGAGCAAAATAAGTCAGGCAGAGAAGGACAAATATCATATGTGTGCACGTATAGGAGGATTAGGAGGAACTTAACAGAGGACCAAGGGGGAGAAGAAGGGCGGAAATGGTGGGGGAAAGGGAGAGAGGCAAACCATGAGAGACTTTTGAATGCTGACAAAAACTGAGGACTGATGGATGTGGGGGGGAGGAGGGATGGGCATGGAGGAGGACACTTGTGGGGATGAGCACTGGGTGTTATGTGGAAACTAATTTGACAATAAACTATTTGTAAATAAAAAAATAAAAAAATAAAAAAATAAAAATAGTTGTGATGAATTTAAAAATCCTATAAATGAGGTGTATAACAAAATGGAGGCGTCCAATGCACAGAATGAAGAGGCAGAGAGAAGTAGAAGACACAATTATAGAAAAAGAGGAAGCCAAGAAAAAGAGAGATAAATTGATCCAGGAGCACGAAAGGAGAATTCGAGAACTGAGTGATGCAATCAAATGGAACAATATCCTTATCATAGGAATTCCAGAAGATGAAGAGATAGAGAGAAATAAGCTGGGGGTACTTGAAAAAAATTATAGCTGAAAACCTCCCCAATTTGGAGAAGGAAACAGACATTGAAATCCAAGAGGCACAGAGAACTCCCCTCAGATGTAACTTGAATTGATCTTCTGCACAACATATCATAGTGAAACTGGCAAAATATAAGCACGAAAGAGAATTCTGAAAGCAGCTAGGGATAAAAGGGCCCTAACATACAAAGGGAAACCTATCAGAGTGATGACAGACCTATCTACTGAAAGTTGGCAGGCCAGAAAGGAATGGCAGGAGATCTTCAATGCGATGAACAGAAAAAAATATGCAATGAAGAATCTTCTATCCAGCAAGCCTGTCATTCAGAATAGAAGGAGAGATAAAGGTCTTCCCAAATAAACAAAATTGGAAAGACTTCATCACCACTAAACTAACTCTACAAGAAAACCTAAGGGGGACTCTATGAGGAAAATGTTGCAAGGAACACAGCGTACCAGAGACACCACTATAAGCATGAATCCTTCAAGGAACACAATGACTCTAAACCCATATTTTTCAATAATAACATTGAGTGTAAATGGACTAAATTCTCCAATCAAAAGACATAGTGTATAAGAATGGAAAAAAAGAAAAACCAAGATTTATCTATTTGCTGTCCACAAGAGACTCATTTTAGATGTAAGGACACCTTCAGTTTGAAAGTAAGGGGATGGACAAATATCTATTAAGCTACTGGAAGTCAAAAGATAGCTGGAGTAGCCATACTTATATTGGACAAACTGGACTTTAAAGTAAAGACAGTAACAAAGGATGAAGAAGGGCATTGTATAATAACTAGAGGGTCTACCCATCAGGAAGAGCTAACAATTATAAATGTCTACTCACTGAATTCGGAAGAACCCAAGTGCATAAAACAATTAATCACAAATATAAACAACTTATTGATAAGGATGTGCTAATTGCAGGGGACTTTAATACTCCACTTACAGCAAGGGATAGATCAACGAGACAGAAAATCACTAAAGAAATAATAGACCTGAATGACATATTGGACCATATGTACCTGACAGATATATTTAGAGCCCTACTTGCTGATGCTATGGAATTCACTTTCTTCTCAAGTGTGCATGGCACATTCTCCAAGGTAGATCACATACTGGGTCATAAAGCAGCCCTCAATAAATATTAAAAATTGAGATCATACCATGTACACGTTCAGATCACAATGCTATGGAACTTGAAATCAATCACAGGAAATTCTGGAAAACCTCCAAAAACATGGAGGTTAAAGAACACCCTACGAAAGAGTGAATGGGCCAGTCAGGCAATTAGAGAAGAAATTTAAAAATATATGGAAATAAATGAAAATACAACAATTCCAACTCTTTGGGATGTAGCAAGGGCAGTTCTAAGAGGAAAGTACATTGTACTCTAGGCCTATTTCAAGAAACTAGAAAAAGCACAAGTACAAAATCTAACAGCACACCTAAAGGAACTAAAAGCAGAGCAGCAAGAACATCCCAAACCCAGAGGAAAAAGAGAAATAATAAATATCAGGGCAGAAACAAACAATATAGAATGCAAAACAAAAAACAGTTGAACAGATCAATGAAACAAAGAGTTGGGTTTTTGAAAAATTAAGCAAAATAGATAAACCGCTAGCCGGGCTTCTCAAAAAGAAAAGAGAGAGTACCAAAATAGACAAAATCATGAATTAAAATGGACTTATTACAATCAATCCCTCAGAAATACAAGCAATTTTCAAGGAATATTATGAAAAATTATATACCAACAAACTGGACAACTTAGAAGAAATGGACATTCGTAGACACACACTCACTACCACAATTCATACAGGAAGAAATAGAAAATTTGAACAGACCCGTAACTAGTGAAGAAAGTGAATCAGTTATCAAAAATCTCCCAACAAATAAGAGCCGTAGGCCAGATGGATTCCTTGGGGATTTCTACCAGACATTTAAATCAGGGTTAATACCCATTCTTCTCAAGGTATTCAAAAAAATAGAAATGGAAGGAACATTTCTGGACTCATTCTATGAAGCCAGCATCACTTTGATTCCAAAACCAGACAGCAACCCAGCCAAAAAAGGGAACTACAGGCCAATATCCTTGATGAATATGTATGCAAAACTCCTCAACAAGATACTTGCAAATCGAATTCAACACATATAAAAAGAATTATCCACCAAGATCAAGTAGGATTCATTCTTAGGTTACAGAGCTGGTTCAATATTCGCAAATCAATCAATGTGATACATCACATCAACAAAAGAAAAGATAAAGACATATGATCATATCGATAGATGCAGAAAAAACATTTAACAAAATACAGCATCCTTCTTAATAAAGATACTTGAGAAAGTCGGGATAGAAGGAGCTTACTTAAGCATCATAAAAGCCATCTATGAGAAGCCCTCAGCTAATATCATCCTAATTAGAAAAACAGAGCTTTCCCCCTGAGATCAGTACACGACAAGGATGTCCACTCTCATCACTGTTGTTTAACATAGTGCTAGAAGTCCTAGTTTCAGCAATCAGACAAGAAAAGGAAATAAAAGGCATCAAAATTGGCAAAGATGAAGTCAAACTTTCACTTTTCGCAGACCACATGATACTGTACATGGAAAACCTGACAGACTCCACCAGAAGCCTAGTAGAACTAATCCATGAATTCAGCAAAGTCGCATGGGACAAAATCAATGTACAGAAGTCAGTTGCATTTTTATACACCAATAATGAAGCAACAGAAAGAGAAATCAAGAAACGGATCCCATTCACAATTGCACAAAAACCATAAAATACCTAGGAATAAACCTAACCAAAGATATAAAAGATCTGCATGATGAAACCTATAGAAAACTTATGAAGGAAATTGAAAAAGTCAAAAAGAAATGGAAAAACATTCCATGCTAATGGATCAGAAGAATAAATATCGTTAAAATGTTATTACTACCCAAAGCAATCTACACATTCAATGCATTCCCAATCAAAAGTGCGTCAGTATTCTTCTCAAAGCTAGAACAAAGTATCCTAAAATTTGTATGAAACCATAAAAACCCCCAAATAGTCAAAGTAATATTGAAGAAAACCAAAATGGGAGGCATCACAATCCCAGACTTTATCTGGGATTCAAGACAGTATGATATTGGCACAAATACAGACACATAGACCAATGGAATAGAATAGAGAACTCAGAATTGGACCCACAAATGTATGGCCAATTAATCTTTGATGACAAAGCAGGAAAGAGTATACAATGGAAAAAAGACCCTCTTTAACGGGTGGTGCTGGGAAAACTGGACAGCAACGTGCAAAGAATGAAACTAGATCATCTTCTTACACTATACACAAAATTAAACTCAAAATGGATGAAGGACCTAAATGTGAGACAGGAAACCATCAAAACCCTAGAGCAGAAAGCAGGAAACAAATTAACCTTCTTAACCTCAACTGCAGCAATTTCTTACTTGACACATACCCAAAGGCAAGGGAATCAAGAGCAAAAATGAACTAGCGGGGGAGGGGTGCCTGGGTGGCTCAATCAGTTGAGCGTCAGACTTTGGCTCAGGTCATGATCTCATAGTTCGTGGGTTCGAGCTCTGCATCAGCCTCTGTGCTGACAGCTAGCTCAGAGCCTGGAGCCTGCTTCAGATTCTATGTTTCCCTCTTTCTCTGACCTTCCCCTGCTCACTCTCTCTCTCTAAAATGAACAAATCAGGAGAGTCTTGATGCTGGCGAGGATGTGGAGAAACGGGCACCCTCCCACACTGTTGGTGGGAATGTAAACTGGTGTAACCCCTCTGGAAAACAGTGTGGAAGTTCCTCACAAAATTTACAGTAGAACTCCCCTATGCCCCAGCAATAGCACTGCTAGGAATTTACTCAAGGGATACAGGAGTGCTGATACATAGAGGCATTGGGTAAATACCCAATGTTCATAGCAGTACTTTCAACAATAACCAAATCATGGAAAGAACTTAAGTGTCCATCAACTGATGAATGGATCAAGAAGATCTGGTTTATCTTGTACAATGAAATACTACATGGCAATGAGAAAGAATGAAATCTGGCCATTTGTAGCAACGTGGATGGAACCCGAGGGTGTTATGCTAATTGAAATAAATCAGGCAAAGAAAGACAGATACCATATGTTTTCCTTTATAAGTGGAACAGGAGAAACTCAACAGAGGACCATGGGGGAGGAGAAGTGGAAAAAATAGTTGGGGAGAAGAAGGGAGACAAACCATGAGAGATGCTTGAATACTGAGATCAAACTGAAATCTGATGAGGGAGGGGAAGAGGGGAACGGGGGTGATGGGCATGGAGGAGGGCACTTGTGGGGATGAGCATGGGTGTTATATGGAAACCAACATGACAATAAACTATAAAAGAAAAAGAAACAAAATACAATTCAATAAAATCATGGAAACAATACACAAATAAAATGAGAAGTTTAATCAAGAGATAGAAATCATTAAAAAGAACAAAACAGAAATTATGGAACTTAAGAATGTAATACATAAGAGGGCACCAATATGGCTCTGTCAGTTAAACATCCAACTTCAGCTCAGATCATGATCTTATGTTACATGAATTCAAGCTCTGCCTTAGGCTATCTGCTGTACACACAGAGACTGCTTGGGATTCTCTTTGGCATCTCTCTTTGTCTCTTTCCCTCTTGTGCACACACACTTTCTCTCAAAAAATAAATAAACTTAAAAAAATTATACATAAAATAAATAATACAATAGAGAGCACCAATATCAGACTTTATTAAGCAGAAAAAAAAATCTGTGAGATTGAAGACAGAAACTTGAATTATCCCAGTAGAAGGAGAATAAAATAAAATGAACGATAATTACTAAAAAGCCTGTGTGATCTATGGGACACCATCAAAAGAACAAATATTGGAATTATTAAAGCTCCAAAGTGATAACAAGCTTTGTTATCACATGCTTTGTGCTCACAGCATGGAGCCTGCTTGGTATTCTCTCTTTCCCTCTCTTTCTCTCTTTCTGTCTCCTCCCCCCAAAGTAAATAAACCATAAAAAATAATGGCTGAAGACTTCCTGAGTCAAGGGAAATATTTGGATATCTAAGATTATTAAGTACACAGGTCAACGACAAAAAATTCAATCTAAAGAGATCCCCTCCAAGATATATATAATAAAAATGTCAAAAATAAAGACGAAGAGAGAATCTTAAAACCAGAAAAAGAGAAAAAGCTTATAATACAAAAGAATCTTTTCTTATTAGAAACCATACAAGATAGGAGACAGTGGGATGATATACTCAAGGTGCTGAAAGAAACTACAACAACAACAACAACAACAACTAAAACCTTTCCAATCAATAATACTTTAACAGGCAAAATAATCCATTAGAAATGAAGAAGAAATGAGGACTTTCCTAAATAAACAAAAGCTGAATTTTTCTAAATAAACAGAGGCTGACTAAGTTCATTACCACTAGACCTGACTTACAAGAAAAGCTAAAAGGTTGGGGCGCCTGGGTGGCTTAGTCGGTTAAGCGTCCGACTTTCGCTTAGGTCATGATCTCGCGGTTCGTGGGTTCCAGCCCCGCGTCGGGCTCTGTGCTGACTGCCGGCTCAGAGCCTGGAGCCTGTTTCCGAGTCTGTGACTCCCTCTCTCTCTGACCCTCCCCTGCTCACGCTGTCTCTCTCTCTCCTAGAAATAAATAAAACATTTAAAAAAAAAAAAAGAAAGAAAAGCTAAAAGGAGTTCCTCATGTAGAAATCAAAGGACACTAATTCATAACATGGAAACATATGACAATATACAACAGATTGGTAAAGATAAGGATACAGTCAAAATCATAATACTATAACTTGGCAGAATGTTGATCACTTAAATATAGTACAAAGGTTAAAATCAAAAGCAGTGAAAGTAGCTATAGCTACAACAATTTGTTAATATACACAATATAAAAAGAAGAAATTTGACAGAAAAGAACATTAAAGAAGGGAGTAAAAGGGTAGTTTTTGTATGTAATCATTGGTAAGTTATTTAGGTAAAAAGACGTGTCTGTAAGAGGTTTATGTGAGCCTCACGGTAAAGTAGAAACCAACAGTAAATTCAGAAGAGAAGGAAACAAAAGCACACAACTACAATCGTCAATTCACAAATAAATTTATCTGAAGAAGGAGAATGGAATAAGAAAACTGCAAAACAATCAGAAAATAATAAGTTAATAATAAGCTCTTATCTTCCAATACAAATGGAAATGGTTTGAATTCTCCAACAAAAAGTCATGGAGTTCTTGGATAGATTAAAAAAAAATACAACACCCCCCCTAGAATGTTTCCAGTGGGAGATGCAGTTCAGCTTCAGGACAATATATAAGGACATATTTAAAACTGGAAAGATGGAAAAAGATGTTTCTAAAAGTGGAAACTAAAAGGAAACAGAGGTAGCTGTAGTTATATGAGACAAAATATACTTCAATTCAATAACTGTAACAAGAGACAAAGAAAGTGACTATATAATGATAAAGAGTCAGCGTATCAGAAAGATATAATAAGCATACATATATATGCATCCAACATTGGAGCACTTAAATATAGAAAATAAATAATAACAAATAGGAAGGAAGAAATAGAAATGATACAATAATAGTGGAAGTCTTAAATACTGATTTTCAACAATGGATAGATTATCCAAACAGGAAATCAATAAGGAAACATTGAACTTTAACCATACTTTAGATCAAATAGACATTACAAACATACACAGGAAATTTCTTCCAACAGTAGCAAAATACATATTTTTCTCAAATGCACACAGAGCATTCCTCAGAATAGGTCATATAATAAGTCAAAAAACTATCATCAAATTTAAGATGACTGAAATTATAATAAGTACTTTTTTTGACCACAGAGGTATAAAACAAAATTAGTAAGAGACAAAAATGAAAAATTCACAAATATGTGGAAATTAAGCAACACGCATCTGAACACCAATGGATCAAAAAATTGAAAGAAGAATTAAAGAAATCCTTAAAGTAAAAATAAAAACAGCATACCAAAACTTATGAGAAGTTGTAAACATAATCTTAAGAGGGTATTTTATAATCATAAAAGCCTACATTAAGAAAAAAGAAAGATTAAAAATAAACGACATAACTTTATACCTCCAGAAATTAAGAAAAATAAAACAAAACAAAGGAAATCCGAGTTAGAAGAAGGAAGGAAATAACAAAGAATAGAGTAGAAACAAATGAAATAGTGATGAAAAATAATAGAAAAGATCAACCAGAGACCCGATTCTTTGAAATAAACATTAACAAAACTTTCACTAGGCTAAGAAAAAAAAAGGAGAAGATTCATATAAATAATATTGTAAATTGGGGCACCTGGTGGCTCATTCAGTTAAGTGTCCAACTTCAGCTCAGGTCATGAGCTCACAGATTGTGGGTTTGAGCCCCACGTCAGGCTCTGTGCTGACAGCTCAGAGCCTGAAGCCTGCTTCAGATTCTGTTTCTCCCTTTCTCTCTGCTCCTCCCCTGCTGGAGCTCTGTCTCTGTCTCTCTCTTTCTCTCTCTCAAAACTAATATAAAACATTTTTAAAAATTTAAATAATATTATAAATAAAAAAAGGAGACATTAGAATGAATACCACAAAACACAAAGCATTTTAAGACACTATAATGAACAACTCTACACTGATAAAATGGATAAACTAAAAAGAAATGAATAAAGGTCCAGAAACATCCTGGGATCGAATTATGAAGAACCAGAAAATGTTAACAGAGCGATAATGACTTAGAAGATTGAATTACTAATAAAAACCTCTCAAAAAAGGAAAGTCCAGGACTAGATAGTTTCACTAGTGAATTTTATCAAATTTTGAAAAAAGAAATAACTATCTCAAAGCCTTCTAACAAATAATAGAGCATGAAACTTGACCAGACTCTTGAAACCAGTATCACCCTGATACCAAAATCAGAACAGGAGACTACAGGAAAATAAAACTATAGACCAATATTCCTCATGATTATAGATGCAAAACCTTTCAACAAATATTAGCAAAGTGAATTTGACAACACATCAAAAATATCATACACCATAGGGTGCCTGGGTGGCTCAGTCTCTTAAGCATCCAAGTCTTTATTTTGGCTCAAATCAGGATCTCATGGCTCATAAGATTGAGCCTTGCATCTGGCTCCACGCCGACAGCATGGAGCCTGCTTGGTATTTTCTCTCTGTCTCTCTGTCTCATTCTACCCCTTGCCCCATCCTCAAAATAAATAAATGAACTTTAAAAAAAAGATAATACACTACAATCAAGCAGAATTTATCCATGGAGTACAAGGATGGTTCAATATATGTAAATTAACAAATATGGTACACTACATTAATAAAATAAAAGATAAAAATCATATAATTCTCTCAATAGATTCAGACAAATCATTTGATAAAATTCAATATCTCTTTGTGAAAAAAAAAAAGCTCAACAAATTGGGTGTAAGAAGAACATACCTCAACAAAATAAAGGCCCCATATGATAAACTCAAAATCAACATACTCAATAACGAAGAGTGCAAAGCTTTTCCTCTAAGATCAGAAACAATAGTAGGACATCTTAGTATCTTAAAAACTATCTTAGAAAGAAAACCCGTTTATTCTGAATAACACCAAAACTAATAAAAAATTGAGAAATAACTTAATTAAGGATGAGAAAGTTCTGTATACTGAAAATTAAAAAAAACATTGGTAAAATAAATTCAAGGACAAACGTTCAGTAAGGGATTCTATGTTCAGGATCAGAATTAATATTGCTAAAATGTCCATACTACCCAAAGCCTCCTATAGATTCAATTAAATGTTTATCAAAATTCCAGGGCTTTTTTTTTTTTTTTACAGAAATACAAATAACAATCTTAAAATTAGCATGGTACCAAATAAGAGTTTTGAATAGCCAAAGGAATTCTGAGAAAGAAAAACAAATCTAGAGGCATCACATTTCCTAATGTAAACTATTCTATAAACTACAGTAATCAAAATAGTATAGTATCTGCCTAAATATAGACACAGACCAATGGAAGAGAATCAAGAGCCCCAAAACAGTCACTTATAAGATATTTGAGAAGAGTGCCCAAAATACTAGATGGGGAAAGGATAGTGTTCAATAAACACTGTTGAAAAAACAGATAATGACATGCAAAAGAATGATATTTGACCCATATCTTAAATCATTTACAAAATTAACTTTAATGGATTAGGGACATAAACATAAAACTGAAAAACTCCTAGAAGAAAACATAGGGAAAATCTCCCTAACTTTGGTCTTTGCAGGGAATTTTTAATTTTTTTATGTTTTATTTATTTCTGAGAGAGAGAGACAGCATGAACAGGGGAGGGTCAGAGAGAGAGGGAGACACAGTAACTGAAACAGTCTCCAGGCTCCGACTAGCCGCCAGTACAGAGGCCGACGCCGGACTTGAACCCACGAACTGCGAGATCATGACCTGAGCCGAAGTGGGACACTTAACCGACTGAGCTACCCAGGCGCCCCTGCAGTGAATTTTTAGATATGATAGCAAAGGCATACAAAACAGAGGTAAAAATAATCATCAAACTAAACATCTGGAAAGCAAAAGAAACAATCAACAAAATGAAAAGGAAACCTACAGAAAGAGAGAAAATATTTGCAAATCATACATCTTTTAAGAGGTTAATAGCCAAAGTAATTAGGAACTCATACAACTCAACAGCAAAAACAAACAAAAACAAAAACACACACAATAGCAAAAAAAAAAAAAGGTAAAAGGAAAACAATGGAATTAAAAAGTGGACAGAGGAACTGAGCAGACATTTTTCCAAAGAGACATACAAATGGTCAATGAGTACTGGCAAAGATGATTGACATCACCAATCATCAGGGAAACACAAATCAAACTATAATGAGATCTCTCTTCATACTTATTTCACTAGCTATTGTCAAAAGATAAGAGGGATGCCTGGGTGGCTCAGTCGGCTAAGCATCCAACTTCAGCTCAGGTCATGATCTTACAGTTTGTGGGTTTGTGCCCCGTGTTGGGCTCTGTGCTGACAGCTAGCTCAGAGCCTGGAGCCTGCTTCGGATTCTGTGTCTCCCTCTCTCTCTGACTCCCCTGCTCACTCTCTCTCTCCCTCTCTTTCTCTCTCTCTCTCTCAGAAATTAATAAAAATTTAAAAAAAAAAGATAAGAAATAAGTATTGGCAAGGATGTGGATAAATGAAAACCATTGTGCACTGCTGGTGAAAACTGGTACAGTCATTATGGGAAACAGCATGGAGGTTCCTCATATAATTAAAGTAGAAATACCAGGGGCACCTGCGTGGCTCAGTTGGTTAAGTGTCTGACTTCAGCTCAGGTCATGATCTTATGGCTCAGGAGTTCAAGCCCCACATTGGGATTTTCTCTCACACCTCTCTCTCTGCTCCTCTGCCACTTGCTTTCGCACTCTCATAAATAAATAAGTAAGTAAATAAATAAATAAAATAAACTTAAAATAAAATAGAACTACCATATGGTCTAATCTTACTTCTAAGTATATAATACACAAAGAAAATGAAAACAGTGTTTTGAAGACTTGTCTGTACTCCCTGCTTCTTAGAGTATTATTTACAATAGCTAAGACATGGAAACAATCTAAGTGACAACTGACAGATGGATGGATAAAGAAAAAAATGTATATATATATACACAATGGACTATTATTCAGCCATGAGGAAGCAGAAAAATCCGGATACCTGTGATAACATGAATTATTTAAAGCATAATGCGAAGTGAAATTACTCACACAGAGACAAACACTGTATGATCTCTTTAGATGTGGAATCGTAAAAAACCAACTAATAATAGCAAAGAGTAGAATGATGGTTACCAGGGAGAAGGGTGTGGGGAAATGGGGAATCATTGATCAAAGAGTTAAAATTTCCAGCTTCCATGGGGCGCCTGGGTGGCTTAGTCGGTTAAGCGTCCGACTTTCCCTTAGGTCATGATCTCGCAGTTCGTGGGTTCGAGCCCCGCATCGGGCTCTGTGCTGACTGCCAGCTCAGAGACTGGAGCCTGTTTCAGTCTGTGACTCCCTCTTTCTCTGACCCTCCCCTGCTCACACTGTCTCTCTCTCCTAGAAATAAAACAAAAAAAATTCCAGCTTCCAGTTATAAGATGAATAAGTTCTGGGGGGAGTGTGCAGCATGGTAATTATAGTTAATATAACTGTATTACACACTTGAATATTGCTCAGAGAGTAGATCTTAAAATGTTCTGATCTCAAAATGAAATGGAGGGGTACCTAGGTGGCCCAGTCAGTTGAGCTTCTGACTTTGGCTCAGGTCATAATCTTGTGGTTCACGAGTTTGAGCCCGGCGTCATTTTCTGTGCTGGTAGCACAGAGGCTGGAGCCTGTTTCAGAGTCTCTATCACCCCCTCTCTTTCTGCCCCTCCCTAGCTCATGCTCTGTTTCTTCCTCTCTGAAAATAAATAAAAACATTAAAACAACGTAAAAAATGAAGTAATAATTTTGTGACATGTGAAGGTGTTAACTAATACTATTGTGATAATGATAATTATTTTACAATATATATGTATAAAATTTTAATACATGTACATATGTTGTGTTTTAACCCCTTAAATTTCTACAATGTTATATGGCAGTTATAACGCAATAAAGGTAGGGAAATAAATAAGATACAGATAGTTATATCTACATTTATAGTGCAAATAGTCCCTTATACTTTAAGATCTCAAAGTAACAACAAATAATCACCCATTTCAAAACCGTATTTGCTAACTATATTAGATTGAAATTCCCACATTAATTCCTTGTCCATTTGAGGCTGGTATCATAAAAGCTTTGTGAAATGCTATCAGCAATTTATATTTGAGAACCTACATTAAATATTTATTCCCAACCTCTCTCAATATGTTTAATGTCTTTTTGCTTCTAGAGGCACAAATTGAAATATCTACATAAATCGATGAAGAAATTAACATCATGAGACTTACCAAAGGAAACAAACTTAAATGTTAACCTATCCCACTGATTAACTTTGAAGGAAAAAATGAGTATTGAGTACATACATACTGAGGTTAAGAGTCCTGCAATGAAAAAAAAAAGTGTTTCAAAGTGATACAAAGACAAACACTACCTATTGTAAACATAGCCTGGGACCTAAGAAACCATCAGTCAAAAGTTCAAAGTTTTTAGCCAAACTTATCTAAAAAAATCCCTTAGGAAAGATATTGAACACTGGTCAATGTGTTTCCACTTTACAAGATCAATAACTATAATTTTGATCTTTCTTTGACAATCTAAAAACCTAGTAATAACTATTCATAGTGATTCTAAGGCACGGTTACATTTTCTTTCTTAATCTTTAAATTAATCCAGACAGATACAATATTATCTCTGTTTTACAGACAAGAAAATTGAGACTTTGAGGCGTTTGGCAAAATTTCATACAAGTAATCCCAAGAAACCAAGAGTGTTTACTTTTACATACTGAGCTTTCAAACATGATACTATACTGTGATCTCATTAATTTATTCTCTAATAAATATCTATTGAACATTCATTTTAGAGTTAGATACTGATTTTAAAATAAATGCTTTTAAAGAATATATATTATGCTAAATGTAATATGTGATATTTTTGCTTTATTGATAAATATTTTTCACATAAAATAATTTTAGTTGAATTTTTTTCATATAAAAGTGATTTAGTATTTTGATGCCTGGTCTCTGATCACACTGGACATATATATTTTTTTTTAGTTCACTTCAGGTCATTGTTAAGACTGTAAATCACCTATAATTTTTAAACATCTACTTCTTGTCTAGGACTCTGCTGAGTTAAGTGCTACCACAAAATTCTCTGTCTTCATAGGATCTATTGTAGAAGGTTAAAACATGAAAAATGGAGTTAACTTACAGTGTAAGGTGTGCCATAAGAGGAGAAATACTACAGCCCAATGGATATACCCACAGCAAAGACCTGAGCTCATCAGGGAAATCTTCCCCAAAATAGGAAGTCTAAGGAGTCAGCTATGTAAAAAAAGAGGGGGGGGAAAGGTTAAGGACAATGTGTGAGAGGCCTGAATGAGAGAAAACAGGCACGCTCTGGAAAAGGAAAGAAGTTGAGTGGGTAAAGACTACAGAGCAATTAGGAGTATAGAGAAAATACATAGAAAAAGGCCATTGAGATACAAGACCAAGAGTTGTGCAAGCCTAGATAAGAAGATTAGACCAGGGGTCTTGAAACTTTTTCATTTATTTTAAAACCACATTTGTTTGCTTTATCAACTTTAAAAAATAACAACTGATCCCTTAATGTGAAAGGTATGCACTTAGTTAACTTACAGTCCGTATTCTATGTCTTATAAGTATACATATATGTATATGTGCACATGTGTGTATGTGTGTGCACACACGCATGTGCTTTTGCTTGTTTGTTTCGCTATTGGTTACATTTGAAATTATAAATACTTTTTTAATGTTTTATTTATTTATTTATTTATTTATTTATTTATTTATTTTAAAATTTTTAATGTTTTATTTACTTCTGAGAGAAAGAGAGACAGCATGAACAGGGGAGGGTCAGAGAGAGAGGGAGACACAGAATATGAAGCAGGCTCCAGGCTCTGAGCTGGCAGTCAGCACAGAGCCCGACGCGGGGCTCGAACCCACGAACCGTGAGATCATGACCTGAGCCGAAGTCGGACGCCTAACCAACTGAGCCACCCAGGCACCCCGGGTGTTTTATTTATTTTTGAGAGAGATATAGAGACAGCATGAGCAAGGGAGTGTCAGAGAGAGAGAGAGGGAGACACAGAATCTGAAGACAGGCTCCAGGCTCTGAGCTATCTGTCAGCACAAAACCTGACGTGGGGCTTGAACCCGTGAGATCATGACCTGAGCTAAAGTCGGATGTTTAACTGACTGAGCCACTCAGGCGCCCCTAAATAATACTTTTAAATCTCTAATTTTGAACCACCAAATTCTGAAAACATTTGAATGTCTCTTTACAAGCTACAGATATCAACATTGTATACCTGTCATCCCCTACATTCCACTAGGTTCCACTTATAAGGATAATGGTATTTACATTAAGCTGTGACAATGAAGTTTTCTGTGCTTTGATTAAGAATTGAACATACAAAGCGTAGAAAGAGTTAAGATGATGAAGCAGCATGGAGATCCCGAGCTTGTCTCATGCTTGAAATGCAGCTAGATCAACAACAAACCATTTTGAACACCTAGGAAATTGATCTGAGGATTAATGCAACAATGTGCATAACTTGAGCCAAAGACTCAGCAGGTACATGGTGCAAAGAGGTGAACTGGGGAGAGAAAAACCATAGAGGGTAAGGAGCCAGTTTCAAGAAGAGAGGACAGAGAGAGAGAAAGAGAAAGGGGGAGAGTGCATTGGGGTCCTGCAAAAAAAAGCACTCCCCCTGAAAGTAGCTGGAGAGAAAGAGAGAGAAAGAATGAAAACATTCACAAGGGACTGAACAAGAAATCTGTTCCCCAAAACCATTGCAGGGAGAAAAGAGGAGAGGGTTTCAATGCCATCAGGATTCTATAAACAGTGAAGTACAGAGTTTGAAGTTTGATCCTCAGTGCCTGATGGTGCTCTGATGAGGAAGTAGGGCAAATCCCTAAGATCAAGCAGCATGATCTGAGTGCTCCATGATTTCAGGGAGAGAAGTGTTTCCCCTGCTTGCAGTGCATTCGGTAGAGGCCTTCAGCCTTCTCCACAGGCAAAGGTCCCATTGAACCCCAAAGGGCAGCCACATTTGCTGGTATTGGAACAAAGACGCCAGGTGGGGGCAAACCTGGCGCTGGCTGTGTGTTGTGATTTGCCATAATCTCTGAACCACTGCCACTGTATGATCACATGAATGTTTTCTGGGGCAAGCCACACCCAGTCATTGTTCAATGACATCATTCCCCAGAGAGTCAGCATGGGTCCAAGCCATGGGTGTCTCTGAAATGTGAGGTCTTGAAACACAACCCCATCTGAGATAAAACTATGGAAGGAGGTGACCCTTCCAGATGGCAGTTTGGACACTGACAAGGTAAATGTGGGAAGTGGACTGAGGCCTGAAACAATGAGAGTTGCTTGATCGTGGGTTGGTGAGAGCATGGTTACTGCAGACCAGGGATATGGGTGAAGCCATTTCCACCTCTCCAGAGCATACACATGTGTATATGCACATGAGCACCACACTGATTCACCCCAGTTATCTAAGTAGCACCACCTACTGGAGAACAGAGCCATTATACCAAGCATGGTCAACTGCACCCTGCAAGGACATTAACCAGAAGACCAGCACAAGTCATTTCACATGCTTGGTGCACAAACTATAGAGTTCTTCATAGTTTCAGTTCTAGGGGAAAACAGATATAATTTCTTTCAGGTTTCATTTGGTTTGCTTTTGTTCATTTTCTTTGCTTCCTTTTCTTTCTTTGTTTAAATTGTTTTCTTTTTTCTTTCTTTTCTTTCTATTTCCTGGATACACAAAGAGAAAATTTTACTTTTTTACTTTATTTTTTTTATTATTTGTAAACTTTTTTATTCTATTTCTTTTTCCATATTTTAGTTTATTCTATTGTATCATATATTCTTTTAATTTTTAAAAATTTTCTTAACTTTTTTCTTTCCTTCTTTTTCTTATCTATCAAGCTTCTTTCAACAAGAAGACTGAAACACACAGGATTTTGCTTCCTTTATTTGATTTTTTGTTTTGTTTTAATTTTTTAATTTAATCATTTTTATTTTATTAAAAATTTTCTTCCTCCAAAATGACAAGATGAAGGGATTCACCCCAAAAGAAAAAAGGAAGAAATGACAGCCAGCAACTTATCAATACAGATATAAATAAGATGTCTGAACTAAAATTTAGAACCACAAAATTAAGAATGCTAACCGGGGTTGAAAAAAGACACCAGAGAATCCCTTTCTCTGGAGATAAAAGAAACAAAATCTAGTCAGACTGAAAAAAAATGCTATAACCAATATGCAATCTGGAATGGAGGTCATGACATCAAGAATGAGCAAAGTATAACAGACCAAATCAGGGATATAGAATATAAAATTTTGTAAAATAATGAAGCAGAAATAAAGAGGGAAACAAAGGCAAAGACCTTTGAAAAGGAATCATATCCAAATCATGGGAGTGCCATAAGATGAACAGACAGCAAAGGGGCAGAAAGTTTATTTGAGAAAATTATAGTGGAAAATTTTCCTAATGAGGAAGAACACAGACATCAAAGTCCAAAAAGCACAGAGAACTACTATTCAATTAAAAAAAAAAAAAACAAAAAACGACCATCACTTCAATACCCACTTACAGCAACAGACAGAGTATCTAAGCAGAAAATAAACATGGAAACAAATTTGAATGACACACTGGACTGGATGGACTTAGCAATATATTCAGAATATTTCATCCTAAAACAGCAGAATACACATTCTTCTCGAGTGCACATGAAACACTAACGAGAATAGATCATGTATTGTGTCAGAAATTAGCCTTCAATAAGTATGAAATGACCGAGACCATACTTTGCATATTTTCAGACCACAACACTATGAAATTTGAAATCAACCACAAGAAAAATTTTGGAAAGACCATGAATACTTGGAATTAAAGAACATATTACTAAAGAATGAATGAGTTAACCAAGAAAATAAGAGGAAATTAAAAAGTACATGGAAGCCAATGAAAATGAAAACATGACAGTCCAATACCTCTGGGGTGCAACAAACGCAGTCATAAAAGGGAAGTTTATAGCAACCTAGGCCTTTCTAAAAAAGGAAGAAGAGTTTCAAATACACAATCTAATCTTACACATAAAGCGGCTGGAAAAAGAACAGAAAATAAAGCCAAAAACTAGCAGAAGGGAAATAATAAAGATTCGAGCAGATTCCAATGATACCGAAATAAAAACAAAATAAAACAAAACAAAACAGTAGAACAGATCAATGAAACCAAGAGCTGATTCTTTGAAAGAATTATTAAAACTGATAAAACACTTGCCAAAATGTTGAAAAAGAAAAAGGGAAAACCCAAATGAATAAAACCACAAATGAAAGAGAGATCACAACCAACATCATAGAAATACAATCAATATTAAAAGAATATTATGAGTAACAATATGTCAACACATTGAACAATCTAGAAGAAATGGACAAATTTTTGGAAGCATATAAACTACAAAAATGAATCAGGAAGAAATAGAAAATTTGAACAGACCCATAACCAGCAAAGGAATTGAATCAACAATCAAAAATAGCCCAAGAAACAAGATTCCAGGGCCAGATGGCTTCCCAGGGGAATTCTGGCAGACATTTAAAGCAGAGTTAATACCCATTCTTCTAAAGCTATTGAAAAAAAAAAAAAAGAAATGACATGAACACTTCCAAACTCATTCTATAAGGCCAGGAGTGACTTGATTCCAAAACCACACAAAGAACCCACTAAAAAGGAGAACGAGAGACCAATTTCCCTGATGGACATGAATACAAGAATTCTCAACAAGATACTAGGGAACCAGATCCAACAACACATTTAAAGATTTCTTCACCATGATCAACTGGGATTTATTCCTGGGATGCAGGGCTGGTTCAATATCTGCAAAATAATCAATTTGATACATCATATTAATAAAAGAAAGGGTAGAACCACATGATCCTCTCAATAGATGCAGAGAAAATGTATGACAAAATACAGCATCTTTCGAGATAAAAACCATCAAGAATGTAGGGATAGAAGGATCATACCTCAAGATCATAAAAGCCCTATATGAATCACCCACTGCTAATATCATCCTCAATGAGGAAAAACTGAGAGCTCTCCCCCTCAGGTCAGGAACATGACAGGGATGTCCACTCTCACCAATTTTATTCAACATAATGTTGGAAATTCTAGCCTAAGCAATCAGAAAACACAAAGAAATAAAAGGCATCCAAATTGCCAAGGAAGAAGTCAAACTTTCACCCTTCACCAATGACATGATAGTCTACATGGAAAACCCAAAAAATTCCACTAAAAATCTGCTAGAACTGATACACGAATTCAGCAAAGTTGCAGGATATGAATCAGTGTATGGAGATCAGTTACATTTCTACATACCTATAATGAAGCAGCACAAAGGAATCAATCCCATTTACAACTGTACCAAAACCCGTAAAATACCTAGGAATAAACATAACCAAAAAGGTGAAAAATCTATACACTGAAAACTATAGAAAAGTTATGAAAGAAAATGAAGAAGACACAAAGGAATGGAAAAACATCCCGTGCGCATGAATTGGAAAAACAAATAATTTAAAAATGTCGATACTACTCAAACTACATATTCAATGCAATCCTTGTCAAAATAACACCAGCCTTCTTCACAGAGCTGGAACAAACAATTCTAAAATTTGTATGAAACCCAAAGACACTGAATAGCCAAAGTAATATTGACAAACAAAAACAAAGCTGAAGGAATTACAATTCCTGACTTCAAACTGTATTACAAAGCTGTAATCATCAAGACTTTATGGTACTATCCGAAAAACAGATACATAATTCAATGGAACAGAATAGAGAACCCAGAAATAGACCACAAACATATGGCCAACTAATCTTTGACAAAGCAGGAAAGAATATCCAATGGAAAAAAAAAGTCTTTTCAGCAAATGATGTTGGGAAAACTGGACTGGGACATACAGAAGAATGAACCTGGAACACTTTCTTACACTATACACAAAAACAAATTCAAAATGGATGAAAGATCTAAACATAAGACAGGAAGCCATCAAATCCTAGAACAGAAAACAGGCAACAACCTCTTTGACCTCAGTCTCAGCAGCTTCTTACTTGACATGTCTCCAGAGGCAAGGGAAACAAAAGCAAAAGTGAACTATTGAGACTTCATTAAGATAAAAATATTTTGTGTAGTGAAGGAAACAATCAGCAAAACTAGAAGGCAACTAATGGAATTGGAGAAGATATTTGCAAGTGATACATCAAATAAAGGGTTAGTATCCAAAATCTATAAGTAACTTATCAAACTCAACACCCAAAAATAGACACTTTTCCAAAGAAGACATCCAGATGACTAACAGATACAGGAAAAGATGCTCAATGTCACTCATCATCAGGGAAATACAAATCAAAACCATAATGAGATCCCACTTCACACCTGCCAGATTGACTAAAATTAACAAGTCAGGAAACAACAGATGTTGGTGAGGATGCAGAGAAAGGAGAATCCTGTTGCACTGTAGGTGGGAATGCAAACTGGTGCAGCCCCTCTGGAAAACAGTATGGAGGTTCCTCAAAAAATAAAAAATAGAACTACTCTATTATCCAGCAAGTGCATTACGAGGTATGTATTCAAAGGATACAAAAATGCTGATTTGAAGGGGCACATGGATTCCAACGTTTATAGCAGCATTAATGACAATAACAAAAGTATGGAAAGAGCCAAATATCCATCGACTGATGAAAGGATAAATAAGTGGCATAAATATACGATAGATTATTACTTGGTGATAGGAAAGAATAAAAGCTTGCCATATGCAACAGCATGGATGGAACTAGAGTGTATTATGCAAAGTAAAAGAAGTCAGTCAGAGAAAGACAAATATAATAATTTCACTCATGTAGAATTTAAGAAACAAAACAGATGAACATAAGGGAAGGGAAGGAAAAATAAGATACAAACAGAGAGAGAAACCTTAAGAAACCATAAGAGACTCTCCAATACAGAGAACAAACTGAAGGTTGCTAGTGAGGTGTTGGGTGTAGGGATGGGCTAAATGGACAATGGGCATTAAGGAGCTCTCTTGTTGGGATGAGCACTGAGTGTTAAATGGAAGTGATGAATCATTAAATTCCTGAAATCATTCTTTTTTTTTTTAAATATTTTTTTTTATTTATTTCTAGAAGAGAGAGAGAGAGAGAGAGACAGCGTGAGCAGGGGAGGGTCAGAGAGAGAGGGAGTCACAGACTGAAACGGGCTCCAGGCTCTGAGCTGGCAGTCAGCACAGAGCCCGATGTGGGGCTCGAACCCACGAACCGCGAGATCATGACCTAAGCGAAAGTCGGACGCTTAACCGACTAAGCCACCCAGGCGCCCCCTGAAATCATTCTTATACTAAATGTTAACAAACACTGATTTAAATTTAAGAAAAATAAAAAATAATACTGAAATAAAATTGATTAAAATGTTTTTAAATTAAAATTTTTTTAAAGAATTGAACATTAGAAAGCACATTATTATGATTACATAGATAGTGTTCAATGATGTGCTGAGTCTAGACTTCCTTTTCACTGGGTTCATTGTAGATCTGAATCATGTACAAAGGGTATATTTGCCTCTCATAAAAACCCATCAGTTATTAATAATTATGTTACATGTTATTTTAATTCAAATTTCAGTCAAGTCTTTGGTGAAAAATTTGTCCTGTAGTTTCTTTTTTTTTATTTAAAAAATTTTTTTTAATGTTTTTTTTTTAAATTTATTTCTAGGAGAGAGAGAGAGACAACGTGAGCAGGGGAGGGTCAGAGAGAGAGGGAGTCACAGACTGAAACAGGCTCCAGGTTCTGAGCTGGCAGTCAGCACAGAGTCCGACGCGGGGCTCGAACCCACGAACCGCGAGATCATGACCTAGGCGAAAATCGGACGCCCAACCGACTAAGCCACCCAGGCGCCCCTGTCCTGTAGTTTCTAATTCTCTTTCCTTTATATTCCATTTTTGCAACAATAATTTTTGCATAATAATAAAATCTTTTCTATTGAGATCTTTATTAAGATCTCCAAGGTTTCTCTCTTGGAATCTTCTATTCTCTTACTTCAGTGTGGACTGGTAAGCAGCTACAAACTTGGAACTTCTCTTCAGCACTTTCCTGGTGTAGAGCTGCTCTTAAAATGAGAGGACTAAGCTTAGCTTGATTTCATTGTGGCATGTCTACAAATTTAGATATATGAATCTAGAGCTCAAGACCAAGATGAAATTTGTAGTTAAATATTTGCAGGTAATTAAATGTCAAAGCCATTGGGATTGATGAAATCAACCAGTGAGAACACAGTACATAATTCTTATAATAATACCCAATAATATATGTGCAATATTGTTATTCTATGAATCCAAATATTAATTAAGATAACTGTTTCTTCATGGTTCAATAACATTAAGCTCATATTAGAAAAAAATGTTAATAATACTTAATAGCAATACAATTATTGATGTAGCCATTGTACTATGAAATTCAAGTAATTTAGTCCAGGAAACAATTATAATCATGTATATTCTAAATTTTAAATATACTTTATTGTCAAAACAGAAAATAAAAAAGATTTTTCAAAAACAAGTGCTCAATTAATTTTCATTATTTATTTTTGCTGTTTCAAAATGTTGAGGGTTTTTTTCAGTTATATATCTACATGATATAATTAATTAATATTACTGTCCCTATTTATGCAGGGAATACACAATGAGTATTTTTTATATATATGTGTATGTATATATACTAGAAATGAACTAAAATAAATTTCCTTCCAGGCTACAGTATTTATGTTATCAAGGCTCTATTAGAATGTAGAAATATTATCAAGTCTCTATTCATGTACACACTTCAACTAACCCCTTTAAGTTGATGTTTGCCTAATTTGAAATATATCATAAGTGCATTTACTATATATGTGATGCAATTATTTACATTTGTGGTATAAGTTTGAATTACTTAAAGTACAGTGATGCAAAAATTGCTTCGTAGCAAGAGTATGAAGGAGTATTTCATCACAAAATCAAGTATATTTTCTACAGTTTTTAGGTGAGAAAATCTCTTATATTACTTGAATCTTGCATATTAAATTTAAGGTTAATTTTTTTCTTCTATTTTACAAAGAGCTGTGGAGGGGGTACCTGAAGTGGCAGACTAAAAATGTAAAAAAACAATATCCTGTATAAATAGCTGACACAGCAACATTGCATGTACTCTTTATCTGGCAATTTACAAACTAATGATACTGTCATTATATAGAATATTAATGGTATGTATCTTTTCTACACATTATTAGAAGCGACTTAAGCACACTGAGAAACTACATTGATTTTTACTAAGCATTAATAATGTGAAGAAGGTGATCTGGAGAGAGATCTTACAGAATAGTGACTAGCATTCAAACTGTAATTAAAATGTTTCTATTAGACTTAGTAAATCTTACAATGAACAGGCAGCAAGAGAAAAGCTATTCAATAAATAAATTACTGTAACTGAGCTGACAGGCTCCTGACAAACAGTTTCCAGATAGTTCTAGCTCTATGTATATAAAAGCCATATACATATATATATTGCCAAGGCTAATCACATGTAAAATCATAAATAAGTATGATGAGGCAATTAATTCTCTCTCTTTGTTGACAATTTTGAAGCAAGATATGAAGAACAAATTATTCCCAACCTGCCTTTCACTTTGCATTTAGAAAAGAACTAAGTTACTGAAGTGAACTCTTTTTCTCAGAATCAAATTTAGCAAAGAATTAGGAATATATTTGATATAGGGGAGGCACAATTATTCCACAAGATTTCATTATTCTACTGATGTTTATTTTTTTTATAAATGAGAAGGCACTTTGGTTTTAATCATGTCAATTTTTTCAAAACTTCTAGCAGTTAATTACAAGAAGTGAGTGTGCTTTAGAAGTTGAAGAAGACTGTTTTAAATAAATTGGTATGTGTTAATTAATAGACTATACCAACCAAGATAATTGTTTTTAAATTTCTAGTACTCTGGCCAAAGACAGTTTTGTTTTCTGTATATGTATAAGACCACACTTTCCATAATGTATATAACAGGTAAGTCTAACAGTCTTTCATTTATGTATGCAATTGGTTATTTCTTAAATTCACATTTAATTTGGCTTTACTATAAAGGACTATCATATAAATTCAAATGACTTGCCATAAAGTTCTTCTAAGTTGCTAAATATGCCTCATAGAAGATTTATTTTAAACTCTGGTCTATGGAAAATTAATTGATGTACCTTTCATTTATTTATTCAATAAATAAAAATTAAGTATACGTTCTGTATCAGGTTCTGGTCTAGGTGGTTTGCATATTTCAGTAAACCAAGGAATCAACAATAATCTTTATAATGTTTATATTCTAGAGAAAATAGTATAGCATGACAGAATAAAATACCTCTATGGGAAAAAGAGAAAGTAAAGGGGAATAAAGGGATTTTGAGTGTGCAAAACAGCCAGATTGCATTGTTCAGTGGGGTGATCAGATGAAATGATGGAGTGAGAACAAAGACTGTAAGGAAATGAAAGAGCTGGTCATGGATAACAGAGAGTTTCAGACAGAAGAAACAACAATCCTGAGGTGGGAGGATGTCTGAGATGTTCAAAGAATCTCAAGAGAGCCAAATGAGCTTAGTAGTCAGAAATGAGAGTAGAGAGGTAACTGTGATTCAGACCAGAAGATCCTGTTGTAAATCATTGTAAAGATATTGACTGTCATTTAATATACAATGAAGAATGATAATGGCATTTTAAAGAGAGGAGTGCAATGATTTCATTAATGTCTAAGAGAAATCATTACTGCATTTGAGAAAGTATGATATGGGGCCAGAATGGAGTTCAGAGTTCAATTCAGAGGGAGTTATAATATTAGTAGATCAGACTAATAATAGGGAACAAGTGCATAAATTCTGAATATATCTTGAAGGCAGAGACAGTAAGATTTCTTCTTGAATTGGCTAGTTGTGTGTGTGGGAGAAAAGAGTCAGGAATGAGTCTATGGATTTTAGCTTGAGAAACTAGAAAGATGAATTTCATCTCTATAGACTTAGATGAATTCTGTAGGTAAAGCAGTTTGGAATGAATTGATCAAGAAACCAATTTTGGAAATGTTAAGCTTGAAAAGACTATTTTTATATTCAAGTGATGATGTAACTGAATATAAGAATCTAGGTATCATAAAGATATGTGGTCTAAAGATAAGTATTTAAAATATGTGGGCATATGAATAGCATTTAAATATAAGAAAATAAAATTAAGTTATAAAGGAAGTAGTAATATAAATAGAAAATTAAATCAAAGACTAAAATTCTGGGACAACTTCTTGATAAGAGGTCAGAAAATAAAGGAAGAGCTAACAAATGAGGCTGTTAAAGGGCATTAATGTGGCTGGAAGAAAAGTATGAATTTGTAAGAAGGGTTCTGAAAGCAAAAGGAAGAGATAGTATTAAGAATTGGAAGTGGTACCTGTGTCTGATGCTTTTGATAAGTCAGGTAAAATAAAAACTGAAAAGTGACAATTTAGCAATGTTGACCTTCACTGTTGACCTTCACAAAAGCAGTTTTTGTAAAATGATTGACTTGAAATCCAGATCGAAATAAATTCTGAAAAATATTTTTCTCTCTCAAATTTAACAACTATATTTAATACTTTAGTGAATTAAATCCTTCTTTTCCACAGGACATAGCACAACTTAATAAAATGAAAGAATTCACTGAACCAATGGTTATCTTATGAGCAATGATAATTCTGAGCTCATCTTTATAAAAATATACGTTTATATGTTTAACATGTATTTAGTTCACACATATCTCCACTCTTGCAAATGGATATGAGTATTATAAAGTCTATCAAGAAGTGGGGTCCCTTCTGAGAAAGTACAGATGCAAGCCCAAGTTCAGACCAGTGTTTTTTTCTTTTCAGATATTCCCAAAAGTCCTAGAGTGAATAAAATTTGCTCCACCAGTCTGCACTCCTAGCTAAATGATAAGTATGACCTGCAGTCTAAAATGAAGTTCTTATAAAGCCTAAAGTGTATAAGAACCTGTGTGAAATTTTGAATCATATTAAAAACATATAACTAGAAACAAACTTCTGATGACATAGAAGACTAATTTTATGTTTTATGTGTACTTAATTAAAAACAATAACATGCTTTTCCAATTAATTAGACAAGTTTAAGATGAGAGGAAATAACCAGGGACTACTAAGAGAGAGATAAAACATAGAGTGATTTAAGGAAGTTAAAGCCTGCAAGACATACCGAGTTTTTAGATTAGAGGGCCCAGAAATTTTTACTTTGTCTGCCATTGCTTATATAGGAACAGAAGATGTGAGCATATATAAAAAGAGGGAGCTACAACTCAGCTCCCCACTATTATAATAAAGACTTTAAAATATCCTTACATATAAATTGGAAAACAATACACAATAATCTGAAAAAACAGCTGGGAATCTTGTTGTCTGTGTAGTATTTGAAGATGGGATAATTTCTACTACGATAAAAAACACACATATTAGATAAAGAGATTTGTTAGATCTTGAAAAGTAATAATGAAATTACAAAGAATTCTTAAGAGATTAAACAGAAAATATAATTCAGATTGGGTAATCAAAAAGTGACAGATATAAAAAGTGAAATAATGGGGCGCCTGGGTGGCTTAATCGGTTAAGCGTCCAACTTTCGCTCAGGTCATGATCTCGCGGTTCGTGGGTTCGAGCCCCGCGTCGGGCTCTGTGCTGACGGCCAGCTCAGAGCCTGGAGCTTGTTTCAGTCTGTGACTCCCTCTCTCTCTGATCCTCCCCTGCTTACGCTGTCTCTCTCTCTCCTAGAAATAAATAAAAAAAAAAATTAAAAAAAAAGTGAAATAAATAAATCCATGATAATATCAGAGAAAATTTAATCCTCCTAAAGAAATAGCTCACGCAGGCATAAACATCAAAATAAAAAAGAGTGGACATAACATACTGGACATAGAATTCTACATATAATGAATAGAAACCTATCTTTTCAAGATTTTTCAAAATGTTTAGAAAATGTATATTAGAATATTAAATAGTGGACAATAGGTTTTATATACAACAAAATTTATTATATATATAATAAGTATACATATATTGGAAGATATTTTCTTAAAATATATATAAGAACTTATAAAATGAACAGAAAAGAAAAAATCAGCCATAACTACAGTTGTAAAGTAAAAATTACACTTCTAAATAATCATCAGTCAAAGAAAACTTATAATAAAAAGTTAAGAATAATTAAAATTGAATGATACCCAAATTCACTATATATCAAAATGTGTGAGATGAGTGTCTACCACTTATTTTGCTATTGTCTGGCAACTCCAAATACATTTTCCTCTTTTGTGCTTATGACACTAAAACAGGTTCTTTGCAGACTATATTTCTCACTTGATTTCCAGTTAGGGAACTAGAAAAGCAGTAGGAAGTGAAAGGTGATAAAAAGACTTATTTGTTCTGGTCTCTTGCTGTTTCTTTTTGCATCAGCTCAGTCATGGCCCATCACCCACATAGCAGAAGTTGCTTTTAGTCTCTAGCATTTTTAGGACTTCCCTAAACCAGTCATATTGCACTCCTTCAGAGATAGTATAATTAACCAATGTCTATAGTGCTTTCCTCTAAGCTTCTACCTTCTGATAATCCAATATTTTTCCTATTTCACCCCAGAGCACAGTCTTTCTGAAACTATTTTTTTTTTTTAATTTTTTAAAATTTATTTCTAGGAGAGAGAGACAGCATGAGCAGGGGAGAGTCAGAGAGAGAGGGAGTCACAGACTGAAACAGGCTCCAGGCTCTGAGCTGGCAGTCAGCACAGAGCCCGATGCGGGGCTCGAACCCACCAACCGCCAGATCATGACCCAAGTGAAAGTCGGACGCTTAACCGACTAAGCCACCTAGGCGCCCCTGAAACTATTATGTCTATTTTACCTTAGCCTTCTCATTTTGCTCCTTTAGTTATTCAATTTAATAATCAAGCCCTTAGCTTTTCAGAGGAAGAAGCAAGGTGGAGGACATGGCACTGACTGGGAGCACAGCCACTACCACCATGAGCCTTCTCAACAAGCCCAAGAATGAGATGCTCCCAGAGAAGCTGCAGAAGTTGGAGGAGGAAGAATTTAACCATAGATCCACTCTTTGTACTCATGCAATTAGTCAAGAACAATACCCAAGTGCTCATCAACTGCTGCAACAAGAAGCCCTTAGGCCACGTGAAGGCCTTTGACAGGCAATGCAACAAGGTGCTGGAGAAGGTGAAAGAGATGTGGGCTGAGGATCCCAAAAGTGGCAAGGGCAAAAAGAAGTCAAAGCCAGTAGACAAGGAGAATTACATCTCTAAAATGTTCCTACATGGGAACTCGGACACTTGTCCTGTGGAATCTACTCATGGCTGATAAAAAGGGACCTCCTCCCCACTGTCAAAATTCTTTCCCTTTATAATGGGAATAATAACTTTTATTTAGTAACAAAATATTTCTACTATTACTGCAACTACTACTACTGCAACTACTACTACTACTACTATTACTACTACTACTACTACTACTACTACTACCACTACTACTACTACTCTACTAAAATCCCTATATTGTATCTCTCTGCTGAAATACCTAAAATAGCCCAAGCTTCCCTTAGTGGAGTCTGGTTATAAATCTAAACCAATAAGCAGAAGAATTTATAGTCTTTTTTTTTTTCTCCTGAGAGAGAGAGAGAAAGACAGCATGAGTAGAGGAGGGTCAGAGAGAGAGGGAGTTACAGAATCTGAAGCAGGCTCCAGGCTCTGAGCTAGCAGTCAGCACAGAGCCCAATGTAGGGCTCGAACCCACGAATCATGAGATCATGACCTAAGCCAAAGTTGGATGCTTAACTGACTAAGCCACCCAGACACCTCTAAGATTTATAGTCTTAAATGCATATATTAGAAAGCAAAGATTAAACCTTGTAGGATCAATATTCATCTCAAAAAATTAATAATGGAACACCTAAAAAATTCCAAAGAAATGATAGTGATGAAAATAGAAATGAGAGCTAAAATTAATGAAACAAGAAATGAGAAGATCAAGGAAATCAAAATCAGTTTTTATATAGAGTATAAAAGCAAATTATCAAAAACATTTATAAATATATAGTGTGATAAAAGAAGTTTAAATCCATAAATTCAGTACTGATTTGACAACATAAAATAAATTAATGGAATTGTTTTTGTTAAGGCATAATATAGAAAATATGTAATTATATCAATAATTTTGAGTATTATTTTTCCAAAATTCAAGATTTATTTGTTACAATAAATCCTAACAAAGTAAGAATAAGGGGAAAAGTTTCTTATCCTAAAAAAAGGTTTGCATTAAAATGAAACCAGGGAGTTTTTGGAAAATGGAATGGGAGGATCCCAAGCTCATCTCATCTGATGAACATACTGAGATAACAGCTACATCTACATGAGAAACTCTGAACAGTTTGTGAGTAGTTCTATTTTTAATGTTTTAAGGAAACTCTATACTGTTATCCAGAGTGGTAGCACCAGTTTCCATTCCTGATAATAGTGTAAGAGGATCCCTTTTTCTCCACATTCTTGTCAATATCTCTTGTTTCTTGTGTTATTAGCCATTATGACTGGTATTAGGGGATAAATCACTGTAATTTTGATTTGTATTTCCCTGATGATGAGCGATGTTGAGCATCTTTTCATGTATCTATTAGTCATCTGTGTATTTGTATATCTTCCGTGGAAAATGTATATTCATGACCTCTGCCCATTTTAAATAGGATTATTAGTTTTTTGGGTGTAGAGTTTTATAAGTATTTTATGTATTTTGGATACTAACCTTTTATTAGATATGTCATTTATAAATGTCTTCTCCCATTCTGAAGGTTGCCTTTTACTTTTGTTGATTGTTTCCTTCGCTGTGCAGAAGGTTTTTATCTTGGTTCAGTGCTAATAGTTTATTATTACATTTGTTTCTCTTCCCTCAGGAGACATATCTAATAAGAAGTTCCTATGGTCAATGTTAAAGAAGTTACTGCCTATGTTATCCTCTTGGGTTTTGATGGTTTCCTGTCTCACATTTAAGTCTTTCATTCATTTTGAATTTATTTTTGTGTATGGGATAAGAAACTGGTTCAGTTTCTTTCACACATCACAGACCAGATTTCCCAACCAATGGTTGAAGAAACTGTCTTTTCCCATTGGATAGTCTTTCTTTATTTGTCAAAGAAAAGGAGAGTATGGGAAAAGCCTCCCCCCCAGCAAATCAGCTGGAAAAAAAGTGGAAAAGTGGAAACAGCCACAGGGACTGAACTAAGAAGGGAGAAAGGAGAGGGCTTAAATTCCAGTAAGACTCTATAAACAGAGGGACTGCAGAGACTGAAACTGCAGCTCAATACCTTGCAGTGCTCTGGTGGGAAATGTGAATCTCCAGGAGCAAAAGTGGGTCCAGGATGTCCTCAGGCCACATGTATTTTCCATAATCCCTGAAATGGTGCTACTACACAATCGTGTGAACTTTTTCTGGGGCGGGCTGCTGCACAGTTTCATGAAATTCCCTGAGTGCGGCAGGCGCAATCAACCCAGTAAGCTAAGCAGCACCATCTAGTGGAGGACAGAGCTATTACATGAAACCTTGCCGACTGGGCCGACCTTTCTCTTCAGAAACACCACAAATCTCACTGCCTGCTTAGTTTACAGACTATAAAGAACTTCATAGTTTAACTTCAGGGGAAAACGATGTAATATCAATTATATGACAATCTGTTCGCTAATCTATCTATTCAATTTTCATTTTTCTCTTTCTTTTTTGGTTCCTTTACTTGAATACTGACAAAGAAAAATATTTTTATTTTCAATTTTTATTAAAATATTTTTTCTATTATATATTTTACTCCTTTGTAAATTTTCCATCTTATATTTTACTTCCATCATTTCAAGTTATTCTACTTCATCATATTCATTTTCTCAAATTTTCAAATGTTTTCGTTTTTGTTCCCCCCTTTTTTTCTCTAAACAATCTGACTCGTTTCAATAAACAGTCAAACACACCTAGGATCTAAAATAATTTATTTGATTTTTTGTGTGTCTGTGTGTGTTGTTTTTAATTTTTAATTTTAATTTTTACCCTTTTTTGTCTATCAACCAAACTCCTTTCCATAACCAGACCAAAGCAAACCTAAAATCTAGCGTCATTGACTTGTGTGTATGTTATTTTCAATTTTTTAATTTTAATTTTTTAGCCTTATTAATTCCCTTTCTTCCTGCAAAATGATGAAATGAAGGAATTCACCTCAAAAGAAAAAGCAGGAAAAAGGACAGTCAGGGACTTAAACAACGTAGATATGAGCAAGATGTCTGAACCAGAATTTGGAAACGTTAAAAAAAATACTAGCTGGGGTCAAAAATAGATTAGAATCTTTCTCTATTAAAGAAGTAAAAGCTAAGCAGGATGAAATAAAAACTGCTATAACTGAGCTGCAATCTCAAATGCATGCCATGGTGGCAAGGATGGATGAGGCAGAGCAGCGAATCAGTGATATATATCAAAATGTAGCATAAAGAAAGATGTGACAGCAAAATGATGATATATATCTTTTCTCTCATCTTAGTACATGTTATTGGGGAAAAAAGATTTTTAAAAATACATGGTGTTTTTTTCTATTTAAATATTGTTTCTTATTATGTCTCATTTCATATTTTACCCATCCAATCCTTTTAAAATGATGCTCAATTCGGCCTCTGTGTAGTGCAGCCTCACAGGACTCATGCCTACTTGCAAGGCAGGGAGATATTCCAGCCAGGGCAGCGGAACAATGGTGTTAGACCTCAAGGCTGCAGAAAAATCACAGTGTCTCCCCACCTCAGTATGCTGATTTCCTTCCCTAGTTATTGAGATAAAGGAGTGGCTAGAATTCCTGTTACCTTTTTCCTTTATTAATACAATGTCTATTTAACCTAACAAGTGTTAATTCAATGCATTTAAATTGTTTCCATGTGAACATGTCTAAGGGGATGCAATTGTTTGTTTGAAATTATCTGGGAGGCACCTGAGTGCCTGTCAGTTAAGCTTCCGACTTTTGCTCAGGTCATGGTCTCATGGTCCATGAATTCAAACCCTGTGTCAGGCTTTGCATTAACAGCTCAGAACCTGGAGCCTGTTTTGATTTTGTGTTTCCCTCTCTCTTTGCAGCCCTCCCCCCTTCTCATTCTCTCTCTCTCAAAAATAAAACAAACAAACAAACAAACAAATAAGCATTAAAAATAGAAAGTTGAAGAGTCATATTACTAGTAAAGAAATTGAATCTGTAATAAAAAAAATAAAGTCCATGACCAGATACCATTACAATTTAATTCCACCAAACACTTAAAGAAGAGTTAATACCTAGTTTTCTCACACTATTCCAAAAAATAGAAGATAAGGAAAATTTCTGAATTCATTCCATGAGGGTAGTATTACCCTGATACCAAATCTAGGCAGACATTACAAAAAAAGAAAACAATAGGCCAATATCTCTGATGAACATATGCAAAAATTCCTGACAAAATATTAGCAAACCAAAATCAATAATATATTGAAAAGTTTTTTTGCCATGATCAAGTAGGATTTATCCCAAACATGCATGGATCATTCAATATTTACAAATCAGTCAGTGTGATACACAATAGCAACTAAACAATGGATAAAAATAATATGATTATCTCAATAGATGCATAAAAAATTTAACAGAATACAACATCTGTTCATGTTGTATTCTTAACAAAGTAGGATTAGAAGAAATATACCTCAATATAGTAAAGGTCATAAATGACAAACTCATAACTAATATACTTGATGGTGAAAAAGATAAAGCTTTTTTTCTAAGATGAGAAGCAAAGACAAGGATGTTCACTCTCACCACTTTTATTCACTATAGTACGGAGGCCCTAGCCATAGCAATCAGATAAGAAAAAAAATAGAAAGCATCCAAATTGGTAAGGAAGAAGTAAAACTTCTACTCTTTGCAGATAACATGATGCTATATAGAGAAAAACCTTAAGGATTCCACCAAAAACTATTAGAACTGATAAAGGAATTCAGGAAAGTAGCATGGTACAGAATGAATGAATACACATAAATCTGCTCTGTTCATATACATTAATAACAAAGTTGCAGAAAAAAAGTGTTAAGAAAACAACCCTATATACAATTGCCCCAGTAAAGAATAAAATACCTAGGAATAAACTTAACAAAGAACAAGAAAGATCTGTACTCTGAAAACCATAGATCATTGATGAAAGAAATTGAAGATGATAAAAATAGAGAGATATACCATGCTTATGGACTAGAAAAATTAATATACTTAAAATGTCCATATTACCCAAAGCAATCTACAGATTTCATGCAACCTTTATCATAATACCAATAATATTTTTTTACAGAGCTGGAATAAATAATCCTAAAATTTGTATGAAAGCATAAAAGATCTGGAATAGTCAAGCAATCTTGAGAAAGAACAAAACTGGAGTGGCTCCTGGGAGTCTGAGTCATTTAAGCATCCAACTCTTGATGTTAGTGTAGGTCTTTATCTCAGCATCATTAGTTCAAGGCCTGCACTGGAACCTCCTTAAGAAGATTAAAATTAAGCTAAGCTAAGCTAAGAATAAAACCATAGGTATCACAATCCCAGATTTCAAGATATACTACAAATCTGTAGTACCAAAACAATATGGTAGTGTCACAAAAATAGACACATATATCAAGGAACAGGATGGAGGGCTCACAAACCAACCCACCCCTGTATGTCAATACATCTATGACTAAGGAGGCAAGAATATACAATGGGGATAGTCTTTTCAATAAATGATGTTGGGAAAACTGGACAGCTACATGCAAAAGAATGAAAATGGATTACTTTTCTTACACAATACATAAAAAGAAATTAAAAATGAATTAAAGACTGGAGTGCCTAGGTGTCTCAGTCCATTAAATGTCTGTCTTCAGCTCAGGTCATGATCTCACAGTTTGTGAGTTCAGGTCCTGAGTCAGGGTCTGTACTGATAGCTCAGAGCCCGGGGCCTGTTTCAGATTCTGTGTCATCCTCTCTCTCTCTCTGCCCCTCTCTGACGAATGCTCTGTCTTTCTCTAAATAAATAAACATTAAAAAGGTTAAAAAATGGATTAAAGATATAAATGTGAAATGTGAAAATATAAAATTTCTTAAATAAAACATAAACAGTAATCTCCTGGATATCAGTATTAGCAACATATTTATAGAAACGTCTTCACAGGCAAAGGACACAAAAGCAAAAATATTCTATTGTTTAAAAAGCTTTTTTTAAAAAATATTCTTTCCTTTTTTTAAAAAATGTTTTATTTATTTCTAGGAGAGAGAGAGAGACAGCGTGAGCAGGAGAGGGTCAGAGAGATAGGGAATCACAGACTCTGAAACAGGCTCCAGGCTCTGAGCTGGCAGTCAGCATAAAGCCCAATGTGGGGCTCAAACCCACGAACCGCGAGATCATGACCTAAGTGAAAGTCGGACGCTTAACCGACTAAGTCACCCAGGCGCCACATCAAATAATAACCTTTCACACAGCAAAGGAAACTATCAACAAAACCAAAAGACAACGTAATGAATAGGAGAAGATATTTGCAAATCATAAATCCCATACGGAGTTAATATAATAAATTTACATAATTTGATATTAAAACACATTAATCTAATTAAAAATAGGCAGACTATCTGAAACATATTTTTAAAGACATACAGATGGCCAACAGAAATAAAAAGATGTTCAACATTAGTAATCATGAGAAAAATGGTAATCAAAATTAAAATGAGACATCACTTCACACCAGTCAGAATGCTTAGGATTAAAAAGATGAGAAACCACAATTTCTGGTGAGAATGGGAGAAAAAGGAACCCTCACATCCTGTTGGTGGGCATGCATATTGAATGTCCTATGCAAACGCACTATGAAAAACAGTATAGAATATTCTTAGAAAATTAAAAATAGAAATACAATACTATGTAATCATTCCATTACTGGGTATTGCCCACAGAAAATGAAGACGCTAATTTAAAAGAATACATGCATTTCTATCTTCGCTGCAGCATTATTTACAATAGTCAAGATAGGAAACCAAATTAAATGCCCATTTATAGATGAACGGATAAAGAATATATGGTATACACACACACACACACACACACACACACACACACACACACACACCATGGAATATTACTCATCCATAACAAAGAATGAGATCTTTCCATTTTTGACATTTTGAATGGACTCAGAAGGTATTATGCTAAGTAATCAGAATAAGAAACACAAAATTATATGATTTTGCTTACATGGGGAAAGTAAAACACAACAAACAGACTCTTAAAAACAGGACAAACTTCCAGTTCCCAAAGGAAAGGTGGGTAAAAGAATGGGCAAATAAAGAAAGAAAGTTATATTTTAGTCATGAAAAAGAAAAGTATAGCATAGTGAATGTAGTCAATAACATTGCAATAATTTGCATTGTGATAGATTATGACTATACATATTGTAGTGAGCATAAAGTAATGTATAGAATTGCTGTATCAATATGCTGTACACCTGAAACTAATGTAACACCATATGTAACTATACTGGAATTAAATTTAAAAACTTAAATAAATGATTGATAGATAATAGACAGAGATTTTAGATAATATTGTACATCTGAAATTGATATATTATCAATTATAATATTATATAAATATCAATCATAATAAAAAAGAAAATGTTTTATCAATTATCAAATTGATTGAAGGAACAGAATCATTCTCTTTAGAGTTAAAAATAAGAATTTCAACTATTTTTTATTCAAAGTTGTTCTCATGTTCCTAGTCAATATGAGACAAGATGAGTTAATGAATCATAAATATTGAAAATAAATTTTAAATTTTATAAAATTATGCACAGTTTGTGTATGTGTGAGTGTGTAATAAATGACAATTCTAAACTATATGTGGAGGGGTGCCTGGGTGGCTCAGTACATTAAGTGTCTGACTTGGGCTCAGGTCATGATCTCACAGTTCATGGGTTTAAGCCCCGTGTTGGGCTCTGTGCTGACAGCTAGTTCAGAGCCTGAAGTCTGCTTCAGATTCTGTATCTCCCTCTGACCCTCCCCTGCTCACGCAGTCTCTCTGCCCCCCTTCTCTCTCTCTCTCTCTCTCTCTCTCTCAGAAATAAATAAAACATTAAAAAAATAAAAAAAATATATGTGGAAAAAAGATTTTTAATTAATAATTTAAGTTGAATGATATTTGCTCATATGAATATCATGGACCCTGATTAATTATATACCAATAGTTATAATTCAAGACTAGACTCTAAATAACAACCAATTATAATTTTTGTATTATATATTGACCCTTATTCTCTGTAATATTTGAAAGAAAATTGAAGGATTTTAAAGTTGAATATTAGAATGTCTGATTCTTGAATAACAATATGGTTATTGCAATTGTTTCATTAAAAAATAGAAGTTTTTCCAACTGATAATAAAATGTAATATTAGTATTTATAATAATCTTGAGGGTCTTCTATATGCAGATGTAAAAAATCACATGAATAACATGAATTAGGACAAAAAGTGGGATTACAAGTCTTGATCTTCCATTTACTACTTTTGGGAAGTTGGACTAACCTGACACCTATACATGTTTCAGTCTCCTTATCTGTCAAATCGGTGGACTAGGTAAGATCAGCAATGTGTATCTCTTTTAAAATAGAGAAGTTTTTCTATTCAAAACTAATATATGTTGAAACTGAAAATACCAATTCTGCCATATACAGGCAGAATTAGTTTTCTGTGCACTGAAAGTCTCCAACTCTGCCTCTTGCTGGAGTTTCTACCTTCCTACTACAAATCTTGAAACAATTCCACATCACTTATCTTTTACCATAATAAATAAATTGAAATGTATAAATCTACATAAAAAAAGAGAAACAGAACAGGAGGGAAAATTAGAATGTGCCAATGAAATGTAAAAATCTAGAAAGTGGATGGGTGGATGGTAATTCAGTCAAAATACAAGAAAGAAAGCAAATGCAGGAAAGAAAGCAAAAAAATGATATAAGCCATCTCTAAAGCATTCCTTTTCTAAAGCAATACACCATATTTTAATCCTTAAATTCTTCCTACAAATATTTTGAAGAAAATGTGTATATACTGTCAATGAGTAGCACGAAAAATAAAAAATAAAGTGCATTGAGAAAGGATCAATAAAAATAAAGGACCACAAAAATCCATCCATAAAGATATTGAAATCGTCATATATAAACTATGAAAGAGTTGTGTTCATTATATTTAAAGAAATAAAAGACACATATGAAAATACTTACCAAGAACAGAAAACTAAAAAAGGTAAACTAGAAAATAAAATTAAAAGCAGAAAACATACTTTAAATATTGAAAAGAGTAACAATAATTAAAAACTCAATGTACAAACTTGAAAGAGATGTAGAAAGAATTTGTGCGTCAGAAGATTCATTAGAAGAAATTAGACAGAATGTCATATAAAGTCAGAAAAGATAGAAAAAAATGGAAGAGAATAAGCTAGAGTGGGAGGACAGAGTGAGTAGATCTAACATTAAAAAAAGCTAAACATTCAATAGGAGAAAAAAAGGAGTGAATGGTCAAAGGCAATATCTGAAGCAATACTGACAAAGAGTTTTCCAGGAGTGATAGGAAAGCCAATCTACAAATTCAAGTTGAATAAATCTGAAATATATATTTTTTAAAGTTCACAACTGGCCACATTATGGTAAAACAGGAAAATATCAAATATACAGAAAAAATATTAAAAACAGACGATGGGAGTATGTAGTTGACTTAATACCAACAATGGAATCGAGAACACAGTGGAAAGATATCTTCAGTAGGTTGAAGAAAATCTTTGCCATCCTTAAGTTCTACATTCAGTGTAAATATATTTCAAGAATAATGATAAAATAAAGATATTTTCACACAAAGAAAATCTTGAAGAGTTTTCCAATGGTAGAGACTCAGTAAAGGACATTTTAAAGCATAAACTTTACGCAAAAAGAATGTGATCTCTGATGGCAACTCAGTGGTACCTGAAGAAATAACATACTAATAAAGTGGTAAATATGTGAGTATATCTAATTTAATATTGACTCTATACAACTATATTATTCATGATGTTTAACATATAAAGAAATATTTTAAAAATGTTCAATGAAGGGTACATGTAACTGAAGGGTTAATATGTTGTTATATTTTGCATTATTAAGGAAGAAGTTTTACCTTCATTAAAATTTTACCTCACAGTGATGTCATCAAGGAGGCAAATATGAGATCCTAATCTCCACAAGCCATCAGAAATCAACAATTAGGCAGCTATCTATGAACAAAAACAGCTCTGGGAGAGCTTAGGAGTCCACTTAGAAACTTCAGCAACACAGGAAAACAAAAAACCTGAGAATAACTGTACAAAGAGGGAAAGAAGGCAGCTAATTTTGCATGCATCCCAAATGCCAACTCTGCTCAGAACCAAGAGCAAACTCCCCATCCAGAAAGAATTCTCCTCACTGGGAAAGGGAGACCAGGGTAAGAATCTTCCCCTGACTTTTGGGGCAGTGCACTAAGGACCTGCTTTGGTTTCACCCCCCTAGAGACCAGAAATGCTGAGATGTATAGAGAAGGCTAGTAACAAAAAAGAAAAGCAAGGCTATCAGTATTAGCCAAGCAGCTCGAGTGGCCAGTTTTCAATGACTTGCTCTTCAGAAGATCCCAGTAGTTTTGCCATTCAAGAAATCAACAAACAGCACAGCTACTACTATAAATACTCTGCAGATTTCACTGATTTTTCACATCACAACTATTTGCATTGGCAGACACAAGATACCTGAGTATCTCCTCACTCCCTGGCACTCCATCCCATACTGGCAACTAGTCCAGAGCTCTACAGCTGTACAAGGACAAGATGCTAACCTAGTTGACTCACACCCTTGGGTCAGTGCTCCGATCTAGTCCATCCAACCGTGCAACTGCACTTGGCAGTCCTGACGCCCATGACCATCGTCTGCTGACTGGCATGTGCTGTGCATGCCGTGATCAGATCCCATAACCAGGGAAATACACATAAATAGCCCAGGCCCCAAAAGATGCTTGTGAGCCCCCAGATGTGGCCCAACTTTTTTTTTTTTTACGGACCTTCACTACTGGGCTAGCCCTTCCAGTTGTGTACCTACAATAAACACAGCATGACTCCCAACACTGACCTCCAATGCAGAGCTGTACCAGAAGGAACCCTGCAGTCATAGGAGTGCATGCCCATGGACAGAGCCCCTGCAGATGCCAGTAGGCCTGTAGTTGACCCTGGTCCTTGCTGCTGGCTTCAGCCCCCACTCAGTCAAGACTGAATTGTGAAAATATGACTAGATCGATAGTGTGCATAGGATTGATTCAGTAATGAAAAACCTTCCAAAAAGAAAAGCACAGACCAGATGGCTTCATAGGTGAATTCTATCAAACATTTAAAGGAAAATTAACACCACTTTTCAAATTAAAAAATATCAAACTAAAATGCTTCTGTGCAACAAAGAAATAATTAACAGCATATTGGGAAAATATCTGATAAGAAGTTAATATCCAAAATATAAAAGAAACTCATACAATTTAATAGCAAAACAAGTAATAATGACAATCTAATTAAAATCTGGGCAGAGGAACTGAATACAAATTTTTCCATAGAAGACATAGAGATGGCCAACAGTTATATCAAAAGGTACTTGAAATCACTAATCTTCAGGGAAATGCAAACCAAAACTACAATGAGATATCATCTCACATCTGTTGTAATGGTTAATATGAAAAAGTCAAGTGATAGAAATGCGCACAAGGATGTGGAAGAAAGGGAAATTTGGTGCACTGTGGTGGGAATGTAAATTGGTACAGTCACTGTAGAAGACAGTAGGGCGAATCCTCAAAATATAAAACTGCCAAAGGATCTAGCAATTCTACTTCTAGGTATATACCCAAAGGAAATGAAAACATTCTGTCAAAGAACTAACTATTTGCACTTCCATGTTCATTGCAGCATTATTCACAATAGCCAAGACATGGCAACAATCTAAGTGGGTATTAATGAAGATGATAGATAGGATAGATAGATGATAGATAGATAGATAGATAGATAGATAGATAGATAGATAGATAGATAGAGATAAGCAGAAAATATAACTCAGCCATAAAAAGAAAAAGAAATCCCACCATTGTAACAACATGGATAGTTCTCCTTAAGGTTATTAATCTAAGTGAAATAGGTCAGAGAAGGACAAATACAATATGATCTCATTTATATGTGGATTCTATAAACATTAAACTCATAGAAACTAAGAGTAGAATGGTGGTTGCCAGAAGTTGAGGGGTGAGGGAAATAAGAAAATATTGTTCAAAGGATACAAACTTTCAGTTATAAGACAAGCAAGTCCTGGGATCTAAGGTACAGCATGGTGACTATAGTAAAAATATTGTAGTGTATACTTAAAAGTTTGTATGAGAATAGAACTTTAATGTTCTCACCATAACAACAATAACAGAATGGTAATTATCTGAGATGAAAGGTGTGTTAACTAACTTTACTGTGGTAAACATTTTGCAGTATATATGCAACATATAATTTTTATGCCTTAATGTACACAATGTTTTATGTCAATTATATATCAATAAAGCTAAAAATTTTTCACTTTGAGTGATTAAAAATGTACATTGTAATTTTGGAAATAATTACTAATCATTTTAGAAATATAGTTTAATTTTAAAACCTGTAGAAGGGAAATATAAAATACATAATAAATATCCAAAAGAATTGTAAAAAATATATAAATTATCCAAAAGTAAATAACATGAGAGAAAATATAGAATAGGTAAAATAAACAGCAAGGGTAAAGTAAAAATGTTTACATAAAGTATAGTTAAAATAAGTAAATATTCCAGTTAAAAGATAAAAAATATTTTAAACCAATTAAATGTGTATGGTTCGTAAGTACTGAAAATGTAAAGATACAGAAGAAATAAAAGTCAAACAGTGGAATGGGCATGGCATTCTTATTTTAATATGAACAATTTATTTTACTTTATTTTATTTATTTTAAATTTTTGAGAGGGACTAGGGGCAGAGAGAGAAGGAGAGGATCCCAAGAAAAGTCCATGCTGTCAGAGTGAAGTAGGACATAGGGCTCAGTCTCATGAACTATGAGATCATGTATTGAGCCAAAATCAAGACTGAGATGCTTATCTAACTGAGCCATCCAGGTGCCCCATATCAACAATTAATTTTATGTGAGGATGAGCACTGGGTGTTATATGGAAACCAACTTGACAATAAACTATTAAAAAAGAAATTAATTTTACAATAAAAAGCATTTCAGAAACCAAGATGACCCTTAATGTAAATGATACAATGTTTTTATCATGTGATAATGATAATCATAAAAGATCTTGATAAAATGTTTTAACAAAGAAGATATTATTTTAAATTTGAATGCGTACAATGACAGACATAATGTAAAATTAGACACACTTTAAGGTAAATTTATAAATCAACAACCGTAATAAGAGGTTGTAACAATTGTCCTCAGGAATTAGTAGGACAATAGTGAAACAGGAGTTTGTGGAAGATTTAATCAATATGGTTAACAAACCTACTTTTGTGAACTTATATAGAACATTGCGGCCAGCAACTGAAGAATATTCCTTTTATGCACAAACAGAAACTCTACAAAAATTAGCCACATAGTGAGCCATCAAGAAAATATGAACTAATTTCAACTTCTTGTACCAACATTGTTCTCCAACCAAAATATAATGATGCTACAAATATATTACTAAATGGTTGCTAGAAAATCCCATGTTTGAATACATAGCAATGAAAATGAACAAACTACTTCCATGTACAATGTAGACAAATCTTCAAATACTGAAAGCCTAATATTAAAAGAAGTAAGATATATAAGGACTTCAGCGAAGGACAAATAGCATATATTTGCACGTATAGGAGGATTAGGAGGAACTTAACGGAGTTAAGTAATTTTAGTATAATTCAATTGAATTGGAGTGCCTTTCTCCTTAAAAATCTTCACATTAATGGGGCACCTGGGTGGCTCAGTCGGTTAAGTGTCTGACTTAGGCTCAGGTTATGATCTCACGGTTTGTGGGTTCGAGCCCCATGTCAGGCCCTGTGCTGCCAGCTCAGAGCCTGGAGCCTGTTTCAGATTCTGTGTCTCCCTCTCTCTCTGACTCTCCCTTGTTCATGCTGTCTCTCTCTCTCAAAAATAAATTAAAAAAAATGTTTTTAAAAAACCTTCACATTAATTATGGAAGATAAAAAGCCAAAGAGATATGTAACATTATTTTATGCTTTATAAAAATACGTTAAAACATCAACCTTCACATGAAAATGTGCTTCTGAAACACCGTTATCAGATTAACAGAAAAATAATTAATGGGATCTTGATTTGAATCTTATGTAAATGTATTGGATAATCCTACCAAAGATATTTAAAAAATAACTTAACTAGAACTCACAACATATTTTGCTCTGAAAAAATTAAATCATCAGTTATTAATCCGTATTGTTTTTTACTGATTATAAAATCACCAAGAATTTTGGTTTTACTTTGCTTAAGTAGGGGCTGTGGGTAAAGGGAAATACATGATTTTCAGAATTGAATATTTAACAAATTTGATTTAGTTGTATGTCAGTAAGAATCTTTATAAATGTTTGAATCACTGTCTTCTGCACTGCTTTCATCTAATTGCCTATGACATTAGTTTTATTTTATTTTATTTTATTTATTTTATTTTTTTTTAATGTTTTTTATTTATTTCTAGGACAGAGAGAGAGACACAGCATGAGCAGGGGAGGGTCAGAGAGAGAGAGGGAGTCACAGACTCTGAAACAGGCTCCAGGCTCTGAGCTGGCAGTCAGCACAGAGCCTGACACGGGGCTCGAACCCAGGAACCGCGAGATCATGACCTAAATGAAAGTCGGACGCTTAACCGACTAAGCCACCCAGGCGCCCCGACATTAGTTTTATTTTAAATATGTTTTCAGTAGCTCTTAACTGAATTATATTATTTCCCTCCATAACTTAATCTTGAATTCTAGTTCTTTTAAAAACAGGTTAATTTTTTTTCTAAAGTAAATTTAAAAAATAACAAATGTGATTTGCTTTTAGAACTGTGGACAATTTCCTCATCAATATAAGACCCAACTGTTTGTAGTAACTTAAGAAAAAAACTGACGTTCAGGATGATAACTTTAATATATATTGAGTATATAAATATTTTATTTTCTGCTTTAGAAGACACTCATATTCTCAGTGAAAATGATACTGATGTTTTAAAACTTCAATTTAATCCACAGCTGTAAAATTAGAAACAACTAGTGATAAGTCATATTAACAAAGATCAATGGATATGAGTTACAGCTATTGAAATTAGACTTCTGAAGCAATTATTTCTCTTAAAAATTATATGCATTAAAACCATGGGCAGAAAATAACTAGTATGAAAGAAATAGTTTGAGAATGAAAAACCACCTGAGAATATCTTGAGTTTCTGAAAATTAACTAGAAGCTTGAGTATTCTTGGTAAACAAAGTTAAAAGAAAGAAAAGGAGAGAAGTCAAGAAAAAAAAAACAGAAAAAAGCAAACTTGGAAGAAAAGAAACATGGTTTATTTCATAAATCATTTAAATAAAACTACTTTCTTGGAGAATAAGTGATTTGAAAAATTAGAACAATTTTTGCTACCTACATGAAGGAAAGTAATACTGTAGTGATGATTTATCTGAATTCAGCAGAAAATCAGCTAAAAGAAATAGACCTTCCATATGCCGTAAGATCTACAGGATGTCATCCTGTGAGGCAAGATCTTATGGTTTATCATTTTACCTACAGCATAAATATAGATCTTTGTTATTAAACTCTGCTTCTAATGAATATTATAGCCTGGTACACACACATGTTTTACTTTGAGTAATAGCAACATCCAATATTAGTAGTATTTCTTGACTATAATTTTCTGAAACTGTGAAATGTTTTGCAATTATAAAAGTAACATGAAACCAAATTCACTCAAAACAAGTCCTAGAGAAAATTTTATCAACCTCATAATGTTCAATTACACTAATATAAAGTGTAAATAAAACTATTTTAAGACAAGTGCATGTTAATGCAAGACACTGTGTTTGTTTTTGATACTTAAAAGGTCATTGAAGTTGAATCTCTGCATTTATTTCATTCAGTGAATGAAATAAAATACAAGAAGTTCTTAGTTTGAAAGACATGCTATGGAAGTTCAAAGAAAGTATAATTCATTCTATTTTAAAGAAACCAGGGAAACTACTTAGGGCAAATGCTATCTAAGATAAATGTTGAAGGATAAGTAAAAGGTTGACAGACAAGGCAAATATGGGATCAGGTAAAAAAGAACATAAGTAGTGGCTTAGAATTGTGATTGTAAAGATAGAGCAATTCTGTTTGTGGGAATATGAAATATTCATAACAGTAATAAATTATATGTCCAGTAAGAGAGGGAAATAAAAACAGGAAGGGCTTTATATACCATTTTAAGGAATTTGCAATTATTTACTTTGTTATATAGAAAGAGAATCAATGAAGACTTTTTAAGGAAAGGGATCACATAGATCCATAGATTCAAATACTATTTAGAAGACTAGATTAGAGAAGGAATAGGATGAAGCAGAAAACCGGTAAGAAGTTATTGATACCACCATTGGAAGCCTAGAATTAGGAGAATGTCAGAGGAATGCAAAGGACTGTATTTGAAAGACTTTTTAATTAAAATCAAGAGTGGTTGGTTACTAATTTGTAGAGATCAAAAGGAAGAAAAGGGGAAAGAATGGTTTCATGTTTCAGAAAAATACACCAAAACTAAATAACTTAAAAAAAAACACAGTAATTTATTATTGTTAATGGATATCTTGGCTAACCAGCCATTTTTGCTGAACTGAGCCAAGCTTAGCTAATGTTAGCTGGGTTTGCTACTGTATTTGCAGACACCTGCTGGGTCAGCTGGAGACTGGCTAATCTACTATGCTCTGAGCTGGGAAGCATGGTCTCTGCTCCATGTAGTACCTACTCCTTTAGTAAATCAGACAAGACTTTTTCACTTGGAGTCTAGGCAGGGTTCTAAAAACAATTAACAGAAGCATGTTAAAACTTGGGCTCAGAAGTAGCACACAGTTACTTCTACCACATTTCTTTAGCCGAAGTAAGTCACAAGACCAAACAAACAAACAAACAAAAAGTAAAAAAGTAGGAATAAAGTCTTTTTTTAAAAAATGAAGTATAGGTGGCATACAATGCTATATTAGCTTCAGGTGCACAACATAGTGATTTGACAATCATATACATTATGCAATGCTTATCATAGTAAGTATGGTGACTTTCTGTCACCATACAAAGATTTTACAATATCATTGACCATATTCCCTATGCTGTAATTTCATCCCAATGACTTATTTATTTTATAACGGAAAGTTATGATGAAAGAAGATACAATGTCAAATCAGCCAGGGTTACTGATTAAGAGAGAAAAATTGCAGCTATTTTTTTTTTGTAAACTACTACAGATAATAATTCATTAATAGAAAAAGTACAAGATGTGGGTTAGCTTTGAAAGGAAAGATAAAATCCTACATTGAGTTTCAGGCCATACCTGAATGATCTAGAAACTCAAAAAGTTCAATTCAGGAAAGGTAAAGCAACTTGCACAACTTAAATAACTACTTTAAGACAGGTTACATCTAGAACATAGGATTAGATCTGGAATCCAACATTCTTGTTGTTAATTTATTAATTTATTAGAAGACATTTCAGGAGGACCAAATGATCAAATGTCATTCATTCAACTTGATTCATTTTTTCTTGATTTTCTCTCTTCTCTCTTTCCCCCCTCTCTTTCCTTTCTCTCATTCTTCCCTTCTTTCCCTCAATTTCCAGTATATATTTACTACAAAACATGTGCTAGATTTTATAGATATGTTCAAAAGAACTAAACTTTGCCTTATTTCAAATTGGTTATATAAAATTAAGGTATGATATAATATAATTAGAAAGAACACTGGACACCCTTCTCACTTAGAAAGATATTTATCTGTTTTGAGCTTCAAGTTGGTCGTAATCTAGTCAACCAGTTTTATTTACCCTTTGGCAAATAAATGAATACCACAGAGCAGACTGAACAGAATTAATTGCAAACCGGCTTTTGTAACTTAATTAAGCATTCTACTCCTGAAGCACAAATTTAAATTTTTTGTGTGGCTGCTAATTAGCATACATGAAGTCTATGCTTTAGTTGACTAATAATAAGTAAAGGAGCAGGAGACTGCTGTTGTTTACCATTATCATAGTAGTTGTAATGTCAATGTTTTATATCTCAACTAAAAAGGGTTTTAGAGGTGTAAGATTTCATTGGGGATAGGTATGACTAATTTTTTAAAAAAAACAAAGATCATCTTGTCCAGTAAAAGCAAAATGGAAACAAGCTAATTAAATATGAAAAACTATTTCAAACATGTGCAGTACTTATTTAAGAAATAAAATCCACAACTCACTCCATGTTAAGAAATTAATTCATTTAGTGGTGTTGATATGCGAGCATGTGTCTTGAGTGAATACTTGGTGAAGATGGAAGTTCAGATTTACTTCTATTGAATATTGTTGTCTAAAGAGGAGTGCTTATAAAGAGAAGGTCATCTTGTGTCTCTTGGCAGTATTAAAAATGTATACCCTTAACCTCAGCTGAAGTTATTGCAGTTTACTCATTTATCTTGTATATATGTAAGCTCTTCATAGATTCCTGTGATTTTGATGATCCTGACACTTATAAATATCTATTTAACATATTTTATAAACATTTCAATTAATATTTAATTTATTTTTATTAATTTATTTTTTTTTATTTTTTTTAAAATTTTTTTAATGTTTTTTATTTATTTCTAGGAGAGAAAGAGAGAGACAGCGTGCGCAGGGGAGGGTCAGAGAGAGAGGGAGTCACAGACTGAAACAGGCTCCAGGCTCTGAGCTGGCAGTCAGCACAGAGCCCGACGCGGGGCTCGAACCCACGAACCGCGAGATCATGACCTAAGCGAAAGTCGGACGCTTAACCGACTAAGCCACCCAGGCGCCCCAATTAATATTTAATTTATATGCTTATATTTATATATTTCATTTCAAGTGTTTAATAATTAAAATTATGCAGGTAATACAAAAGGCTCCAAGTAATAAGGTCACTTTCATTCTTTATTTATGGTTAAATATAAGACATGTACCAAAAAAGTCAAATAAAAAAGGAGGCTCATTGTTTAAATATAAAGGACAAATCTGTATAGTATTTATGGTTTTTATACTCCTCTTCTAGTGTGTAAAATTAAGAAATTACTATATCTACCCTCGAAGGTAGAGAAGCATATACTTTTCCTAATATGTTTTGGTCTGCCTTATCTTTTTAAACAACATGCACAACTATGTTAATATATATCTAAGAATCTATTGTGTAGAGAATATATTCATTTTTATTATTTATTTTCAACCCGTTCTTTAATAAGTTAATACTAACTTTGGTGCCTCTTACTACTTATATACATTTTATCCTCAGACAGATTTGTATAAGTTTGACCATATCAAAAACTGAATTAACAACTTCCAAGGAAGAAGGTGGAGTAAGAGAATCATAGCTTACCTCATCCCACAGATACTCCTAAATATCACCCACATTAGTTAAATAACCCAGAAAATGACTTAAAGCCTGGCCGAACAGATCTCCATAGCTAAATGTGGAGAAGGCGCCACATGAAAAAGGGTAAAAAAGGTGAAGACATGATCTTCCTGGGAGACTGTTCATGGGAGGGATGGACACCAAAGGCATGGAGAAGGCTATGCTACACATTCTAAGCATGGGAGCCGAAACTGGGAAGATGAATCTCTATAACAGTTGGCTGTGAAAGCCACAGGGACTTAACATAATGAGTTCTTATAACTAGTGAAACTTAACACATGAACTTTAAAAAACAGCAGGCTTGGCTCTGGGAGAGTTTGAGGGTGATAGGAAACTTAATCCCTGCCCTTAAAGAGACAAAAAACAGCCATGCTAAGATATAGCGAAGAAAGAGCAGGTTGAAAAATGCCTGGGTTATACAGGAAGATTTATTTACTAAATTCAGAACATGTGGTGGAGGGGCAGGGATCTTCAAGAGAGTTCTCCAAAAACAAAAAAGCTGGTGAATGCCATTCCCTAGCCTCAACCCACAGCCTAGATCCATGGACACTTGCTGTAACCAGGCCAGCAGGAACTCTCTCCACATAGCTTGTTAACACAGCAGCGTGTCTCAGCCCTGCACTTTCCTGTGGACCCACCTCCTGCAACCTAAATGGGGCAATTCTTTGAAGTGGCTACAGATCTCCTCTCAGAGCAGATGAGTGCAAGCCTTACTAATACCATGTACTCTACCATAGTCGTCTTCCTGTGGACCACCTCATCCAACAGGCCCTCAGCAGGAGTCCATCTAAAGTAGCACCACAAGCCTGGAAGTTTCAGGCAGCACCACTCCAAAATGACTCATACCCTGAGGAGAGGAAAGTATAACCACAAGAACTGGTTCAACTGTGGTCCCAGCAGTAGGCTGGGGGCAGACATTTAGTCTGATCTGACTGCAGGACCCACCCACCTACAAAAGCTTCTCAGGGCACAAAACAGGGAGGGCACCCTGAAGTTTGATGCAACCACAGTAAGGGCAAATGACTGGTCTGATCCAATTCAAGCCCAAGGAGTCCCCAGATTGGCTCATTAATGACACAGGAACCAAACCCTGCCCACACCAACCATTAGAGATGACTGGACTAAATACAGATGTGGCTCAGCCACAACAGTAGGGTGCACAAAACACACATAATAGAACCATTGAAACACCAGGTTATGAGCAACAGGGCACATTGCACTTCAGGGCACTGCAGGACCTCTTCTTCATAAGGCCATTCTTTTCAAAAGCAGGAGATATGCTGACTTTCCTAAAACACAGAAGCAGACATGAAGAGTTAGACAAAATGAGGAGACAGAGGAATATATTCCAAATGAAAGAACAGGACAAAACCACAGCAAGAGACTTAAGTGAAACAGAGATAAATAATATGCCTGGTAGACAATTTAAAGTAAATGATCATAAAGACACTCAGTGAGCTTGAGAAGAGTGAAGGATTTCAGTGAGACCTTCAACAAAGAGGTAAAAAACATAAAAAAGAACCAATCAGAGATGAATAACTCAATAACTGAAATTAAAAAAACACTAGAGGGAGTATATAGTAGACTAGAGGAAGTACATACCTATTAATAATTTGAATATAAATGGCTTAAATACTCCAATCAAAAGACATAGGGTGATAGAATGGATAAATAGCAAGACACACCTATATGCTGCTTAAAAGAGACTCACTTCAGATCTATAGACCCATGCAGATTGAAAGTAAAGGCATGAAAAAGCAGTTATCAGACAATAAACTATTTAGAAAAAATATAAAATTAAAAATTTTTTAAAAATTAAAAAAAGCATTTATCAGGCAAATGGAAGGGAAAAGAATTTATTCATTTCTTCTAGGTTTTCTAATTTGTTAGCATTTAATTTTCATAATATTCTCTTATAATACCTGGTGTTAGTTCTTACTTCTCTTTAATTTCTGATTTTATTTATTCACTTGTCTCCTCTCCTGTTTGTCTTTTGTCTTCTGTTTTTTGTTTTTATATATCTAGCTAAAGATTTATCAATTTTGTTGATCAATAGATGACAATTTTGTGACAATAGATGCAAATAATAGATGCAAAATTTCCAAACAAAATATTAGCAAACTGAATCCAACAAAACATTTAAAAAAATCATTCACCACAATCAAGTAGAATTTATTCCTGAGATGCACAGGTGTTCAGTATTCACAAATCAATCAACAAGACACATCACATCAACAAGAGAAAGTATAAAAACCATATAATCTTTTCAATAGATGCAGAAAAGTCATTTGACAAAGTACGATATCAATTCATCATAAAAAAATTCCAGCAACAACAACAAACTCAACAAAATAGATTTAGAGGAAGCATTACCTGAACATAATAAAGGCCACATATGAAAAACACACAGCTAGCATCATGCTCAATGGTGAAAAAGTGTGGGATTTTCCCATAAGATCAGCAACAAGACAAGGATGTCCACTCTCACCTCTTTTATTCAACATAGTACTGGAAGTCTTAGTCACAGCAATTAGACAACAAAAAGAAATAAAACGCAGCCAAATCAGTATGGAAGAAGAAATACTTTCACTATGTGTGGATGAAATGAAACTATATAGAAAAAAACCTAAATAATTTACCCAAAAATACTAGACTGATAAATGAATTCTGTAAGGTCATAGGATACAAAATCAAAATACAGAAACCCATTGCATTTCTCTATACTAATAATGAAGTAGAGAAAGAGAAATTAAGAAAACAGTCCCATTTACAATTGCATAAACTTAACCAATGAGGTAAAAAACTTGTACTCTGAAAACTATAAGACATTGATGAAAGAAGTTGAAGACAACACAAAGAAATTGTAAGACATTTCATTCTTATGAATTATGAGAAAAAATACCGTTAAAATGTCCATCTTATCCAAACAATTCAAGGATTTAATTCAATCCCTATCAAAATACCAACAGATTTTTTTCACAAAACTAGAACAAATAATCCTAAAATTTGTATGGATTCACAAAAGACCCCAAAATAGCCAAGGTGATTTTGAAAAAAAACAAGAGGTATCACAAATCCCAGATTTCAAGATATACAACAAAAATATATTAATCAATATAATATGGTACCAACACAAAAATAGCTCAATGAAACAGCATAGAGAACCTAGAAATAATCCCAATTTATATGGTCAGTTAACCTACGACAAAAGAGGCAAGAACATAGAATGGGGAAAAGTATTTTCAACAAATAGTGTTGGAAAAACTGGACAGCTGTATGTAAACTGGACCACTTTCTTATGCCATACACAGAAAGAAGCTCAAAATGGATAAAGACTTAAGTGTGAGTCCTGACCATGAAAATCCTAGAAGACAGCACAGGTAGTAATTTCGTGGACATTGGCCCTAGAAACATTTTTTTTTCTAGATATGTTTTCTAAGGCAAAGGAAACAAAGCAACAATAAACAATTGAGACTTCATCAAAATAAAAAGCTTCTTTCCTTCAGTGAAGGAAACAACAAAACAAAAACAATATACTGAATAGGAGAATACATTTCTGAATGATATGTCTGATAAGAGGTTAATACCCAAAATATGTAAAGAATTTATGCAACTCAACATCAAAAAAATACTCCAATTAAAATATGGGCATAAGATATGAACAACATTTCTTTAAAGAAGACATACAGATGGCTAACAGATGCATGAGAAAATACTCAACATCACTCATCATTAGGGGAGTGTAAATCAAAACCACAATGAGATACCACCTCACACTTGTCAGAATGACTAAAACTGTAAGAAATAACAAGTCTTGGGGAGGATGTGGAGATAAAGGAACCATTGTGCACTGCAAGCTGGTGCAGCCACTGTTGAAAACACTATGGAGTTTTCTCAAAAAGTTAAAAATAGAAATACCATATGATCCAGTAATTCCACTATTGGGTATTTAATCAGAGACTATTAAAACACCCTGATGTTTTTTTTACAGTGTATAGTATTCAAATTTTGGAAACAACTTGTGTCTATCCACAGGTTAATGGATACAGAAGTAGTATATATACATAAAGAAAAATTTCTCTGCCGTAAAAAGAATGATTTATTTTTCCCATTTGCAACAGCATGGAAGCATCTAGAGGGTATAATGCTAAGTGAAATAAGTCAATCAGAGAAAGGCAAATATCATTTGATTTTCCTCATATATGAAGTTTAAGAAAAAGTCAAATCAACAAAGGAAAAAGGGACAAGCCACAAAACAGAGTCTTAAATATACAGAACAAGTCAGTGGTTGTCAGAAGTGAAATAGGTAGGGGGATGGGCGAAGTAGGGGATTAAGAGTGATGAGCACTAAATAATATACAGAATTGTTGAATCACTGTATATTTTACCACCTAAAACTAATATAACGTTGTGTGTTAATTGCACTAGAACTTTTAAAACCAAAAGAAAAGACAAAGAAGAAAAGATATACTAATGAAGAGACCCTTAACAACACCTACCTGAAGTCAGAAGGAAGAAATCAGAATTTAAACAGTGTTCTGCTTTTCAATTAGGGGAAATAACTTTAATCAGTTAGTACTTAGTGGGTTTCTATTTCCTATTACTTATACGAAGTAAGATATGGTTTAGTTGCATAGAAGATTAATAGGTAAATGGTTTGCAATAGTTAACCACAATTTTCCATACTAAAATTAGCAGGAAGGAGGGAGGATGAAGTTAAGTAGATAAGGAGAAGAAAGAGGGAGGAGAGGGAGAGGAGGAGGTAGAAGGGGAAGAGATGGAGAAGAGCAGAAAGAGGAGAAATATTCTATTGCATGATCTGTTCATTATGCTTCTAGCCTTTGACTACATGAATTATATGAAGGGGATAGGTTATGGGAGAGAATCCACGTGGAAAGCCCGAGATTTCTACAAGAACTTCAAAAGTACTTATAGTAAGCTTTGAGTTATAACAGAAAACATCCACATTTTTACTTCATGATTAATTCACATGAACATCATGGAAATTTTGCTATTCCAACCTAAAATGGCATTATTGTTGCATTATTTAAGATTAGTAAACTCTTTTATGAAAGATAGAAGAAACAAATTGGGATGATAAATAAAACTTAGAATAGATAATAAGTAGTTTGTGAGAATTGTTAGACATATATAGTAAGTTAAGCCTAAGTGTGTCAAACATAGATGGGAAGGGAGAAAAGTATCAAGCAAATATTAAATAGTCATGGAACACTAAATATTCATCAAACTTTGGTGATGCTAATTCTGGCCCCATTTTATCTCTTACCTGAGATATGTATGCCAATAAAATCCAGGGATGTTTGGCAAGTTGTCAGTGAGTTCCATCTACTGGCCAGGAGTCACCGGACTTTGGCTTGTCTGCTGTATAAAGTGAGTGTTGCCTTCGGGGCTTTTACTGAACCTCTTGTTCAGTAAAGCCTAGACTCAGGTTCCTGGAACCCCATGAGCAAGGAAGCCTGATATGATAGATAGAGGAAAGGATATATAAACACTCTGTAACACTAGATCTGTGGTCTTCCATTCTGCTTGCTCTGTTTTGTAAGTTTTTTTTTAACCCACTTTTTCTCTTTTGATTTGCTGTATTATTTAACAGAACATATAAATTGAGCATATTTCTTTAGTCTGATAACCTTTCTTTTTAAATTTATTATTTATCTTTAGATAGAGAGAGAGCATGTGTGAGTGGAGTAGAGAGTAAGAAAGAGAGAAAAGAGAGAATCTTAAGCAGGCTCATGCTCAGCCTGAGCCCAATACAGGGCTCAATCCCATGACCCTAAGATCAGGACCTGAGCCGAAATCAACAATCAGACTTTCAATCACTGAGCCACCCAGGCACCAAGACTGATAACCTTTCTCCCATGGCCTCAGGTTTAATTTGCTTATAATACACTGAGACTTCAAGAATACATCCTACCACATGAGATATAATTGAATCCATCTGGTGATGTTTATAGATTAGTGAAAAATGCCAATTGGTTTCTCACATTCATACTAGGCTTTTTTTTTTTAAACAAAAATAGTTTAACCACAACCCAGTGAAGTACTGCTGGCCAATGATACCAGTATTTATTTCATTTTGTTTGAATCAATTATTACCAAAATGTCTCAATTATATGCTTAATTCCCTGCATGTCAAAATGTTTACCATTTTCAAACATTTGCCATATAAAAGTCTCATCAAAAGTCCATGTCGCTAAAGCAGTTTCTCTTTCTTTTACAATGTAATGTTTTCCTAGATGCTCTAACATTTTGAAGGGGGCAGTAGTCTCATGTGTGACATAGTAATAGATCTCCTAGTGCTATACGATGAATGCTTCCATCCTCAGACAGAAAAATAGAAATTGGTATTTCCCTCTCAACCTTTCACCTCTCCTCTCCATCATCTCAGTATACAGACTCTGAGATGAACATAAAACATTTCCTCATTATGTGTAAGTAAGTTTGAAATGTATAAACAAGAATTGCTGGAATACCACATCACATATGAATAATGAAAGAAAAGCCAAATTTCCAGCTACATCAGACAGTTCCATTACTCACTAAGTCATTTTCAGGCAGTAAAATTTATGTTTAAAATGCTAAATTAATGGAACTAAGTTGCTCTAGACTATTGAAAATAACACACACAAAATAAATATTTTAGATCCTCAGTTGATGTGTTTGAATAGGTGATTAAGCAGAAATGAATTCAAGTGTCAAGGAAATAAAATTTATTCTTAAATAGAGTCTTTATGAAGAATCTGGAGCTTAGAATAGATAAATTTAAAAATCCAATCTTCGATACTTAATGTACTATGGACTCTTATAATTTAACCTTAAGAATTTGATTAAAAATTTTAAGCAGAGACACAAGACACCTGTATATATCGTCTGCCAAATAGTTCCCCTCTGTGAAATTTTTTATCTTTTTTTAAGTTTTTATTGAGAAAGGATAGGCTTACAATAGTAAGAAATGAAGGGATCTCCAGCACAGTCTAGCAAAGCAGCCAAATCTCCACTTGTACAAAGGGGGATGGAGGTTATGTCTAGTTAGCTGTTAGGTTCAGATTATTCAGTAAGTTAATTTTTTGATCTACATGTTACTCTTCATGGACTATTTTCAGGTATAGCAAACTTTTTACAAACTTTAACATTGGATGACAACATTATTATAGGTTGTATATTTTGCCATGTTACACTCTATATTTTCTGTGCACATGGCAATTTGGTTGTTTAAAAATAAAAATAAAAATAAAAAATTTATCTATGACATTCTAGCTATACATGAAGAACTATTATTTTGCATTCTGTTCCATGTTTTTACACCATATAAGCAAAAATTATTTAAATAATAAATTATTATACATTATTTAAATGGTGCATTTAATTAAATTTAAATTATTTAAATAATTTATTAAATAATTAAATTAAAATATAAATAATCAAATAGTACCAGTCTTTATCAACCAACAAGTTTTAAAAGAACTTTCTTTTCCATTTGATTGAGATGACTAGGGCCTTGATGAAGTAACAAGTGACTCTGTAATGATATCATGCCTTAGGCATACCAAATTGTTTTGTTTGATTTGTTTTGTTTTGTTTTGTAGAACTCACAAAGTGAATGTCTCTAGTATAGATAGTTAATATCAATTGGGTTGATGGAATAGAAATTGAATCATTTACAATTTAATGCCCTATTTATAAGGCTAAATTAAATGTAAATTTAGTTGAAGAAAACAGATTGCAATCCTTTAACAATGAAATAATCTACCAACTATGAAATAACTTAAAATCTAAGATGATAGATATATATCTTTCTTCCACTGATGGATTATGAAATAGTGCTTCCTTCTTAATTGGTTTGGTTTTCCAATTAAACAATCAGTAGCTATTTAGTAAATGCCTACTATATGTACCATGTAATAGTTTAAAGTAGTTCAATTTTCTAAACTACTAATAAGCTTCCAGTTAGGTAAATATGGTATATATTTTTATGTTATGTAAATAGCTAGTATAATTTCTTTTTTTTTAATTTTTAAATGTTTTATTTACTTCTGAGAGAGAGAGAGAGAGAGACAGCATGAGCAGGGGAGGGTCAGAGAGAGAGGGAGATACAGAACCTGAAGCAGGATCCAGGCTCTAAGCTAGCTGTCAGCACAGAGCCCAATGCGGTGCTCAAACCCATGGACCATGGGATCATGACCTGAGCCAAAGTCAGATGCTTAACATATTGAGCCACCCAGGCACCCTGCTAGTATGATTTCTAAAGAGGTTATTTAGCTCTAATTTTCTAAAATCTCATGTATACCTAATAATTCTTGAGGTAAAATATTAAAAATACTATTCACAGATTAACTTTCTTAAGCATTATTCAAAAAGTTTTTATCGACTGATATGTGACATAATTATTCAATGAAGCAAGGTAAATCCTCTTTCTGAAATTCATTCTAAAAAAATGTATTATTAAAAGTTAATTCTGAGGTGCTTGGGTGTCTCAGTAGGTTAAGCATCTGACTCTTGATATCAGCTCAGATAGAGATCTCTGGGTTGTGGGATCAATACCTGTGTTGGGCTCCACACTGAGCCTTGGGCATGCTTGGGATTCTCTTTCTCCTTCTCTCTTACCTGTGCACATTCTCTCTCTCTCGCTCTCAAAAGAAATAACTAAAATTAAAAAAATTTAAGTAAATAAAAGTTAATCCCTTTCTAAATGAGTTAAACCTTGAGTCTGGGATTGATAGACTTACACTCACACTGAGGACTTTATTCACCTTAGAGAAGGCCATTTCACAATAGTTTCTTCAGTGGTTCCTCATTTATAGAATAAAAACGAAAATCCTTTTTCTGGCATCAAATGAATGCAACATAATTCCTTCAGCTTATTTTGCACCATTTCAGTTTAGGTATTCTGTCTAAAGCAAAACTCAAATAGTGAGTGATTTTTACTTACAAGGTTTAAGAGATTTTATTTTTAAGGAAATTTTAGGTTCATAATAAAATTAATCAGACATACAGAGATTTCCTAAATAACTCCTGTTCCCACATATGCTCAGCCTCCTCCACTACCAAAATCCTACAACAATATGGTACATTTGTAACAGTTTCTGACCCACATTAAAACATCATTATCATTCATTAGGATTCACTCTTGGTGTTCTACATTCTATGGATTTTGACAAATATATAATGATATGTATTCACTACAATAGTATCATACAAAATAGTTTCACAGCCCTAAAAATTCTCTCTATTTCTTGTATTTATCCCTCTTTGTCCCTTAACCTCTGATAACCACTGATCCTTTTACTGTCTCTGTAGTTTGCCTTTTTCAAAGTGTCATATAGTTGGAATATACATACAGCATGTTGTCTTTTCAGATTGGCTTCTTTCACTTAGCAATATGATTTAAGTTTCCTCAATGTATTTTCATGGCTTGATATATCATTTTCTTATTTAGTGCTGAAAATATTCCACTAACTGGATGTACAATTTATTTTTCCATTCACTGATTGAAGGTCATCTTGGTTGCTCCTAAGTTATGGCAATAATAAATAAATCTACTCTAAGTATCTGTGTTCTGGTGTTTTATGGGCTTAGGCTTTTTTTTTTTTTTAATATTTTTTATTTATTTCTAGGAGAGAGAGAGAGAGACAGCGTGAGCAGGGGAGGGTCAGAGAGAGAGGGAGACACAGACTCTGAAACAGACTCTGAGCTGGCAGTCAGCACAGAGCCTGACCCGGGGCTCGAACCCACGAACCGTGAGATCGCGACCTAAGCAAAAGTCTGACGCTTAACCGGCTAAGCCACCCAGGCGCCCTATGGGCTTAGGCTTTTAACTCATTTAAGTAAATATCAAGAAACGTATTTTCTGGATCTTATGTTAAGAACATGTTTTATTTGGGGTGTCTGGAGTGGCTCAGTCAGTTGAGTGTCTGGCTTGGCTCAGTCATGATCTCACAGTTTTTAAGTTTGAGCCCTGTGTTGGACTCTGCACTGACAGTGAGTAAATTGCTCAGGATTCCTTCTCTCTCTCTCTTTCTCTCTCTCTCCATCTCTGCCCTTGCCTTACTCGTGCTTTCTCTCTCTTTCCCAAAATAAATAAATAAACAAAAAGAACATGTTTAATTTTATAAGAAACTTCCAAATACTATTCCAACACCGATGTACCTGAATGGTACAGCACTGAATGAAAGCAGCAGTGAATGAAAATTCCTGTTACTCCAAGTACTGGTCATAATTTGGTGTTGTCAGTTTTCAGATTTTTGCCATTCCAGTAGGTGGATAATGGTATTGATTATTGTTTTAATTTGAAATTGCCTAATGACATATGATGTGAAGCATTTTCACATGCTTATTTGCTATATGTATATCTTTTTGGTGATGTCTTTTTGTCCAGTCTTTTACCCATTTTTTAACTGAGTTATTTGTTTTCTAATTTTTGAGTTTTAAGAGATCCCTGTATATTTTGGATGAGTCTTTGATAAGATATGCCTTTTACAATTATTTTATCCCAGTTTGTAATTTGTCTTCTCATTGTATTTATAGTAGTTTTTGCAGAGTCTTTTTATTTTAAATAAAATCTAAATAATCATCTTGTAATAGATTGTGCCTTTGATATTATGTCTAAAAATTCATTGCCCATACTCAAGGCCAGTTGAATTTTACCCCTGTATTTTATTCAAGGATTTTTATAGTTTTGCTTTTACATTTAGGTAGATGATCCATTTTGAGTTAGTTTTTATGAGGGGCATAAAGTTTATGTGTATGTATGTATGTATGTGTGGATGTATGTGTGTGTGTATGTATGTACGTGTGTACAGTGGCTGTTCAGTTGTTTCATTCCATTTTTTAAAAAGACTATTTTTGTTCTATTGTATTGCCTTTGCTCCTTTGTCAAAAATCAGTTGGCTATATTTATGGGTGTCTATTTCAGGGCTCTCCATTCTATTTAATTGCTCTATTAGGCAGTACTCAATTGTGCCCATAGAGAGGACTACGAACATACTACTTATCTCTGCTCATAGTCTTATTTATGTCATAGTAAATATCCTTTCAGTGTGTATCCAAAACAATACTGCAGCCCTACCACCTTCCTTCTCACTAACTAAATATCTGCTGTACCCTAAAAGACTGACCATTTTTCCAATTAGGCTGGTGTCTCTGGTCCTGGTACCTGGAGGCTTATTGTTTTTCCTCTCCACTCATTGTCAAATGATGAAGGAACAATGTTATTTATTTTGCTGCTATTCATTGTCCTGCTTGAAACTCAAAAATGTAAATTAAGGCTTTAAGTTACTGAGATAAATGAGACTCTTGCCCCTCAAATCAAATAACCTGGTATTTCCATCTGGAATAGATAGGGTCCAAATTATTGTGGTTCTCTGAGTATCCAGTGGCTGTTCAATGATGCAGGACTGTGTATCTTCATAGGATTCCCACAATTCACAGGTCTGATGTTACTCTATGGGAAGGGAGAGTATTTATCTTTCTATATTTTCACATTAACTCCAACTAGGCTAACAGCTAAACACCCATCTTGTCCTCTCTTGATCTTAGAGTAATAGACTAGAAAATGTCTTCCCTGAGGTTAGAACTTCAGAGTTCTCAAAATTACTTTTGGGTTTTTTTGGGGGGTCACTTTTCTAGATCTTTGTGAACCTATATATTAGGTCTCTCATTCTGCTTGTGTTAAGTATGTATTATAAGTTTCATCATACCATAAATACACTCTTTGGATGGTGATGATACATTAACTAGTCATTTGTTACATTTCTGTGCTATGTTAAGAAATAACAAAAATTTGTTTCAGAAATTTGTAGTAATGACATTACATTATGAAAATGCTTAAATATAAAGCCCATTTCATCAAGAATTAAAAAAAAACAACAAATGTAGATATAAGACAACATTATTGTACCAGTTTTAATTACATGAGACATATATAGGATTGATGCAGCAGATCAATTTTATTTAAAATAAATGTGCTGAGAATTATTTAAAATGTGTTGGATCTTGTTTTCTCGAAGTTTCTAATAAAATGCAGTGAAGAAGAACATTGAAGAGACTAATTTTAAGATCAAGGTAAACATGTTAAGATATGAGATTAAATTAAGAGTAATTTCAATAAAATTTAATTTGCAGAATGGCTTACTACTCTGTGAAAGAAAGGAAAAACATGAGATGTTTTAGAATGCTGTGCTGAATTGACATACCTTAAGCCTCAGTGGATATGGATTCAATCAGTCAACTAAGTCTTTTTATTTTTTATTTTGTCTTTTTAAAGCTTCATAACATTTAGTATGACCGTGACATTTTTGCTTCCTCCTCTGTTAGGTGTGAACTCTACTAAAAGTTTATAAAGGTGTTTAGGGAGAAACAGAATACAATCTTTGCCAACTGGAGTAAGAATTTATAGAAGAGGATTTATATAACTTAAGTCAATAAACTCCCCCAAAGAAGTAATTGAAACATCTGGAATCAATAATTTCATAAAACTAGTTTCCTCTCCTCAACTTTTCTTTTCTTTTGCTTCCTGGCAGGTTATGCAACCAATAACTGCAGGAAGTTATATTTGGTTTGCGGATTGAAATATTTGTGGATATGCAGCTGCAAACATCAGTTTGGGTTAAATATGAGATAAACCATACAGAGTATTTAGAGGATAGGATATCGAAATAAACTTATTTTATGTGTATTTTTTCAATTACAAAACAAACAGAACCATTGTAAGAAATAACAGCACTTTTAAAGATCGGTGCTTAAATTAAACAAATATAGATCTCTAGAAATGAACTAAATGTGAAAAGTCAAGACCATGTGTTAATTTGATTTATCTTAGTGAAGACTCAATTGTTGAAATACAAAAGAACATTTTACCAAATTTTATAAGCACATTAATATTCAGTTAGAGTCCAATAAAGAAATTGTAGACAAACCAAACAAAAGAAGTCTTTTACCTTCTTCTTTTTTGAATGTGGTATTAATATCTAGCCAAATGTTCAAGCCAGAAACTTGAGTCATCCTTGACTCATTCCCTTACCATGAATTTTTCTAAATATAATAGATACCAATGAGGAATTGTTTTTTTGTTTGTATTTCATTTTGCTTTGATTTGAGTTTTTGGAATAATGAATTGTAAAGTAGATAAGGACAGGGTCTCTGCTTATTTTACTTTCATATACCCAGTACCTATAATAATAGCTTGTATTATAAAAAAAATTATTGAAAATTTGCTTAAAATATCTGTTGAAAAGTTTTTAAAAAAACTATATAGATTATACTACCAGTGACATTGTCAGGCAGAAAAAGATGTAATAAAATCACTCTATTTCAAGATATAAGAAAAGTGTGAAAAACTTGCCATCTTGGGTGAATTATTTAACCTTTCTAAAATCAAAGTTTTATCCTGCAAAACAAAGGTTACTAATGACATATCAACATTACAAAATGAATGCATGAATTATTGGTGATCAAGTACTCTCCCCTTTCCTTTTTGTCTTACAGATCCTGATAGAGAAAGAGAATGGAAGAATAATGGCATAACCAAGAGAAAGTAGCAGCTTTCATGATGGCATGACTCAAGTAAAAAAATGGTATCAGTAGCTCACTGGAACAATCAGAATTTAAGTAAGATGGGGCTAGTGGTGGATGAAAAGTACTCAAGATATTATGTCAGAGTACATACTCCAGACAAGAACCATTCTTTGGAAATAGTTATCTGAGAAGGTAGCTCCCTTCAGCGTTAAACCTAAGCAGATTCACCACTCAATAGTAAGTGAAAGGGAGAGGGTAGCATCAACTCTGTAGTCTGAAGTGACTGCTACCAAAATCTATAAAAAGTCCAATTACTAACATACTGAAAATCAGCCTAGTATGACCATCATCTGTTGGGAAGTGGGATGTCTAGAGATATGACAGACAGAAAGAAAGGAAAAAGAAAGAGCAAAGGAAAAGGAATACATATACTTGTAAAATCATAAACATCACTCTTCTTAAATCTCCTGACCAATCCTGGCATCACATCTTCAAATGAACTTAAAATTAGATGTTTGTCCTGTAATGGCAATGCCTATTTTATTAGTTATTTTTGAGAGATGACAGAGAGAGAGAGAGAGAGAGAAACAGAGTGTAAGTGGGTGAGGAGAAGAGAGAGGGAGATATAGAATCTGAAGCAGGCTTCTGGGTCTGAGATGTCCACACAAGTCTGACGCGGAACTCGAACTCACAAACTGTGAAATCATGACTTGGACTGAGATTGGATGCTTAACCAACTGAGCCACCCAGATGCCCCTTTAGTAATTACAATTTAAATGCTTATTCCAAGAACAGGGGACATTATTTATTCATTAGCTACTTTGGATATTTACTTACTAAGAAGTCTTAAAAAAGGGTTCTATTCCAAGAGACTTTTCTTTAATAATGAGGTAATCAGAATAATATAATATTTTGGGAGCTTTTATTAAACTCTGAAATTTATTAGTTTTGCCAAAGTAACATAACAAAAATTCTACTTGATTAATTAATTAATTAATATAAATCTTGTTTTATGTAAAGTGGTATTAATTCTGATTCAAGTGTGTAGTCATTGTGTTTATGCTGTTTAAGCCATAGGTATTGAACAACTTTATTTTTTTCATACTGAGTAAATGTTTATTTTTAAAAGTTTTTATTTATATTCTAATTAGTTGACATACAATATATTAGTTTCAGATACAATATAGTGATTAAACACTTCCATATAACACCGGGAGCTCATTTTAACCAGTGCACTTCTCAATCCTATCACCTAACTCAGCTGCCCCACCCACTCACTTCCCCTCTGATAACCATCACTTTTTACTCTAGAGTTAAGAGTCTGTTTCTTGGATTGCCTACCTCTCACTATTTTTCAATTTGTTCATTTATTTTGTTCCTTAAATTTCACATATGAGTGAAATCATATAGTATTTATTATTGACTTATTTCACTTAGCATAGTACTATCTAAGTTCATCAATGTAATTGCAAATGGCAAGAGTTCCTTCTTCTTTCATGGCTGAGTAATATTTCATTATATATATACATTTATATATATCACATTTATTTATTGATTGATTTACTTTTTATTTTTTTAATAGTTTATTGTCAAGTTGGTTTCCATATAACACTCAGTACTCATCCCCACAACTGCCCTCCTACATGCCCATCACCCTCCTTCCCTTTCCCCCCCACCCCCATCAGTCCTCAGTTTGTTCTCAGCATTCAAGAGTCTCTCATGGTTTTCCTCTCTCCCTCTCCCCATCTATTTTCCCCTCTTTTCCTCCCCCACGATCCTCCATTAAGTTCCTCCTAATCCTCCTATACGTGCAAACATATGGTAGCTGTCCTTCTCTGCCTGACCTATGTCACTCAGCATAACACCCTCAAGGTCCATCCATGTTGCTACAAATGTCCAGATTTCATTCTTTCTCATTGCCATGTGGTATTCCATTCTATAGATAAACCACATATTCTAGATCCATTCATCAGTTAATGGACACTTAGGCTCTTTCTATGATTTGGCTATTGTTGAGAGTGCTGGTATGGACATTGGGGTACATGTGCCCCCTTGCATCAGCACTCCTGTATCCCTTGGGTAATATCCTAACAGTGCTATTGCTGGGTCATAGGGGAGTTCTATTGTTAATTTTTGAGGAACCTCCACACTATTTTCCAGAGGGGCTGCACCAGTTTACATTCCCACCAACAGTGTAAGAGGGTGCCCGTTTCTCCACATCCTCGCCAGCATCTAGAGTCTTCTGATTTGTTCATTTTAGCCACTCTGACCAGCATGATGTGGTATCTCAGTGTAGTTTTGAATTGTATTTCCCTGATGAGGAGGGATGCTGAGCATCGTTTCATGTGTCTGTTGGTCATCTGGATGTCCTCTTTGGAGAAGTGTCTGTTCATATCTTCTGCCCATTTCTTCATTGGGTTGTTTGTTTTTCGGGTGTGGAGTTTGGTGAGTTCCTTATAGATTCTGGATATCAACCCTTTATCTGATATGTCATTTGCAACTAACTTTTCCCGTTCCGTTGGTTGCCTATTCGTTTTGTGGGTTGTTTGCTTTGCCGTGCAGAAGCTTTTAATCTTGATGAGGTCCCAGTTGTTTATTTTTGCTCTTGATTCCGTTGCTTTTGGGATGTATCAAATAAGAAGTTGCTGTGGTGGAGGTCAAGGAGGTTGTTTCCTGCTTTCTCCTCTAGGGTGTTGAGAGTTTCCTGTCTCATGTTCAGGTACTTTACCCATTTTGAGTTAATTTTTGTGCATGGTGTGAGAAAATGATCTAGTTTCATTCTTCTGCATGTTACTGTCCAGTTCTCCCAACACCATCTGTTAAAAAGGCTGTTTTTTTTTTTTTTTCCCATTGGATATTCTTTCCTGCTTTGTCAAAGATTAGTTGGCTGTATGGGGCGCCTGGGTGGCTTAGTCGGTTAAGTGTCCAACTTTCGCTTAGGTCATGATCTCGTGTTTCTTGGGTTCGAGCCCCGCGTCAGGCTCTGCCACCCAGGCGCCCCCAGAAAGTGTTCTTTGAATGGTGTCTTTTGGTCTCTCTTGTTGAGACCTTGGTTATTTTATTTTCCTACTCCTAGTGGTATTTGGGACTCTCCACCATGTGTACTTTGGCTTGTTTCTTGAGGTAGCCCTGGAGAAGAAAACATACAAACACACAGGGAACAGAGGGACGCAAATGCACAGACAAATCCAACAATCACACTAACCGAGAGGGAAAACTAAAAAGTAATGAGAAAAGATGCAGGAGGGAAGGCGAATGATAGAAAATAAAAATATATTGAAAAGTAATAAAGAAGAAAAGAAAAGGAAGAAAGAAGAAAACCGATAGACAAAGATCAGTTTAAAGCATATAATCAGATTTCCCAGCTACAATTAAATAGCTGGGTGTATGCAGTGCTGGTTGAAGAGCATAGAGAAAGAGAGAGTTGACAGGGTGGAGATGAGGCAAAATTGGAAATAGAATGAACAGGCAGAAGGGATAAAAAGCTTTTTTCAAAGAGCTAAAGGGTGGATTATGGTTGGAGAGGTGAGAGAAAGATGGTGGTGTTATCCAGAGAATCTATCTAGTCCGATTACTCTTGAGAGGCTTCCTTATACTGCCATTAAGGGTTCCACTGTTTGCTGCTTCCCTGTTGCCAGGGATTGAGTGGAGGGTGGGGGAAGTGTAGCAGCCTCAGATCCGCCGGGGTCAAGCAGCGATACAACCTGAGCGCGTTTGGGGATCGTAGCAACTTCAGGTCCGCAGAGTCCACGTCGCCTCACCCCGCCACAACCGCTTTACCGGCCACCACTGCTTCAGCAGGCAACTTTCGCTCACTCAGCCGCCGCTTCACCCGGCGCCTGCAACATTTCACCGGGTCGCAGCCTCTGCTGCTTTAGCGGGCTGATGTCGCGCGCGCCACTGTCGCTTCACCGGCGCCAGGACCGCCTCCGCAGACGTTATTGCCGGTTCACCGGGCCGCCGCAGCCATGGATGGTGCCGGGCGCACAGCAGTTCTGTTTTTCCTGGCGCCTTCTGGGACCAGGGCATCTAGTTTAAAGTCAGCACCCCAGCCAGAGTTAAAAATCACGGTCTGTCCAAGCTGAGGTTTTTTTTCCCCCTCTTCTCCAGGGTGGTTCTATGAGCAATCTCAGCTTTTCTTTCCTTTCCCTTGAACTCGCAGCAGCTCACCACCACTCGCCGGTTAATCACTGACCGCAGTTGCACGCAAGCCGGGTTCCCTCCCCTCCCTCTGTATCTCTGTGTCCCGTAAGGCTTTTCTCTTCCCCAGTTCGCACTCACACACTTATGAGGTTTCCTTCCCAGTGTACTCTGTCTCTTTCTCTTCCCAAACTCCTGTGGCTCAGTGTCCTGTGACTTCAGGCCTTCTCTGAGAGATAAGTGCAGGCGAAATGTATGGTGCTCCCTGCTTCTCCACCATCTTGCCTCCTCCTGTGTCTTGTTACAGTCTTTATTTAAAAGTCTATATTATCTGATATAAGTATGGTTACTCTGGCTTTCTTTTCGTGAGCATTAGCATGAGAGATGATGCTCCATCCCTTTACTTTCAATCTGAAGGTGTCTGTAGCTGTAAAGTAGCATATAGATAGATCTTGTTTTCTTATCCGTTCTGTTACCCCATGTCTTTTGGTTGGAACATTTAATCCATTGATGTTTAGAGTGAGTACTGAAAGATATGAGTTTATTGCCATTATTTGTCTTGTAGAGTTGGAGTTTCTGGTTGTGTACTCTGGTCCTTTGTAGTCTGGTGCTTTTGGTCTTTTTTCTCCCCCATCTCTTCTCCCCTCAGAGAGTCCCCCTTAAAATTTCTTGCAGGGCTGGTTTAGTGGTCATGAACTCCTTTAATTTTTGTTTGTCTGGGAAACCTTTAATCTCTCCTTCTATTTTGAATGACAGCCTTGCTGGATAAAGAATTCTTGGCTGCACATTTTTGTGATTCAGCACAGTGAATATATCCTGCCACTCGTTTGTGGCCTGCCAAGTTTCTGTGGATAAGTCTGCTGTAAACTTGATCTGTCTTCCCTTGTAGGCTAAGGATTTTTTGGAAGTCATCTTGATCATGATGACATGAAGATCATCTTGATGATGACAGCTTTGTAGTAGAGGCTAAAATCTGGGATTGTGATGCCTGCTGTTCTGGTTTTCTTCTTCAATATTACTTTGGCTATTCGGGGTCTTTTGTGGTTCCATACAAATTTTAGGATAGTTTGTTCTAGCTTTGAGAAGAATACTGGTACAATTTTGATTGGAATTGCATTGAATGCGTAGACACTGACTTTTTAAAAATATTTATTCTTCCAATCCATGGGCATGGATTTTTTTTCCATTTCTTTGTGTCTTCTTCAATTTCTTTCATAAATTTTCTATTGTTTTCAGAACACAGATCTTTTACATCTTTGGATAGGTTTATTCCTGGGTATTTTACGGTTCTTGGTGCAATTGTAAATGCGATCAGTTTCTCTATTATTGGTATATAAAAATGCAACCGATTTCTGTACATAATTTTGTACCTTGTGACTTTGTTGAATTCATGGAACAGTTCTAGCAGACCTTTGGTTGAGTGTCGGGTTTTCCATGTAGAGTATCATGTCGTCTGTGAAAAGTGAAAATTTGACTTCTTCTTTGCCAGTTCTGATGCCGTTTACTTCCTTTTGTTATCTGTTTTATGATGCTAGGATTTCAGCACTATGTTAAACCACAGTGGTGGAAGTGGACATCCCTGTAGTGTTCCTGATCTCATGGCAAAGCTCTCAGTTTTCCCCATTGAGGATGATATTAGCTATGAGCTTTTCATAAGCAGCGTTTATGATGTTTAAGTATGTTCTTTCTATCCTGACTTTCTCGAGGGTTTTAATTAAGAAAGGATGCTATTTTGTCAAATGCTTTTTCTGAATCTATTGACAGAATCATATGGTTCTTATATTTTCTTTTGGTAATGTGATGTATCACATTGATTAATTTGTGCATATTGAACCAATCCTGCCACCCAGGAATGAATCCCACTTGATCATGGTGAATAGTTTATTTTATATGTTGTTGAATTAGATTTGCTAATGTTGAAGATTTTTGCATCCATATTCATCAGGGATATTGGTCTATAGTTCTCTTTTTCTGCTGGGCCTCTGTCTGGTTTAGGAATCAAAATAACGCTTTTCATAGAATGAGTCCAGAAGTTTTCCTTCCATTTCTATTTTTTGGAACAGCTTGAGAAGGATTGGTATTAATTCTGCTTTACATGTCTGGTAAATTTCCCCAGGGAAGCCATCTTGTCCAGCAGTCTTTTTTGTTGGGAGATTTTTGATAACTGATTCAATTTCTTCACGAGTTATTTGTTTGTTCAAATTTTCTATTTCTTCCTATTTGAGTTTGATAGTGTGTCGGTGTTTAGGAATTTGTCCTTTTTCTAGGTTGTCCAGTTTGTTCGCATATAATTTTTCACAGTATTCCTTGTTCATGGCTTGTATTTCTGAGGGATTGGTTGTAATAAATCCATTTTTACTCATGTTTTTGTCTATTTGGGTGCTTTCTCTTTTCTTTTTGAGAAGCCTGCTAGAGGTTTATCAATTTTATTTGTTTTTTCAAAAAACCAATTCTTGGTTTCATTGATCTGTTCTACTGTTTGTTTGGATTCTATGTTGTTTATTTTTTCTCTGATCTTTATTATTTTTCTTCTGTTGATGGGATTGGTGTTTCTTTGCTGTTCTGCTTCTAGTTCTTTAAGTGCACTGTTAGATTTTGTATTTGGAATTTTCTTGTTTCTTGAGATTGGCCTGGATTGCAGTGTATTTTTCTCTTGGGTCAGCCTTTGCTGCATCCCAAAGGGTTTAGATTCTTGTCTTTTCATTTGTGTTTGTTTCCATATATTTTTTAACATCTCCTCAAACTGCCTGCTTGACCCATTCGTTCTTTAGTAGGATGTTCTTAAACTCCATGCTTTTGGAAGTTTTCCAGACTTTTGCCTATGGTTGATTTCAAGTAGTAGCATTGGGCCCTGAAAGTATGTAGAGTATGATCTCAATTATTTTAAATACAAAATTTCAATAAATAGCCTCAATGAATAAATTGAGGGCTGTTTTGTGTCCCAGTATGTGATCTATCTTGTAGAATATACCATGTGCATTCGACAAGAATGTGAATTCCGCTGCTTTGGGGTGTAGAGTTCTAAATGTATCTGTCAAGCCATATGGTCCAATGTATCATTCAGAGCCATTGTTTCTTTATGATTCTCTGTCTAGATGATACATCTATTGCTGTATGTGGAGTATTAAAGTCTCCTGCAATAAGCACATTCTTGTCAGTAAGTTTGCTTATGTTTGTGATTGTTTTATATATTTGGGTGTTATCAAATTTGGTGCATATACATTTATAATTGTTAGCTCTTCCTGATGGATAGACCTTTAATTATTATATAAAGCCCTTTTTCATCTCTTGTTACAGTCTTTAATTTAAAGACTAGTTTGTCTGATATAAGAATATCTACTTCAGCTTTCTTTTGAATTCCATTAGCATGAAGGATAGTTCTCCATCATCTCACTTTAGTCCTCAGATCTAAAATGAGTCTCTTGTAGATAGCAAATATATGGGTCTTGTTTTCTTTTTTTTTTAGTCCATTCTGATACCCTATATCTTTTGATTGGAGCATTTTGTCCATTTACATTCAGTGTTATTATTGAAAAAAAATTTGGTTTAGAGTCATTGTGTTATCTGTAGGTTTCATGCTTGTAGTGATGTCTATGGTACTTTGTGTTTCTTGCAACGTTTCCCTCATAGAGTCCCTGTTAGGATCTCTTGTCGGGCTGGTTTATTGGTGATGAATTTCTTCAGTTTTTGTTTGTTTGGGAAAACTTGATATCTCCTTCTATTCTGAATGACATGCTTGCTGGATAAAGGATTCTTGGCTTCATATTTTTCCTGTTCATTACATTGAAGATTTCCTGCCATTCCTTTCTGGCCTGCCACATTTCAGTAGATAGATCTGCTATTACCTTTATGTGTCTACCTTTGTATGTTAAAGCCTATTTATCCCTAGCTGCTCTCAGAATTCTCTCTTTATCCTTGTATTTTGCCAGTTTCACTATGATATGTTGTGCAGAAGATCTATTCAAGTTATGTCTGAGGGGAGTTCTCTGTGTCTCTTGTATTTCAATGTCTGTTTTCTTCCCCAGATTGTGGAACTCTCAGGTATGATTTGTTCAACTACCCCTTCAGTCCCTTTATCTCTCTCTCTCTTCTAATTCTGTAATTCCTATGATAGGGAAAAATTACCATTTCATTACATCACTTTGTTCTCTAATTCTTCTTTCATGATCCTGGATCATTTTATCTCTCTTTTTCTCAGCTTCCTCTGGTCCCATAATTTTATCTTTTAATTCACCTATTGTCCGGTCTGCCTCTTCAATCCGTGCTGTGGCCACCTCCATTTTATTTTTACCTCATATAGCATTTTTAAATTCACCATGACTATTTTTAAGATCGTTGATCTCTATAGCAATGGAATTTCTGCTGTCTTCTATGCTTTTTTCAAGCCCAGTGATTATTTTTATGACTATTATTCTAAATTATTGTTCAGTTATGTTGCTTATATCTGTTTTGATAGTGATATTTTGGACCCTGTACCAGGTGTGCTTTGATTTATTCATTGAAGTAGCCCTGGAAAGTAAAATAAGCAGTTACACAAATAGGAAACAAAAACATGCAAACATACAAACAAATAAAACAAACAAGCAAACAAACAAAAACAAAAAATAATAAAAAAACTAGAAACCAGAAACACCAGCTACAAGTGAAGAACAAGGGAGGCCATGCTGATGTAAGAGCATATACAAAGAGAAATGACAGGGGTGGGGAAAAAGAAAAAAATGACATTGACCAGGCAGAGAACTAAAAGTCTTAATCCAGAGAGAGAGAGAGAAAGGAGAATAAAGAAGGAGGTGAGGAAAAAGAAATGAAGATAGAGTTGCCCAGAGAAAGTATATGGCCTGATTATTCCAGAGAGAGAGAAAGGAAAGGAAAGAAAGAGGTGTAGACCATGTCAAGAGAATGGATTAAATATGTCTGTTTAAGCAAGCCAATAACCAGAGTAACCAGCCTAGAAGAGGGAAAAGACAAGAAGGAAAAAGGGGAGAATATATCTAAATAACAAGAATTGTCCTAGAATTAATCCAGGCAATGACACAGCACTGGTCTGCAGGAGGGGGCCATCCAGTTCCACAGCTTCAGCCTGCTCCAGTAAATACACAGTTATCCACCATGGAGGGGCATGGGTTGGTGTGGGATGGTCCTGCCTCCACTGTAGGCCCTGCCTTGGTGGTGGTGGGGAGAAAAATGGCGACTCCCTAGTCCCTTCTTCATTGACCTGGTGTCTCTAATCACTCTTTTGGATCTGTCCTCACTATTCCGCCAGCACAGAGGAGGCAGTCTATTTTGCTCTGCCATCTCCCGTGTCCCATACTTAGCTGGGATTTCAATTCATTCTCTGTCTACATTAATGGGGAAGCACCTCTCAATGCCACCTGATATATGGTCCCCCAGCTGGTCACCGGCTCTGCCTCAGCACTTCAGGGGAGGGGACCAGTTTCTCCTGCTGCAGACTACCTTCCCTGACCTCCCACTGAACCCAGAGGTGTTTCTCCTCCTCCCCAGGTCATGAACAGGGCAGTTGGCCCCAGTCCAAAGAAAGCCCTGCAGTTAGAGATGGAATCTCTCTCCATCCTGGTCTGAGATTTTTCTCTTATCCAGATACATCCTATGCTTCCCCAGCAGCAATTTCTCTTCCCTTTGTGTCAACATAAGGGGATCCCTCACCTCTGTGCCTATGCAGTCTGTTTCATCTCTCTCTGTTTGCAATCATCCCCCTATGGGCCATCCAGTTTTCCTGGTTTCTCCATGGTAGACTACATTTATTTTCCTCCCAGACTCTTGGGGTTCAAAGTCCTTTGGCTTCAGCCCTTCTTTGTTTGAGAGATGTGGGAAGTATAGATCCCCTACTTCTTTGCCATGTTGGCCCCTACCATCTTTTTTTTTTTTTTAATTTTTAATGTTTTATTTATTTCTAGGAGACAGAGAGAGAGAGAGAGAGAGAGAGCGTGAGCAGGGGATCAGAGAGAGAGAGTCACAGACTGAAACAGGCTCCAGGCTCTGAGCTGGCAGTCAGCACAGAGCCTGATGCGGGGCTCGAACCCACGGACCGCGAGATCATGACCTAAGCGAAAGTCGGATGCTTAACCGACTAAGCCACCCAGGCGCCCCGGCCCCTACCATCTTATTTATTTATTTTTCAAAGCTTTAGTTTTGAGAGAGAGAGAGAGAGAGAGAGAGGAGGGACAGAGAGAGAGGGAGACAGAATGTAAAATAGGCTTCAGGCTCGGAGCTGTCAGCTCATGAACCCTGAGATCATGAGCTGAGCTGAAATTGGAAGCTTAACTGACTGAGCCATCCAGGCGTCTCCCATATCTCTGCTATTATAAATAATGCTGCTGAAGCAGCTTTCTCAAAAATAAATAAAAATTTAAAAAATTTATATTGGCCAAGACATGGAAACAACTTAAGTGTCTGTCAGTGGGTAAATGGATAAAGAAAATGTGATATATAACAGAATACATATATAACACATCAATTAATATAATTTTATGTAGTATATAGTTAATATTCTATATAATGTATACATGTATATGTATATATAATGTATGTAACTTATCTATAATTAATACATATAATAAAATATCATTCAGCCATGAAAATAAAGAAATCCTATCACTTGGAACAACATAGGTGTACTTAAGGGCATTGTGCCATGTGAAATAAGTCTGGCACAGAAGGACAAATAATGTGTGATCTAACTTATATGTAGAAACTAAAACTATGAATTCATAGGTATGGAGAACATGTTGGTGGTTGCCAGAGGAAGCAGGGAGGGGTTAAGTGAAAAGAGTGAAGGGAATTATGAATGATAAACTTCCACTTGTAAAATAAATAAGTTATGGGGATGTAATGTACTTTATGGTGACTATAGGTGCTAAAAGAAGGGTTCTTAAAAGTTCTTAAAATAAAAAATAACCATATGTGGTTATGGATGCTAACTGAACATTATGGTAATTATTTCACAACATATACATATATCAAGTCATTACATTGTACTTCTATAATTAATATAATGTTATATGTCAATTATATCTTTTTAAAAGAAAGAAGGGAAAAAACTTGGAGAAGAAGTGAGATGAGAGATATTAGAATATCAGTAGCAAGAAATATGGAGGGAGAGCATCTAGAGTACATGAGTCTGTGCCAAGACATTTTGGGGTTCCGGGATAGAGAAGAGATCACGTTGGGAAGTAGGTGGTACAGTTGTCAATAGGCTGAAGATAAAATGTAGGAGAACCACAGGAGAAACTGATGTTCTTACCTAAGGATGCCAGACTTTTTCAAAAGGCCAGATAGAAAAGGTTATGGTTTTCTTTTAACCATTCAATTCCTTTTTGAATATGAGAATGGTCTAAACAAAAGCAATAAGAATAACCATACAATCCTTTTTACTTATAACATGATTTTGAGGCAGGATAATTGGTCCAAAATATGTGATATAATGGACCAAGAGTAAAGTAGAATTAAGTTCTAGCAATGATTACTTAAATAAAGAAAAGAAAAGAAAAAGGAACATTTGCTACTATCTTTGCAATCATGTTTTAATATAAATATGTGGACAAGGATTATAATATAATACACAAAAGTGAAACAGACATATATTATGACGAATTTCCCTATAATTTCCCCTATAATAATATCATACCTAAAAGATGGTCAATTTTTACTGAATTGACTTAATAGCAATGAAGAATAAGAAAAAAACAACACTAAAAGAGATGTTACAGTAACTTGAAATGTTTTTACAGCTGCCAATATCATTCCACTTTTTAGCACAATTCCTTTTATTTATGTGTTAGGCAATAACCTCAGGAACAATTAGGGAAGTATGTTTCTTTGAGCTGGATAATTAAATGCCAAGAAAACTCACCACTCAATATGTAATTCACTCAAAATCTTGTTGTTTGAACGAGCCAGTGTTCAAATATAGGATGGATTGAATTCCTAACAACATCTGGCATGAGCAGTGGACTTGGCCCTCACCATAATAGCATTACATTCATGGTTGGAATGACAGCTAAATGGATGGATGGAGCTTGTTTTTAATGGGGCGGTTTCATGACTACAGCATAATGAATGAGAGTGTTATAACCTCTGGTCACATACACTGTGGCCTGTTGCCCCTTACAAGCTGTATCAGGGGATAAAGAGTAAATTCCTGTTGTCAGATCTAATGGTGAAAGATTTTGGTTTCTAACTTACTGGGAGAACAAAGTAGAATTTCCATTCCAATAATCTGGTTCAAAACACTTCCTGATCACCCTGGTCAATTTGTTGTGTCACTTAATTAAACCCAAAGCATTGCAAATTGAATAAGTGAGCAAAAGAAAGACTGTTTCTTCAACCTTGAAAAACAGTCCTTAAGACAAATATTAAATTAGTTAAATTCTAGGACATGAATTACCGGAGGTTTTCTCTAGAGCTTTTTCATGGGTTAAATATGGCTTGAACTAAACAGCAAACAAAGTCACAATTAAGAGTTAAAAAAGAAATTGAAATGGAAGAGCAAATTCATACAAAATGATAAAAAGCAGAATTCTCACCTCAGAGTCTGTCTCTCTGAGATAGAGAGACTATCTCTCTCACTCTCTGTGTCTCTCTCTCTCTGTCACACACACACACACACACACACACACACACACACACACACGCTATCTGGGGAAGAAGATAGAGAAATCGCTGTATTATTTTAATTTTTCCCTAAGCTTGAAAAGTTAGCTCTATAAGTTTTCTGAGTTGAAAGCCTTTGGGTATTGAGAGAAATACCATTGATATTTTAGTTTGAAAATGTGTTTTGTTTTGTTCTTAGTATATTTCTTTCCTTTACACAGATAAATACAAGCTTTGGCAAAGCCTAGAATGAGTGGAAAGAGAACTACAATGATGTGACCTTTGTTGATGGATACTCACCTACTCATCACACTTATGTGTTTCCAAAATTTTTGTTTACAATAATGAAATGCCCTTGTCACTCACACACTGTCATGATTTAGGCTTCCCTATGTTTTACTAACCTCTTTAGGGAGAATTATAACCGAGCTCATATTTGCAAACATCTGTAGGTGTCTGCTGTTAATGTACATGGAGTGAATAGTTCTACATTGCCTTGAACTTTTCATTTTCTCAGTTTTGAAAACATGATGATCTGCCTCTAGAGAATAGATGTTGCCTGATAAGATGTATTTATTAAGGAAATGTGCATAAACTATGGGGAGGTAGCACACTTCCAAGGAGACTAACAGATTAGGATATATGGCTCCACAGCAAAGCCCAGTGTACACTCTGTATTTTAAAGTAATGCAACTAGACTTTGGGCATTTTTAGGTTAATATGCAAGAGTTTCACTGTTTGGAATCATTCAGGAAACATTATGCAAATTGTATGTCAGTTGAAAAATGAACATGAAAGGGTTAGCATCCTGCAATTTGCTCTATATTACATGCTGTGGAAAAATGCTATAGCTAAACAGAAATGGAAGGAAGGGGGGATCTTTGCTGATTCTTTTCCAATGAGTTAAAATTACTCAATATGTAGTTTCAGTAAAATGTTTATGAAAAGTAATGGCTACATAGGTGTAGAAACAGTAACATTGTATCTGTATTTTTGATTCAATTAGTAAACTGAGAACATCTTAAAAATTTTAAGGCATTTGATAGCTGATAACATTGGGAAAGCTTTTATATCTAATGGTATAAAAGGAATTACACACACTATTTTCTTAATTTCAAGTTTTTATATAAATTCTAGTTAGTTAACATATATGGTAAAATTGGTTTCAGGCGTAGAATTTAGTGATTCATCACTACCATATAGTACCCAGTGCTCATCATAAGTGTGGTCTGTAATCCCCATCACCCATTTAGCCTATCCCCTACCCACTTCAACTCTCAGTTTTTCTCTATAGTTAAGAGTCTCTTTTGGTTTGCTTCCCTCTCTCTCTCTTTCCCCACACTCCTATGTTCACCTGTTTTGTCTCTTAAATTCCACATATGAGTGAAATCATATGGTATTTGTCTTCCTCTGACTGACTTATTTCGCCTAGCACAATACACTCTAGCTTCAACCACATCATTGCAAATAGGAAAATATCATTATTTTGGGGGACATATTTTGAATTTATGTTTGTGTATGGCGTAAAAAAAATGGTCCAGTTTCATTCTTCTGAATGTTGCTGTCCAGTTTTCCCAACACCATTTGCTGAAGATACTGTCTTTTTTCCACACACACTGCTTATTAAGCTCTTCTTCAAGACTTATTCACCAGAATAAGACTTACTCACCAGATTATATTTAAACATATACAGATTATATAAATATAATCTTAGTGATTGAAACACCATCAGCACTTCAAATATGTTCCAAGGTTTTCAAAGCTTGTAATTTGAATTACAAATACCACGACATCAATGTAAATGTTTAACATGAAGGGGAAAGTACTAGTTCACATACAAGAAAATTTTAAGATGAGGGGATAAAGGTAATAGAAATCAGGAATTTTACAAATTTTTGTTTTTATGTAACTTTATGTACGTAATTTGTGCATGTGTGCCAAGGAACAGGTATTTGAGATACATGAAAACCTTTAGTATTATGAGTACATAAAGAGACTATTCCTGGATTTTAGGAAAATAGCTACTTTCTTGTTAATTATACATGTTACTCCAACAGAAGATGAAAGAGTATACCAAAGCAATTTTTAAATTATTCCATCTGCTGTTGGTCAATATTCTTAATAAATGTTTCAAAATTTTATTTGGAAAATATCACTTATTTTATTTTATTTTATTTTAATTTTTATGCCTTTATTTTACTTTGAGAAACAGAGAGCGAGTGGAGAGGGGCAGAGAGAGAGGGAGACACAGAATCTGAAGCAGGCTCCAAGCTCTGAGATGTCAGCACAGAGCCCAACGTGGGGCTCGAACCCACGGACTGTGAGATCATGACCTGATCATAAGCTGAGCTGAAGTTGGACACTTTACCGACTGAGCCACCCAGGCACCCCATAAATATCACTTATTTTAGAAACAATAAAACAAAGTATGAATAAATATTAACATATTAAAATCTTAATGTTAGTTGCACTAAAAAAATCAACTGTCAGGACCCCAATTATATCAATTTTAAAAGGCTTTTTTCCATTAGGGTTTATAAAAGCAGAGACAAATTTTAAGCAAACTAGCATGAATTTATTCCTTGGCAAGTCATAGAAAGAAACTACACTAGGTAGAATTATCACCTGAAGGAAACGTTGTTTGCAACATATAAGAATATCATAGGTAATAGCTTCCAAAGCTGTGACTCCCCACTCAACGGTAAATGAGTTCCTTTTATTTAGAGTTAAATTAAATATTTAGAAAGAGGAACTTTGTCATTGTATGGTGGGCATAGTTCACACATGTACCCTAAAGAAACATGCCAATACATACATTGTATGTTACATAAATGAGACTCATACTCTTTCTTGGGCAAAGATTGTAGTATTATAATGAGGTAATGATACAGTTGGTCACTCTTTGAGTCACTCCATGGTCCATCTGCACAGGAATGGGTTAAAGGTTAAGCTTAAACTGGTCTTGGTGGTCTGAGCCACAATAGCTCTTTGTCCAGGTGCTTGTTATTGCCTGAAGTATAGTTTTGTTTCCATCATGGGATGCTATGCCCCTGAGTTAAGAGATAACCTAGAAAGAAAAGCTTGGGGAAAAAATGTGAGACAAAAGTTGGTAGGTACAAGCAGGTGAACAATAAAAGTCAGGTCTTGGGGTCTAGCTGGTGGCACAACCTTTATAGTGAAGTAATCTGTCAAAGAAACTGTTACATGACTTCTCTTCTCTACATGTTGTGCTTTAATTTTTTTATATCTTTTTTATAATTTTTTTTTGTTTTTTAATGTTTATATCTTTTTGAGAAAGAGAGAGAGAGAGTGCAGGGTAGAGGCAGAGAGAGAGGAAGACATAGAATCTGAAGCAGGCTCCAGGCTCCGAGCTGTCAGCACAGAACCTGATGTAGGACTTGAGCTCAGAAACCATGAGATCATGACCTGAGATGAAGTTGGATGCTTAACCAACTGAGCCACCCAGACACCCCTATGTTGTGCTTTAAATCAGAGGTATCACTTACTGAACATAGAATTAGTGTCTATGTATAATTATTTACTAGGCCACATTCCTTGAAAAATTTTTTTTAATTTGGCATTTTGTAGGGTACATGGCCCCAAAGAATAAATATGGTATTATTTTTTTTTTGTGCTAGTGATTCTAGAATTGTGAAAACACAAATACACAAAGACATGAAAAAGAAACAATAAAATTTCTCCATCTTTGATCCAACTGTAGTGTGCTGGTTTCCTTCAGTCTTAATATTTATTATGGAGATATTTAAAGCCAAATTTCAATATAACTCTATGTGCTTTGTTAAAAAGCACACATTGTTAATTCATCGAAACACTAAAATACATTATATTTTAAAAGACATAATTATAAATCTCTTTTCAAGTATCACTTTGTCATCTGTTAAAGAAATTATTCTAATACTTGTTAAAATAGTAAGGCAGGCTTTATTCAAGACTAATTTTTTAATGTTTTATTTATTTCTGAGAGAGAGAAAGAGAGCAGGGGAGGGTCAGAGAGAGAGGGAGACACAGAATATGAAGCAGGCTCCAGGCTCTGAGCTGTCAGCACAGAACCTGACATGAGGCTCGAACCCATGAACCATGAGATCATGACCTGAGCTGAAGTTGGACGCTTAACCAACTGAACTACACAGGCACACCTATTCAAGACTATTGAGATAGGTGTCAAGACTATCACAATAGGGGGAAAAGATGGAGCTCAACCTCAAATACAGTAAGAACAAGTAGGGATTTATGGTCAAGGAGCACATTGGCTGGGGGTGTGATTGGGAGGGAGGTGGTGAATACAAAATTACTAAGAAGAAACATCGAGGTTAGCGGGAATTCTTGTTAAACTGATCCAACAGAATTCTTACTAAAGTTAGGCCAGGGTACTCAGATATCACCTGGGGATGGTGGAGGGTCAAGAATTTGATAAAATGTCAATGATTAGATGTCAAAGACAGAAGGACATTCTTTACACTGACTTAGCAAAATTTTTGCTATAACTGGACTAAGAAAGGATAAACATAGAAGCCCAGGATCTAGGTCTAATTGAAAAGAAGACTAGAGGAGGCTGACTAAAGTTTGGTCAAGGAGAGAATCATCACATGTCACAGAAATAAGGAGGTAATACATTGTATCCCAAGTACCTGCAAGAGTGACGGGAAAACAAGAAAGATTCAATAAGCCTTTGTTAAATGAATAAATAAATGTATGAAATGTCTGTGTAGATTTTATTTATTTTTGTTCCTATTTAATATTTTAAAAACAGGTTTTGTGACATTATTTGACAATACACACATATAATAACATTGTAAAATATTGGATCTTTGGACTGGTTGATGTTAATAGGAAGCACATATGGGATAAATCTTCACAGTTTGAAAATCATGGCTCCATTTTTTCAAGCCTCTTCTTTTACAGACCAAATATTCTAGAGAAGAAAGACAGGTAAACACCATATACGTAAGGAAATAGATAAATGGAACAAAATTGAATAGTTTTCAGTGTATTGAAAGAAGTAAAATCTAGTGCGTAGTAGAGGAGACTTGGTTAAAGGGAGAGGTGCTAAGAACTCCTTGGAAAAGTCAGCCATGCACCATCCTGAGATAATTCCTCCAGGCAGAGTGACATGTTCCAAAAGGCTATTCCAAAGGAGAAAGGCCCGTCTGAAGGACAGACTTGCCTGTGTGACTGAGTCATAGTTAACAAGGGGGAATTTGCTAAATGTCAAGTGAGACAAAGATAGATTTTAGAGAACTTATGAACGATGGTATAAAAAGTTTTAATGTACATAATTAAATGAGAAGAGAGATTAACTTAGTTCTCTCCAGTTCACAGAAATGTTTAGAAGCCCTGTGAATGAAGAGACTCTCATACAGAAAAATAGAAAGGAATAAAGTATACAAGAAAACTAGATGAAAGTGGCAACCAGCAAAGAAGAACATTTTTAGAAAATAATTGGTCCAGTGTATCAAATACCATCAAGAAGTCAAATAAAAGAAAACACATAAGATTGTGTTTTGCCCTTGGGAATGTAAAAAACAAAATAGGGCCGACTTGAAATAAGTATATTAATTTGCCATAACAAAATATCATGGACTGGGTGGCTTAAACAACAAGTGCTTGTTTTCTCACAGTTCTGGAGGTAGGAATCTGAGATCAGGGTCCTAACAGGTGTAGTTTCTCCTGAGACTTCTCTCTTTGGCTTGCAGACAGCAGTTTTCTCACTATGTTCCTACATGGCTTTTTCCCTGTATGCATGCATGCCTAGTGCCTGTCTCCATGTGTCCTAATCTCCTTTTCTTACAAGGACACCAGTCATCTTGGATTAAATCCCATCTTAATGGCCACATTTTAGCTTAATTATCTGTTTAAAAGCCCCATCACTGAATATAGTCACATTTTAAGGTACTGGGGGTTAGAGCTTCAAAATATAAATTTTTGAGGAAAACAGTTCAGTCCATAACATCTACACAGTTAATTCTCATAATTTACATATTTCATATTCATGAATTTGTCTCCCAGCAAACAATTTTTTGTAATCCCAATGCTGATACTTACTGTGCTTTTATGATAAATTGCGTATATTTGCAGAGCAGGGGAAAATTTGATTCTCCCAACGCTTATGTTCCCAACTGGGTTCCAAAAAGACAATGCTCTGCCTTTTTGTTTCAGTTTCATACTATAAGCAAGCGTCCTTTTTGTGGTTTATTTAGTGCCACTGTATTTATGTGTCTTGTTTATGATTTTGCTCTTTAAAATGGTCCCTAAGTAAAGTGTTAGAAGTGCTGGCTAGTGTTTCTAAGTACAAGAAGATTGTGTGCCTTACAGGAAAAAAAAAAAGAGCATATTAGATAAGCTTTGTGCAGTCCTGTCTTATGGTGTTGGTGGCAATCATTTCAATATTAATGAACCCACAATATGTATTAAATTATATGTCTTTAAGCAGAAACACATACAAAATAAGATTGTGTATTGATCAGATGGCATAATATGGTCAAAAGCTCAAAAAAACCCACCTTACTATATTTTGGTAGGAGCAATGATGTAGTGTTCACATGGTTTGTAGTGGTTTTATAGAACATAATTATTGTGAATAACTCAACTGTATATACTGACAGACAAATGCTAATAGAGAAGAAGAGCTGAACTCTTAAGATTCTGGAAATGACCACTGCTATGACAAGATTCCCAGAGGGGCAAAGCAAGACAGATCTAGAACACAGGTAGAAGGTTAAGGCCTGGTCAAGAGGCTGATCAGCAGTTATATTGAGACAAAGGGTTGCCTGCATGATCAAATACAAATGGGAGTGAGGTTGTAGGCAGGGTTGTATTGTGACTTTGATAAACCTTGGAAGTTTTTCCCTCATGGGCTTCAAAAAAGATGCTAAAATTGTATTTGATATAATGGTGAAAATACTAACATTAAATTTAAACCCTGTTATTCAACCTAAGATTTTATTTTTTCTTCCATTTTTAAATAAATTAAAACATTTTAGAAACTTATTTTTATTGAAAAATTATTTTTTAAAGTTTATTTACTTTTGAGAGAGAGCAAGCATGCATGCAAGTGAGAAAGGACAGAGAGACAGGGAGAGAGAGAATCCCAAGCAGGCTTGCAATGTCAGTGCAGAGCCCAATTATAAGAGTGGTTTTAACATAAGCAAAGGAAGAATGAGTTTGGGAAAGTTTTATAGAACAAAGTTTTATTCTTCTAACAATGAAGAAAATAATATTTTCCTAGAATTTATATGTTTTTAAAAAATGTTTTATTTATTTTTGAGAGAGAGAGATAGAGACAGCATGAGCAGGGGAGGATCAGAGAAAGCGGGAGATACAGAATCTGAAACAGGCTCCAGGTTCTGAGCTAGCTGTCAGCACAGAGCCCGACATGGGGGTTGAACCCATGACCCGTGAGATCATGACCTGAGCTGAAGTCGGACACTTAACCGACTGAGCCACCCAAGCACCCCTCAAATTTATATTTTTAATGGTAGTCAGTGATAAAAGCAATGAGACATGTGGCTGGAACTGGAAAACAATGGCATGACGATATTTTCTGCATATAAATACAGATCTACTTAATGATGTCAATTTATTAATTTTTGTAACAATAAGGGATTTATTTTTATCACCAAATTTTAAGCTTATTCATTTCCAGGTGATAATATAAGAGGATGAAACTCACCAGATTTGTAAAGAGGCACACATAGATATCAAAAACACTCACCTGGTTGTTTATACAGACATACTTTGGGTATATTGTGGGTTTCATCCAGACCACTGGAATAATGTGAATGTCATAATAAAGCAAGTCAAATAATTGTTTGGGTTTCTCAGTACATGTAAAAGTTATGTTTACATTACAGTGTAGTGTAGTAAGTGTGAAATACCATTATATCTTTAAAAAACACAATGTATATATCTTAATTTAAATATGCTTTATTGTTAAAAAATGCTAACTGCCATCTGAGCTTTCAGCAATGGTAATCTATTTTCTGGAGGAGAATCTTGCCTTGATATTTGTGGTTGCTGACTGATCAGGGTGGTGGTTGCTGAAGACTGAGGTGGCTTAAAATAAAACAACAATGAAGTTTCCTGCATCAGTGGACCTTTCCCTTCACAAAAGATTTTCTTCTGTGATGTTGTTTGATAGCATTTTATCCACAGAACTTCTTTCAAAATTAGAATCCATTCTCTCAAACTCTGCCTGTGTTTTAACAAATAAGTTCATGTAATAATATAAATCCTTTTAAAAATTTATTTATTTATTTATTTATTTATTTATTTATTTTTTGAGACAGAGAAAGACAGAGCATGAGCTGGGGAGGGGCAGAGAGAGAGGGAGACACAGAATCTGAATCAGGCTCCAGGTTCTGAGCTGTTGGCCCAGAGCCCAATGCAGGGCTCGAACCCACGAATGGTGAGATCATGACCTGAGCCGAAGTCGAACGCTTAACCGACTGAGCCACCCAGGCGCCCCAATATAAATCCCCTTTGTCATTCAAAATCTTCAAACAGTATCTTTCCCAGGAGTAATTTTCATCTCAAGAAATCATTTTCTTTGGGGGAAGATAGTTAAGTACAGACTTAAGCTTGTCTTATCCCACAGATACAACTAGATAACACTGACATCAGCATAAATAACCCAGAAAATGACCCTAAGACTGGCAGAACAAACTCCACACTAACAGCAGCGAAGAAGTCATATCCAAGAAAGTAGGAAGGGTGGGAATGGTTTGGGAACACAAGTGATCATGACTGGGGGCCTGGAGAAACAGGTTATGACACAGAGAAGCCTGCACAAGGAAGGCAAATACCCATAACACTTGGCTCTGAAAGCAAGAGGGACCAAATTTCTTGAGTTCTTACAACCAACTGCACTTAAAATCTGGAATTTTAAAAATCAATCCACTTGGCTCTGGGAGAGCCTGGAGAGCTTTAAGAAGCTGAGTCCCTGCCCTTAAAGAGACAGCACAACAAACAGTCACAAAGTTGAGAAACATCTAGAACCTACAGGAAGGAAAGGACCGTTTCTCTCCCACACCCCCAGCATAAACACACCACCACTTGTGGGAAACAGTACAGCACCAACACTCTGTAGCTAACCTGTGTCCACCAAGCCCCATGGCCCCATGCTTCAGCGGATCTGCCCTTTCCAGACACACTTGCCTCAGTGCCAGTGCTACATTCCCTCTCCCAGAGGACTGCTGCAAAGCCCGCCAACACCATGTCTACTGACCTACTTGTGTGCAGTCCTCATTTCTCTTTAAGTTGATGGCAAGTTTCATTGTGCAAGCACACCAGCACATAACTTATTAAAATCCGCCCTACCTCAGCAAGGGACCAAATACTGCCTAGACCAAGCAAAGGGAGTAAAAAACTGTACTAAAGGAAAAAGTGGCCACGACGCAACAGCAAGAGCACACAACACACCTAGGAGACATTTCCTGAAGTGCCAGGTTCTGGATAACAAGGGACACTGCACTGCAGGACATTTTAGAACCTCTTTCTCACAAGGCTATCACTTTCAGAGGAGCCTGGGTGGCTCAAAGGGTTAAGTGTCCGACTTTGGCTCAGGTCATGATCTTGTGGTCTGTGACTTCAAGCCCCACATCAGGCTCTGTGCTGACAGCTCAGAGCCTAAAGCCTGTTTCAGATTCTGTCTGTCTGTCTGTCTCTCTCTCTTTGCCACTCCCCTGCTCACACTCTGTCTGTCTCTCTCTCAAAAATAATAAATAAACATTAAAAAAATAAGGCCATCGCCTTCAAAAGCAGGAGACATTGCACCTTTCCTAACACACAAAAACAGACTCAGAGAGTTAGACAAAAATAGAAGACAGAGAAACATATCGCAAATAAAAGAACAGGATAAACCAAAGCAAGACACTTAAGCATAACAGAGTTAAGTAATATGCCTAACAGAGAATTTAAACTAATGGTCATAAAGAGATACTGGACTTAAAAAAGAAGAGGACATCAGTGAGACCCTTAACAAAGAGATAGAAAAGGACCAATCAGAGATGAAGAACACAAAAAATGAAATTTAAAATACAAATGATGTAATAACTTGCAGACTAGAGGAAACAGAGGAATAAACTAATGGCCTATAAGACAGAGTAATGGAAAATAATTAAGCTGAGCAAGTGTTAGAAAAAAACGCAAAATGAAAACAGACTTAGGGAACCAAGTAATTCTATCAAGCATAGTAATATTTGCATTATAGGGATCCCGGAAGAGAGAGAAAAGGGGGCAGAAAGATTATTTGAAGGAATAATAGCAGAAAACATCCCTAACCTGGGAAAGGAAACAGATATCCAGATCCCAGAAAACACGGAGATCCTCCCATGCAAATTAAACCAAAGGACGTCCACACAAAGACACACAGTAATTAAAATGGCAAAATGTAGTGATAAGGAAAAAAGTTTTAAAGCAGCAAGAAAAAAAAGACAGTTACAATAAGGGAAGCCCCATGAGGCTATCATCAGAGTTTTCAGCAGAAAATTTGCAGGCCAGAAGCGAGGGTCATGATATACTTAAAGTATTAAAAGTTGAAAAAGAAGATTTTAGCCAAGACTACTCTATCCAGGAAGAATAGAAAGAAAAATAAAGGGTTTCTAAGAAACAAAAACTAAAGGGGTTCATGAAAACTGAACCTACCAAGCGAGAAATAGTAAAGGAGACTCTGTGAGTGGAAAGGAAAGACAGTAAGTGAAAGTACGAAAAGTAGGATTCGGAAAAACAGTAAAAATAACTATGTCTGTAAAAATCAGTCAAGGGATTTGCAAAATAAAAAGATGCAATATGACAGCATATTCATAAAACTTATGGTAGGGAAGGAGTATAGAATGGGTTCAAACTCATGGCACCACCAACTTAATACAGATTTCTATATGCAGAAGATGTATACAAAACTAACAGTAACCAGAAATCAAAACTCAATATACATAAGAAGAATGGAGAGAAAGGGATTCAAGTATATCACTCAGCTAACCATGAAAGTGAAAAAAAAAGACTAGAGGAAAAAAAAGTAACAAAACAGCAATAAATACATTCCCATAATTAATTACTTTGATTATAAATGGACTAAATGTTCCAATAAAACAACATAAGGTGAGAGAGTGGATAAAACAAACCAGACCCATTTATATGCTGCTTACAAGAGATACATTTAAGACCTAAAGTCACTTACAGATTGAAAGTGAGGGAATTGATAAACATTTATTATACAAAAGGATGTCAAAAGAAAACTGGGTAGCAATACTTATATGGGACAAAGTAGACTTCAAAACAAAGACTATAGAAAGAGACAAAGAAGAGCACTATATAATAATAAAGGGGACAAGGCAACAAGAAGATATAACAATTATAAATATTTAAAGATGCAAAATGGGAGCACCCAAATACATAAAACAATTAGTACCAAAAACTAAAGGAACTAAACCAAAGTAATGAAAACAATAGTAGGCGACTTTCGCACTTTTCTTACACTCACTTATGGTCTTTCCTTTCTACTCACAGAGTCCCTGCTACTACTATTTTTGGTATGGTGGGTTTAGTTGTCATGAACTCCTTTAATTTTTGTTTGTTTGTGAAACTATCTCTCCTTCTATTTTGAATGATAGCTCTGCTAGATGGAATATTCTTGGATGCTGATTTCTCCTTTTTAGCACTTTGAATACATCATGCCACTCTTTGGCTTGGAAGGTTTCTGCTGAAAAAAAAAAAAATCCCTTGTCAGATTTATGGAGTTTCCCTTGTAAATTTTTGTCTTCTTTTGTCTTTCTGTTCTAATTCTTTTTACTATTATATTTTGCCAATTAAACTACAATGTGTCTTGGTGTGGATCTGCTTTTGTTAATTTTGATGAGTATTCTCTGTGGCTTCTGTATCTGGATGTCTGTTGCCTTCCCTAGACTAGGAAAGTTTTCAGCTATTATTTCTTCAAATAAAATTTCTGCCCTCCACTACCTGCCTCCCCTCTCTCTCTTCTGGGACTCCTATAATATGAATGTTATTATGATTGATGGAGTCACTGAATTCCTTAAATCTATTCTTATTTTGCATAATCCTTTTTTTCCTCTTTCATTGACTTAACTTACTTTCCATTATTCTCTTTGGACATTAATTCATTCCTCAGCGTCTTCCAGGCTGCTGTTCATTTCATCAAGTATGTTTCTTATTTCATTTTTTGAGCTATTTCTCTCTACAATTCTTTTTCTCTGTGTTAAGGGTCTCACTCATGTCTTCCACTCTTTTCTAAAGTCCGGTAAGTATTCTTATGATCATTACTTTAAATTCTCTATCTGGTATGATACTCATATCTGTTTCTCTTAAGTCTATTGCAGAGGTCTAGTTCTGTTCTTTCATTTGGGATAAATTTCCCTGTCTCCTCATTTTGTCTGAGTATTTGTGCCTGTTTCTCTGTGCTGGGAAAGTCAGCTAAATCTTTTGTTCTTGAGGGTAGTGGCCTATGACAAAAAGGTCCTAAGGGCACCTGGGTGGCTCAGTCAATGAAGCCTCCAACTTTGGCTGAGGTTATGCTTTGAGCCCCATGTCTGGCTCTATGCTTGCAGCTCAGAGCCTCGCCCTGCTTCGGATTCTGTGTCTCCCTCTCTCTCTCTGCCCCTTCCCTGCCCCCACCCCCATTGGTACTCTATCTCTCTCTCTCAAAATAAACATTAAAAAATTTAAAATAAATAAAAATTTTAAAAAATTAAGAAAAGGTTCTTTAGTCTCTTGCCATGAAGGGGATACCTTGTTCCCCAGGGACTGGTATTTCTGGGAGTGTCTCCAATGTGTGCTGTGTGTGCTCTGCTCTTTTGTCCTGGCTGTTTTATCCTTCAGGCCAGTCATCTGCAGAGGTTTTCTTTGCCTGTTGTGGGAAATGTTTGGTCCCTGTCCTGAATATGGTTTATTTTAACTAAGCGTGTTCTGGTCTGTTTGTGAAATGAGACCTGTCACCATCACCACCTGAACTGAGGCTCTGCAAAAGAGGAGATGAGTATAGATTTGGGCTTGTCTTCTGCAGTGTGGGGATGTGGGGCTTGGTGTAAGCAAATTAAGTAGCAGGTGTGGGTGCTGCACTTGTTCCCACAGATGCCCTGTGCTTATCGCTGTGCTTATGCAAAGGAAGGAATTTGCACCAGCCACTTCCTTGGTTTCTGGAGGAGGCTCTCTGTGAATGCTGTCTCTGTGGGATGTGCTCCAAAATGAGCAAATAACCTCCCCATCGTGTGCCCCAGGCACTCTTTATATTGCTATTTCCACGCTGTATATTTGTGGTTTGTTTGTCAGCCTTCTTTCTAGTATCAATCCCAATTCCTCTGGGGTCCCCTAAGGCAAGCACAATGACCTTTAAAACTCCAGGCTTTAAGCCACACTGATTGTAAAAATTCATGAAATTTTGCCCCTCTCACTTTCCAAGCCAATTGTTATGGGTATTAATTTTCCCCATGAGCTCCCCTATGTGCTAATCTTTGCTTGCCCTTCTCTGAGGCATCAGCTTCCTCCCTGCCACAACAGCCTTGACCTGTTTCTTTCCCAAACTGTATCACCACACTTCCTACCTTCTTCAGTGTGGCCTCTTTTCTACCTTTACTTATGGAGTTTGTTTTGCCAGTCTTCAGGTCAATTTCTAGGGTAGTTAGGATTATATGACATTTATCTGGTTATATTTGTAAAATGAGGTGAGTCTAGAGTTCTCCTACTCCATTGCCATCTTCCAACCCCAAAGATGTTAGTATTCACATTGCAAGTTTCTTCAAAATACAATCCAAGTGCAGGTTTTTTTTAATGTTTCATTTATTTTTGAGAGAGAGAGAGAGACTGACAGTGTATGAGTGAGGAAGGGCAGAGAGGGAGAGACAGAGACACAGAATCCAAAGCAGGCTCCAGTCTCTGAACTGTCAGCACAGAGCCCGACATGGAGCTCAAACTCATAAACCACAAGATCATGACCTGGACCTGAAGTCGGATGCTTAACCAATTGAACCACCCAGGTGCCCTCCGAGTGTCAGTTTTTATGCTCTGTATTAGTCAGTGCTCTTCAGAGAATCAGAACTAAAATATATATCTATATATGAGATATATGATATATCATAATATATATATTAGGGAAAGAGAGATTATGGGAAATTGTTTTTCATAAATATGGAGGCTGAGAAATACTGCAGTCTGCCATCTGCAAGCTGGAGACTCGATCATGGTACTTAGTACAGGTCCAAAGTCCTAAGAATCAGGAGATACAATGGAATAATTCCCAACATAAATGCAGGACACTGGCATAAGATGTCTCAGCCTAAGCAGTGAAACGGGGAAAAATGATGTGCAATTTTTTCCTTTCTCTGCCTTTTGTTCTCTTCAGCCTTCAACAAATGAGATGATGCCCACTTACAATGGTGAGGGCAATTTACTTTGAGTCCACTGATTTAAATACTAATCTTGTCCAAAATACACTCATAACAATAGACTGGAAATAGTATTTAATACCCTGTGACCAGTTAAATTGACAAAATCAATCTTTACAAGTCCACCCCTTTGTCACCCACACATATCTCTTTCAACCACATTTTACTATCTTGGAAACAACCAAAACCACACTAATTCCTTCTCCAGAAGAGGAGCCAAAGTCTTGAGTGATGTTTACTCTTCTCCTTGATATCCTGTAACTTAAATTCTGTAATGTAAAATCAACAAGACTCAATTTTTTCTTTCAAATAGTTCTATTTCCATATAGTAGTCAAGATCAATTGCCTTAGCCACCCAGTAACTCCCTTCTTTGCCTGTTGTTTCAGAGGAGTGAAGAGACCAAGGCAGCTGAGTGGTAGTGTTAACTTTCAATTCAATGGAATCATTGTTGTGTCTCTAGTGGAAGCATTATTTCCTCTGGAACTAAGACCTCCAGGCTGACAGAGTATTAAGTCATGGGAAAGGGAAGTAAAATTTTGCTAGTGAGTCACTAGGGGTAATAGTGAGTGGTTCACTCCCATTTTCACTCCTGCATTCCTGGACCATGAATTGTGGCTATTGGAAAAAAAAGCACCATATATTGGATGCTGATTTAGAATATATCCAGCCTTTTGAAGAAATTTGTCCCAGCCCTACAAGGTATTGGCATATCTGGTCCAAGTTTCAGCCAACCAAACACTGTTTGAGCCCTTTCTAACTTCCCAAGCTGCAACATTATATGCAGCATGTCTGTTTAGTGAGCCCATGTCAACAAGTTCAGCCTGACCCAATTTTGTTTCTTCTACTATAATTTCATTCCTTTAGGATCCATTGTCAAACATGTTCCATGGACTTCTGTCTGTATAAATCAGAACACTCAATGGTTCTTCTGGAGCATAATGCAACTCCTTATGGTTCATACATTGTTCCTCATCTTAGGGCCTCCTAGGACCTAAGACTAATTGTAGGTGTAACTGCAAAGAGGGGTGAGGGGGATAAATCCTCAGAAATATTACTGTGTTGCATAGCAACTACCTCAGAAGCAAGCCATTATTTTCCTCAGGCAATGAGGGGTTGGTCCCCTAAACTGAGGTGGTAAAAGTCTATTCCATGGTGAGTAAAGAGGCTGACATCTCTCGGGTTTGGATGCTGTCACTACTGAAAGTGGGGAAGCCACTTCTTCTGGGGTTGAGGAAATCTCTTCCACTGGGAGAGAAGGCATTTGAGCTGGGATTTGAAATCCTGAATTTATCCTTTTCTTTCACCACTTTGTCTAGCAACATTAGAAGCAAATGACCAGCATCATTATATTTATTAGTTTTGCAAAAATGTGAAAAAAGTATCATATACAGAGTTATCTAGCTTTTTGATTTTTAGGAATGGTTGGGATTATCCAGTGCAGGCATTTTACATACCTTTATAAAGAGTTTATGTCATGAACTATCAATGCTCCTTCTACTAGTGGAAATAGTGTCGTTACCATCTATAGACCTAATCAGATTAAAGAGCCAATTCTAGAAACACCAGAGAAATTCAGAAAAACTGTTCCTTAAAATTCTGTTCCTCTAGAACCACTGTCACTACCAAAATTTTTTTTAAATGTTTTTTATTTATTTCTAAGAGAGAGAGAGAGACAGCGTGAGCAGGGGAGGGTCAGAGAGAGAGGGAGTCACAGACTGAAACAGGCTCCAGGCTCTGAGCTGGCAGTCAGCACAGAGCCCGATGCGGGGCTCGAACCCATGAACTGCGAGATCATGACCTGAGCAAAAGTCGGACGCTTAACTGACTAAGCCACCCGGGTGCCCCCAAAATCTGTTTTAATTGGTGTTATTTAAGAAAAACAGAACCAATGAAATATATACATATTTATTTATTTATTTATTTATTTATTTATTTATTTATTTATTTATTATGAGAATTGGCTTACATAATTATGAAGGCCAAGAAGTCCCCGATCTGTCCTCTACAAACTGAAGACCCAGGAAAATCAGTGGTGCAACTCAGTTTGAGCCCAAAGGTCTAAGAATCAGGGAATAAAGTAATGTAAATCCTAGTCTGAGGGCCAGACAAGATGAAATGAGATATCTAGGCTCAAGTAAAGAGGAAGAAAATGAGAGGAGCAAATTTTTCCTTTCTTTGCCTTTTTTTCTTTCCAGTCCCCAAAGGACTGGTAATAATACCCACTCACACTTGCGAGGGAAACCTACTTTACTAAGTCCACCCATTTAAATGCTGTTTTCATCTGAAAACATATTCACAGGTACATCCAGAAATAATGCTTAATCTGGATTAAACATTTCATGGATATTTCACAGATAGTCAAGTTGCCACATAAATTAACCATCACATCTCTATCCCCTGTAGAACCTTTCAAAATACCTTGCTCTCAGAAAATGTGTACCCAACAACTAGTAGATTTTCAGCTCTCTAGTCTTAAAAGCCTCTATCAATCAGGCAACAGTGTACTCTTTGGTTCTTATATTACTATTACAAATTATCTTACTTTTGATATGCCTAGTTGGCTCAGTCAGTTAAGTGTCTGACTCTTGATTTTGGCTCAGGTCATAATCACACAATTTGTGGAATTAAGAACTGTATTGGGTTCTGTACTGACAGCATGAAGCCTGCTTAGGACTCTGTCTCCCTGTCTCTCTGCCTCTCCTGCCCCCCTCTTTCTCAAAAATAAATAAATAGACATTAAAAAATTATCTTAATTTTATAATGTTGAATATCAAGTAAAAACATAGTGAGCATAAAATGAAATTTGTATTCAAGTAGAAGTTTCTGTCTGGTCAGTGAGTTTAAGGGTTACTAGGGTAAGAGAAAGGAAAAAGGGTAATAAGACAGAGCAAGAAAAGGGGAAACCTGGAATCATGCCACTCAGATAAGGAGTACATTACTTTATATCATCCATGAATGCTGTCTTTAGAAAAGAGATTAAACATATAGCCTGAAACTGAAATAGTATATAATATGGTTGAAAGGCAAAGGGGTTGAGAGAATGGAGAAAATGGGAGAATGGATGAAGTTATCTTATAAATCCATGAATGACCCAAAAAAGAAGTAGAATTAACCTATTCATTCTTTAATAACTAGTAAAGGTCCTCTCAGAAATTTATTTATATTATCAACTATGAAGATTCATAAGCATAAAATCTGAAATTCTACATATGGAAGGACATTACACATACAATACATCAATTTCACAGATAAAGAATAGAGGTATGAAGAAAACACTCCAATTTCATTTCATTAAAATACATAAAATGCTTCATATATTTTGCAAATAACATTACACATTGAAAGGAAAAATTTCAGATTATTTCCTGGAGCTTATCTTATGAGAAGAATAAGATAAGCATTTTAATAACAGGAAATGTAATCAGTGCTACAACTAGGGAGCAATCAATTGTTAGGAACTAACAAGATAGAAAACTAACAAGATAGGAAAGCATCACTTTGGACCTAACGAACCAAAGGAATCACAGGACAAGTATCTTCTAAGCTGTGTTTAAAAGCCAGAAAATGTGAGGCACCTGGGCAGCTTAGTTGGTTAAACATCTGACTCTTGATTTCATCTTAGGTATGATATTGCAGTTCATGGGGTCAGCCCCCACATTGAGCCCTGTGTAGACAGTGTGGGGCCTGCTTGGGATTCTCTCTCTCTGTCCCTCCCAGCTTGTGCTATCTCTCTCTCTCTCTCTTTAAAAACAAGGAAATCAACCTTTACAAAAAAAGCCTCAGACTGCAAAGGATATTTCAAGCAGGATGAGTTGGGAAAGATCACCTTTTTTCTGTCCTGGCAGATTTTACTGGGTAATTAAAGTCTATCACTAGGGGCACTCAGTTGGTTAAGCTCAGGTCATGATCTCATGGTTCTGAGTCTGAGTCTAAGTTGGGCTCTGACTGCCCCTCCCCTTTTGGCACTCTGTCTCTGTCTCAGAAATAAATAAACGTAAAATAAATTTAGAAAAAAATTAAAAAATACAGTCTATCACTCAAGAATTTTATTGCTGTCCAACCACACATATTTATCTATTAGTGTACCTCTTCTCTAAGATTGGCCTTCATAAAATTATGAAGACTTAGAGAAACTAAGTCTTAATACATAAATTGAAGGAACAGCAAGGATGGGACTGATTTGAGCCATCTGGAAGAAAATGAATAAGTAATGGAAAAGCATAATGAAGGAGAATGAGGTTGGTGGTTAGCACTTCAATGGATGGAAGAGAAGTAGATTAGTAAGGTGAAAAGATACAGGCTTATTTTGCCAATGTGGAATTTATACCTTAAGATATGTCTCTACTTCAGTAATTGTTAATATTTACAATTTGTTTTTTCCCTTGTTTTTCCATAATCCAAACAGCACTTAGTCTTTGTTTGAATTCAGTAAGCACTACAGGAATTGATTCTTTCAAAATATAATGTTCTTTAATCTGAATAGTTTTCTTCATATATTACACCAATAATATAATGAATATTATATTATTATATATTTTTATTATTATAGAATGGAAAACTAAAAAACCTAAAAACTAAAAAACTAAAAACATTGTTTACTACATTTAAATCCCCATGATGTCTCTAAGAAAATGTTTTATTTTTCTACATTATTCTTAACCAATAATGGACACATGATTACAATAGAATTATCATTTTTTAAAAACATATTTATTTATTTTTGAGACAGAGACAGAGCTGGAGGCAGGGAGAGTCAGAGAGAAACACACACACAGAAGATGAAGACAGGCTCCAGGCTCTGAGCTAACTGTCAACACAGAGCCCGAGCGGGTCTGGAACCCACGAACCTTGAGATCATGACCTGAGCCGAAGTTGGACGCTCAACTGACTGAGCCACCCAGGCGCCCCTAGAATAATCATTTTGAGTTTAAGAAAATTCTAGACACATTGACTGAATCTACATAGTATTTGTTTTTTCCTTAAAAATTTCTGAAACCACTGCCAGTTCAGTTGGAAATATGGGAGACACTCTAATACATGGCTTTTGACCTTCCTTCAAATCCTTAAATCATTTTTATTAAAATCAACTAAATCTCTCACCTCTACAGAAGGCCCTTTCAAATGCAATTTAAGAAAAACAAATAACTTTCTATTATAAGCTGCTTCCTGGTTCACTTAGGTATGTAAGTAAACAAAACACTTCTCAAAAGACAATTTTAACTCAATTATATTGTAATGCAGACTAAACTTCTAGCAGCCACTGTGAGATTCAAGGGAGAAGACAAGATTTTCATTTGGAAGGCTTTGCATTTTCCAACTGAGAAAATATGTGACTAAAGTTCAATCATACTGAAGGGGGGTTGAAGCTGCTCTGGATGCTCAAAATACAGCCTATGTGTGTTGGATTAAACTTGAAATAGAGCCTTGAATCTTTATGCTTATCCTAATTCCCAATATTTTACTAATTATTTAAAATAACAGAAAATGTCAATACTTTGTAGTTAACACTACAAAATACAACCATTTTATAGTATTAACTACTGAGAACAGTATCATATATATTTTTTTAAATTTTTTAATGTTTATTTATTTTAGAGAGAGACAGAGCATGAATGGTGGAGAGGCAGAGAGAGAGGGAGGCACAGAATCTGATGAAGGCTCCAAGATCTGAGCTGTAAGCACAGAGCCCAGTGCAGGGCTTGAACTTACTAACTGTGATCTTGACCTGAGCTGGTTGGATGCCTAACTAACTGAGCCATGCAGGAGCCCCAGATATTTTTTAAACTGATTTCAGTTGATGACTGAACCATTATATTGCCAGATTCTCCTATTATTTCCTCTTTTCTTGGATTTTTATAAGCTTTCAATTTACAAGTTTTTCCTAACATTTAGACCCTTACTTTCTACTCCAAGCTTATCCTTTCCTACTCCAACTTACCTATATCTACAACTTTGCAACTCATTCTTACTTCACATCTAAATCTATACCTGCAGCTGATACTTCCTTTACATCAGTCACCCACTAACCTCCTTGCTGTCTGGATGACCCATCCTTACTCTAAACTCAACATGCCTTAGTACCATGGCTTAATAATTTCTTGGTAGACATGATGCCTTCTTACATCAAATACCAATAGGAAAAGTATTTAGTCACTGTTCTTTCCTAATTACTCTCATTGCTTGAAATAACAGCCATTTACATGTACTCCGAAATTACTCTAAACTACCTTGCATATTACTTTCAAATTAGCTTTTTAAAATGCTGGTTCCAGAGGTCCCTCGGTGGCTTAGTTGGTTAAGCCTCAGACTTCAGCTTAGGTCATGATCTGACAGTTTGCTGAGTTTGAGCCTCATGTCAGGTTCTGTGCACTATGTGGAGTCTGCTTGGGACTCTCTCTCTCTCTCTCTCTCTCTCTCTCTTTCTCTTTCTCTCTCTGTCTCTCTGTCTCTCTCTCATCCCCCCGCCCCTGTTCATATTCTCTCTGTCTCCCTCCAAATAAAGAAATAATAAAAAATTTAAAAATAATAAAATACATAAATAATAAAACAAATACCTTCCATTATAGCATTACTGAGTTCAAAAGTTCCAAATGCCTCTAGTAGCTACTCCATATAACCCAACTGTTAGCAGCCATAAATTAATCTGTTTCCTTTAAGAATTTATCAGTGTTCCTAAAGATCAAATCCTACCTCCTACCCAGAATATGGATAACTGCTCTTTCTTTATTTATGGAATCAATCTTTTTTTAATGTTTTTTTTTTTTTTTTTTTTTTTGAGAAAGAAAGAGAAAGTGAGAAAGTCAGGGGCAGAGAGAGAGAGGGAGCCAGAGGATCAGAAGCAAGCTCTGCACTGACAGCAGAAAACCCAATGTCCAGCTTGAACTCAGGAATGTGAGATCATGACCTGAGCCAAAGTCAGAGCATTAACAGACTGAGCCATCCAGGTGTCCCAAGAATCTGCCACTCTTAAAAAAGCCATGCATTCTCCATGGCATCTTTCCTAACATTGTCAAGCCCCTCCCTAAATTTGCAGTCAAGTAGGCTGATTTTTCTTATTACTTACACCTAGGAACACACATAATTTAGTTTGTGTGTACCACTCTTATTTATTTATTTTTGAGTATGCATTTTTATGTGCAGGAAGTATAAGGAAATACTGTATGCACCCCATAAAGCTACTAGTATACTGCATATGATAGATATGTAATAAATATCTACTCAATAAGCTTAATTGAAACCAACAAATGCTTATCAAGTGTCTATTATAGGTTGGTTACTATGGATACAAAGAAAAGTCCTGGAAATATCCTACTCTTAAGATATTATAATTTATGGGAAAAGCAACATCATGGAAAAAATGAGAAAATATTACTCATGGTTCTATAGCTTTTTGGTTATCTGAAATCTATTTAGAATGTTAAATAGTTAACTTGGCTATATGCAGTAGTTAGTGTCATTAGTCCAATCATATTTCCTTAATATTGTTTCAGTACAATGTATATTCTTCAAAAGTTTATTTGTGAGATTATTTGACGATGATTGATGGTCAGGGAAGCAGAGTCTAGAAGGCTGAATGTGGGCTCCACAAATATACTCCTGAGAAGTTTTTAAAAGCCCTACAATGAATCATTGTTAAAATATAAAATTCAGCAAAATAACCCTGTAAGCATATAAAATATAGTAAAAATTTCAGAAATTATTCAATGGCATTATTGATATTGAAATACTTCACATTATAATTGAGATTATAAAATATGTGTAAAGAAATATCAGAGATTGTTTACTTCAGATTAATGTTTTCCACAGAGGCATAAATTGGCTGGAGATTTTTCATGGAAAAACAGATTCCATTTATTTTTCTTTTAGTAATATGAATTTCTGATTCCTTTTTGTTATTATTTCTGGGTGGGTATAGAGCTCATAATTTATCTGAAAAGCTATTGGAGTTTCACAGAAGGAATTGTTGGAAAATATTTCAGTCTCTAAACTTGCTGCAACAACATTCCTAAAAAATATTAAAGAAGAATTTTAGTAGAATTGAGAGATTTTCTTGTTTCCATTAGGTAGCTTAGTGAGATACTTCATTGATCTCAAGGAAATCAGAGATGCCACAGTCACTAACATTTTTAAGGTGGTCTTTACCAACGTCTGGAGAATAGGTCATCAAGTTTTTCTCAATTTTTAATTCATGTTATAAAAAGATCACTTTTTTGCTAACTTCGTTTTGATGTTTCAGATTCTTCTACAAATATTATTTCTTTCAATGCATTCCTAACCTAATAAATATTTTAATTTTTGTTTTTTCCCCAGCATATTGCAAAAATTAAACAAGAACAGTTTATTCTCTGAATAAACAGAGAACCAAAACTATGGTTAAACTGTTTCTTTCAGGGCCAGATATTGAGAAAACCTAAGATATTTTAAGATATCCTCTAACCATAGAGAGAAATACTGAAGGGATAGAAATATTAAAAGAAAACTTTTGTTTTTTGGTCCCAGTTTTCTTCCTCTCATGTGCCAAGGGCATGCTTACAACAGTCAGAGGTGTCTCACCCAAGGAGGGAGACCTGGACAACAATGGGGACTTTTTTGGCCTTAAGCAGGTGACAAGCCTTTCTCCCATCCATAATTTTTTGTCTGGCAACTCTAGACTGTTCTGCTATTTCATTTGCTCTCCTATGATCTGTCTTTTACAACTTGATTTCTCTCATCTACTGACTTTGTTAGTAAAAAGAGTTTGGTTCAAACCCAGTCTCTCACGGTTATTATTTGTGTAATCTTAGTCATGCTAAATAACTTCAAAGAGCATCAGCACTACTTCCATTAAAAATGGGGCTAATAATCTACTCACAAATTTATACTAATAAGTAAATGAAATTACTAACTTGACACTTAGTACAAATTTAATAAATATTAGTTGCGTTCTCTCTTGACCCACTGTGGAACAAAGTGTAGTCTTGTAACATTTTAATTATATTCTTCTCTCCTTGAATATAGTTGTTTTTTTTTTTGCAATTTTAATATTTCCGTAATAGCAACAAAGAGACTTAAGAATGTAAATGCCTTAATTTCTTGTGTCTTATCCTATGTCTTACCTTCCTCCTATCTTCCTTGCTTTTGGGAAATAACAAATCGAAAAAACAATAGTTTCTCAGTATTACAAAAATATTTAGTGAAATCATGTGATTGTGTAGAAAAATAGCTGGATTTATAGCCTGAAGTCTAATATTCAAGAACCAAATATTGATTCCCTAAATCTTATTATTCTTGTCTTTAAAATGGTGATAGTACTTTTCCTATCTTCCTTGGAGAGTATCTTTAGTATGAAATTACATCCTTTCACATAAAACATTTCAATGCATCTCAAACAGCATGTACACATAAAATTATGAAATTTACATATCAAAGCAAACCACACTTAGGTTAACCAATGAAGCTGTCACACTGGGGCGATAGTGAAGATGAATGGAATACAGAGACTCACTCTACCCTATATCACATACATTTCTGAGCTCTGAATGTCCTAACATGAAACTGTATAGACAAGAAGCAAAGAAGGCAGGGAATGTTGATTTTATACAATAAAAACACCAATGTTAAATACATATGACTCAAGCAGTGACAACATGAAAGAAAGGTGGATGTTGTGGCTGATAGAACTTCCATTTAAGCTGTTATTTGCAGGCAGGGACCACCTATAGTTCAGAAATATATATGTTGAGAACAATGAATATTAAAATTCAAAGTGGTTTGTTTCCACTGACTCATCAATTCAGTTAGTTAGTGGCTGACTACTCAAAAATCCCAAGAATAAATAATCTTCCATCTTTGTCATGGAAAGTATGATAACTATTAATAGGTTGGCTACAAAAGGTAGTCAATAGCAAGAAGCCACTTGTAGTGATGACCTCTGAACAAGAGAGGAAATTTTCTGTTGATTCTAAGTCATTGTCTTTCTCTTTTATAGCAGTTATCTGGATAACAACAATGCTCATATGTTACAAATCTTTTTATTTTCATCCATGGTATTACAGCTGGAGAAAACACACACACACACACACACACACACCCTTCTTTGAGTAGTTCTTTGGCAAGACATAGTAAACATGAGGGTAAAGGGGGTAGAAGAACACACTCCATAAGAATTTCTATTTCAAGCAAGAGTGTTAGATCACCAGACCTGATGTGTTTGTGTATATCAGAACCAGCAAGTCAAAAAATGGGGTTTGCTGAGGCATAAAGAAAAAGAAGAAGATATTTTTCAGCTCTGGAGAGTCGGGAGTCAGCCTAAGAGCATAGATTAGTGGAATTATAGTTTTAGAAAAGTCCTTTAATGATACCACTCTTTTTCTATTTTAGAGAAAATCAGGTGCTTGGGAGGCATTTAGAGATTGACAGTGAGAAAGAGAAGAGAGAGGCTAGATATTAGCTTTAAAAGTAAGGGCTTTTTATTTTTTTATTATTTTTTTTACAAATAGTTTATTGTCAAATTAGTTTCCACATAATACCCAGTGCTCATCAAGTGTCCTCCTCCATGCCCATCTCCCCTCCCCCCCCAACATCCATCAGTCCTCAGTTTTTGTCAGCACTCAAGAGTCTCTCATGGTTTGCCTCTCTCCCTTTCCCCCACCATTTCCCCCAAAAGTAAGGGCTTTTTAAAAAGTGTTTATTTTAAATCCAATTAGTTAACATACAGTGTTATATTAGTTTCAGGTGTGCAATATATCAATTTAACACTTCCAAAATACATCACCCTGTGCTCATCAAAAAGTGCACTCCTTAATCCCCATCACCTATTTAACCCATACCCCATTCACCTCACCTCTGATAATGATCAGTTTGTTCTCTACAGTTAAGGGAATTTCATCATTTTGATACATATTTGATTTCCTTAAATCAGCCTCAATCGACCAATGAACATGTGCAATTTCTATGTTTCCTCTGGAATTGGCAATAAATGTTATCTATTCATTCATCATCACAATAAAAATTAAAAGTTTAAAGTCAAATATGAGCCTGGAAGATGAAAAGATATTTTATATATCTTAATAGTGGGAAAATACTTTTACAAGCAACATATACTCCTGTGTTGAGTTCTTTCAAAATTAAATTTATAGACCATTTGTACATTCTAGAAGTACAGGATCAGTGTAATGTCCAAGTACACTATACAACTTCACTCTTCCTGTAAGAAGCCTGAGATGATATTTATGTTCACTTTATGAACACATGTGAAACTACCCAGGCCGTCTAGGGCATGCATATCAGTAAAGCCACCAACTTTCTGAAAGATGCAACTTTGCGGAAGCAATGTGTGGCCATTCCGTTGCTACAACTGTGGAGTTGGTAGGTGTGCCCAGGCCAAACAGGGGGGCTGGACACAGGGTTGGTGGTCCAAAAAGAGTACTGAATTTTTACTGCACATCCTTAAAAATGCAGAGAGTTATATTGAACTTAAAGTCTTAGATGTAGGTTCTTTGGTTATTGAGCACATCCAGATGAACAAAGCCCCCAAGATGTGGCATAGAATTTACAGGGCACCTATTTGGATTAATCCATATATGAGCTCTCTCTGCCACATTGAGATAATCCTTACTGAAAAACAACAGAGTGTTCCTAAGCCAGAAGAAAAAGACATCTCAGAAGAAACTGAAGAAACAAAAACTCATGTCCTGGGAGTAAATTTTGCATAAAATAAATGCAAGTATATAAAAAAAATGTATATCATATGACTTCAGGAATTCAGACATGGCAATTCTTCTTACTAATGCATTAATTGTATAATTGACAAGTTTGTTAAATATAAAAATCAGTATATGTAATTAGATTTTAAAATGTATTTTGTTATTTGCTGGTAATTATACTATTTGAAGTAGTTGAAATGTGTTTTAAAGATTTTGGAATGAAAAGCCAATACCACTGTATAGTTACCAAAAGATATAGCAGTTTGGTATAAGATGTCAGCTTTCTGACTCCAACTGATCTATGCAGAGAAAAAAAAAAACAACCCAAACAAACAACCAAACTAAAACATACATTGCCTTAAAGGAAAATAGTCCTGGTTCTACTATTAGCTGAACATCAGATTTTATGCAAATGCCTCAAGTTCACTTGCCTGATAGTTTAATATCTTTATACCTGTTCTACCTTCCTGAACAATACAGGTGGAAACAAATAGGAAATGTGTAAAGAGGTGCACTGGAAATAAAATATTCCATAAATAGAATAGAATAGAATAGAATAAGTTCTACAATTATTATTTAGTTTAATGAGTCATATGGATTATACTAACAGTGGCTTCACTGGCATATTTGTAACATTTTTCCTGGTACCAAGCCCATTTTCACTTGGATTCTTTAGAGTCTGGCTTTTTATGGAGTAGACATTCTGACTCTAGGTGAAGTGAGATGTGAATTTGGATTTTGAACAGTTCTCCACAGAAGAGAATTGAACTCTCCCAAATATCAGCCCTGTTCTTTAAAAAGTAAATGTATTTCTTTTGCAATTAGATTCAGTGACCTTAATAGGCAACAAAATAATTGTAACATTATATCATATCAAGGGTAGAGCTAACTCTTGTTTTTTTCAAAGAGGTGACAAAAGTTGTCATAAAAGGTCATTTTGTAAGATATTCAGTCAAATAAATAGAACTAAGCTAGGCCATGTGGGGCCAATAAAAGACCTGATAATATTTGGGGAACATATAAAAGGGTAAAATGAGCCTCCCCAATAAAATAAAGCTAATGGGACATGGTAAAAATTAGGATTTTTATTTTATTTTTTAACATTTTATTTATCTCTTTAAAAAATTTTTTATGTCTTTTATTTTTTATTTTGAGAGACAAAGAAAACGAGTGAGTGGGGGAGGGACAGAGGGAGAGGGAGACAGAATCTGAATCAGGCTTCGGGCTCTGAGCTGTCAGCACAGAGCCCGATGTGGGGCTCGAACCCATGAACTTAAAGTTCATGACCTGAGCCGAAGCCAGACCTCCAACCGACTAAGCCACCCAGGCGTCCCTGTTTTATTTATTTCTGAGAGAGAGAGAGACAGAGAGAGACAGAGAGAGAGAGAGAGAGAGAGAGAGAGAGAGACAGCATGAGCAGGAGAGGGTCAGAGAGAGGAGACACAGAATCTGAAAAAGGTTCTAGGCTCTAAGCTAGCTGTCAGCACAGAGCCTGACACGTGGCTCGAACCTACGAACTGTGTGATCTTGCCCTGAGCCAAAGTAACAGGCTTAAATGACTGAGCCATCCAGGCGCCCTCAAAATTAGGATTTTTAAATTTTTTCTTCATGTAGCTCTCTTTATTCATGTGGGTAATGTCCCTTCATCCCTTCTCAACTTTTCATTAGGGCTGACCTTTTGATGGTGAGCAATATTTCTGCATTAGGTGAGCCAAGAGGTTGAGAATAAGAAATATTTGAGGCTTTGGCAGGAGTTGTATAGTAGGGACGTGTGGCTAAGAATGAGATGAGTGATTATAATGCCCAGACTCTCTTAACCTCCTTCACTGAGGATCTGGTACTATAGCTGGACTCTGTTTCTCATTTAAGAATTCACTACTGCAACAATTATGAGAAGAATCACAAATGGATATAAGTGCTGTGGAGACCCCAGACTATATTTTAGTGATATATTAACTAAATTAATCTTTCTGTGTTGATTAGGTATTTTATATAACAGTGGGTGTTCCAAGACCAGAGACAACACAGCATGGAAGCATATTAACATTCTTCTGTTTAGGGTTTGATCTTCCATTCAAAGGAAAAAGAAGAATCCATTTTAACAAGTATTTCAGGCTTTCAGAACAAGCTGTTTCAGAATTTGTTCTTAGATCAGTTTTATAGGTCTATGAAAGCCATGCAGAGCAAATAAAATTATTTTACCCACCACTTTATGAGCTTCCAACTTGAGTTTTCCCTGTCACTTGTAATCTAACAACAAAATCTGTACTTTTTCTATAAACAGACACTTTATTCTACCACAATTACAATCATTAAGAGTTTGAAATGCATTATTATGGTGTTATATCAATTTCCAAATAGAATATGATCACTTTAAGACTAAGGGATATATTTTTTTTTAAAGCATGACTATCTCTTTATTATGCAGATGGGCATTCTAATATTCATTTAATTTTTTAAGAAGACTACTAATTAACAAAGAAGAACATAGGAATTGTCTTCATAAACTACCACAAAACACAATTTAAATTAGCTATTGAATGTAATCGAATTTCTAGAATTATTTGACAGAATGACATCTGTTAAAATACGCATCATTTTCTTTTAGATTTTCTAGGAATGGTCAAAATAAAGATGTTAATATTCCCTATTCTTTAATAATGTTAATGTTAACATCACAGTCACTTAGTTAATAGATTTCAGAATTTGTCTCTTCTTGAATTGATGGAAGGATCCAGATGGTGGTAGAGTAATTTTATATTCACTCTCCCCAGCACCCTTCCCCCATACTGGCTGTATTGTGTTATGTAATCCCAGTTTCATTCACTTTACTACGTAAAGTGGAGAATGAATAATTTTATCTGAACTTTGGTCTTTATGTATATCTCCAGTGACACAGCAGGAGCAAAAATGGCTCTGAATCATTTGTCAACCACAAAATGTACTGATGTCCCCTCCAAAATTTAGATTTACAGCAGAGATGAGATACTGAAAAATGAAATTCATATGGAAGCATTGAGAAATCAGTAGGGGGTGAAGCCCAGGTAGCATTATTTATTTAAATTTGGAGGAAAACTGACAAAGAGAGGCAATCATTCAAAAAGAAACAAAGGATTATTCTAGGAAACAGGAAGACAACAGCAGATAGCTAGCTTGCTATTGCTTATTTGCGGAGGTGTAAAGAAGAGTGGTTGACATTTGTCAATAGTCTACAGTTACCATGAGATTAAGTTTTGAATCTTGACCATTCCACTTTGAATTGACCCATGGATTTTTTTTCTTGATTAAAGATCATGTAAAAGGCACATTTTACAAATGTTTGTTTTCTCAGACTAAATCAGTAGAGTGTTGGCAACAAACAATCTTGGATCTTTATATATATAATCTTTCCTTCCAATACCTCTACCTATCTATCTGTCTGTCTATCTATTGCAATGCTGGACAAAGTCATACATTTGTATATAAGTGTATTAAAATAGTTTTTCTCTTTGCTACAAAATAAAATAATTAATGCAAAAAAGATAATTTCTTAAATTAAATATCAATTTTAACATAACCTTACACTCTCCTATAGTTGTAAAAAATAATACAGACAGTATACACATGTATTTTCCCCCTACCTTTCTCCAAAGGTAACATCTTATGAAACTATAGTAACACAACTTGATTATTGATATTGCTACAAAACAGTTCCATTATTAAAACAAAACAAAACAAAAGTTATTTTACTACAAGTAACTCTTTTATATTCACATCTACCTCCTTCCCCTATACTTAATTTTCTGACCATTCCCAACCTCTAACCTGTTTTCTACTTTTAAATATTGTCATTCATTTCAAGAAAGTTATATAAATGGAATCATACAGCATATAACCTTTTGGGATTGACTTTTCTCTCAGCATAATACCTTGGAAATTTATCCAAGATGTTGCATGTATCAATTGTTCATTTTTTTTATTGCTGAGTATTTTCCCATGATATGGGATATGCCATAGTTTGTTAGTCATTCACTTACTGAAGGACAACTAGATTATTTTCAGTTTCAAGTTATGAAAAAATGTGCAGTCATCTTTTATGTCTGAAAATAAGTTTTCTTTTTCCTGGAAAAGACACCCAAGAGTATAAACGAGTTGCATGATAGTTGACTATTTAGTTTTATAAGGAATCATCAAAATCTTTTCCAGCGTGGCTGTACTGCTTTACATTTCCATCAGCAATATGAGTGACTCACTTTCTCTGCATCATCTCTGGCATTTAGTAAAGTAAGGGGATGGAGAAATATATATCATGCTACAGGAAATCAAAAGAAAGCCGGAGTAGCGATACTTATATCAGACAAACTGGACTTTAAAATAAAGACAATCACAAAAGATGAAGAAGGGCACTACATAATAATTACAGGGTCCATCCATCAGGAAGAACTAACAATCATAAATGTCTACGCACCGAATATGGGAGCACCTAAATATCTAAAACAATTAATCACAAACAGAAACAAGCTTATAGATAAGAATGTGCTAATAGCAGGGGACTTTAATACTCCACTTACAGCAATGGATAGGTCAACCAGACAGAAAATCACTAAAGAAATAATGGACTTGAAAGACACATTGGACCAGATGGACCTGATGGATATATTTAGAACTTTACATCCTGAGGCCAGGGAATTTACTTTCTTCTCAAGTGCGCATGGCACATTCTCCAAGATAGATCACATACTGGGACATAAAGCAGCCTCAATAAATATAAAAGAATAGAGATCATACCATGCACACTGTCAGATCACAATGCTTTGAAACTTGAAATCAATTACAGGAAGAAGTCTGGAAAACTTCCAAAAACATGGAGGTTAAAGAACACCCTTCTAAAGAATGAATGGGCCAATCAGGCAATTAGAGATGAAATTAAAAAATATATGGAAACAAATGAAAATGAAAACACAACAATTCAAAATCTATGGGATGCAGCAAAGGCAGTCCTAAGAGGAAAGTACATTGCTCTCCAGGCCTATTTCAAGAGATTAGAAAAAGCGCAAGTCCAAAATCTAACAGCTCACCTAAAGGAACTAGAGGCAGAGCAACAAGAACGCCCTAAACCCAGTAGAAGAAGAGAAATAGTAAAAATTAGAGCAGAAATAAACAACATAGAGACCAAAGAAACAATTGAACAGATCCATGAAACCAAGAGTTGGTTTTTTGAAAAAGTAAACAAAATTGACAAACCTCTAGCCAGATTTATCCAAAAGAAAAGAGAGAGCACCCAAATAGACAAAATTATGAATGAAAATGGACTTATTACAACCAACCCCTCAGAAATACAAGCAATTATCAGGGAATACTATGAAAAATTATATGCCAACAAATTGGACAACTTAGAAGAAATGGACAAATTCCTAAACACACACTCACTACCAAAATTCACACGGGAAGAAATAGAAAACCTGAACAAACCCATAATGAGTGAAGAAATCGAATCAGTGATCAAAAATCTCCCAACAAATAAGAGCCCTGGACCTGATGGCTTCCCTGTGGAATTCTACCAGACATTTAAAACAGAATGAATCCCAATTCTCAAGCTATTTCAAAAAATAGAAAGCGAAGGAAAACTCCTGGACTCATTTTATGAAGCCAGCATCACACTGATTCCCAAGCCAGACAGAGATCCAGCAAAAAAAGAGAACTACAGGCCAATATCCTTGATGAATACGGATGCAAAAATTCTCAACAAGATCCTTGCAAATCGAATCCAGCAGCATATCAGAAGAATCATCCACCAAGATCAAGTGGGATTCATTCCTGGGTTACAGGGCTGGTTCAACATTCGCAAATCAATCAATGTGATACATCATATCAATAAAAGAAAAGATAAAAACCATATGATCCTGTCAATAGATGCAGAAAAAGCATTTGACAAAATACAGCATCCCTTCTTAATAAAGACTCTCGAGAAAGTTGGGATAGAAGGAACCTACTTAAACATCATCAAAGCCATCTATGAGAAGCCTTCAGCTAACATCATCCTCAACGGGAAAAACTCAGAGCTTTCCCCCTGAGATCAGGAACACGACAGGGATGCCCACTCTCACCACTGCTGTTTAACATAGTGCTGGAAGTCCTAGCATCAGCCATCAGACACCAAAAGGAAATCAAAGGCATCAGAATTGGCAAAGAGGAAGTCAAACTTTCACTCTTCGCAGATGACATGATACTCTACATAGAAAACCCGACAGACTCCACCAGAAGCCTACTAGAACTGATCCAAGAATTCAGCCAAGTTGCAGGGTACAAAATCAACGTACAGAAATCGGTTGCATTTTTATACACCAACAATGAAGCAACAGAAAGAGAAATCAAGAAACTGATCCCATTCACAATTGCACAAAAACCATAAAATACCTCGGAATAAACCTAACCAAGGAAACAAGAGATCTGTATGATGAAAACTATAGAAAACTTATGAAGGAAATTGAAGAAGACACAAAGAAATGGAAAAACATTCCATGCTCATGGATGGGAAGAATAAATATAGTTAAGATGTCATTACTACCTAAGGCACTCTACACATTCAATGCAATTCCAATCAAAATTGCACCAGCATACTTCTCAAAACTAGAACAAACTATCCAAAAATTTGTATGGAACCACAAAAGACCCCGAATAGCCAAAGTAATCCTGAAAAATAAAACCAAAACGGGAGGGATCACCATCCCAGACTTTAGCTTCTACTACAAAGCTGTCATCATCAAGACAGTATGGTATTGGCACAAAAACAGAACATAGACCAATGGAACAGAATTGAGAACTCAGAAGTGGACCCAAAAGACTAAGGGATATTTTTAATGTTTGTATTGTATTGTGTTGTTTTTTAAAATTGTATTCCTAACACTAGTATGACAATAAAGCTAAATCAATGTTTGTTAATGAATGAATAATTCGTTAAAGGATGTGGTGACTATTTACTACATATAAGGCAGTATACCAGGTGCCCATAAAAGAGGTGTTAAATCATTTTTTTTATCTTGTATTTTATTTTACTTTTTTTGATATGTTTCAGTTCTTCTTTTTTTTTTTTTTTACAAATAGTTTATTGTCAGATTAGTTTCCACAACATCCAGTGCTCATCCCCACGAGTGTCCTCCTCCATGCCCATCCCCCCTCCCCCCACATCCATCAGTCCTCAGTTTTTGTCAGCATTCAAGAGTCTCTCGTGGTTTGCCTCTCTCCCTTTCCTCAACCATTTCCCTCCTTCTTCTCCCCCTTGTTCCTCAGTTAAGTTCCTCCTAATCCTCCTACATGTGCAAACGTGATATTTGTCCTTCTCTGCCTGACTTATTTCACTCAGCATAACACCCTCAAGGTCCATCCATGTTGCTACACATGGCCAGATTTCATTCTTTCTCATTGCCATGTAGTATTCCATCGTATAGATAAATCACATCTTGATCCATTCGTCCGTTGATGGACACTTAGGCTCTTTCCATGTTTTAGCTATTGTGGAGAGTGCTGCTATGAACATTGGGGTACATGTGCTCCTATGCCTCAACATTTCTGTATCCCTTGGGTAAATTCCTAGCAGTGCTATTGCTGGGTCATAGGGGAGTTCTAGTGTTAGTTTCCTTAGGAACCTCCACACTGTTTTCCAGAGGGGCTGTACCAGTTTACATTCCCACCAACAGTGTAGGAGGGTGACCGTTTCTCCACATCCTCGCCAGCATCTAGAGTTCTCTGATTGGCTCAGGGTCAGAGAGAGAGGGAAACACAGAATCTGAAACAGGCTCCAGGCTCTGAGCTAGCTGGCAGCACAGAGCCCGATGCGGGGCTCGATTCCATGAACGAGAGATCATGACCTGCACTGAGGTCAGAAGCTCAACCAATTGAGCCACCCAGGCGCCCCAAAAAATAACAGGCATTCTAAAATAAAATGTTTCACTGTTAAGCAACTATGTAACCATGTTAGGAATCATATTCATGACCTCCAAAATCTAATTTCATTGTGTCAAAGTCAGTTCCCACAAATGCTAATCCTTGCCCAGATAGTAGTATGTTAAAGAGGTTTTAATCTATTTTCTGTCCTCATCTATATCTATTATCAATATATCCTAAAAGACAAGTCTACCACTGAGCTACTTGCCCATTTAATCATTTGGAAATAGAAAATGCTCTATATAGACAAATTTACAAATCAAAATAATGGCTATTGGGGGCGCTTGTGTGGCTGTCAGTTAAGCGTCCAACTTCGGCTCAGGTCATGATCTTTCAGGGAGTTCAAATCCCGCATCAGGCTCTCTGCTGTCAGCACAAAACTTACTTCAAATCTTCTGACTCCCTCTCTCACTGCCCCTCTCCCACTTACATTCTCTCTCTCTCTCTAAAATAAATAAAAACATTAAAAACAACAACAACAAAATAATGGTTACCAAATGGGGTGCCATAGGAAAACTCTCAGGAAATGTGAAACTAAGAAAAGACAGGAAATGTCAAAACCAGTAATTAGTTGAAACAAAGAATACCTTAAGATAATTTAAGAAAAAAAGAAGTGACATGATATGACATTTTAATAGAGCAGGCTCAGAAAGAAAAGTAAGTAAATAACTAGATGGTAAAAGTAAAAGAAAACTAAACATTTCATTTCTTATAGAAGTAATTTACTTACTAATTTAACGATAACCTAATATATGCCCCAAATGGGTCTTGGCTCAAGGGAGACATCAGCAAATATGACAATCCTTACCCTCTTGGAGATTAAAATCTATTGAGGGAGGTAATTAACTAGAATAACACAATAGCATTTTCCCCACTCAGATCATGCTACAATCCCTGTTAGTATTTATCTCCTCTGCCTGCTGAAGACAGGATGAAGGATGAAAGAGATCAATCAATTGTGAAGAAGAAATTCAAGAGTTAAGTAGGCCAATAAGGAAGAAGTTAGCTAAACCTAGAAATGATAGAGAAATAAGTAAACGTCATGAGTAAATCTATGTAGAAGAGAAGAACACTTCTACAGCTTTCATTCTCAGGTTTTTTGAAAGCATTCATTATTATTATTGTAGTACTTTTACGGATAAACACTGGTGCCTAAGGTCATGAATTTTAGAGGACAGTAGTTCACTAGTATCCACTGGAGATGAGAATGGTTTGCAGACTGTGATTAAAATAAAATGTGTTGATATTTACATGGGTCATTCAAAAAGTGACTTTTTCTCCAGAGCCAAATGGGCTAAGTGTTTTTCTGGTGTCTACTTTTTCATTATAATGATGCCTTGAGAAAGAAGAAGGAAAGAAATTTAATCTGGCTATGAATTAGGGTGCTGCCAGAAGAGCTTAACATTCTCTAGCATTTATTTTACCCCAAGAAATAAACATTAAATTTAAGTGTTTTTAAAAATGTGCTGACTTCTATCAGGGTTTCAAAACAAACTGATATGAAGGTGACAGTCTGCATACCATGCTTGCTGGGTATAGAGAAGAAATTCTCTCCTAGCTTCACGCTCAGTCAGTTTTTCTAGACTGGATTCAGTTCAAGGTGACAGCCTCCTCATGGTCTCCTCTGAATGGTGGCATAGCAGAGAGAGTTGTACTCATGTCCTCAACATTTCAAGACCTCCACTGAAGTCTCACCCTCATGGGTTTAGCTGAGAAGAGCTGCACAAGTTGTTACGACCAAGAGTCTTTGACTCTGAACTAGCAACAAAAAATATTTCCTAATTCTTTTTTTATTTTCAAGCTAAGGTAAAAAGAACCCTAAATACTCGAGGTTTTCCAATATCTTTTATTTGTTCTGAGTGCACAATAATAGCTTGAATTAAAGGTGGGTTACTCTTCTCAGAAGAAGAATCCAAACAGAGCTGTCACATGTACTGTGAAATTATATGAATAATTAAGGTTTTTCTTTCACAGTACACATAATGTCTTTTTGGCAAAGTGCCAGGAACTAATGAGGAAATAAATCTACTTAGAAGATTTTGGAGTCATTTGGATACTGACAATATTACTTGCTTTGAAAAAGGAAAAGAATAAGCATATAAGAATGGGGCAGTAATTGGGGTAGAGGTTGTAAATTGTTCCTGCTCCAAAAAACAAAACAAACAAAAAATCCCCCTGGTATTAGGGAAATGAATATCAAAGTAACAGTGAGACACAGCTTCATATCCATTAAGATTGCAAATAATAATAATAATGTCAATAATACAGGAAATAACAAAGGCTGGTGAGGTTGTGGATAAATTAGAATCCTTGTACATTGCTGCTAATGTAAAATGGTTCAGCTACTATGGAAAGTAATATGGCAGTTCCTCAAAACAAATATAGAATTGTCATATATTCTGGGAATTCCACATCTAGATACATACACCGAAGAATTAAAAGCAGAGAATCAAACAGATATTTGTACATCCACTTTCATAGCAGCTTCACTCACAATTATCAAAGAAAACCAAATGTGCATTGACAGATGAATGGATAACTAAAACGTGGTATATGCATACAATTAAATGTTATTCAATCTTAAAAGGAAGGGACTACTGACATACACTACAGCATGAATAAGCCTTGAATATATTAATCTAAGTAATATGAACCAGATACAAAAAGACAAATATGTTATAACTCCATTTATATGAGATACCTAGAGCAGTCAGATTTAGGGTTTGGAGGTAAGGGAGTTGTTTGAGTACAGAGTTTTAGTTCGGAGAAATGAAAAATTCTGAAGGTGCATGGTGATGATGATTGAAATATAATGTGAATATATGTAATGTCACTGGCTTTAAACCTAAAAGTGGTTAAAATGGTAAATTTTGTTTTTAATGTGGTATATTTTGCTACATAAGATTTGGGTAGCTCACAAATAACAGGGGCAGCCTCCACTGTCTTTTTATAAATCAATATCACCCATAGGAATCTTCAATTACAATGTTGCCACACTCATTATCTTTTCACCAAGGAACAAAACTGCAAGAGCCCAATTTAGGGAACTTCTGAAAAATGAGTCTATGAAAGTCATTTAATATTATTCATGATGTGCATATGCATCAGTTTCTTCATGGTCTGTTCTCAAGAATTAATTCACTAACTTGGGGAGTGTGTCTTCAAATTTACTAAATAATAATAAGTTCCAAAGATACTGTACATGTTTGAATATTCATAAGCAGTAATGAATATTTTTTACATCCTGGTGGATTTTATTGTGCATTATAGGATTATAAATATTTGCATTTTGCTGATTATTAGTGGATTTATTACAAATATATGGCATATATACATATACTGCATATATATAGGTATGTATACCATATATATATATTAGTAGTAATGATAAATGATTATATTATCATTAGTAAGTTGAACATCTTTTCATGTATATGTTGGCCATTTAAATGTCTTCCTTGAAAAAATTATCTATTTAGTCCTCTGCCCATATCAAAATCAGATTAATTTTGATATTGTTATATGAATTCCTTATATATTTGCATATTAAGCATTCATCCAATAAAGACTTGAAAAATTTACTCCTTTTCCATGGTTGCCTTTTTATTTTTTTGATCGTTTCTTTTGCTGTTCAGAAGCTTATTCTTTGATGTATCTGGCTGCTAGTTTTGCTTTCTGTTTCTTACAGTTTTTCTTTCATATCCAAAAATAAATTGCCAAAACTTAGGTCAAGAAGCTCTTCCCTTATGTTTTCTTATAGGATTTTTATAGTTTCAGGTTTTATGATTAAATCTTTAATCTATTTTGACTTAATTTTTGTGAACAGTGTAAGTATTGTTTCATTCTTGTGCATGTGAATATGTAGTTTTTCCATAGCCTTTTATTAAAGAAGCTATACTTTCTCCACTGAGTATTCTTGGCTACCTTTTCAAATAGTAGTTGACTACATGTGTGCAAGTTTATTTATGGGCTCTTAACTCTGCTTCATTAGACTACATGTCTGCTTTCATGCCAAGAGAATAGTTTCAATTATTATAGATTTAACTATTATAATTTTAATAAAGTTTGAAATTGGGAAATGTAATGCCCATACTGCTATTCCCAGTTTTTGCAGAGCTTAGAGGTGGTGTGTCACCTATTGGAGAATTAATGCAATAGTTGTAAAAATCTAGCTGGATGAGAAAAACATAAAAGACATCAAGGATACCCTTTCCACAGGGATAAAAGAGCTAAAAACAAATCAGGCTGAGATAGAAAATGAAATAACAAAGATTCAAAACAGACTGCTGGAAATAACACAAGGATGGAAGAAGTAGAGGAACAAATAAATGATATAGAATATAAAATTATGGAAAATAATGAAGGTGAAAGGAAGAGGGAAAGAAAAATCTTTGAATGTGAAAGTAGACTTAAGGATTTCAGTGACTCCATCAGTGTAATAACATTCTTTTTTTCCCCTTAAATCATTTATTGTCAAGTTGGTTTCCATATAACACCCAGTGCTTATCCCAACAAGTCCCCTCCCCTATGCTCATCACCTCCCTTCCCCTCTATTCCACCTACATCAGCCCACAGTTTAATAACATTCTTAACAGAGGAGTCCCAGAAGAAGGAGAGAAAAAAATGCAGAAAGTTTATCTGAGGAAATTATAGCTGAAAACTTCCCTAATCTGGAAAGGACACAGACATCTAGATTCAGGAGGCAGAAAGAACTTCCGTCAAAATAAAGAACAACAGGCCAACACCAAAACATATTGCAATTAAATTTGCAAAACATAGAGATACAGAAGAAATCCTGAAATCAGAAAAACAAAAGAAGTCCTTAACTTACAAAGGAAGACCAATAAGGCCAGCTGCAAATCTCCCCAGAGAAATGTGGCAAGCCAGAAGATGGTAGCATGATAAAGGTGCTGAATAGGAAAAATCTGCAACCAAGAATACTCTACTCAGCAAGGCTATCATTCAGAATAGAAAGAGAAAGAGTTTCTCAGACAAACAGAACCTAAAGGAATTTTTGACCACGAAATGAACACTCCAAGAAATATTAAGAGGGATTCTGAGTTGAAAGGTAAGACCACAAGTGGCAAAGACAAGAAAAGAACAGAGAAAATCTCCAGAAACAACAAATCAGGTAATAAAATGGCACTAAATACATATCTATCAAGAATTACTCTGAATATAAATGGACTAGATATTCTGATCAAAAGACATAGGGAGATAGAATGGATAAAAAACCAAAATCTATCTATATGTTGCTTACAATAGATTCATTTTAGACTTAATAACACATGCAGATTCAGAGTGAGGGAATGGAGAACCACTTATCATGCAAATCGATGTCAAAAGGAAGCCAGAGTAATGATACTTACATGAGACAAACTATATTTTAAATCAAAGACTGCAACAAGAGATGAAGGGCACTATATAATAATGAAGGGGACTATCCAACAAGAATATCTAACTATTGTAAATATTTATGCCCACAACATGAACACTCAAATATATAAAACAATCAATAACAAACATAAAGGAATTCATGGATAATAATGCAACAATAGTAGGGGACTTTAACACCCTATTTGTATCAATGGATAGATTATCTAAGCAGAAAATTAACAAGGAAACAATGGCTTTGAGTGGGACTAGAAGGACATTATAACAGTTGTATTCAGAACATTTCATCCTAAAACAGCAAAATACACATTTTTCAAGTGCACATAGGCTATTCATCAGAATGCATAACCTTCTAAGTCACAAACAAGGTACCAACAGGTACAAAAAGATTGAGATCATACCATTATTTTTTTCTAACCACAATGCTATGAAACTTGAAGACAAACATAAAAATTTTGGAAAGATTACAAATACTTGGACGTAAAAAGACATCCTATTAAAGAATGAATGAGCCAATCAAAAAATTAAAGACAAAATTTAAAAATATATGGAAACAAATGAAAATAAAAACACAACAGTCCAAAACTTTTAGGATGTGGCAAAAGCAGTCATAAGAGGGAAGCATACAGCAATATAGGCCTACCTCAGAAAGCAAGAAAAATCTCAAGCAAGAACTCTAACCTTATATGGAAAGAAGCTAGAAAAAGAACAACGAATGAAATGAAGCCTAAACCCATCAAAGAAGGGAAACAATAAAGATTAGAGCAAAAATAAGTGATATGCAAACAAATAAACAAACCCACTGTAGAGCAAATCAATGAAACCAAGATCTGGTTGTTTAAAAAATTAGTTTAAAAAATTAAAGAAAAAACCACCACCAACAAAGATAAGTCTCTAGTCAGATGTATCAAAAAGAAAAAAGACTCAAATTAAAAAAAAAAATCACAAATGAGTAAGGAGAAATCACAAACATTACCACAGAAATACAATTATAAAAGAGTATCATGAATTATATTATGCCATATAACTATATGGCAGCCTATAGGAAAACCTGGAATAAAGGGATAAATACCTGGAAACATATAAACTAACAAGTTGAAACAGCAGGAAAGAGGAAACTTGAACAGACTGATAACAAGCAAAGAAATGGAATCACTAATCAACTCTCCCAACAAGCAAAAGTCCAGGGCCAGATGGCTTCACAAGGTAATTTTATCAATCATTTACAGAAGAGTTAATATTTATTCTTCTCACAGTAGTCCAAAAAAATAGAAATGGAAGGAAAACATCCAAACTCATTCTTTGAGGATAATCACTTGTCCGATTCCAAAAGGAGACAAAGACCCCACTAAAAAAAGTATATTAACTGAGTCATTCACCATAATCAAGTGAGATTTATTCCTGTGTTGCAAGTTTGGTTCAATATATATGTGAATAAATGTGATACATCACATTAATAAGAGAAAGTTTCTTATGAACTGTTTGATTCTCTCAGTAGAAACAAGAAAAGCATTTGACAAAGTACAACATCCAGTCATGATAAAAAAAAAAAAAAACCCTGAGGAAAGGCACCCATTTTCCACAACAGACTCATATTCCATTTTATACTAAGATATCTATCTATATACATAGACATATATATATATATATATATATATGTCAATCTATCTATATCTCCATATTTACATTGGAAAGGGGAAGGAGATAGCTATAACGTCCAACAGGTGGGTCAATAATGATACTTATTTTAAAAAGATAAAGAATGAGTGAAAATAATAAAAAGCAAGAAAAATAAAATCTTACATGTACAGATGCATTGACCAATAGAAGCATCATTTTTATTTATTTATTTATTTATTTATTTATTTATTTATTTATTTATTTTTACAAATAGTTTATTGTCAAATTAGTTTCCACATAACACCCAGTGCTCATCCCCACAAGTGTCCTCCTCCATGCCCATCCCTCCTCCCCCCCCACATCCATCAGTCTTCAGTTTTTGTCGGCATTCAAGAGTCTCTCATGGTTTGCCTCTCTCCCTTTCCCCCACCATTTCCGCCCTTCTTCTCCCGCTTGGTCCTCTGCTAAGTTCCTCTTAATCCTCCTATACATGCACACATATGATATTTGTCCTTCTCTGCCTGACTTATTTTGCTCAGCATAACACCCTCAAGGTCCATCCATGTTGCTACACATGGCCAGATTTCATTGTTTCTCATTGCCATGTAGTACTCCATGGTATAGATAAACCACATCTTCTTGATCCATTCATCTGTTGATGGACACTTAGGCTCTTTCCAGGTTTTAGCTATTGTGGAGAGTGCTGCTATGAACATTGGGGTACATGTGCTCCTATGCATCAGCATTTCTGTATCCCTTGGGTAAATTCCTAGCAGTGCTATTGCTGGGTCATAGGGGAGTTCTATTGTTAGTTTCCTGAGGAACCTCCACACTGTTTTCCAGAGGGGCTGTACCAGTTTACATTCCCACCAACAGTGTAGGAGGGTGCCCGTTTCTCCACATCCTCGCCAGCATCTAGAGTTCTCTGATTGGCTCATTTTAGCCACTCTGACTGGCGTGAGGTGGTATCTCAGTGTGGTTTTGATTTGTATTTCCCTGATGAGGAGGGATGCTGAGCATCGTTTCATGTCTGTTGGCCATCTGGATGTCCTCTTTGGAGAAGTGTCTGTTCATATCTTCTGCCCATTTCATCACTGGGTTGTTTGTTTTTCAGGCGTGTAGTTTGGTGAGTTCCTTATAGATTCTTGATATCAACCCTTTATCTGATATGTCATTTGCAACTATCTTTTCCCATTCCGTTGGTTGCCTATTAATTTTCTGGGTTGTTTCCTTGGCTGTGCAGAAGTAGAAGCATCATTTTTAAATTTTCTGTGACTTTAAAAATCTATACTTCATTCTATTCTGATTTATTAACAAAAATCTTAAAGTCACAAATAGTTTTTGGTTATTTATATATGTTCCAAATATGTGGAAATATGCATTCTGTACATAAGACATAACATAGAAATCAAAATGCCCTAAAGAAAGTAAATTTATGAAATGTACCCATGATATTATGAAATTCCCATATCAAATCTAACTGTTCATACAAACCTTAGGGTTTATGACCTTCTAATAGACTTGTTTTAAAAATGAACCTTATAATGGTTTTAAAAAGAAAACTTCAGAAATGTAAATTTAAGACATATATGTAATTAAAACAAAATAATTTTATCAAATAAAATTTCCATGAAAAAGTACTACAAAGACACCTGATTGGCTCAGGCAGTTAAGTGTCCAGCTCTTGATTTCTCTTTAGGTCATGATCACGTAGTTTGTGAGTTCAAGTCCTGCATTGGGCTCTCCACTGAGCATGGAGCCTGGTTAGTATTCTTTCTCTCCCTCTCTCTATGCCTGTCCCATGCTCAGACGGGTATTAAGTAATAGTCTACACAGCATGAGTTTAAATGTTCTCCGTATTTTGTTTTGCAGAAAATATAGCATGTATTTGTCTAAAGTTCCTTTATATTATACCATAAAAATGATGTGTTTTAAGAAATAGTATTTTCCCCATCAATCATATACTATAGAATGGAAATAAAAGATTAAGTTTTCCTGAACAAAACTAACCTGGTACTATGGATTAAAAGCAAAGAAAGATGATATTACTAAATTGATTTAGTGTGTGTGTATGTGTGTGTGTGTGTGTATGTGTGTGTGTGATGTTTGTGTGTGGATACTTATTATTTATTTTATATAAAACATATCTTGTTTATGTATTTTTGTTTCCAAATTCAAAATTTACTTTTTAAAAAAAATATGGTGTTAGCTCCTCTTAGTTTCACTAAAACATGCCACAGGATTAGAAACTAGAGAGAAACATGACAAAGGTATTATGAAAAGTCCTTTTCAGTAATTCAAGAATTTTTGTGAGTCTCTGTGATGTTGCAGATACTTGTAGAATTTAACTCACCTCTTTAGATTGGTATAATTTGACATTACTGTGCTTTAATATGCTAGCCCTTTCTTTGACATCAAAATTTATTATAGCTTTCGACATGTTCATCTTTTTTGGAACTGAATGATCATATATAGAACTGTTGTAAATGATTTCTAAAAGTGGAAAGGAATAGTAAGATAAATATTGAAGGACAAGTGAAATCAAAGATTGAATTCATTTGCTATTTTCTAAAAATAAAGCATTAAATTTTAATGTTGCATTTGTTCATGACAGTTAAAGTTCTTGACTGGAATGCAGATATCTTTTTATCTTAGAACTATATATTAATGGAGGATTAGTTTATTTTGGCAATTTATTATTGATAGAATTAAATCAGGCTTTCTAGTTTAACTTAAGTTTATGCTTTCACATTTGTTTGTGTGGACGTTTAACTTAAGTTTATGCTTTCACATTTGTTTGTGTGGACGTTTAACTTAAGTTTATGCTTTCACATTTGTTTGTGTGGTCCTTTGGTTTGAGGTTGTGGCAGATTAAAGATTCTTTCATGCTTTCCCATCAGCTTTCACATGAAGACATAGAATATATTTCTCTGCTCTCCCAACCTCATCCTAAGGCTAACCTGAGAGAGTTTTGACCAAAAAACTATGACAGAAGTGACTTGGTGATATTTCTGGCTCGGGCTTTAGAGGAGAGGCCCCTTCTGCTTTGGAATTTTGGAGTCCTGAGCCATTTTATAAACATTTGCTACATGCTGGGGAGACCTCATGCAAAGCCCTAAGAATACATGAAGAAACTCAACAAAATCCAGTGTTCTGGATGCCTCTGTTGGGGCACACGGCATGTGCATGTAAACTTCTTTACTCTTCCAGACTAGTCTAGCCACTGGCAATCTCTGAGTGATCTGAGATGAAGCCACCAGTGCAAAAATCACCCAGATGAGACTTGCCTAAATTATTGACACACAACTTATGAAATAAATAAAACAGTGGTCATTTTTAACCTCTTACTTTGGGGTAGTTCTGTGGCAATACATAACCAGAACAAAACACCAATGATATCATGAAAACAGCCAATAATATTAATTATTGGCTAATAAAAACATTAACTTTTGAGAACTTTAAAAAGTAAATTTTAAATTCTGAGTTTCTAGTTCTATATATATGCCTTTGAAATATCCTGATAACTCCAAAACCAATACAATTAAAATTCAAAATTAAGAGGCGCCTGGGTGGCTTAGTCGGTTAAGCGTCTGACTTTGCTTAGGTCATGATCTCGCGGTTCGTGGTTCGATCCCCGCGTCGGGCTCTGTGCTGACAGCCAGCTCAGAGCCTGGAGCCTATTTCAGAGTCTGTATCTCCCTCTCTCTCTGACCCTCCCCTGCTCACGCTGTCTCCCTTTGTCTCTCCTAGAAATAAATAAAAATATTTTTTAAAAATTCAAAATTAATTCATTAAATACATACAGAGCTTATTCTAAATCAATGGTTCCTACACAAAGACATTTTGCTATTGTATTAATTTTCTATTTTCATCCATATGTAAGTCAGAAGACATATATAACCTATGGACTTAAATACCATGATAATTTTATAGTGTTTTAAGTAAAAGAAACTAAATTAACTAAAATAGACAATGAGTGAACTTGTTGAATGTAGTCCAGGTTGCCAGGCAAGATGCAGTGGCAACTGAATAAGAAAGTATGGTTCATAAACCTGATCTGCTTAGCCAGATCTTTGATCATTTCTTGTCTCTTCATTGCCTTGGGGGCTTCTGGCTAGAGCCCTTTCATTCATGGTTAACTTTCTCATGTAGCTTCATAACATGTTTAATGTCACTTACTCAGTGATACTTTACTTTTAGCCATCTTTTATAGAATGCTTGTGTCCCCCCCCTTCCCCAAATTCATATGTTGAAATCCTAATGCTCAATGTGATGGTATTTGGAAGTAGGGCCTTTGGTACGTAATTAGGTCATGAAGATGATCTTCTCATTAATGGGACTGGTGCCTTTATTTAAAAAACACTGGGAGTGCTTTCTCACCATTTTCTACATGTGAGGACAAGTGAAAAGACCAGAAAATGGTCTGTCATCAGACATCAAATCTGCTGGCACTTTGACTTTGGAATTCTTAGCATCTAGAACTGTGAGAAATAAATGTTGCTTATAAGCTGCATTCTGTTCTATATAGCAATCAAACAGACTAAGACACCACCCAATAACAGATTTTTAATTCCTTCCTCTTTACAATTCCACCGACCTGGGGGAATGTTAGAGGAACCTCTAGATGTGAATCTTTATATAGAGAACCAGTTCATTAGAAGCCTGGGAACTGTTCAGGGCAGCTATGCTTCATTCATTGAATGATTCTTAAGTCCAGGCTATTTTTAACTATAATGCCATTGTCATAACACAATGTCTTAAAAAAAATTTTTTTTATGTTTTATTTATTTCTAGGAGAGAGAGAGAGACAGCGTGAGCAGGGGAGGGTCAGAGAGAGAGGGAGTCACAGACTGAAACAGGCTCCAGGCTCTGAGCTGGCAGTCAGCACAGAGCCCGAAGCGGGGCTCGAACCCACAAACCGCGAGATCACGACCTAAGTGAAAGTCAGGCGCTTAACCGACTAAGCCACCCAGGCGCCCCCACAATGTCTTTTAGGGTGCAGAGAAAGAAAAAAACTTCTTATTGCTTCAACCTACATGTAAGTTGGTTGGAAGCAGTCTTCTATATGTGCAGAAAGGAGAGGATAACCAGACATAGGTGAATGATGTCTGTTAGACATGCCACAAAGACAGGAAGTGGAGAACGTACTATGAACAATTCAGTTGCTTGATAGACATTACCCTATTAACATTGATAAATTGTACCTAAAGTACAGCCATTTGGATAGACAAGTCCATGTTTACAAAGCAGGAAACAGCATCTGAGATTCATAGAGCTCTAGAAACTGAGAGACTAAACTGAGTATTATTCAAACTCCTAATGTGGTATATCTGGGGGATAGGGTCCCATGTATATCCAAGGATACACATCAGTGAGTGGTCAAGATAGAAAAGAATCTTTCTCTGAGATCCTATAGTAACATACTTTCAATTACATCATAAGTGATAAAGAAACTGGAGAAAGAAAATTTGAAATTGAAAGTATTTACCTATCTTCGAATGGTTTCAACTTTCCTTGCCTATCCTCTGAACTGAAATTTTAGTTAAAAAGCATGCCAAATTCAGGCCTTTGCATTTGGAAACACACACACACACACACACATCAAACATAAACTTTGGATCTACAAGTGTTGAAAGCATTAACTATGAGTTTAAAGGTTTTATTGTTGTTGTTTTTGTTTGCTAAGTAAAGCTTGGGATTTGTTCCTGCTTGCCAAGCATTTTATGTAAATAGTTTGTGCAATGAAAAGAGGCTTATGAAAGATTCTTACTTTGCAAAGAGGATTATGATTAAAATTTGTAGACTTGCAGCCCATGGGAGACAAATATTATTATGGACTAGGAGATTTGAAGAAATAATTTGTTTTAAAAACCCATTCACTAATTAAATTTCCAAATTTATGCACACAGAGTTGGCTTAATTAGTAATTACACACACACACACACACACACACACACACACACACACACACACACACACAATATCTAATGAACAGTTTTCTTAGCATTTGAGGTATGAGTCGTTTTTGCCCAAAGCAAATCCAGATATGTTACAAGATAACAAAGAATTAAGAAGAGAAAAGTTCTGGTAAATTTTTAAGAGATATTTTACCAATTAAATTAGATATCTGTCAACTAATGCCTTTTAAGCACATTTTTTAAAAAGGAAAAAATGAGTTTTATACTGCACAATTTCTTAAATTAAGATAGATTAAAAGTATAGATTAAACATAATCTTTATTCCCAAAGACACTTCTGTGAACTGTTAGGCACTTGGCAGCACTTAAATTCTTTGAGTCCATTAGAATTCCATTTGTTCTCTCATTGTTTCAGCCCCCAAAGCTACTTTCATTTGTGGATACATGTTTACAGTGATAAATATTTAAAATGTGTTTTTCATCTTGTCTTTTCTTGCCATTCCCCCCCTCCTGACTTATCTCTTCTGTCTCAGGATCCCAGTACATATGCCATTGTTTCTGAATTTGTTCCTATTTTGAGTTTCTATTGTACTAAATTGCCTATCTCTCCACAACCCTTGAGCTTTTATTCATTTTCCTCCCCAAGGACCTCCCTGTTTCTAAATCTCAAGAAAGAATAAAGTATGGCCACTTTTAAATTGAGCTCCTTGGGGCACCTTGGTGGCTCAATCTAGTTAAGTGTCTGACACTTGATTTTGACTCAGGTCATGATCTCAGTCTTGAGAGACTGAACCTTGTGTCAGGCTCTGCACTGAGTATGGAGCCTGCTTGGGATTCTCTCTCTGGCCCTCCCCCACTCATTCTATCTTTATCTAATAAATAAATAAACATTAAAAAAATACAATAAACTTACCTTATTTTTTATTAAAACCCATAAAACATATCAGTTTTTTGTTTCATATACCATTTGAGTTTTCTATATACTTTTTTTACCCAAATCATGACTAGAAATGGGCTATCCTTTAGTTATTATGCTTTGCACACCCAAAGTCACCTCTTATATGAGCAATCTGCATCTTTCATTGTCTTTTTAATTTTAAAGAATCTCAGCCCTACTGTCTACATTCTCTGTTAGCCACACCTCATGAAGTATTCTGAAGTGTGACTATTGCCAAATCACCTTGCCCTCAAAACAACAACAACAAATACAGTTCCATTATTATTTTGGTATTATAATACCACATATGAGAATATCCACTTATATCCATTACTCAAAACAAAAGAAAACTGCTATGCAAAAAGAAACTAAAAGGAAACAACATATATATATAATATCTATATCAACATATCTACGAATATCTTTCTATATTCATTTAGGGAATTTATTTAATAGAATATGGTTTTAGCTTTCTCAGTTTCTCCTCCTTCTTCCTACATATATTGGCTATGAAAGACACGTGCTCACTAATAAGTAAAAACTAAATATCCCTAAATTGCTAAATATCTAGTCATTTATATTATTACCTCACTCTTAGTGGCTGAAGATTTAGTATTTTTCTGGTTTGGCTTTCTTACTGGTATGTCACTCTTATATGCCATTCTTAGGCTCTCCTTTCTTTAAAGCCTCCTTTGTAATATTTCTAGAGCCCATGGATTTCTATGGTTTCTAGAGCTTGTTCATTTGTGCTTGGCTCCCTGAATTACTCTTCCATATTCATGACACTAGAAGAGATGAAAAAGAAGAAAATCTCTAGTTTCTTTACAAATAAGAAACATTTTTAAATGCCCAGGTGTTTCAGTTTTTATTTTTATTTATTCCCATTTATTTTATTATTTTTTATTTCACCACTGAGAAAAATAATATTTTTTGTTTCAATAACTTTAGAGACTTTGCTCTTTTCCATCCGTTTTTCTGGGTAGAAAGCCGGCTCCTCAGAGGAATATTAATTATCTCTGACCCAAAAGTCAGTTTGCTGTTAGGGTGCTTTGTAACATCTCTAAACTCTATCTCTAGCTTTTGAAAGCCTCCTATAAATTTTTCATATGGTCTAGAAGCATTTATTCAATATTTATGGTGCAATACATCATGCATTAGACTCTAGAAAATAATAAACAAAAGGGATCAAGTCTCTATCTACATAGACTTATAATCTTATGAAAGTTACTTGGCACATAAATTTTACCAATATCAAATAATACATAAGGAGAACTTGAATTCATATGTACCTTGACAGTTGTACATGCTAGCATATCTATTACTTAAATCTTTCCTCATTAAGTATATACCTCAATTATTCTCATCTAGAAATAGAGTAAACTCTATTTCTTCCACCACTATTAATTTAGGAAACCACTCTGATTTGTCTTATTCTGCTTCATACTAGTAAATTGGTATTTAAAACTTGTTGTCCAGGAAAATGAAAATGCTCTGATAATGCTCAAGAAAGTTATTGGGATGAATTTTAGTCTGATCTTAAATTCTTATGTTTCTAGATAGGTCTAATCACCATTCGGGACAGGGCGGGGGAGGCAGGTAGGGTAGGGTAAGATAAACAGAAGAAATATTGGATCGACTCCTACTTTTATAAATAAAAGAATCGTCTTCTTGCTCCAAGAAAATGGAATGATTTTAAAACATTTACTTAACGTTGATTTTTATTTAAAAAAAATTTTTATATATATTTTTATTTATTTTTGAGAGAGAGAGAGAGACAGCATGAGCAGGGGAGGGTCAGAGAGAGAGGGAGACAGAATCTGAAGACAGGCTCCAGGCTCTGAGCTGTCAGCACAGAGACCGATGCAGGGCTCGAACCCACGAACCATGAGATCATGACCTGAGCCAAAGCCAGACATTCAACCGACTGAGCCACCCAGGCGCCCCTTTACATTGATTTTTAAAGTTTATCATGAAAATGAAATAAAATGGAAGATACTGCTAAACATCAGACAGTATTTTTTTTACTTGAAAAAATTTTATTTCCTTAAAGATGTCTTTAATGTTAACGAAAATATTTATGAAAAATACTAAAAGACTTCCAGTTTACAATTCCACACATAAGGAACCCAGAAGTCATTCCAACCTTTTAATGAGTTAAAAGCTCAACAGACTGAAAAATCAACTCTTCCAATGACTATAAGAAAGGTGAGTATGCAGGGCAAACCATGGCCCCAGACCAGAGATGCAGACATGCTAATGCAGATAATAACATTTTATTGGTACAGAGACTCAGGAGCAGATACTTTTGTGGAAACCAGAGCTACAATAGGAAAACCAGAGTTGTAATTGACTATTTGCTGGAGAGTCAGTATGGAGAACTTTGACAGTTAAAATCTCCAGGAGGACTCAGTTATAGGAGGACCCACACAATATTGTCTTCAAGAAGCTTGGTCAGTTTCCTTTAGTAAATAGAGAAAAATCCCTTTGTGCTCCCTACAGTTGGAAGGAAAGAAAACTATTTTGAAATATTACAGATAACTCTTTTTCTTAACAAGGCTTGCCCTTAAGAAAAATTAGTTAACCAGAGCCTAATCTACTGGGACCTAACAGAGCCTAACTGATCTGGGGTAGGGGGAAAAACTCAATTTGAGTGAAAAATTGACTTTTACAATGGGAGAAGGGAAATACTAAACTCAGTTCATGCTAGTCATCCTCTCCCATCTAAAGAGAAAGAAAAAATAAATAAAAATACTTGTGATGTCCAGAAGCGTAAGCTCACCAACAGATTGAGATAGACTCATAGGACTATAGAACACCTTCCATCTCCTCACACTTTCATTACTAAGGGCCTATTTATAGCAGTTCCTTTTCCTTGGTGCATAATATATGGTTATATAGAAAAATATACATGTTACAGAAAAAAACCACAAAAGGCAATTTGAAAAGATAAGCGAAGACTCAGAAACAGACACAGCTGATATATTAGAATTATCTGACCAAGGATTTAAAACAACTACAACTTCTGAGGGTAAAAGAGACAGCATTCAAGAACAGATGGGCAATGTAAGTAGAAAGATGGAAGTTGTAAGGGAAAAAAAAACACTATGCCTACATGGGTTCACCAGAAAATTCTACCAAATGCTTAAGAAATAAATTATACTAATTCTCTATAATCTCTTTCTGAGGTTAGAAGCAGAGGGAATACTTCCCAACTGATTCTATGAGGACAACAGCATTACTCTAATATCAAAACAGACAAAGAAATTCCAACTAAAGAAACTACAGTCCACAAATCTAATGAACAAAGATGTAAAAATTCTCAACAAAATACTAACAAGTTGAATTCAACAGTTGTATACACTATGACCAAATGTGATTTATCCCATGTGTACAAGGCTGTCTCAACAAATGAAAATCAGTTATTATAAGTCATTACATGAATAAACTAAGAAAGATCACATGATTATATCAATAGACACAGAAAAAGTACTTAACAAAATTCAACACCCATTCATAATAAAAACTGTCAGTAAACTGGGAATAGAGGGAACATCCTCAACTTGATTATATGTATATTATGTTGAAACCCTACAGCTAACATCATACTTAATGGTGAAAAACTCAAAACTTTTCTGCAAAGATCAGGAACAAGGATAAGATGTCCCTTTTTACCACTACATTTCAACATTGCCCTGGAAGTCTTGTTAATAAGGCATAAGAAAGTAAATAAAAGACATAGACCAGGAAAGAAAAAATAAAACTTTTTGTTTGTAGGTGAAAAACATGACTTGTGTAAAATATAATAATTGATTTCCCCTTCCCCATCTCTCCCCTCAAAAAACATTCTTGGAGCTAATAAACAATTAAAGCAAATTTGGGGTTGGCTAGGAAGATGATGGAGTAGGAGGACCTTAAGCTCACCTTGTCACATTTGCTACATCTAGATAAAATTCAATTCAGAGTAAGTAATGCAGAAAATGACCCAAAGACTGAGAGCATAAACTCCACAACTAAGATGGACAAGAGACCACATTGAGGAAGATGGGAAGGGTAAAAATTAACTCTGGGATCAAAATGGACACTGGCTATCCATGGTGGGGAAGAAACCAGTGGTACTCAGAAAGATAAAAAGCAGACTTCACACAAGGAAGTCCATAAATGGGGAGAACAAATTCTCAGAACATTTGCTTTTAAAAGTGAGAAGGGCTGAATTTTATGAATTTTTACAACCAGTGGGGCTTAAGCTTGGAATTTTAAGAATTGACCAGAGGGCATTAGGAAGTGGAATTCCTACTCTTAGGAGACAGCAGGAGAAACAGCCCATTTGAATACAACCTAGAAGCAGCAGTTGGAAAAATACCAGAAGCAGCCAGGAGGGAGAGTGATTTGCCTATCTCAGAGTGTGGCCCAGAGATACAGGATCATGGGACAATATCTCCTGAAACAAAGGAGCTGGGAAGTACAATTTCCCTCCACTGCCAGCATAAACAGAGGCTACCTGTGGGAACTACTGCAGCACTCACACTCATTACCTAACTTGCTTACACCAAGGCCCACCTTCATCCCCATGCTTTGGGGGGTCATGCTCATCTTAGTCCTGGCACTGTGGGCCCACTCCCCAGGAAGACCAATGCAAAGACTGCCAACATATCTCTTGACCCACCTATTTTGTGGGACCAAATTTCTGGTGGTAGTAAGAGAAGGCCTCATTTTACAAGCAGACCAATTCATACCTGTTAAAATGCACCCAACCCTTGTAGGGACCAAACACTGCCAACAGTAGACAAAGAAAGCTTCAGCAAACATCTAGAATGAAGAAAAAAAGGGTGAGACTCAATAGCAGAGCACACAAAACACAGGTAGGAGATACTCCCTGAAGTGTCATTCTCTGGGAATAAGGGACACTGCACTGAAGGGCACTACAGGATTTCTTCTTCATAAAGTTTTATCATTAAGAGCAAGAGAAGTAACTGGCCTTCTTGACATAGAGAAGCAGACACAAACAGATAGACTGAGGAGACGGATAAATATTCCCCGTTGAAAGAACAGGACCAAACCAAAGCAAGAGACCTAAGTAAAATACAAATAAGTAATGTGCACGATAGAGAATTTAAAGTAATGATCATAAAGATACTCACTGGACTTGAGAAAAGAGTGGAAAGAAATTAGTGAAACCCTTAACATAGAGGAAAAAAGAGGGAACCAATCATAGATGAAGAATTCAATAAATGAAATTAAAAATACACTTGATTGAATGAATAACAGGCTTGATGAAGCAAATGAATGAATTAATGACCTGGAATAATGAAAAGTAACTAAGCTAAGCAAAGCTGAGGAAAGAAAATTAGTCAAATTGAGAATAGACTTAGGAAACTCAATGACTTCATCGAGTGTATAAGAATTGCATTATATGGGGCACTTGTCAGTAAAGCATGTGACTCTTGATCTTGGGGTTGGGAGTTCAAGCCTCACATGGGCGTAGAGATTATTTAAGAATAAATTTAACAAATTGCATTGTAGGGATCTCAGGAAAAGATAAGAGAGAAAAGGGGAGAGAAAATTTATTTGAAGAAATAACAACTATAAAGTTCCCTAACTGGGAAGGAAACAGATATTTGGATCCAGGAGGCACAAAGGTTGTACCTCCACAAATTCAACCCAAGAAGGCCCACTCCAAGATGCATGTCAAAAAGTAGTGAAAGAAACATTTTTTAAGCAGCAAGAGAAAAGAAGACAGCTACATAGAAAGGAAGCTCCATAAAGCTTTAGTAGATTTTCAGCAGAAACTTTGCAAGTCAGAAGATTGTGGCATGATATATTCAAAGAGCTGAATGGGAAAAATCTGCCTTCAAGAATACTCTACCCAAAATAGAAGAAGATATAGCTTTCCAAACAAGCAAAAGTGAAAGGAGTTCTTGACCACTAAATCAGCCCTACAAGAAATGTAAAAGAGGATTCTTTGAGTGGGAAGTAAAGGTCTTAAGTGAGACTATGGAAAGTAAAAACCACAAAAGCAGTAAAATATTTCTGTAAAAATCAGTTAAGGGATTAAAAAAATAAAAGGATATAAAATATAAATACCATACACCTAAAATGTGTGTATGTGTGGGTAGTGGTAAAGAATGAGTTAAAACTTAAGCAACGATCAATCTAATATACAAAAAATATTTCATACTGGCTTAATGGTAACCACAAATCAAAAATCACTAATATATATGCAAAGAATAAAGAAAAAGGAATCCAAGTATTTCACTAAAGAAACAACAAACATGAAAGACAGCAAGAGAACAAAAGATCAGAAAAAATCTAAGAAAACAACAAAACAACAATTTAAGAAACAAAATGACAATAAATACATATCTATCCATAATTACTTTGAATATAAATGGACTAAATGCTACAATAAAAAGACAGAATGACAAAATAGATGGGGGAGGGGAAAGAAATAAGTCCTATCTCTGTGTCGCCTCCAGGGAATAATTTTAGATCTAAAGACACCTGCAGGTTGAAAGTGAGGGATGAAGAAATATTTATCATGAACATGTCAAAAGAAAGCAGGAGTAGCAATACTTACATTGAACAGAATACACTTTTAAAACAAAACTGTAACAAGAGACAGAGAAGGACACAATATAGCAATAAAGGGGACAATGCAACAAAAGGGTATAACAACTGTAAATATTTATGCATCCAATATCAGAGCACTCAAATACATAAAGCAGTTAATAACAAACATAAAGGAACTAATCAATCATAACACAATAATAGTAGGGGACATTAATATACACTGACATCAATGGAAGATAAAAAAAGTAAACAAGGCAAGGGTGACTTTGAATGGCATACTGGACCAGATGGCATTAAAGACACATTTAGAGCATTCCATCCTAAAACAGCAGGATGCACATTATTTTCAAGTTTGCGCAGTACATTCGTCAGAATAAATCACATATTAGGCAAACAAACAAGGCTCAACAAATTCAAAATATCAATCATGCCACTTATCTTTTCTCACCACAACATTATGAAAATATGAATCAATGATATGAAAAAATATGGAAAGAGCACAAATACATGGAGGAAAATTAACAGGCTACTAAACAATAAAAGACTTAGCCAAGAAATCAAAGAAGAAGTTAAAAATTACAAGGAAACAAATAAAAATGAAAACACAATGGTCTAAAATCTTTGGGATGCACCTAAAGTGGTTCTAAGAGGGAGGTCTATAGCAATACAGGCCTATCTCAATAAGAAGAAAAATCTCAAATAAATAACCCAACTTTACAGCTAAGGAAGCTAGCAAAAGAACAAATATAACCCAGACCCAGCAATAGAAAGGAAATAATTTTAAAACAGAAATAAATGATATAAAAACTAAAAAACAATAGAATAGATGAATGAAACCAAGAGCAGGTTCTTTGAAAAGATCAAAATAATCAATAAACCTGTACCCAGACTCAACAAAAAAAGAAAGGTTGCAGAAAGTGTGAGAAAGAGGACCCAATAAAATCAGTAATGAAAGAGAAATAATAACCAACACAACAGAAAGGCAAAGAATATTATGGAAACCTAAATGCCAACAAATTGGACAGCTTAGAAGAAATGAATAATTTCCTAGAAACGATGCATCAAAACTAAAGGAGGAAGAAATGGAAGATTTGTTCAGACCAATTACCTACAATGAATTTGAATCAATAACCAAAAAAACTTCGAACTAACGATGACAAGGACCAAATCACTTACTAGGACCACAGGAGAATTTTAATATTTTAAAAAAAAGTTATTTTCTATTCTTCTCAAATTAGTCCAAAAAAATAGAAAAGGAAGGAAATCTTCCAAATTCATTCCGTGAAGCCAGTATCACAATGATACCAAAACCAGATAAGGACACCACTAAAAAAGTGAACTGTAGGCCAATAATTCCTGATGAATAGAGATGTAAAATCCTCAATAAAATGCTAGCAAATCGAATCCAATAATACAATTAAAAAATCATTCACCACTATCAAGTGGGATTTACTCTTGGGTTGCAAGAGTGGCTCAATTAGCAAAATAATCAATGTGATACATGACATCAATAAGAAAAATATAAAAAACACATGATCATTTTAACTGATGCAGGAAAAGCATTCAACAAAGTATAGTAGCGTCCATCATGATAAAAACACTCTTCAAAGTAGATCTAGAGAGAACATACTTCAACATAATAAAGGTCTTATATGAAAAGCCAACAGCTAGCATCATACTCAGAGTTGAAAAACTAACAGCTCTTCCCCTAAGCTCGAGAACAAGGCAAGGATGTACACTCATGCCACTTTTACTCAACTTATCCTGGAAGCTTAGACACAGCAATTAGAAAACATAAAGGATTGAGGAGGGAGGCAAGATGGCGGAGAAGTAAGGAGCTCCGTACTTGCACTCGCGCCCATACATCACACAGAAAAGATCTGAAGCCATTGGAAACCATACAAAACCTGAGAGACTCTGAGAAAAAGGACGCAGAATCCACTGAGAAAGCCTTCTAACGTGAGTGCGAACCGGGGAAGGTAAAATCGGGCCGGGATCGGAGCCTCCAGGGTGGGAGGCGATCCCCCTCTACCCTCTACGGGGAGTGAGAGGGGAAAAGGAGAGAGTCCGAGACAGAAAAATCTCCGCTCGGTGCATAGAAAGACCGTACTTGCCAAATACCTGCACACCAGGTCCCCTCGCGACAACTGGTCCTGGGGGAGGCTGAGCACACAAACTGCTTCTTTGTGCCGCTACTGGAGGTTGGTTTTTAAAGCGACGCGGGTGTGCCAGCCGCCATTGTAGCTCCAGGGCTGCTGGGACCCCTGAAAGAGACGCGCAGACACCGGGCGTCCGCGCTCCTGGCTGGCTGGAACTCGAGAGGGAAGGCAAAGAGCTAAAAACTGGGAAATTTGCCTGTGAGTTCGTGTTTCGGGTGACGAGCCATAGAGAGACCCGGTTTTCCTCACTCCAGCGGGCTCAGGCTACGCGGACCCGGCAGGCAAGCCCCCGCGCATGCGCACCAGAGCCGACCCAGAGAAGGAAGCAGCGATCCTGACTCCGCCCCCAGAGCTCAGCAGGGAGCCTGGAATTGCCCGAGGGGGTTGTCTGGGAAGCTGTGTCTAAGGCAACTTCAGCGGGGCGCGGACTGGGATTTGGAGATTGGAACTGGCCTGGGTTGAAGAGTGCAACCAACTTCGGCTGCGTCCCCGGAACGGGGAGTTGACACGCCAGAAAAAAAAAAAAGCGAGCTGCGCCTGGGGTTCAAGAAGGGACTGGAGCACCGTCACTCTCCTCCCCACAATCGCCAAGGCAGAACCCCCGCCTGAGGCATCGGATCACGCCACGCCCATCCCTGCCTGAGAGGTGCCCTCCTCCCTTTTTTTTTTTTTTTTTTCTTCTTTTTTTTTTTTTCCCCTTTCTTTTCTCTTTTTTTCTTCTTCTTTCTCTTTTCTCGCTTTTTTCCCCAAAACACTGACCTGATTAACTCTGGTCGCCAGCTTGCTTAAACAATCACAAGTCCATTCTGTAAATGTAAATTCTACACCTACCGACTTTTTCAGCTATTTCTCTCAGGAGTAATTAGACTATATAGTTTCTCTGGATAATTCCAGCATCCTTCTCTCACCTATCCAACCATATTCTACACTTTACCTCTTTGAAAAAAGTTTCTTATCCCTTCTGCCTGTTCATTCTATTTCAAAATCTGCCTTGTCTCACCCTGCCTTCTCTCTTTTTCTCTATGCTCTTCAACCAGCGCTGCATACACACGGCTATTTAACTGTAGCTGGGAAATCCAGGTATATGCTTTAAACCGTTCTTTGTCTATCGGTTTTCTTCTTTTTTCCTTTTCTTTTCCCCTTTTTGACCCTTTTATGTATTTTATGCTCCCTATTATTCGCCCTCCCTCCTCCGTCTTTTCTATTAACTTTTTCCTTTTCCCTCTCACTTTGCATGTTAGTTGAATCAGCCTGTGCGTTTGTGTGCTCCTGCTCCCTGTGTGTTTGTCTGTCTGTTTTCTTTTCCAGGGCTACCTCAAGAAACAAGCTAGAGTACACAAGGTGAAGAGTCCCAAATATCACTACGAATAGGAAAATAAAATAACTAAGGTCCCAACAAGAGTGACCGAGGGATACCATTCAAAAAACAATCTCTGAAAGGATAGGCCCTGGAAAGTCAAAGAGTCTTCTTGGATATAGCAGTGCTCATAGAAACAGAGAGCATAACAGGTCTTTAAAACCAACAAGAGCCAGAAAGCTAACTAAAATGACGAAACGAAAGAGCTCTCCTCCAAAGAAACTCCAAGAAGAAATGACAGCTAATGAACTGCTCAAAACAGATATCAGCAGCATAAGTGAACAAGATTTTAGAATAATAATGGTGAAATTAATAGCAGGGCTTGAAAAAAACATAGGCGACATCAAAGAAACTATGGCTACAGACAGAATGGAAAATAAAAATAGGCATGAAGAATTAAAAAATGTGATAAATGAGATCCATAATAAATTAGAGGCCTCCAATGCACGGCATTGAAGAGGCAGAAAGGAGAATAAGTGATTTAGAAGACACCATTCTAGAAAAACAAGAAGCTGACAAAAAAAGAGACAAACTGATCCAGGAACAGGAAAGAAGAATTCGAGAGCTCAGCGACACAGTCAAATGCAACAATATCCGTATCATAGGAATCCCAGAAGAGGAAGAGAGAGGGAAAGGTGCTGAAGGAGTCCTGGAACAAATTATAGCAGAGAACTTCCCCGACCTGGGGAAGGAAGTCAATGTGGAAATACAAGAGGCTCAGAGGACTCCTCTCAGACGTAACTTGAATCGATTTTCTGCACGACATATCATCGTAAAAATGGCAAAATACAAGGACAAAGAGAGAATTTTGAAAGCAGCTAGGGAGAAAAGGGCCCTCACATACAAAGGGAAACCCATCAGAGTGGTGACAGACCTATCTACTGAAACGTGGCAGGCCAGAAAGGAATGGCAAGAGATCTTCAATGTGATGAACAGTAAAAATATGCAGCCAAGAATCCTCTATCCAGCAAGCCTGTCATTCAAAATAGAAGGAGAGATAAAAACCTTTCCAAACAAACAGAAATTGAAAGAATTTGTCACCACGAAGCCAGCCCTACAAGAAATCCTGAGGGGGATGCTCTGAAAGAAAGGTTGCAAGGAACAAAGATTCCAGAGACACCACCACAAACATGAACCCTACAAAAGATACAAAGACTCTAAACCCACATATTTCAATAATAACACTGAATGTAAATGGGCTGAATGTTCCAATCAAAAGACATAGGGTAGCAGAATGGATTAAAAAACAAAATCCATCTATATGCTGTCTACAAGAAACTCATTTTAGACGGGAAGATACCTTCAGATTAAAAGTAAGGGGATGGAGAAATATATATCATGCTACAGGAAATCAAAAGAAAGCCGGAGTAGCGATACTTATATCAGACAAACTGGACTTTAAAATAAAGACAATCACAAGAGATGAAGAAGGGCTCTACATAATAATTACAGGGTCCATCCATCAGGAAGAACTAACAATCATAAATGTCTACGCACCGAATATGGGAGCACCTAAATATCTAAAGCAATTAATCACAAACAGAAACAAGCTTCTAGATAAGAATGTGCTAATAGCAGGGGACTTTAATACTCCGCTTACAGCAATGGATAGGTCAACCAGACAGAAAATCAGTAAAGAAATAATGGACTTGAAAGACACATTGGACCAGATGGACCTGACGGATATATTTAGAACTTTACATCCTGAGGCCAGGAATTTACTTTCTTCTCAAGTGCGCATGGCACATTCTCCAAGATAGATCACATACTGGGACATAAAGCAGCCCTCAAGAAATATAAAAGAATAGAGATCATACCATGCACACTGTCAGATCACAATGCTTTGAAACTTGAAATCAATTACAGGAAGAAGTCTGGAAAACTTCCAAAAACATGGAGGTTAAAGAACACCCTTCTAAAGAATGAATGGGCCAATCAGGCAATTAGAGATGAAATTAAAAAATATATGGAAACAAATGAAAATGAAAACACAACAATTCAAAATCTATGGGATGCGGCAAAGGCAGTCCTAAGAGGAAAGTACATTGCTCTCCAGGCCTATTTCAAGAGATTAGAAAAAGCGCAAGTCCAAAATCGAACAGCTCACCTAAAGGAACTAGAGGCAGAGCAACAAGAACGCCCTAAACCCAGTAGAAGAAGAGAAATAGTAAAAATTAGAGCAGAAATAAACAACATAGAGACCAAAGAAACAATTGAACAGATCAATGAAACCAAGAGTTGGTTTTTTGAAAAAGTAAACAAAATTGACAAACCTCTAGCCAGATTTATCCAAAAGAAAAGAGAGAGCACCCAAATAGACAAAATTATGAATGAAAATGGACTTATTACAACCAACCCCTCAGAAATACAAGCAATTATCAGGGAATACTATGAAAAATTATATGCCAACAAATTGGACAACTTAGAAGAAATGGACAAATTCCTAAACACACACTCACTACCAAAATTCACACGGGAAGAAATAGAAAACCTGAACAGACCCATAACGAGTGAAGAAATTGAATCAGTGATCAAAAATCTCCCAACAAATAAGAGCCCTGGACCTGATGGCTTCCCTGGGGAATTCTACCAGACATTTAAAACAGAATTAATCCCAATTCTTCTCAAGTTATTCCAAAAAATAGAAAGCGAAGGAAAACTCCCGGATTCATTTTATGAAGCCAGCATCACACTGATTCCCAAGCCAGACAGAGATCCAGCAAAAAAAGAGAACTACAGGCCAATAACCTTGATGAATACGGATGCAAAAATTCTCAACAAGATCCTTGCAAATCGAATCCAGCAGCATATCAAAAGAATCATCCACCAAGATCAAGTGGGATTCATTCCTGGGTTACAGGGCTGGTTCAACATTCGCAAATCAATCAATGTGATACATCATATCAATAAAAGAAAAGATAAAAACCATATGATCCTGTCAATAGATGCAGAAAAAGCATTTGACAAAATACAGCATCCCTTCTTAATAAAGACTCTCGAGAAAGTTGGGATAGAAGGAACCTACTTAAACATCATCAAAGCCATCTATGAGAAGCCTTCAGCTAACATCATCCTCAACGGGGAAAAACTCAGAGCTTTCCCCCTGAGATCAGGAACACGACAGGGATGCCCACTCTCACCACTGCTGTTTAACATAGTGCTGGAAGTCCTAGCATCAGCCATCAGACACCAAAAGGAAATCAAAGGCATCAGAATTGGCAAAGAGGAAGTCAAACTTTCACTCTTCCCAGATGACATGATACTCTACATAGAAAACCCGACAGACTCCACCAGAAGCCTACTAGAACTGATCCAAGAATTCAACCAAGTTGCAGGGTACAAAATCAACGTACAGAAATCGGTTGCATTTTTATACACCAACAATGAAGCAACAGAAAGAGAAATCAAGAAACTGATCCCATTCACAATTGCACAAAAAACCATAAAATACCTCGGAATAAACCTAACCAAAGATACAAGAGATCTGTATGATGAAAACTATAGAAAACTTATGAAGGAAATTGAAGAAGACACAAAGAAATGGAAAACATTCCATGCTCATGGATAGGAAGAATAAATATAGTTAAGATGTCATTACTACCCAAAGCACTCTACACATTCAATGCAATTCCAATCAAAATTGCACCAGCATACTTCTCAAAACTAGAACAAACTATCCAAAAATTTGTATGGAACCACAAAAGACCCCGAATAGCCAAAGTAATCCTGAAAAATAAAACCAAAACGGGAGGGATCACCATCCCAGACTTTAGCCTCTACTACAAAGCTGTCATCATCAAGACAGTATGGTATTGGCACAAAAACAGACACATAGACCAATGGAACAGAATTGAGAACTCAGAAGTGGACCCAAAAGTATACAGCCAACTAATCTTTGACAAAGCAGGAAAGAATATCCGATGGAAAAGACAGCCTTTTTAACAGATGGTGTTGGGAGAACTGGACAGCAACATGCAGAAGAATGAAACTAGATCATTTTCTCACACCATGCACAAAAATAAACTCAAAATGGATAAAGGACCTGAACGTGAGACAGGAAACTATCAACACCCTAGAGGAGAAAGCAGGAAACAACCTCCTTGACCTCCACCGCAGCAACTTCTTACTTGACACATCCCCAAAAGCAAGGGAATCAAGAGCAAAAATAAACTGTTGGGACCTCCTCAAGATTAAAAGCTTCTGCACAGCCAAGGAAACAACCCAGAAAATTAATAGGCAACCAACGAATGGGAAAAGATAGTTGCAAATGACATATCAGATAAAGGGTTGATATCCAGAATCTACAAGGAACTCACCAAACTACACGCCCGAAAAGCAAACAACCCAGTGAAGAAATGGGCAGAAGATATGAACAGACACTTCTCCAAAGAGGACATCCAGATGGCCAACAGACACATGAAACGATGCTCAGCATCCCTCCTCATCAGGGAAATACAAATCAAAACCACACTGAGATACCACCTCACGCCAGTCAGAGTGGCTAAAATGAGCCAATCAGAGAACTCTAGATGCTGGCGAGGATGTGAAGAAACGGGCACCCTCCTACACTGTTGGTGGGAATGTAAACTGGTACAGCCCCTCTGGAAAACAGTGTGGAGGTTCCTCAGGAAACTAACAATAGAACTCCCCTATGACCCAGCAATAGCACTGCTAGGAATTTACCCAAGGGATACAGAAATGCTGAGGCATAGGAGCACATGTACCCCAATGTTCATAGCAGCACTCTCCACAATAGCTAAAACCTGGAAAGAGCCTAAGTGTCCATCAACAGATGAATGGATCAAGAAGATGTGGTTTATCTATACCATGGAATACTACATGGCAATGAGAAACAATGAAATCTGGCCATGTGTAGCAACATGGATGGACCTTGAGGGTGTTATGCTGAGCGAAATAAGTCAGGCAGAGAAAGACAAATATCATATGTGTGCACGTATAGGAGGATTAGGAGGAGCTTAACAGAGGACCAAGGGGGAGAAGAAGGGCGGAAATGGTGGGGGAAAGGGGGAGAGGCAAACCATGAGAGACTCTTGAATGCTGACAAAAACTGAGGACTGGTGGATGTGGGGGGGAGGAGGGGTGGGCATGGAGGAGGGCACTTGTGGGGATGAGCACTAGGTGTTATGTGGAAACTAATTTGACAATAAACTATTTGTAAAAAAAAAAAAAAAAAGAAAACATAAAGGATTAAAAGGCATCTAAATTGTGAAAGAAGAAGTAAAACTCTCACTATTTGCAGATAACATGGTACTATACATAGAAAACTAAAGACTTCACCAAAAAAACACTAGGACTGATAAATTAATTCAGTAAAGTCATAGGATACAAAATCAATATATGGAAGAGTTTTGTATTTATATACACTAATAATGAAGGAGGAGAAAGAGAAATTAAGAAAAAAGAAAATAACCCTACTTACAATTGCACCAAAAACAATAAAATATCTGGGAATAAAATTAAACCAAAGAGGTAAATGACCTGTACTCTGAAAACTATAAGATACTTATAAAAGAAAATTGAAATTATGCTAAGAAATGGAGAAATATTTCAGGCTGATGGATTGTTAAAAGCCCTATACTACCCAAAGCAATTTACACATTTAATGCAACCCCTGTCGAAATACCAATAGCATTTTCCACAGAACTAGAACAAACAATCCTAAAATATGTATGGAACGACAAAGACCTTAAATATCCAAATGATCTTGAAAACAAAACAAAACAACACTGGATGCATCACAATTCCAGTCCTCAAGTTATATCACAAATCTATAATGATTAAAACAGTATGGGGCTCCAGGGTAACTCAGTCAGTTAAACAGCTGACTTTGACTCAGGTCATGATCTCGCAGTTTGTGTGTCAGCACATGTGTGTCAGAGCCTGCAGTCTGTTTCAGATTATGTGTCTCCAACTCTCTGTGCCCTTCTCCTGCTCATGCTCTGTCTGTGTCTCAAAAATAAATAATAAAACATAAAGAAACCAGTATGGTACTGGTATATAAATAGAGACATAGATCAATAGAATAGAAGAGAAAACCCAGTAATTAAACTCACAATTATATGGTAAATTAATTTTTGACAAAAGAAGCAAGAATATGCAATAGGAAAAAGACAGTCTTATCTACAAATGTTGCTGGAAAAATTGGTAACCTATATGCTATATTATATCTTCCCTATAGACTTACTTTCTTACACCATACACAAAAGTAAATTCAAAATGGATTAAAGATCTAAATAGGAAGTGAAACCATAAAAATCATAGAAGAGAGCACAGGCAATAATGCCTCTCATGTCTGTTGGGACTACATCAAAATAAAAAGCTTCTGTGCAGCAAAGTAAACAGTGAACAAAACTAAAAGGCAACCTACAGAATGGGAGAAGATTTTTGCAAATGACATATCCAATAAATGTTTACTATTCAAAATATATAAAGAACTCACAAAAACTCAACAACCGAAATGCAAATAATCCATTTAAAAATGAGAAGACATTTTTTCCCCAAAGAAGACATCCAGATGGCCAAAAGGCACATGAAAAGATGCTCAACATCACTCATCATCAAGGAAATGCAAACAAAAGCACATGAAATAGCACCTTATACCTGTCAGAATGGCTAAAATAAAAAAACTCAAGAAACAAGTGTTGGTGAGGATATAGAGAGAAAGGAACCCGCTTGCACTGTTGGTGGAAATGTGAACTGATGAAGCCATTGTTTAAAAGAGTATGGAGGTTCTTCAAAAAGGTAAAAACAAAACTACCTATGATCCAATAATGGCACTACTGGGAATTTAACAAAAAAAAATACGAAAACACTAATTCAAAGGGATACATGCACCCCTACGTTTATAGCAGTATTATTTACAATGGCCAAACTATGGAAGAAGCCCAGTATCCATCTACGGATAAATGGAAATCCGTATCCATTTAGGGAAAATTTTCTCTATCTATCTATCTATCTATCTATCTATCTATCTATCTATCTATCTATCTATCATCTGTCTATGTCTACCTATCACCTATCATCTATCTACACAAAGACATACAGAATGGATTATTCAGCCATAAAAGAATGAAATCTTGTCATTTCAAACAACATGGATGGAGCTAGAGAATATAATTCTAAGCAAAATTAGCCAGAGAAAGATAAATACCATATGATCTCACTCATATATGGAATTTAATTTAACTATATATGGTTACCATACGGGAAATAGGTGGGGGGATGGGTGAAATAAGGGATGGAGATTAAAGAGTACACTTACCATGATGAAAAAATGAAATAAAATAAAAATTAAAGCAAATTTGCAGGATATAAGGTTAATATACAAAAGTCAATGGTTTTCATGTATATAATCAATGAACAAATACAATTCAAAATTTAAAACACAATACCATTTACATTAGCTTACCAAAAATTAAACTTGTATGTATAAATGTAACAAATATGTATTAAATGTATATGAAGACAACTATAAAATAGTGACGAATAGAATCAAGGAAGAGCTAGATAAGTGGAGAGATAGTCTATGGTTATGGAGAAAAAGACTCAATACAAGCAGACCTTGTTTTACTGCACTTTGCAGATATTGTGGGGATTTTAGATTTGTTTTATTGTTGTAGTTCTTGTTTTTATTTGTTGCTGTTGTTGTTTACAAATTGAAGGCTTGTGATAATCCTGAGTCAAACCTTCCTTCCTATTGTATTTTTTTTAATAGATTCAGAACAATAGATATTAACTCTTTAAATTTTTGTTAAAATTCTCCTGTGAAGCTGTCTGGTCCTGGGCTTTGCTTCTTGGAAGTTTTTTAACTATTAATTTAATTTCATTGCTGGTAATTGGTCTGATAAAAATTTCCATTTCTTCCTGCTTTAGTTTTGATAGGTTATGTGCCTCTAGGAAGTTATTCATTTTTTAAGCTGTCCAATTTGTTGGCATTCAGGTTTTCATATTATTCTGTTACTATTTGTGTTTCTGTAGTATTATTATTTTTCCTCTTTCATTAGTAATTCTGTAACTCCTCATCCACTTCACCTAGTTTATCTAGTCCTCTGCCCTTCCTTCTGGCAACCACTAGTTTGTTTTCTATATTTATGAATCTGTTTCTCCCATTTGTTCATTTGTTATGGCTTTTTATAGATTCCACATATCAGTGATATCATGGTATTTGTCTTTTTCTGACTTATTTCACTTTGCATACTACCCTCTATATCCATCCATCTTGTTGTGAAAGCCAAGTTTCATTCTTTTTTATGGCTGAGTAATACTCCATTGTGTATGTATACCACAACTGCTTTATTCTTCTCCTGATAAACACTTAGCTTGCTTACATATTTTGGCTATTGTAAACAATGCTGCAATAAACATAAAAGTGCATATAACTTTTTGAATTAGTGTTTTAATTTTCCTAGGGTAAATACGTAACCAAAACCTTTTAGTTTAATGTCATCCTAGTTGTTTAATTTTGGTTTTGTTTCTCTTGCATGGAGACCCCCCAAAATATTGCTAAGTTTGATTTCTTGAGGATTACTGTCTGTGTTTTCTTTAGGAGTTTTATCCTTTTAGCTCTTATATCAAGACCAATTAGTAAAAACAAAATTGAATGAGTAATCAAAAACTCCCAAAAAAGAAAAGTCCAAGACCAGATGACTTCACAGGTAAGTTCTAAGGAAACATTTAAAGAGTTAATACCAATCCTTTCAAACTATTTCAAACAATAGAAAAGGAACAAATGCTTCCAAATTCATTCTATGAGACCACCATTACCCTGATACCAAAACCAGACAAAGATACTGCCAAAAACAAACAAATAAAACAAACAAGAAGAAAGAAAATTACAGACCAATATCTCTGATGAGGACAGATGCGAATATCATCAACAAAATATTAGAAAACTGAATTAAAAATACATTAAAGCATTCATTCACCACAAACAAGTGGGATTTATTCCAAAATGCAAAGATGGTCAAATATGCAAATCAATGTAATATGCTATGTTAACAAAGCTAAGGTTAAAAATCATACAATTATCTCAAGGCGCCTGGATGGCACAGTCGGTTAAGCGTCCGACTTCAGCTCAGGTCATGATCTCATGGTTTGTGGGTTTGAGCCCCATGTCAGGCTCTGTGCTGACAGCCAGCTCAGAGCCTAGAGCCTGTTTCCGATTCTGTGTCTCCCTCTCTCTCTGACCCTCCCCTGCTCATGCTGTCTCTCTCTCAGAAATAAATACATTAAAAACTTTTTTAAAAAAATCATACGATTATCTCAATAGATGCAGAAAAAGCACTTGAAAAAATTCAACATCCATTTGTGATAATAAATTCTCAACATAGTGGGCTGAGAGGGAACATACCTTAACATAAAAATGACCAAATAGGACAAACCCACAGCTATCATCATACTCAGTGGTAAAAAGCTGAATGACTTTACCCTAAGATCAGAAACAAGCCTACTTTTATTCAACATAGTTTTGGAAGTCCTAGCAATAGTAATCAGACAAGAAAAAGAAAAATAGACATCCAAACTGACACAGAGGAAATAAAATGGGTGCTACTTGCAGATAACATGATATTATGTATAGAAAATCCTAATGACTTCACCATAAAGCTTAGAATTAATAAATGAATTTATTTTTTTTAATTTTTTTTAATGTTTTTTATTTATTTCTAGGAGAGAGAGAGAGAGAGACAGCGTGAGCAGGGGAGGGTCGGAGAGAGAGGGAGTCACAGACTGAAACAGGCTCCAGGCTCTGAGCTGGCAGTCAGCACAGAGCCCGACGCGGGGCTCAAACCCACGAACCGCGAGATCATGACCTAAGCGAAAGTCGGACGCTCAACCGACTAAGCCACCCAGGCGCCCCTTAATAAATGATTTTAATATAGCTGCAAGATACAAACTTAATGTATACAAATATGTTGTTTATATACACTTTAATGAAATAGCATCAAAGGGAATAAAGAAAACAATCTCATTTATAATTGCATCAAAAAGAATAAAATACCTAGAAATGAATTTAGCCAAAGAGGTGAAAGATCTATACTCTGAAAGCTATAAGACATTAATGAAGGAAATCAAAGACATCACAAATAAAAAGAAAGATATGCCATGCTTATAGATTGGAAGACTTAACATTGTTAAAATATTTATACTAGCTAAAGCAATCTACAGAATTAATGCAATCCCTATCAAAATGCCAATAGTATTTCTCTAGAACTAAACTCTAGATAGAACTAGAACTAAAAATCTTAAAATTCACATGGAACCACAAAGACCCCAGAGAACAAAGGCAATCTTGAAAAAGAACAAAGTTGGAGGTATTCCATATATTAAACTTTTTTACAAAGATACAGTAGTCAAAACAGTATGGTGCTGGCACAAACATAGACACATAAATCAAATGCAATAGAATTGAGAATCCAGAAAAAAACCTAGAGTTATATGGTCAATTAATCATGAGCAAAGATAACAAAAATTACAATGGGGAAAAGTCAGCCTTCTAAATAAGCGGTGCTGAGAAAACTGGACAGCTAAATGCAAAAGGATAAAACTGGACTACTTTTTTTTACACCATACACAAAAGTAAACTCAAAATAGATTAAAGACCTAAATGTTCCTTTTTTGTTTGAAGAGGTGAGGATGGGAATATATAGTATTATATGGACAGCTATCACGCCATTCTTTTCATCTTATTTATGGTTAAAATGACTTATCTGTTTATATTTTCTATTTATTTGGATATATTATGAGTGAATACTCCTAGATAATATATCTACCTTTTAGAAGATTAATTTTTAGGACAATGCAACTTTTGTGTATTAATTATGAAGATTTAGCATATGGGATTGGGCTATTTTTTAATAGCTTAATTTGTGGAAGTGAGAAAGAAAAAGACCTTGGCTTGATTGAAGGCAATCCTTTTTAGGGAATATGACTCTGTTGTCTCTATGGAGTTACTTCAAATGCTGTATATCAATCACCACTCTACCCAGGCAAGGGAATATCACACTCCAGCATTTTTCAGTTTATTCTCCAATTAACACCATACCATGGAGCTCTGAATATCTTCAGTTGGCAGTCAATATCCATCCCATCCTTCTTTTAGGTGCCTTATGGAATTGTAGTAGCTGGAAAGCAAACAAACAAACAAACAGGAAACAAACAAAACAAAAAAACCCAACCAACCAACCAACCAAATCCCCTCATTTTCCATATTCCTTGTAAATGGGATTAGGTAGGCAAATTAAATGTAATCATGCTCTCTGGCCCTCATCTTTGGAGTTAAAGGTATAATCCTGCTGCTATTTCTGCTAGACAGCAAGGTCCCAATGATAGACCCAACTGGAGTTCCATTGAAGAGAGGGGCGGAGACCAGCCCCAGTGATCCATCTTGTGGTTACTGGAACGTTGAGAAAGCTTTGAAGTGGTTGTAGGGGTGGATATGTACCAGTAATAATGATTGCTAGATACTTAAATTGTATCTATGGTAATGTCTGAACAAAATAAATCCACTGTTAGTCCCAACCCCTATTATTTTAGTCCTTGAAAAATTTCTATTTCTTGTATTAAATCTCTCTCTGCTTAAAATACCCAACTCCATTTGTCACACTGAATTTGGCTAATAAGCCTAGAATATAGCAAGATCTGGCTGGCTTTCTTGATAATGCTGATTACCAGGTGACATGTAATATTTCCTACTCCCAAAGTTTTATCTTTGATTTCTCACAAGCTGCTCACTTAGTCCTTAAATTTATTTTGTTTGATACAGGTTTTATTTTGTCCAAATGGTGATGATTTATTTTACTAGGAATGGAGGGAGACAGAGTCTGGAATCCTTCTTTACTCCACTATCTTCCCTAGAGAGCAAAGAGAATGATTTAAAAACTGATCAAGAAGAAATATACATAATACAGTTAATTTTCTTTGGCAAATTCAATCTGTTTCCCCCAGAAGAACTTATAAATTAAAAAATATATATATGAAAGAAAACATACAATTAATTATATTTGCAATAAGTTTGTGTCAGATCTATTTTATATTTATTTTGTACATTCACTTTATAATATAAGATCCTTTTTTTCATTTAAATAGATTTAAATATATTTTGACTATTTTATTTTATTTATTTTTATTTTTTAATTTTTTTTAAGGTTTTTTTTTTAATTTATTTCTAGAGAGACAGAGAGACAGCGTGAGCAGGGGAGGGTCAGAGAGAGAGGGAGTCACAGACTGAAACAGGCTCCAGGCTCTGAGCTGGCAGTCAGCACAGAGCCCGACGCGGGGCTCGAACCCACGAACCGCGAGATCATGACCTAAGCGAAAGTCGGACGCTTAACCGACTAAGCCACCCAGGCGCCCCTATTTTGACTATTTTAAACATTTGCTGTTTAGATAATTGACTATTTATTCAATGTCTCTTATACACCAAACACTTTCTTAGGCCCTGGGGGAAAAATATAAATAGACATTCTCAGTGTGTCTCCGATGGACATTACTGCTTCAGAAACTATCATTATATGTCTCTAAAAGAGTAATGTTTAGACAAACAGTATATCTTTCATATACCTCATATTTATTGAAAGAAAATAAAAAGACATGTATTGGTTCTGTTACATTCTTCATAAATTTTCACGGATATCTTTTTTTAATGTTTATCTATTTTTGAGAGAGACAGACAAGAGTGCGAGTAGGGGAAGGGGCAGAGAGACAGAGAGAGAGAGGAAGACACAGAATCCGAAACAGGCTCCAGGCTCTGAGCTGTCAGCACAGAGCCCAATGCAGGGCTCAAACCCACAAACAACGAGATCGTGACCTGAGCTGAAGCTGGACTCTCAATTAACTGAGCGACCCAGGTGCACCTTCCCAGAAATCTTAGTAAGCAAATACCATTCAACTTTTCTGTATGGGAAAACAAATATTAGAAGCTTTTGAAAAGACAACTACTTTCATTTATATGCATTTTATTGAGTGAACGCTTTAAGCAAGGTTTTAAAAATTTGTTGAAGAAATTTGTACTCTCTGACAATCTTTCTGAATATTATCCACTTTAATTTTCTTTGAGAAAGTCCAGTTTTTTTTTAATTTGGCTTCAAAATGGATGTCAGGAAAAACTATATAAATTCATCCCTAATATTTTAAATTTTATTTAATTAGATAAATTTTAAAAATTAAATAAATTTTAAGATATTTAAAATAAATAATAAACTACAGAATCACACCTACCTGTGATGTAGGACTATTATAGAAGTATAATATTGTTATCTCAAAAAAAATGCTTACACTTGCCTTTATACTTTTGTTCTAGCTTTGTCAACCACAGTATTTTTCCAAATACACACTCAACTGTGGATTAGAGAGAAAATCAAGCAGCATGCCAGCTCTGCAGGGGCATTATCACTTGTATAACTGAACCATGTCAGACAAAGAAAAAGATTAAGTGCATAGATGTAAAGCACATTTTATAGCCACGTCCTTCAAAATATATGTTGTGCCCTTGAAAAAAGAAAATCAGAGTGATAAAACAGGAAGGTTCAAAAAGACCTTGGAAGTCACTGACACTTCCTTTTGCCAGGCAAAATTATACTAAAACCACCTAGGATTATTTCAAAGAAAGCTATTTGTCTCTGGTTGTTTTTGTTTTATGCTAAGCAGAATTTGTTCATTTTTACTCTCGAAGCTATTTTATACTTCAACTGTTGTTTAAAATTGTCAAAATTCCTTGGTTATTGTGTTGCATAATATATTTTGCCCAGTCAATTCTTTGCCCCATTTTAATGCATGTATTCTAATTGCCCCTTATGTTACCATGATATTACCTTGTTAAATGTCACACACTATGTGACAGTATGTCTATATTTGTTTACTGTCTTTGATGAACTTTAAATTGACTTTAAGACAACTTTCTTAAAGACTATAGCCAAAAGGGGAAATAAAAGAACAATCCTATGGATCTCATCAGAGCTCTTCAGAACATTAATTCTTTCCAAACTACAGTCACTAAAAATTCAGTTGAGATAACAGAGAACTCCCTTCTTAGAAAGATAGGAAAGCCATTCAGAGCCCACTGCTTTCACACAAAGAATATCAAAATCTAATTCCTAAAAATGTAAAATGTTGCCAAGCCTTCCAGCTATAACTCATCAAAGCTTTCAGGGATTTCCCATTTGTACTTTTATCTTCCTGCCAACCCTGTGTATATACATAGTGAATTGAACAGATACATTGTGTCCTCCTTTTAAAGACACATTTTCATTAGATAGGTGCTGCCAATTTTAGGATTTTGAGGTGGGGAACAACTAACTACTGGCAAATATGTTGGTGTCTTACTTTGGAAATCATGAGCTATCAACATACAATAAATTATTTAACACAGAGACAGAGCCTCAAGTATTGAACTTTGCAATTCAATGCTGCTAGAATTAGGAACCATTTCTATAAACTGAGCAATATGAAAGAAGGCTATGAACAGGAACAGCATGTTAAAATACAAACCATTTGCATATCTGTTTGAAATAATAGGTAGTAAGATGCATATTATCTTACTATACACATGTATGGTGAGATAGTCTTGCTATTCAGACTGGAGTTAGAGAATCTGTGGAGATCAATTGTTATTATAAACAGAAAGCACTAACTAAGCAATGATAATGTATATAGGTAAAAAAGGGTCTCATAAACTGGATGATTTTTAAAATTTACTCTAAATATTTTAATATTTTACTGTTTTAATGTTTATTTATTTTTCAGATACACACAGAGAGAGACAGAGCATCAGGCGGGGGTGGGAGGGGGCAGAAAGAGAGGAAGACAGAATCGGAAGCAGTCAACTCAACACAGAGCCTGGCACAGGGCTTGAACTCATGAACAAGAAGTTCATGACCTGAGCTGAAGTCAGATGCTCAGCCAACTGAGTCACCCAGGCACCAACATTTTAAAAGGGGTATTGGGAGTGACATCAGCAAGATGACAGAGTAGCAAGACCCAGATCATCCCTTCTTCTATGATTACACCAATTATGCAAACACTCATGGACAAATTTCTCTATGAGAAATCCAGAAACCAAATAAAAGACTCCTGCACTCTAGGTGACCATCAAATCAGTCACATAAACTGCCAAAGAGAATTGTAATGTCCTTTCTTATAAGAGTCCTGTAGCCTAGCACAGTGCCATACAGAAAGAAACACCCTAGTTCCCGGCTTCTGGCAGGTTTACACATCTAGTCAGCCAATTTTTCCAAGGGGCCTCATCAGGGAGCTGACCTTGTCCTGATAATCCTGGAGCTCAGAGGGGTCCACATAGTCTAGCAGGCTGGAATAGAAACCAGACAGCAGTTTGGGCATATAAACACCATAGCTCTTCTCCTCTTCAGCAGAGATTGAATAGAAGAAAATTCCAGCTCTCAGCTTCCCCCAGAAAAGGAAATAGTAGAATGAAACTAGAAATCAATAGCAGGAGAAAAACAGAAACTTTCACAAAAATGGGGAATCAGCAACATACTCATAAACAGTCAGATCAAAGAGGAAATATAAAAGAAATTAGAAAATATCCTGAGACAAATGAAATTGAAAACAGCATACCAAAATTTATAGAATTCAGCTAAAGTGTTACTAACAGGGAAATATATAGAGTAACCCATTTTGAAAAATAAAATAGGGTGTGTGGGTGGCTCAGTCAGTTGAACCTCAACTTCAGCTCAGGTCATGATCTCATGTTCTGTGAGTTTGAGCCCCGTGTTGGGCTCTGTGCTGACAGCTCAGAGCCTGGAGCCTGCTTGGGATTCTGTGTCTTCCTCTCTCTCTGCCCCTCCCCTGCTTGTGCTCTGTCTCTCAAAAAATGAATAAACATTAAAAAAATTTTTAAATAAACTGAACAACATAACTTTATACCTCACAAAGCAAAAGGAAAGAAAGAAAAAAAAATGAACAAAGCAAGCCAAAATTTAGCAAAAGGAAGAAAATAAAGATTAGAAGAAAAATAAACAAAATAGAAAAAAGAAAAATATTAGGAAAAAGTCAACAAAACTAAGAAAAGAGAGTTTCTTTTATGAAAACAAAATTGACAAAGTCTCAGACTGAATAGGAATGAAAAAGAAGGCACAAATAAGTAAAATTTGAAATCAAAAAAGAAGCATTACAGCTGTTGCCACAGAAACAATAAAGATCATGACACTACTAAATAAAGTGGATAATCTAAGAAATGAATAAATTCCTAGAAACACACAACCAACCAAAGTTAAATCATGAAGACATAGAGAGTCTAAACAGACCCATAACAAATATGGATATTGAATCAGTGAAGTCCAGGACCAGATAGATTCACTAGTCATTTTGACCAAATATTTAAAGAATTAACAAACATTCTTTTTTTTAAGTGTATTTATTTTGAGAGAGAGAGAGAGAGAGAGAAAAGAGAGCAGGGGAGGGGCAGACAGAGGTAGACAGGATCTGAAGTGGGCTCTGCATTGACAGCAGAGAGCCTGATGTGTACTCAAACTCACAATGAAATCATGACCTCAGCTGAAGTCAGATGTTCAACTGACTTATACTCCCAGGTGCCTCTAACATTGATCATTTTTAAACCTCTTTTTCTTTTCAAGGTTTTATCTAAATTCCAGTTAGTTAACATATAGTGTAATATTAGTTTCAGGTGTGCAATTTAGTGATTCTACACTTACATACAACACTGAGTATTTATTACAACTGTCTATTTAATCCCTATCACCTATTTAACCTATCTCCCCACCCACTTTCCCCTCTGTTAACCCTCATTTTGTTTTCTTTATCTATAAATAAAAATCTGTTTCTCCATTTTCCTCTCTTTCTTTCCCTGTTGTTTTGTTTCTGAACTTCCACATATGAGTGAAATCATATGATATTTTGTCTCTCTCTGACTTACTTTGCTCAGCATAATACTCTCTAGTGCCATCCATGTCATTGCAAATGGCAACATTTCTTTCTTTTTTATGGCTGAGTAATATTCCATTGTGTGTATATGTGGTGTGTGTGTGTTTCACAAAATTTTTATCCATTCATCAGTCTATGGACATTTGGGCTCTTTCCATAACTTGGTTATTGTTGATAATGCTGCTATAGACTTTCAGGTGTACATATCCCTTCAAAACAGTAGTTTTGTATCCTTCGGGTAAAAACCCAGTAATGCAATTATTGGATCAAAGGGTACCTCTATTTTTAACTTTTTGAGGAATCTGTATATTATTTTCCAGAGTGGCTGTACCATTTTGCATTCCCATCAATAGTTTAACAGGGTTTCCCTTTCTCCATATCCTCACCAACACTGGCTATTTCCTACGTTGTTAATTTTAGTTATTCTGACTGGTGTGAAGTGATATCTCATTGTAGTTTTCCTTTCTATTTCCCTGATGATGAGGGATGTTGAGCATCTTTTCATATGTCTGTTAGCCATCTGCATGTCTTCTTTGCAAAGGTGTATATTCATGTATTTTACCCATTTTTAACTGGATTGTTTGCTTTTTGGGTATTGAGTTTTATGTAAATTATTAATAGATTTGGATAACAGCAAGATATTTCATTTGTAAATATCTTCTCCAATTTTCTAAGTTGCCTTTTATTTTTGTTGATTGTTTCCTTTGCTGTGCAGAAGATTTTTATTTTGATAAAATCTCAATAGTTTATGCTTCATTTCCCTTGTCTCAGGAGACATAGCTAGGAAGAAGTTGCCATGGTGCATGTCAAAGAGGTTACTGCTTGTGCTCTCCTCCAGGATTTTAATGGAACCCAGTTCCACATTTAGGTCTTTCATCCAATTTGAGTTTATTTTTTTATATGGTATAATAAAGTGGTTCAGTTTCATTCTTCTGCACATTGGTGTCCAGTTTTCCCAACATCATTTGTTGAAAAGATTATCTTTTATTCCATTGGATATTCTTTCCTGCTTTGATGAAGATTATTTGACCATAGAGTTGTGGGTCTATTTCTGGGTTTTCTATTCTGTTCCATTGATCTACGTGTCTGTTTTTGTACAGGTACCATACTGTCTTGATCATTATAGCTTTGTAATATATCTACAAATCTGGAATTGTGATGCCTCTAGACTTACTTTTTGCTTTCAAAGTTGCATTGGCTATTCGGGGTCTTCTGTGATTCCATATAAATTTTAGGATTGTTTGTTTTAGCTCTGTGACATTTTAACAATATTTGTTGTTTTAGTCCATGAGCATAAAATATTTTTCTTTTCTTTGTGTCATCTTCAATTTCTTTCATCATTTTGTTTCATAGTTCTCAGAGTACAGATCTTTTACCTCTCTGATTCAGTTTATTTTTAGGTGTCTTATGCCTTTTGGTGCAATGGTAAATGGGACTGTTCCTTGATTTCTCTTTCCGCTGCTTCTTTATTAGTGTATAGAAAGGCAACAGATTTATGGACAATGATTTTGTATCCTGCAACTTTACAGAATATGTGTATTAGTTCTAGTAATTTTTTAGAGTAGTCTTTTGGATTTTCTATTATAGTACTATGTCATCTGCAAATAGTGAAAGTTTGACTTCTTCCTTGCCTATTTAGACGACTTTTATTTCTTTTTGTTGTCTGATTGCTGAGACTAGGACTTCCAATACTATGTTAAATAACAGTGATAAGAGTGGACATCTCTGTCTTCTTCCAGTTTTTCTCCATTCAGGATGATTTTAGCTGTGGGTTTTTTGTATATAGCTTTTATTGTGTTGTTGTATTCCCTGTATCCCTACAGTCTTGAGGGATTTTTTTTTTTTATCATGAATGGATGTTGTGCTTTATCAGATGCTTTTTCTGCCTCCATTGAGAGGATTATGTAGTTCTTATCCCTTCTTTTATTATTGTGGTGTATCATGTTGATTGACATGCAAATATTCAATCACCTTTGAAACAAAGTAATAAATCTCACTTGATCATGATGAATGATTCTTTTAATAAACTGTTGGATTCAATTTGCTAGTATTTTAGTGAGAATTTTTGCATCCATTGTCATCATGGATACTGGCCTGTAGCTTGTCAGTTTTTGGTAACAAGGTAATGCTGGCCTTATAGAATAAAACTGGAAATTTTTCTTCCATTTCTTCTTCTTCTTCTTCTTCTTCTTCTTCTTCTTCTTCTTCTTCTTCTTCTTCTTCTTCTTCTTCTTCTTCTTTTTCTTCTTCTTTTACAAACAGTTTATTGTCAAGTTGGATTCCATATAACATCAAGTGCTCATCTCCACAAGTGCCCTCCTCCATGCCCATCACCCCCCATCTCCCCCACACCCATCAGTCCTCAGTTTTTTCTCAGCATTCAAGGGTCTCTCATGGTTTGCTTCTCTCCCTTTCCCCCACCATTTCCCCCCTTCTTCTCCTCCTTCTTCCTCAGTTAAGTTCCTCCTAATCCTCCTATACGTGCACACATATGGTAGCTGTCCTTCTCTCCCTGACTTATTTCGCTCAGCATAACACCCTTAAGGTCCATCCATGTTGCTACACATGGCCTGATTTCATTGTTTCTCATTGCCATGTAGTATTCCATGGTATAGATAAACCACATCTTCTTGATCCATCGGTCCGTTGATGGACACAAACTCTTTCCATGTTTTGGCTATTGTTGAGAGTGCTGCTATGAACATTGTGATACATGTGCTCCTATGCATCAGCACTCTTATATCCCTTGGGTAAATTCCTAGCAGTGCTATTGCTGGGTCATAGCGGAGTTCTATTGTTAATTTTTTTGAGGAACAGCCACACTGTTTTCCAGAGGGGCTGCACCAGTTTACGTTCCTACCAACAGTGTAGGAGGGTGCCCGTTTCTCCACATCCTCACCAGCATCTAGAGTTCTCTGATTTGCTCATTTTAGCCACTCTGACTGGCATGAGGTGGAATCTCAGTGTGGTTTTGATTTGTATTTCCCTGATAAGGAGGGATGCTGAGCATTGTTTCATGTGTCTGTTGGCCATCTGGATGTCCTCTTTGGAGAAATGACTGCTTCCATTTCTATTTTTTAAATACTTTGAGAAGAATAGTTATTAAGTCTTCTTTAAAGGTTTGGTAGAATTACCTGGTGAAGCCATCTGGCTTTCGACTTTTGTTTTTTGAGAGATTTTTGATCACTGACTCAATTTCTTTGTTGGTTATCTCTCTCTTAAAGTTCCCTATTTCTTTCTTATTTCACTTTTGGTAGTTTAAATCTTTCGAGATATTTATCAGTTTCTTCTTGGTTCTCCAATGTTGGTATATCATTTTTCATAAAATTGTCATAATTGGTTATATTTTTGTGGTGTTAGTAGTTATTTCTGCTCTCTCATTTATGATTTTATACATTTTTATTATTTTGATCATTTTTCTTTTCTTTTTGATAAGTTGGATTTTTCAAAGATTCAGCTTCTGGTTCATTGATTTGTTCTATTGTTTTTATGTTTGTTTGGTCTTTATATCGCTTATCTCTTATTTCCTTCCTTTTGCTTATTTTGGGTTTTGTTTGCTTTTATTTTTTATAGCTCCAGTAGGTATAAGATTACATTGTTTCTTTGAGATTTTTCTTGTTTCTTGATATAGTACTGTATTGTAATGTATTTTCCTCTTATGACTGCCTTTGCTGCACCTCAAGAACTTTGTGTTTTCATTTTCATTTGTTTCAATGTTTTTTTTAAATTTCTCCTTTGATTTACTGGTTGATCTACTCATTTAGTAGCATGTTCTTTAATCTCCACATATTTGTAGTCTTTATAATTTATTTCTTATTGTTGACTTCAAGTTTCACAGCATTGTGGTCAGAAAAGATGGATGATATGATCTCAATCTTTTTTTACTTGTGGAGGACTGATTTTTGACATAGTATGTGATTGAGTCTGGTGAATGCCCCATGTGCACTTGAAAAGAATGTGTATTCTTCTGCTTTAGAATGGAATGTTCTGAGTACCACTGTTAAGTGCATCTAGTCCACTGTGTCACTCAATCCCATTGTTTCCTTGTTGATTTTCTGCTTAGATCATCTGTCCTTTGATATAGGGGGGTGGGGTATGGTTAAAGTTCTCTACTATTATTGTATTATGTTTTAAAATTCTTTTTAATGCTTATTTATTTGTTTTGAGGGAGAAAGAGAGCACAAACAGGGGAGGTTCAGAGAAAGGCAGGGAAAGAATTCCAAGCAGGCACTACACTGTCAGCATAGAGTCCAACGTGGGGTTCAAATTAACAAACCATGAAATCATGACATAAGCCTAAATCAAGAGCCATACACTCAATTAACAGAGGCACTCATATACCCCCTTTATTGTATTATTATCAATGAGTTTCTTTACATTTGTTATTGTTTTATATATCTGGGTGCTTCTATTTTGGGGGCATGATTTATAATTGTTAGATCTTTTTGTTGGATAGTCTTATTTATTATGATATTTATATCATATATGACCATATGTGTGATATATGATTATTTATTATGATATAGTGTCCTTTTTCATCTCTTGTTACACTCTTTGATTTAAAATCTAGTTTGTTTTATATAGATATTACTACTCTGGCTTTTTTAAGCTTATTTTTAGAGAGAGAGAGTGCGAGCGGGGAGGGGCAGAGAGAGGGAGAGGGAGAATCCCAAGCAGGCTCCATGCTGTCAGAGTAGAGCCCAATGTGGAGCTCAAACCCAGAAACTGTAAGTTCATGATTTGAGCCTCAATTAAAAGTCTGACACTCAACCGACTGAACTGCTGGGACACTCCTACTAACTTTTGGGGGGGGATCCATTTGCATGATAAATGTTTTCATCCCCTCACTCTCAATTTGCAGGTATCTTTAGGTCTAAAATGACTCACTTGTAGGCAGACATAGATAGGTCTTGTATTTTTAATCCAGTCTGTCACGCTGTGTCTTTTAATTAGAGTGTTAGTCCATTTACATTCATAGTAATTACTGATAGATACAGATTTAGCACCATTTTTTAACATTTGTTGTGTTTCTGGAGATTTTCTGTGTTCCTTTCCTGACTTTGTCATTTTTGGTCTTTCCCTTGTACTCAAAGAGTTCCTTTTAATATTTCTTATGGTGCTGGTTTAATGCTCATGAACTCCTTTAGTTTTTGTTTGTCTGGGAAACACTTTATCTCTCTTTCTATTATGAATGATAACTTTGCTGGATAGACTATTCTTGGTTGCAGATTTTTTTCATTCAGTACGTTAAATATATGTTGCTTCCATCTGGCTTGCCAAATTTCTGTTGAGAGATTTGCAGCTAGCCTTATGGGTAGCTTGTAAGATACTTGTAAGCCTGGGACCACTTTTTTCTTGATGGTTTTAGGATTTTTTTTGTCACTATATTTTACAAACTTTATTACAATATGTCTTGGTGTTGGCCTGCTTTTGATTTTGATGGGAATTCTCTGTGCCTCCTGAACATGGATTTCTGTTTCTTACCCCAGATTACAGAAGTTTTCAGCTATAATTTCCTTAAATCTAGTGCCACTTTTCTATCTATTGTTCTTCTATTATTTTTCATTATTTTATCTTCTGTATTACTTATTCATTTCTCTTTTTTTCCCCATCCTTATGTTTTTTGCATCCAGTCTGTTTAAATCTCAATTACTGTATTTTAATTTCTGATCATTTCTTAACTCTTTATCTCTGTGAAAGAGCCTTTCTGAAGTCTTTCATTCTTTTCTCAAGTCCAGCGACCATCCCTATGATTGTTGCTTTAAATTCTCTATCAGGCATCTTATTTATATGTGTTTCACTTAGATATCTGACTAGAACCTAATTTTATTTGGATTTTATTTAGGTATCTGACTAGAAACCTTTATTTCATTTGGGATGCCAACCTCCATCTTGGCATTTTATTTAAGTCTCTGTCTTCTTTTGTGTGTTAGAAAGGCCTGTTATGCTTCCTGCTTCTGAGAGTAATGCCCTTATGAAGAAGAGGTCATAAAGTGTCCAGGGCCTAGGGCGCCTGGGTGGCTCAGTTGGTTAAGAGTCCGACTTCCACTCAAGTCATGATCTCACGGTTCGTCGGTTTGAGCCCCGCATTGGGCTCTGTGCTAACAGCTAGCTGGGAGCCTGGAGTCTGTTTTGGATTCTGTATCTCCCTCTCTCTCTCTCCGACCTTCCCTGCTCATGTTGTCTCTCTCTCTCTCTCTCTGAAATAAATAAAACATTAAAATTTTTTTAAAAAAATTGTCTAGGGCCTGGCACTTCAATGATCATCTGCAGAAGGTTTCCTTGCCTGTAATGAACAGTGTTTAGTCCTTGACCAGAATGTGGAAAGTTTTAACTAAGTGTGCTCTGGTTTGTTTGTTAAATGAGGCCTGATGTTTCTTCCACTAGATCCTTACGGAATTCTCTGGTCAGGAGACATGGTGTGGACAGGGGTTTTTGCTGGTCTTCTGGGGAAGGGGTCTACGGCACTAGGACCAAAGCAAACTTGACCAAGAGAGGCAGTACCAGCAGAGTGCAGGAATGTGGAATTTGGCAGCTAGTATTGGCACTGTGGCAGTTGGGTAGTTCTGTGTTTTGGCTCAGGTGCATGTGAGGGAAATGGCACCAGTGAACACTTTTCTCCTGGGAGAGGGGCCTCCCTGCTTGCTGCTCTCAGGGAAATACTCATAGAAGGAACAATCTTACCATTGTGTGTCTGAGTAATTTTTCAGATTGCTGTTTCCACACTATCTGCCTCTGTTTTTATTTTGCCCCCATTCGCTTCAGGAGCAGAGAACTGTCCTGCAGGCTCTATCACAACCAAGTCTTCTGCCTCTTAAAACTCCAGGATTTAGGAAGTGGTAGTGGTCTGGGGCTAGTCTTCTGGAAGATGGTCTCACCACAATGGGACTCAGAGGAGTGTGACAGTGAAGGACAGTTGCACCAGATTGCAGGGCCATGCGACTTGGAGAAAATAGGCTGGGCAGCCAGTGTCAGGGCCAAGCTGCCTTTTGGAGCTGGCTCTGTATTCATGCTGAGGAATGGGAGAGGGAAATGATGCCTGCTGATTCCTGTGCCCCCAGAGAGACATCTCAATGAGTGCTACGTCTCAGTGATGCTCTCCATGTAAAGTGAATGATCTTTCACTTTGTGCCCCAGATGTTTCTCAAATCACTGTTTTAGTACTGCCTGTCCCTGGGTTCATTGTCTGCCTGTCTCCAGGAGTAAGAAAACACCATCAAGGCTCTATCCCAGCCAAGCCCTCTGATCTTTAAAACTACAGTCTTCAATCCCTGCTGGTTGCAAAAACTCACAAAACTCAGCCTTTCTCATTTTACCAATCAATGGCTTTAGGGAAGTGTTCTCCGTGTGCATTCTCTCTCTTGTGCATTGCTCCTCTGTCTTTTTCTCTCTCTCTCTGACCATGTCTTCCTTCCCTCAGCAGCAACTGTGATCTGTTTTTCCCCCAAACTATGTCTCTATACTTCTTACATTCTTCAGTATGGCTTCTTCTTTTCCTTTACTTGTAGCATTTGCTCTGTCAGTACTCAGGTTGATTTCTTGGGTACTCAGAATGATTTGATAGTTAAATAGTTGTGTGCAAGGGATGAGATGAGCCTAGGGTCCTCCTACTACATCGCCATCTTATCTCCTCCCCCCTTAACTCTCTTAAAAAAAAAAAACATTTCCAGGCATATTTTATGAGGTCAACATTACCTTGATATTAAAGCCAGACAAAAATATCACAAGAAGAGAAAATAACATGCCATATTCCTGATGAACACAGATGCAAACATTTGTAACAAACTATTGGCAAATTGAATCTAACACACATTAGATTAAAAGGATCAGATACCATGACCAAATATGATTTATCCCTGGATTCAAGCATGGTTCAATATATAAAAATCATTTAATGTGATATACCACATTAACAGAATAGAGAATAAAAATCGTATGATTATCTAAATACATGAAAACCAATAATATGACAAAATTCAATTTCCTTTCATAATATACTCTGAAAAAACTAGGAACTGAAAGAAAATACCTCTACATAATAAAGGTTATATATAAACATCTAACTCTCAATGGCAAAATAACTGCTAGTGTCTCTTCTGAAATGAGGAACAGGGGCACCTGGGTGACTCAGTCAGTAAAGCCTGTGATTTTGGATCAGGTCATGATCCCACGGTTTCTGGGTTCGAGCCCCATGTCGGGCTCTGTGCTGACAGCTCAGAGCCTGGAGCCTATTTCAGATTCTGTGTCTCCCTCTCTCTCTGACCCTCCCTTGCTCATGCTGTCTCTCTCTCTTTCTCAGAAATAATATAACATTAAAATTTTTTTTTAAATAAAATAAAATAAAATAAAATAAAATGAGGAAAAAATCAAGGATGCGCAGTCTTCTCACTTCTGGTCACCATTGTACTAAAAGTTCTAGCCAGAGATTTTAAAAAAAGAAAATGTAATAAAAGTCATCCAAATTGGAATGGAAAAAGAAAGTTATCCCTGGTTCCATATGGCATGATCTTATGTATAGAAAATCCTAAAAGCTCCATAGGTTTAAACAGACAAACAAAAAACTGCTAGAACTAATGAATAAATTTACATTTACCATGAGTTTCAGGACACTTAATCAACATATGGAAACTGTTTGCATTTCTGTACACTAACAACAAACTATCTGCAAAGCAAATTAGAAAATTCTATTTACAATAACTTGAAAAGAATAAAATATCTCAGAATAAATTTAAATGAAGGGGTGAAATATTTATATACTAAAAAGTACAAGTCATTGATGAAAAAAATTAAACAAGACACAAACAAATGGAAAGACACCCTGTATTTAAGGAAGACTTACTATTGTTAAAATATCTACACTGCCCAAAGCCATCTAAACGTCCAATGTAATCTCTATCAAAATCCTAAAGATTACTTTTACAGAAATAAAGAAAACAATTCTACAATTCAAATAGAACAACAAAAGACCATGAATAGTCTAATAATACTGAGATAGAACAAAGCTGGAGGTATTATACTTTCTTATTTCAAAATATATATTTCAAAAATATATATATATTTTTGAAAATAATATATATCTTATTTCAAAATATATATTTCAAAAGCTACAGTAATCAAAACAGTATGGTACTAGCATAAATATAGGTATGTAGACTAGTGAAACCAAATAAGGAGCCCATTAATAAATCTATGTTTATGTGATTATTGATCTTTGATGAGGGTGCCAAGAATATGCAGTGAGAAAAGAATAGTCTCTTCAACAAAGAGTTGAAGTGTTCGGAGAACTGGACATTCAAATGTGAAAGATGAAATTCAATCTTTATTTTAAACTACACATAAAAATCAACTCAAAATGATTAGATACTTAAATGTAAGACCACAAATTTAAAATTTCTGTAAGAAAACAGAGGGGAAAGGCTTTTTGACATTGGTCTTAACAATACTTTTCATGGATATAACATCAAAAGTAAGCAACAAAAACAAACATACAAGTGGGACTACATCAAACTAAAATGCTTCTGCATAGCAAAGGAAACAATTAAAAAAGTGAAAAAGACAATGTATGAAATAGGAGAAAATATTTACAAGCCATATATCCAATAAGAGATTACTATCTAAAAAATATATAAGAAACTCATACAACTCAGTAATAACAGAAAACTAATAACTCTATTTAAAAATGAGAAATGAATTTGAATAGACATTTCTTCAAAGAAGATATTCAAATGACCAACAGGGAAAGGCACTAATAATCGTGGAAAGGCAAATCAAAACCACATGAAATATCACCTCATCCTTGCCAAGATGGTTACCATCCAAACACAAAAGACAACATGTATTGGCAAGTATGTGAAGAAAATGGAACTCTTGTGTACTGTTGTGGGACTGCAATACTGTACAGCTGCTCTGGAATACTATGGGGATTCCTCAAAGAAATACAAATAGAAATGCCATATGATCTGACAATCCCACTTCTGGGTATATCCAAAGAATTGAAATCAGGATCTCCAACATATATAGCACTCCCATATTCACTACAGCACTATTCACAAAATCTAAGATTTGGAAACAGCATAAATATCCATTGACAAATAAATGGTAAAAGAAAACGTGGCATACACCAAGGGAACAATATTCAAGTTTAAAAAAGAAAATTCTACAATAGGCAACAACATGGATGGACCTAGCACTAATCAACTAAAATAAGCTAGACACAGAAAAATAAGTACTGCATGATTCCACTTATATGTTGTATCTACAATGGTCAAATTCATAAAATCAAAGACTGGAGTGGTCACCAGGTGATGAGAACAGAGGAAAATGGCAAGTTATTAATCAATAGGCATAAAGTTTCATTTTAGTAAGATGAATAAACTCTAGAGATCTGTTGTACAACGTTGTACCTATAGTGAAAAATAATGTATTACATAAAATTTATTAAGAGGATAGATCTCATGTTAAATAGTTTTCCACAATAAAATTAGATTAAAAACATTTTTAAGAGTATTAATCAAATATTAAATACTTATTTAATTTTAAGCCAACAGTCAGAAATCATTGCCAATGGCTCATATATCATATGATTTCAGTTACTAAAGTGTATGACCCTACTGAGCAGGAAACGCAATACTTTTTCAGCTCCTCTAGGCAGGCCAGATGAAAACCGATAGCCAAGAAAAGACCATGACAAATGTTTTTCTCAATCTGTGTGTCAACTGTTTGTTTTGATTATATACTTAACTTGGTATTACAATGAACAGATTTGATTATGAGAATATACGTTTCTATATCAAATCTGTTTATGGATTTCTCCCTGAGAGCATAGATTTATGGAGGTTAAAACTGAATGATCGCCCTTTAACCACGATGAGTTTCTGTAATATTCTACTTAAAGTTCTGCAACCAGTAATATCCATAATAGCAAACATTTGGATGTTCACTGTATTCCAGGAAGTTTTATCATGGTTTATACAAATTATTTATTTAATTTTCTTAACAAGCCCATGTAGAAGATATGATTGTTATCCCCATTTTGCAGAAGAAGAAACTGATTTACAAATAAATTTAATAGATTGCTCATGGTCACAGAAGTTGAAAGTAGTGGAGCTGAGATATGTGCTAGGCAGCTTGGTTCCAGAGCCCAATGTATTCTAGTTTCCCACTGGAGGCCTTTAAAAATATATCTATTGTTAAGAGCGAAGATTTTATTATAATTCCAATAGTCACTGAACCACGACACCAAGTTGTCATAATTATCTCCTATTTCTTCTTCTATTTTCCCATTTTCTATAATGTCTTACCATCTTTAAGACTCTAATCAACTGTGCCATGCAACTATCTTTGCACCAAGGACATTCTTTCTCAGTAGTCTACTAGAAAGATTTCAGAGTAACTCATTTACCACATAATTAAAAATGATGGCATGCGGGGCGCCTGGGTGGCTTAGTCGGTTAAGCGTCCGACTTTTGCTTAGGTCATGATCTCGCGGTTCGTGGGTTCAGGCCCCGCGTCGGGCTCTGTGCTGACTGCCAGCTCGGAGCCTGGAGCCTGTTTCAGTCTGTGACTCCCTCTCTCTGACCCTTCCCTGCTCACGCTCTCTCTTTCTCTCTCTCTCTCTCTCCTAGAAATAAATAAAAATATTTAAAAAAAAAATGATGGCATGCTTTGACATCTATTTGTAAATTGCCTAAATTTAGAAGAGGAACCAAATGGGGCGCCTGGGTGGCTTAGTCGGTTAAGCGTCCGACTTTTGCTTAGGTCATGATCTCGCGGTTCGTGGATTCGGGCCCCGCGTCGGGCTCTGTGCTGACTGCCAGCTCAGAGCCTGGAGCCTGTTTCAGTCTGTGACTCCCTCTCTCTCTGACCCTCCCCTGCTCACGCTGTCTCTCTCTCTCTCCTAGAAAAAAAAAACATTAAAAAAAAAAAAAGAAGAGGAACCAAATGGCTTTCAACCCACAGATTTTTAGCCTTAACTGTAAGGGTTTTATTCTCCAAACTGAATATATTTACAATTTGTTTTTACATCAGTAAAGAAAAATATAGATTGCTAAAGAAAAGTATAATGAGAATCTCTGTATTTATATAGAGATCTACGTTTATAGTTTATTTTTCTATATTTGTACTTAGATATAAAAGCATGATCACAAATTAACTTATTAACAATGTTATTTATGATGGCACAGTTGTTTTCTTTGTATCTGATGAAAAAAATAATCTTCTTGTCTTAACTGACTCATTTAGGAAAAACAACAACAACAGAAGTCATAAGCCAGAGATTAGTTTGATCCAACAGAGCCCATTCATCAATTTTTAATGTGTTTTATGCTAACACATTTTGAGAAGTGGCAAGCTTCTATTTAGTACTATGTTCTTATTCTAAGAAATTTCCACTGATATACAGCTGGCATTCTGTGAGATGCATGTGCTGGAGACTATAGCAGTAGAAAGACCATGTGACTTCAACCCAGGCCACAAATTGATGGCAAGTTGTAGTTTATCACTCCAACTGCATGAGTTAAGATGAGAATGCCATTCTAGCAGATGTATGTTTTCTGTTTTCATAATATAATGTGAATGGGAATGAAGATTTTCACAAATGGATCTTATCATCAATCTAAATTGAGCTTCCTAACTGTTGAAAATGTTTTGCTGCCTGCATAAATTGACACTTTTTATGGTATGAGTTTTATAGCATCCTACATCAGGGTCAAGTAGGTCAAGTTGGCAAGGTGAGTAAGAACTTATGGTAAATTAGTAAATTATATTAAATGATTAGTTAGGAGTTTTATATTAAAAAATTCTGTACAAAGCAATGTAGCAAAGAAATCACATCAATACTAAATATTTTAAATATTATTATCAATTTTAAAATTAAAAATATTCTGGGGCACCTGGGTGGCTCAGTCGGTTAAGTGCCTGACTTTGGCTCAGGTCATGATCTCACGGTTTGTGGGTTTGAGCCCTGTGTCAGGCCCTGTGCTGACAGCTAACTCAGAGCCTGAAGCGTGCTTTAGATTCTGTATCTCCCTCTCTCTATGACCTTCCCTTGCTCACTCTCTCTCTCTCTCTCAGAAATAAATAAAACATTTAAAAAAATGTTTTTAAATAAAAATATTCAATAGGGAGGCATGAAACAATATGGTAATTGATGAATATGCCCATTTTATAAACAATGAAAAAACACCGTGTAGCTTCAAAGAACTTATAATGGAGGTTGACATACTAGAGAACAAATAGATCAATATAGAAAAGACCTTGCAGTCTGCAATTCACCTGGTAAACATTCCTGGAAAAGCTAAATTTGAATCCAAGGTCTTGAAAAGTGTAGAATTTGGATAAAACCAAAGTGGCAAAATGATAATGAATAAATAGACTTTTGTAAAATGAGCTGATATGGCAAAATAATACTGTTGTAAGGAGGAACTTCTGACGCTTAAGAATTCTTTAAGATTAACTTAATATCAGTGAACAAGCTGGTTTGGAATGGGAGGATGAGAAACCTGAGAGATTCACTGGAAAGCTATGTTAAGAATCTTCAGCAGCTGAAGTAGCGCTAAAATGTTGAGTCCAGCCGTGCTTCATTAGAAGTATCAGGAGAACATCATATCTTGATTGTCTATGATAGTTCAAAGAGGAGATAGTCAGTAGAAAATTTCAATAGAAAATTCTCAAGTCAGTTTAGTAAACCACATGGGGAGATGTTAGTAGATGTAGAGAAATGACAAATTTATTTTTATACAAGTTTTTTTTAACCAGAAAGTTGTCTTTTTTTTAAACAAATAGTTTATTGTCAAATTGGTTTCCATCTAACACCCAGTGCTCATCCCCACAAGTGCCCTCCTCCATGCCCATCCCCCCCTCCCCCCCACATCCATCAGTCCTCAGTTTTTGTCAGCATTCAAGAGTCTCTCATGGTTTGCCTCTCTCCCTTTCCCCCACCATTTCCCCCCTTCTTCTCCCCCTTGTTCCTCAGTTAAGTTCCTCCTAATCCTCCTATACGTGCAAACATATGATATTTGTCCTTCTCTCCCTGACTTATTTCGCTCAGCATAACCCCCTCAAGGTCCATCCATGTTGCTACACATGGCCAGATTTCATTGTTTCTCATTGCCATGTAGTATTCCATGGTATAGATAAACCACATCTTCTTGATCCATTCATCTGTTGATGGACACTTAGGCTCTTTCCATGTTTTAGCTATTGTGGAGAGTGCTGCTATGAACATTGGGGTACATGTGCTCCTATGTATCAGCACTCCTGTATCCCTTGGGTAAATTCCTAGCAGTGCTATTGCTGGGTCATAGGGGAGTTTTATTGTTAATTTCCTGAGGAAACTCCACACTGTTTTCCAGAAGGGCTGTACCAGTTTACATTCCCACCAACAGTGTAGGAGGATGCCCGTTTCTTCACATCCTCGCCAGCATCTAGAGTTCTCTGATTTGTTCATTTTAGCCACTCTGGTGTGAGGTGGTATCTGAGTGTGGTTTTGATTTGTATTTCCCTGATGAGGAGGGATGCTGAGCATCATTTCATGTGTCTGTTGGCCATCTGGAAGTATGTTAATTTTGGCTAAATTGAGTGACAACAAATCATAGTTTTTAGAAGTTTGGCCATAAAGAGATAAAAAATTGTCTATAGAAGGAAGTTACAGGGTATTAGACTGTATTGGTTTAATTGCATTAGTTCTAAGCTGGATTTTCACTTAGAATATTTAGTACCAAGTCAAGTCCATGTAACTAATTGCAGAATTTGTGTAAAATGTGTGTCAGCTGCTCAGAGCTCTTGCTATTTGCATAGCATAACCCAAATAAAGACAAAATATTCATGGTTGTGGTAGTATTCCATCAAAGGGTCTATAGCATAAGAATTCTTTTCTCTCCTGGAAAATTAAAGGCACATTTGAATTTATGATTATGCCAACACTCCCTCTTTGATTTTGATTCTATGTCACTTAAAAACAACTTGACGTTGGGGCGCCTGGATGGCTCAGTTGGTTAAGCGTCTGACTTTGGCTCAGGTCATGATCTCATGGTTGGTGGGTTTGAGCCCTGCATCTGGCTCTGTGCTGACAGCTCAGAGCCTGAGCCCTGTTTCAGGTTCTGTGTCTCCCTCTCTCTCTGCCTCTCCCCCACTCATGCTCTGCCTCCGTCTCAAAAATAAGTAAACATTAAAAAAAAAAACAACCCATAAAACTCCCCAACTTGATGTTAAATTTAAAAATTGGGATTTTTTGAAAAATAAATTATAAAAGTTGTACGATGTTAAGCTATCATTAGTGGTAATGATAGTATCAATGGTAGTAGTAATAACACATATAGTAGTCACATTAGGATTAGTACCTTGTAGTATCAGCAATGTCAGTATTACTAATTATCCATTGTGGTTTGGAAAATTGTGTCAATCCACACCCACCGAACTCTTTAACATAATTGGACTGCCTTTTGTTTTACTAAGTTTTATATCAACCTTTAAATAGGAATACTGACTGAATTATATTCCCTCCTAATACTGAATAATGTCAATATTTTTTTCCTTCACAGTAGGGAGTGAGATGGAGTGATGAATGCAAGTATCAGAAAGTCCATTTATTAAAAACATCTCTTTCTAGAATATCAATATTTATTTGAGTTAACAAACTCTTCCAGAAGATTACAGAATCCCATAGGATTAATCTGCCTCTAATCACACCTTAAAATCATATGAAATTGAGAGCTTTATGGAGTCCAAGGAAGTTTATGAGAAAGGAAGAAGTAAGAGAGAGGAAGGAAAGGAAGAGGGAAAAGACTAGGCTATAACTGCTAAAACAGGTTTAACCTGACTTTTCCTGATTCCACCACAGAAATCTCCCTTTTAGTATTAGGGACCTCTAGAAAGGCATTTTACAATGAGCTTAAATCCAGGCTCCTGTTTAAATCCAGAAAACTGGAAGACCCAGGGTTTTGTGAAATTTCCCTTTGGTTAAAGGGGAGGGGAAATTAGCTGTACTCCCCTCCAATCAAATTTTCACCAACTCAGTAGACTTTGTATAATTTTATATTATACTTTGTTATAAGAAAGTAACAGTTTGAGAGAATTTACAAATGCCTAAATTCAGGAGGACAGTTTTCTATTTATATCAAACCAAAAAAAAAAGAAGAGAATTATGTTTAGGCTGGATGAAGGTGACAATGGCAGGCAAGGGAAAACATCTGGAAAAAGTACGGTTGGTATTCAGAGGCCCACTCCTTTTGAGGACTGGGTTTGAACTCTTTCTTGCTGTTGAGATTTACAGTTTTGAAACAATGCAAGTATTCGCTTTTGTATTCCCAAATGGTATATGTAGGTAAGAACAGTGCTTATGATACTGTTTCCCTTAGAAACTATATAGGTAGGTTCCTGAAAACAACAACAAATATATGTATAAATATATATATTTATATATATATATATATTCTCCATGCCATGCCAAGATGGATCTACTATTCCATATTAGAATATTTCTTACATGGGCAACCTCCAAGTCCGTTTGAGAACTTTGCTTATCCAAGGGCCAATCTGATTACATGTGCAAGCTTCATCCACTGAAAGACGGAATAATATGGATATCACTGTCAAAACTATTCTTTCATTTCAATGTTTTTGTGGTTATTAAGAAAAGTTCTTTTATGATCACACTTGAATTTATTCTCTAGGAAGTTAAGAAATTTTGATAAAGGTAATATTGCATGGCAGTATAAAATTTATATGTTATGTGAAATACTAGTTTTTAAATCTTTATAATTTCCATTCATTCAATATTCAAATATTTTAAACACAATAAAATATTTTAAACAAACAGTAAGAAAAATATTTCACTATAAAAATTGACATTTAGGCAGAAATATAGTGTAACTTTTAGAATTTAATACATATAACTATAAAAAGATGGCTACAATTAAATCATTTTCTTACTGCAAAATGAACTATGATCTAGAATTGTTGGCACTTTATTAAACTTACTGGCCCATCTGCTTGTTATATATGCCATTTAGTTGCAAATTGTGATTAGTATAATATAAAAAGCCATTTAGGGCAGAGAGAATATTCTGAGTGCAGGTGCCTCTTGTTCTTTCTAGCTATTTGGTGTGATCAGCAACTGATTCATACGTAATTTTTTTTGAAGGAGATCATTTTGTTTAACTGAACATGCCTGATAATCAGATATGCTTACTGATTATTTTTTTATTTTTAGATCTAACACAGGTCAAACAATCTCTCAAATATATTCTCATGTTAGAAATCTTAATTCTGTATTCCTCTGACATTTGGAAATGGACTAACTGTTCTAGGAGTTGTCTTTGTAGAAATTTTTTAAATTTAAAATGTTGGGAAATATTCCCTTTCTATTCTTGACTATCTTGAAAGGCAGTGATTTATTAGTGTGTGTGTGGTTTTTTTTCTGCCAAACAACTAAGTTAAATATTAAATTGAGTTTGTCAATTTAGGGCAATACATGCATGGTCTTGAAGTGAGTTATTTTAACAAAAATAATATTCATCTTTATTTTATTATTTTTATATAATAACACATTGAAATCCTAGTTTTGAGTATAGTAATGCATTGAATCCTTAATGAGAAAGACTAATTTTTGCTGTGTTAACAAACTAACTCCCAAATTTCAGTGACTTTTAAACAATATTTTTTGGGGCGCCTGGGTGGCTCAGTTGGTTAAGCGTCCGACTTCAGCTCAGGTCATGATCTCATGTTTGTGGGTTCGAGCCCCACATCAGGCTTTGTGCTCACAGCTAGCTCAGAGCCTGGAGCCTGTTTCAGATTCTGTGTCTCCCTTTCTCTCTGACCCTCCCCTGCTCATGCTGTCTCTCTCTCTCTCTCTCTCTCTCAAAAATAAATTAAAAAATTTTTTAAATTAAAAAAATTCTCAACCATTCACCCATAATGTGGGTTCAGAGGGGAAGTTGCACACCAATCAGTGACTTGGAAGCAGTAATCTAAACAGTGATCCAGTCTATTTCCATGTTGAGGATCCACAATAGAAACAATCACATTGGCAGAGGTTGAAAGAAAGAGCGAGGACTCATGCTTCAACTTCGAATTACATATATCACTTTTGTGTAAGTGGCCAGAACTAATCGCATACCCCAGAATAACTGTAGGAGAGTCTGAGAAGGAAAATCTTTCTTTCTGTCTAAGAATAGGAAACTAAAATGAGATTTAGACAATGAACGAAAATCTTCATAAAAATCCTAGCAAATCAAATCCAGTAACATATGAAAGGATAATATATCATCCTAAATAGGGCTTGTCCAGGAAATGAAAGATTAGTTCAATATTAAAAATTTAATGTAATTCACGTTGTTGACATAATGAAGAGAGAAAAGCATGGAAATTTCATAGCTGCAGAAAATTTTTTTGACAAAGTTCAGCATGTAGGCATAATAAAAACTCAACAAACTAGGGCTAGAATTAAAATACTTCCTCAGCAGGGCGCCTGGGTGGCTCATTAGGTTGACCATCCGACTTCGGCTCAAGTCATGATCTCACGGTTGTGGGTTTGAGCACCGCGTTGGGCTCTGTGCTGACAGCTCAGAGCCTAGAGCCTGTCTTCAGATTCTGTCTCCCTCTCTTTCTGCCTGTCACCAACTCATACTCTGTCTCTCAAAAATGAATAAACATTAAAATAAATAAAATAAAATACTTCCTCAGCTAGAAAAAAGGAATCTATGAAAAAACTATAGCATCATACTTCATAGTAAAAGATTGTTTTCCCCTAAGATTGAGAAAAAGACAGCTATCTGTTCTTACTATTCCTATTATCATCATATTGAAGATGTTAGTGCAATAAATTAAATTAAAATTAAATTAGATGATAATAATAGCAATAAAAATAACATGAATATAGAAGAAAGAAATAAAATTCAATTTGTAGTTGTTATAATTATCTCCTTAGAACATTCTAAAGTATCTATAAACAAGCTATGAATAGTAAGCTTTGAGTTTACAGGGCCACAGGATATGGAAACAATATGAAAATCTCAATTATATTTGTATACACTAGCAATAAACAATTTTGAAGTTTGAATTTTAATAGGATTCAAAATCAAAACTCAGATATAAATCTAACAAAATATGTTAAAGACATATATACTGACACAATAAAACACTGACAAAAGAAATCAATAGACAAAAGACAGAGGGAGAGAGAGAGAGATCAAGTACATAGTTGGAAGTTGGAAAAAAATCAGTTACTGAGATGTCTATTTTCTCTAAACTGATTTATAGATTCAACACAATTCTAATCAAAATCGCAGCAGGATTTGTTGTAGACATTAACTAGCTATTCCCAAAATGTATGGGGAAAGGCATATAGTCAAACAATTTTCAAACCAGTTAGGAGATACACTCTCCCTAATATCAAGACTTATTTTATTTTATTTTTTTTAAATAGTTTATTGTCAAGTTGGTTTCCATATAACACCCAGTGCTCATCCCAACAAGTGCCCTCCCCCATGCCCATCACCCTCCTTCCCCTCTCTTCCACCCACATCAGCCCTCAGTTTGTTCTCAACATTCAAGAGTCTCTTGTGGCTTGCCTCCCTCCATTTCCCTAACTATTTTTCCCCTTCTTCTCCCTTATGGTCCTCCGTTAGCTTCCTCCTAATCCACCTATATGTGCAAACATATGGTGTCTGTCCTCTGCCTGACTTACTTCGCTCAGCATAACACCCTCTAGTTCCATCCATGTTGCTACAAATGGCCAGATTTCATTCTTTCTCATTGCTATGTAGTATTCCATTGTATAAATATACCACATCTTCTTGATCCACTCATCAGTTGATGGACACTCAGGTTCTTTCCATGTTTTGACCATTGTTGAGAGTGCTACTATGAACATTGGGGTACATGTGCCCCTATGCATCAACACTCCTGTATCCCTTGGGTAAATTCTTAGCAGTGCTACTGCTGGGTCATGGGGGAGTTCTAGTGTTAATTTTTTGAAGAACCTCCATACTGTTTTCCAGAGGGGCTGCACCAGCTTATGTTCCCACCAATAGTGTAAGAGGGTGCCCATTTCTCCACATCCTCGCCAGCATCTAGTCTCCTGATTTGTTCATTTTAGCCACTCTGACCGGTGTGAGGTGGTTTCTCAATGTGGTTTTGATTCGTATTTCCCTGATGAGGAGGGATGCTGAGCATCGTTTCAAGTGTCTGTTAGCCATCTGGATGTCCTCTTTGGAGAAGTGTCAAGACTTATTTTAAATCTACATTAATCTTGGGGAAGCCTGGGTGGCTGAGCAGGTGTCTGACTTTGTCTCAGGTCATGATCTTGTGGTTCCTAAGCACAAGCCCTGCATCAGGCTCTGTGCTGACAGCTGGGAGACTGGAGCCTGCTTGGGATTCTGTTTCCCTCTCTCTGCCTCTCCCTGTCTCCTGCTCTGTCTGTCTCTCTCTCAAAAAGAAATAATAAACATTAAAAAATAAAGCTATATTAATTGTTATAGATAGATTATAGATTATGATAGATGATAGATGATAGATGATAGATAGATAGATAGATAGAAATATAGTGATAGAACTATTCTACATCTTTATTTTGTTGATGGTCATATCCTTGTGTGCACCTGTCAAAACTCATAGAATTATGCCCTAAAGAAAGTGAATTTTATTATATTTAAATTTTAACTTAATGAAGGTATATAAATATGCATTATTTAGTGCTAAAAGACGTAAATTACTTAGAATACTAATGGTTAATGGATGAACTTGCAGTCAGAAAACTTGGATGCAAATACCACCTTTACCAGTTTTGAGCAGTGTGAACATGAGCAAATTATCTTATTGTGCCTCAAGATTCTTCCCTCTAAACGGGACTAAGAGGGTAGGAGAAATAATTTAATGATATAATTCATGAAAGTTACTTTAGGTAGCAGTTAATGTTAAACAGTTAACTGTTTAACAGTTAATGTTGGCTGGTAATAATAACAAGATGCTAGTATATACTCAACACAGATTACTCACTGTGATTATCTCTTGTCTTATTTCAGTTTGTTTACATTTATTTTAAATATCTGACATTTGCCAAGTATCAGGGAGTCAAATGCATAGCTCTTGCCATTTATGATATTCTTAGAAAGTAAGTTAGGCCCAGAAAAACATTTAATTAACCAAAACCTCATCTGTTCTGCAACATGTGCTGGAACGATGTTATATCAAGGCACTGTATGAGCTTGATTGCAGAGACGGGATTCACGGTGGTCCCACGAATATTCCATCTTCCAAGGATGTTACAACTTAGTTATAGAGGTAAATATGAACACAGATCACAAATCACCATATCCACAAAAATGAAAGTGAAATAAGTAAAGTAAACTTTATATGCTAAAGGATTTGGAAGAGAGAGATATGCAAAAAGATATTTCTGGCAAAAAGCTTGTACATGTTTAAATGTCAAAAGGTTCTAGACAGGTTAAATAGAAAGAAGAGAAAAGAAAATTGTGATAAAAGATAGTTTGCATTGTGGGGGGAATTCTGCTAGACCAGTTGGAGTATGTTGCTATGACTCTTTGGTATCATGTGGGAAGAAGATAATTTAGCCACATTCTTGTTTTCATTGTTTTGGAAGTAGAAGGGTTCAAAAAAATTACAATGTTCTGCTGCTTCTACCTACACCAGAAATCTAGAAGCATCTGTTTCAAAATAGCATCAGGGTCCGTTTGTTGCTTACTACTGAGTCTTGTCCAATAGTTTCTCTTTTGCAAGCAATTCAATACTTCTTCCCACTGACTCATGCAATTCTTTGTAGCTCATTGAGTAGAGGCCACAAAGCCCAGACACAAATGACTTTCACACTGTCTGATAGTCTGATATTCTGGTCACTTCCCACACTGTCTGGGAGTAGCAATGTCAAGTAAGCAGAAAACAAATTGGAATCTGGAGCATTCCAAAAAGTGTCAGTAGCCCACAGTGCAGAGAATTCTAATACTAAACACACTTGGCTGTGTGCGTGTGTGGCAGAGGTGAGTGGGTATAATTGGGGGCAGCACTGTAATAGGATTCTATGTGTATGTCTAAAAATATGTCGTGTGAAGATTTTTATGTGGGAACAACTGGAATAGTGTACTGAATGTAAAATAGAATGTGACTTATATTGCAACTAAAGAAATGAGTCTACAATTACAAAAACATTGTTCTATCAGAGCAATAGGTTGTTTTTATTGTTAAGACAATGGTGCCTTCCTTTTTTCATTTCCTTTCCTGCCCCAACTCACCCCTAGCAAGGAAGGTGTGAGAACTCGAACAAATGATTTCACCTCCCTGGGTTAGACTGCACTTACATTTCTTCCTAACTCCAGATCTCCCAAGTCTGAATACTCTGAGGTAGGGAGATCAGCCAGACAGCTTTGGATGAAGATCTCTTCAGTTCTGCTCAACAAATGGAAGTTTCTCTTTTTCCAGAGTATTCCCTAAAATTCCTTTCTAGCATGATCCTGAAAAGGATCTTTGGAAATAGGAGGAAAACTTTGACAAGGGGCAAAACTAACTCTAAAAAAGGGAAGAACTATTATAATAGGAAAGAGGAGCTACATCCAATCCACTCAATAACTGGTTTGGAAGGAAAGGACATGAAAAAACAAATACAGACATTCATTGTACAAAAGTTTGAGAAAAATGAGCATGAACTGGAAAGCAGTCTCCTGAGTTCTTGAGGACTAAATAAAACAGGAAGATTTGTGTCCCCTCTCAGCCCCCTGTCAAATGAGCACTGCCAATATTACTGTACTTTTGTCCAAAATGGTAACTCCTGCAGAGAAACCTAATGTCAGGTATTTAGGATTACACAAAAGTACCAGATGTTGCAATCTTGGCTTATTGTTTATGCACATAATTAGACACACATACTTCAATTTTTGAACACTGCTGATGTATTTTCAACTAAATAGCCCAACCAGATCACTGTGTATATAGGAAAATTAAAGCTCAAATTTTCCACTGATTCTAGCAATATGCTGTTATGCATGAACTTCCTCTGAGTTGCAGTTTATGCAAATAACAAGCCTACAGCCATAACTCTGTTAGGTTTACCAAGACAGAGTTAGACCATCAGAACAAAGTTATTTATTACATAGAGCCAAATCACCAACTTGAAGTTTTGAGGGAGATACTTTTAATCTGACTCCTGCAAAAAAGCAAAAACCAAAACAAACAAAAAAAAAAAACCCCCAAAAACACAAAATGCAAAGCAAAACAAAAAACAAAAACCAAACCAAACAAACAAACAAACCAGGATTTAAGTCTTCTATGAAACCAAAATTAACTCTAATCTAAAAGACCCCTTATTTATTGAAGGAAGAAAACAAATTTTGAGTTTTTTCTGAAAACACAATAAAAACTTAACATTTAAAATAATTAAGCCCCCCCCCCAATAAAATCTTTGGATCTGCCGTATTATTAATGTAACCTAAGTATTAACTGTATAACCTAGCAGCATTGTAAACAGAGAACACTGGAAGAAGATAGGATATAAAAGACAATTGTCCATGAAATGGAGACTTTAAACTCGAAAGGGACACATGTTTTTCACAAGTCAGTTAAAGGGGAAATTGTGGCAAGATCAACTCTAATGAAGAAAAAAATACACCTTAAAATAAGAAAAAAAATGTTTTTTATCCTTAAACTTCCAGACTGTCATGTCTGTGGCATCTGTATTTTTAAGGTTTTTAGATTCAAGGAAACAATGACTTTGCAACACAAATATATTTTTGTTCTCTATTTTCATAGGAAAGAAATCCAAGGATAGGAGGAGGAAAAACAAACCTAATATTTTAAAGTCAAGTTCTTTTCAGAGTCTCTCATGGAAATAAACTGTTACTATGTCAGCCAGGAGAGAGGCCAGGAAAGGGAGAATAAGAGAGTTGCTAGAGAGAAAATTGCAATAACTCTAGTCCTTTGTACCCTTCAGTAAGATTAAGAATTCTAGGTTTTAATAATGAATATGGGAGATACATCAAGAAGGAGAGCAGGGCACTTGTTTTATTTTGTTTTGACATTTGCCATGATGCCTCCTGGTCCCATCCCCTCTAAAGCAGGGCAAGAATCAGCTCCATACTGTGACTGTGAGCCAATGTGAATATTGCCAAGAGCAGAGGCAGTGCTGCCTGCCGGGCCTTCTAGATACTTGCCAGGTGAGGCCTTTCAGTGCCTGAGGACATTAACACAAATGCCATACTCCTTGTCTACAGGCTGCATTTCTAATCCAAAATAAACTACGATTCTTCAACTGTTATGGGAGTAAACATTCACTCTTTTACATGCATTGGTTATATTCCTTTGGCTTCTTCTTTTCTTCTGTAAAAAAATGGTAATAATTCCAGTGTTTTCTCACCAGTATTATATTGCCCTCTTGCAGCCAAATTTTACGGTTGCAGAAAGCATTAGCAAACCAGGCCAAAAAATACTCTGACTTTGATTTAATATGAAATTGTACATTACATTTCCAACTATTTCCATCATTACAATAATTATTTGGCTTATTTCTGTTTTTACGATGCCTGTAAAAAGTTTCCATTTTTCAGAAAAGCAGTAGTGTTTGATAATAAAAGAACATAGCTAGGATCCAAACAAACAAATTTATCATTAGTGTATTCTCACATGGCTCTCTGCTAAAACATTCAGTGTTACATTATGTTGCCCACTGAATTTACTTGTGACAAAATACATTTATACAAATAGCTTGGATTCTGTTTTTTTTTTAGTTTCCCTCATCCTTGTAGAAGTAACACCATCTTTTTATTTTTGTTTATATATTTTGGTGACATTTATTATATATAATATGTTATGTTACATATATAGTATATGAGTCATGTAATCAGAATTATAAAATATTATGAACAAAAATTGCTATTAAAGCATGGGCTAAGACGGTGGAGCAGCATGGAACTTTTTTGCTTCTCTCATCCCTGAAATGCAGCTTGCACACCTACAAAACTGATTTGAGGATTAACACAACGATCTGCACAGCTTGAACCACAGACCTCAGCAGGTACACATTGCAGAGAGGTGAACTGGGGGAAAGAGGAGCCAAGGAGGGTAGGGAGCTGTTTCTGCTTTGCAGAGAGAAGATGGAGACAGGGCAAGAGTACAGGAAAAACACTCTCCCCCAAAAGCAGCTGGAGAGAAAGAGAAAGAGTGCACTGAACAAAAAAGGGGGAAATAGGAAAGGAGAAGGTTTAAATTCCATTAAGACACAATAAACAGGGGAGCACAGAGTCTGCAGCTTGACACCTGGTGGAGCTCTGGTGGGAAGGGCGAATCCCCAGGAGCAGACAGTGAGGTCCGAGGGGTCCTCAGGCCACAGGTGAAGAGGCAGTTCCCCTGCTCAGAGGACATTTGGTAGAGGCTGTATGACAGCTTCCCCAAAGACAAAGGTCCCAGCAGACCCTGGAGAACAGTCAAGTTCTCCAGGACACTAAGGACACTAAGGGTGAAGTCTGGTGCCAGATGTGTTCTGTTTTATCATAATCTCTGAAACGCTGCTGCTACACGACCCTGCGAACTTTTTCTTGAGTGGCCTGGTACCTGGCCACAGTCTCTGGGCATCTACAGCAATGAGATCACGAAAATGTCCCTGGGTGTGGGCCCGCACCAGCCATTGCTCAGCAAGACCCAATCCCAGAGGGCCTGAGCAGGTCAAAGCTGCAGGGTGCTCAGAAGTGAGGGGTTTGGAAACACAACCCCATATGAGCTAAAACTCAGGAGGGAAGTGTTCCCTGGAAGACTGACAGATTGGTCACAGACAGTGTAGAAGTGGGGAGTGAACAGAAGCCAGAGACAAAGGAGGAGTTCTTGATTTCTGGTGGGCAAAAGAACAGAGTTCTGATTCTGGGTAGGCCATTTTGACCCCTCTCACAAATGTGCATACATGCCTATAGGGCCACCACAATCCCCTATAGTAAACTAAGCTGCTCCACCTAGTGGATAATGAAGTTTTTACACCAAGCCCACCCACCAGGGCAACTGTACTCTAAAGGAAAACCACAAACCTCTCCACCTGTTTAATTTATAGACTATAGAATGCTTCATAGCTTGACTTCTAGGGGAAACTGGATGTAATTTCAATCATATTTAATCCTGTTCAATGGTCCAGCTATTCAGTTTTTTTCTTTTCATTTTCTTTTCTTATTTTTCAATACAGAAAATTTTTTTATTTTCCATTTTTATAAAAAAGATTTTTCTTTAATTTTTTCTACTACATTTTTTACTTTATTGTAAATTTTTTAACATTCGACATTACTTTCTTCATTTCATTTTCTTCTATTTTATTGTATTCATTTTTAAAAAAAATTTCAAACATTTTCCTGTTTCTTTTCTTCCCTTTTTCCTCTATTCTATCAAGCTTCTTTCAAAAACCAGACCAAAACACAACTAAGAGCCAGCATTCTTTATTTGACTTTTTGGTGTTGTTTTTAATTTTTTAATTTTAATTTTTAATTTTATTAATTCCTTTTCTTCCTTTAAAATGATGAAATGAAGAAATGCATTCCCCAAAAAAGAACAGGGAGAAATGACAGCCAAGGACTTAATCAACACTGATACAAGCATGATGTCTGAACCAGAATTTAGAATACTGATAATGAGAATACTAGCTGGTGTTGAAAAAAGCACTGAATCCCTTTCGGGAGATTTTAAAAAGTAAAATCTAGTCAGGACAAAATTAAAAATGCTCATAACTGAGCTGTAATCTAGAAAAGATGCCATAGTGGCAAGGATGAATGAAGCAGAGCAGTGAATCAGCGATATAGAGGATAAACTTATGGAAAATAATAAAGCAGTAAAAAAGAGGGAAAATAAGGCAAAAGAGCATGATGTAAGAATTAGAGAACTCAGTGGCTCATTAAAAAGGAATAACACCCTACTTTCAGCAATGGATCTAAATAGAAAATCAACAAGGAAACAAAGGCTTTGAATGAAACACTGGGCCAGATGGGCTTAACAGATATATTCAGAATATGTCATCCTAAAGCAGTAGAATACATTCTTCTTGAGTGCACATGGAACATTCTTCATAATAGATCACATACTGGGACACAAATCAACCCTCAACAGGTACAAAAAGATCGAGATCATACGGTGCATATTTTCAGACCACAACACTATGAAATTCGAAATCAGCCACAAGAAAAAAATGTGGAAAGATATCAAATACTTGGAGACCAAAGAACATCCTATGAAAGAATGAATGGGCTAACCAAGAATTTAAAGAGGAAATTAAAAGGTACATGGAAGCCAATGAAAATGATAACACCCCAAACCTCTGGGATGTAGAAAAGACAGTCATAAGAAGGAAATACATAGCAATCCAGGCCTTCCTAAAGAAGGAAGAAAGGGTTCAGATACACAACCTAAAGTTACACCTTAAAAAGCTTGAAAAAGAACAGCAAGTAAAACCCCAAACCAGCAGAAGACAGGAAATAATAAAGATGAGAGCAGAAATTAATGCTATCAAAACCAAAACAAACAAACAAACAAACAAAAAACAAACAAACAAAAGACAGTAGAACAAATCAATAAAACCAGGAGCTGGATCTTGAAAGAACAAAATTGATAACCCCCCCTAGCCAGTTTTGATCAACAAGTAAAAGGAAAGAACTCAAATAAAATCAAGAATAAAAGAAGAGAGATCACAACCAACACAGCAGAAATATAAACAATAATAAGAGAATATGATGAGCAATTATACACCAATGAAATGAGCAATCTGGAAGAAATAGACAAATGCTATAAATGTATAAACCACCCAAACTGAAACAAGAAAAATAGAAAATTAGAACAGACCCATAACCAGTAAAGACATCAAATCTCCCAAAAAATAAGAGTCCAGGGCCATGTAGATGGCTTGCCAAGGCAATTCTACCAAACATTTAAGGAAGAGTTAACACCTATTCCTTTGAAGATGTTCCAAAAAAAAAAAAAAAATAGAAATGGAAGGAAAACTCCCAAACTCATGTTATGAACCCAACATTACCTTGATTCCAAAAGCAGACAAAGACCCCACTACAGACCAATTTCCCTGATGAACATGAATGCAAAAATCCTCAACAAGATACTAACCAACTGGATCCAACAATACATTAAAAGAATTTTTTACCATGATCAAGTAGGATTTATATCTGGGATTCAGGGCTGATTCAATATCCACAAAACAATCTATGTGATACATCACATCAATAAAATAAAGGACAATAACCACAGGATTCTCTCAATAGATGCAGAGAAGGCATTTTGCAAAATACAGCATCCTTTCTTGATAAAAGTTCTAAAGAAAGTAGGGATAGAAGGATCATACCTCAAGATCATAAAGCCCTATACAAAAGACACATTGCTAATATCATCCTCAATGGGGAAACACTGAGAGCTTTCCCCTTAAGGTCAGGAACAACACAGGGATATCCATTCTCACCACTGTTATTCAACATAGTATTCAACATAGCTAGGAAGTCCTAGCTTCAGTAATCAGACAACACAAAGAAATACAAAGCATCCAAATCTGTAAGGAGGAAGTCAAACTTTCACTCTTCGCAGATGACATGATATTCTATATGGAAAACCCAAAAGATTCCATCAAAAACCTGCTAGAACCAATCCTTGAATTCAGCAGTCGCAGGATATAAATCAATGAACAGAAATTGGTTGCATTCCTATAGACCAATAATGAAGCAACAGAAGAGAAATAAAAAAATCGATCCCATTTACAATTGCACCACAAACCATAAGATACCTAGACATAAACCTAATCAAAGGGGTGAAAAAACCTACACACTGAGAACTATAGAAAGCTCAGGAAAGAAACTGAAGAAGACCCCCCAAAATGAAAAAATAATCCATGTTCATGAATTGGAAGAAAAAATACTGTTAAAATGTCAATGCGACCCAAAGCAATCTACATATTCAATGCAATACGTATCAAAATACACCAGAATTCTTCATGGAGCTAGAACAAACAATCCTAAAATTTGTATGGAGGCAGAAAGACCCCGAATAGCCAAAGCAATCTTGAAAAAGAGGCATTATAATTCCAGACTTCAAGATGTATTACAAAGCTGTAATCATCAAGACAGTATGGTACTGGCACAAGAACAGACACTCAGATCAATGGAACAGAATAGATAACCCAGAAGTGGACCCGCAAACATATGGCTAAGTAATTTTTGACAAAGCAAGAAAGAATATCCAATGGGAAACAGACAGTCTCTTCAGCAAATGGTGCTGGGAAAACTGGACATCAATATACAGAAAAATGAACCTGGTCCACTTTCTTACACTTTACACAAAAACGAACTCAAAATGGATGAAAGACCTAAACATAAGACAGGAAGCCATCACAATCCTTGAGGAGAAAGCAAGAAAAAACTTCTTTGACCTTGGCTGCAGCAACTTCTTACTCAATACGTCTCCAGAGGCAAGAGAAACAAAAGTGAAAATGAACTATTGGGACTTCATCAGAATAAACCCTTCTGCAGAGCAAAGGAAACAATGAGCAAAACTAAAAGGCAACTGATGAAATGGGAGAAGATATTTGCAAACAACATATCAGATAAATGGTTGGTATCCAAAATCTACAAAGAACTTATCAAACTCAAGACCTCCGAAAACAAATAATCCAGTGAAGAAATTAGCAGAAGTCATGAATAGACACTTCTCCAAAGGAGACATACAGATGGCTAACAGACACATGAAAAAAATGCTCAATGTCATTCATTATCAGGGCAATACAAATCAAAACCACAATGGGATACCACCTTACACCTGTCAGAATGGCTAAAAGAAACAACTCAGGCAACAACAGATATTGGCGAGGATGTGGAGAAAGAGGATCTGTTTGCACTGCTGGCGGGAATGCAAACTGGTGTAGCCACTCTGGAAAACAGTATGGAGGTTCCTCAAAATATTAAAAATAGAACTACCCTATGGCCTAGCAATTGCACTACTAAGTATTTATCCAAGGGATACGGGTGTTCTGTTTCTAAGGATCACATGCACCCCAATGTTTATAGCAGCACTATCAATAATAGCCAGAGTATGGAAAGAGCGCAAATGTCTGTTGATGGATATATATATATATATATATATATATATATATATATATATACACACATCTTTTTACCTGTCTATCTATATCTATATCTCTTCTTTATATATATATGTATGTATATACATGTATATTATATATATACACATTATATACATATTACACACACACACACACACACACACACACACATAATCCAGCAGTAACAAAGTATCAAATCTTGCCATTTGCAACTACATGGATGGAACTAGAGGGTAATTTACTAAGCGAAATTAACCAGTCAGAGAAAGACAAATACCATATGACATAACCCATATGAGAAATTTAAGAAATGAAACAGATGAATGTAAGGGAAGGGAAGCAAAAATAATATAAAATCAAGGAAGGAGACAAAACATAAGGGAATCTTAAAAACAGAGAAAAAACTGAGGGTTGGAGAGGTTGTCGGTGGAGGATGCTGGGCTAAATGGGTAAGAGACATTAGGCAGGACACTTGGCATGAACATGGGTGTTATAAATGGATGACTAAACACTGGAATCTACTGAAATAATTATAGCACTATATGCTAACTATCTTGGATGTAAATTAAAAAATAGACAAATGGAAAAAATTGCTTTTAAAATATTTGTACAGGATGGATATTTCTAGATAATTGCCTGTTATCCTTCTATTTATCCTCACCCTAGTATTTGTAAAATGGATTATACTTATAATCCCTTGGTGACAAAATAAATCTTGTTATAAATCATAATCACCACATGGCAAAACACTTATCCATGTATTCAATGGAAATGGTGATCTTTCATGAAAAAGTGTGTAATAATTCAAAATAGTGTCATTAAAAAGCATCCTATTTTATAAAGTTAATTTTAGTGTATTTTTCTAAAGCTGCTTTTTTTCTGTTTAATAATACCTACTTCCATCATAATTTTTCTATCTTCTATATGTAAAGAAATATTCTTTTTTTAATAAATATATTTCTTTATTTCTGGGAGAGAGAGAGAAAGAGAGACAGCGTGAGCAGGGGAGGGTCAGAGAGAGAGGGAGACACAGACTCTGAAATAGGCTCCACGTTCTGAGCTGGCAGTCAGCACAGAGCCCGATGCAGGGCTCGAACCCATGAACCGCGAGATCATGACCTAAGTGAAAGTCGGACACTTAACCGACTAAGCCACCCAGGCGCCCCTGTAAAGAAATATTCTTAAATAAAGGTGAAATTTTAAGTGTATAAAGTGATAAGTACTCTATATTTCTGAGAAAAAATGCTTCTCTCTAAATATCCTGTGAGGCAAGAAAAGTGAAATACAAAGACAGAGAGTTCTAGAGAGCAACACCTAGCATCCCACAATCCATCTTACAAACAAGAGTTACACCATGGCCTCTCATACAAGTACTAACCAGACCCGACCCCCAACAATAGCCAAAACATGGAAAGAGCCTAAGTGTCCTTCAACTGACAAATGGATCAAGAAGATGTGGTTTACCTATACAATGGAATACTACATGGTAATGAGAAAGAATGAAATCTGGCCATTTGTAGAAACATGGATGGAACTTGAGGGTGTTATGCTGAGCAAAAGAAGTCAGGCAAAGAAGGACAGATACCATATGTTTGCATGTATAGGAGGATTAGGAGGAACTTAATTGAGGACCACGTGGGAGAAGAAGGGGAAAAATAGTGGGTGAGAGGGAGGGAGGCAAACCATGAGAGACTCTTGAATGCTGAGAACAAACTGAGGACTGATGGGGGTGGGGGGAGCAAAAGGGGGGTGATGGGCAAGGAGGAGGGCACTTGTGGGGGTGAGCACTGGGTGTTATATGGAAACCAACTGGACAATAAACTATTTAAAAAAAGAGTTACACCATGGCCTATCTTGTCCACACTGCATTTGGATGCCATACCACAGTTTATTTTGGGGATAAAATTATTGCTAAATCAGAGTACTCTTCATGAACCCTTGAATCTGGGAATTGGAATTTCTCAATTTTACAACTGTCATTACAAATAAACTTTCTGGTCTCTCTCTCAAAAAAATTAATAAGTAAATTAAAAAAAAATTTTAAAAAGGAAGCACCTGGCATCAGGCTTTTGATTTTGGCTCAGGTCATGATCTCACTTTGTGAGATGTAGCCCCATGTTGGGCTCATGCTTAGGGTTTCCCTCAGCCCCTCCCCAACTTGCACACTCTCATGCATGCTCTCTCTCTCTCTCTCAAAAATAAAAGTAAAAATAAATTCAAAAAAGAAATAAACTTTCTGAATATGTCTAAAAGAGTTCCTAATTCATATTGACAACAAAGACTGTCAATATGAACCTACTGTTCACACTACATTGTTGGACCAGTATACTACAACTTGTTGATTTGGCCAAAACTTATTGCTCAGGATATTTTTCCAGCAAGTATATAGTTGAAGTTTAAATAAAATGGTGTGAATCTCAATAATATGATACCAAGGAGTTTTTCTAAAAAAAAAAATATTACTAGAACTAGAATTTTCATTGATTATTAAAAAAAGAGAACATGTAGAAGAACTACCTCATATTAGAGCTGTGTAAAGACAGAAAGGACTGTCTTGGGAAGATAACCAAGTAGTTGTTATTGGACAAGATGAAGTATTTGAAATGCTCAATGGAAGTCACAGCTTTGGAATTCTCGATGGTCTATCTGAATGTGATACTGTAGATAGATGGTAACACCAAATGACTTGCAAGATCTTTGTAATCATAATGTTCCAAGGAATACGTAGAACAGCATTTCTCAAATTGTATTCCTGTTTCCCATTATAAAATAAGTATAAAAATGGTGCATACATACATTTTCCTCTCATTGGAGATTTAAAAGTGAGGCTTTAAAATTAAATGCTTGGAAGTTTTGCAGTAAAGAAAACTGCCCAACTTTATATAACTAAACATTTCCCAACTATTTTGTTTCACAAAATGCTGTTATAATGCTATTGAGCACTAATTTTTTGACATACCCAGTAGGGCAATGTCAAACTAGAAGATATTTTTCTTCTTAAATCTAGCTGCATGTTTTTGTGAGATTCTTCTTAAATAAATTAGATCTTTATTTTACGAGGTCCACATTCTTTAGACTGTCATTTAAGGACAAACACAGTCTTTCCTTTTTCCAAACCATTCATTCCCCCAAAAGGCTATTTTTGGTATATCACAAATGATATTTGTGATTGTTTGTTAGTTTGTTTTCCTTTCCATATCAATTATACATATTTTTTTCTTCCACTTTGAAATGACATCCACTTGATAGCCTATTTCCAGTCTCAGCTCACATCCCAATTTCATTTTTTTTTAATTTTAATTTTAATTTTTATTATTTTTTTTTTATTTTTAGGAGAGAGAGAGACAGCGTGAGCAGGGGAGGGTCAGAGAGAGAGGGAGACATAGACTCTGAAACAGGCTCCAGGCTCTGAGCTGGCAGTCAGCACAGAGCCAGACGCGGGGCTCGAACCCACGAATCGCGAGATCATGACCTAAGCGAAAGTCGGACGCTTAACCGACTAAGCCACCCAGGCGCCCCCCAACTTCATTTTTTAAAAATACTCTCATGCCTTTAGGCTGCACTAGCACAGTGTAGAATCTATACTATACATCTCAATCCATATATTTCATTTCTGGGGTTTTCTTTCCTTCCTTCCTTCCTTCCTTCCTTCCTTCCTTCCTTCCTTCCTTCCTTCCTTCCTTCCTTCCTTCCTTCCTTCCCTTCCTCATGCCCTTCCTCCTTTCCTTCCTTAAACTTTGTTTCTTCTTTCTCTTTGCTTTCTTTTAATTTTGTGCCAAAATTATCTTTCCAAAGAGTTTACACTTCTTACAAAAATAAAGCATGCCTTACATTTATATATTCCATAGAATAGCATCATTTTGAAGTGAATAAAATATACCTCTTTTCCTCATAGAATTTATAATCATATAAAAATATGACTTGCACAAAGGAAACCATCTCTTCAATTAAAAAATGACAATTAAGAAGCCTTTATTATTAGTTAGATGCTACATTACAAATATAAAGTACCAAGGACATAGTGGATACTCAAAACTGTCTGTTGAATAGGGAAATGAGTACATAGTTAACAAATCTCTTTGATTCTATTTTACCTTCCTTTTCATGTATTATTCACATTATACTTTATGCATTTTCTTCTTTGGAGGGAGAGGTAACAATACATGTTTTCATAAGGTGTACAAACTTATTAAATCTAGATAGTCATTAAATTATAAATGTCTTAATGAAATTCTTTCATGTGTAGATATACATGTATTCTTTCATAATTTTATGTTTGTTTTATTTGGTTTTGTTTTCAATTAAAATCAAAATATTCTTTGTATTAAAATGGTATCTGATAACTTTGCTGAACCATTTTCACTCAAGTCATACTAAAACTAAAACTATTGGGGTGCCTGAGTGGCTCAGTTGGTTAAGAGGCCGACTTTGGCTCAAGTCATGATCTCATGGTTTGTGGGTTCCAGCCCTGCATTCCAGCTGCGCGTTTGAGCCCCACTTCCATGCCCCGCCTCCGTGCCCCGTGTCCAGCCCCGCGTCAAGCTCTGTGCTGACAGCTCAGAGCCTGAAGCCTGCTTCAGATTCTGTGTCTCCCTCTCTCTCTGCCCCTCCTGTACTCATGCTCTGTTTCTCTCTCTCAAAAAAAAAGTCTAAAATGTTTTTAAAAATTATAAAAATAAACAAATAAATTGAAAACTATATATACTAATATGCATGTACTTTTCTTTAATCTTGACATTTATTTATATCACTCAGTTAAATGTAAATTAGTTTAATTCTAGTTTATGGGACATATTTTTACATACTTGATTTTCAGTGAGACATTATTTCAATTTTTAAACATGCAGTAACTTTCTAAAATATTTTTAAAACAAAGATCATTTTAATAATTTACCTAAGTGTATATAAATTTTTATCTGTACTAACTGGACACTGGACATTTTTTATGTCAATATATCTTATTCAAGATTGAGGACTATGGCAACATAATGAGCTTATTAGATCTTCTATGTGAACTGTTAAAAAATTATGATTGTCACTACCTGCAATTTCTTGCAATGTTATTTTCATATAAAGTGGTCTTCAATAGGTCTAAAATTGGCACGTAGTTTTTGAATTAATAAGTCACTACTACTGTCACCAAGATGTTCTTTCATAATATGTTAACCACCATAAATGTGTGTGTGTGTGTGTGTGTGTGTGTGTAGAAGAGAGAAAGAAGTGAACAAAATGTAATTTTTTAAAATGTGAAATGCGTATCTGGAAAAATGGGTAAAACATCACATCAGTACACTTCATCTGTTCTATCAAAAAAATAAAAGCACTAATCCAAACATTTTTTGTTAGAATGCATCTTTATTTTTTTATTGAGGGTGTATGTGGATTTTATCAATTTTATAGACTGGTAATAAAAGAGCTTAGCTTTCTATAGTACAATTTTGAGAGTGAATATTTACCCCAAATCAGGGCTAACACCCCTTTATTATAAAAATATTCTTTTTTATTGTGAAACTGGGGACTTAATCTATATAATCTATATATATATAATTTTAATTATAATTAAAAGAGAGATGAGGGGGTCACAAAATATTAATATTCCAATTGATTGAAAGAGATTACTTTTATGATTTCTCTCTATATTTTTCATTGACATTTCTATTCATAACAAGACAAAGTTGAGAATACGATTTAGAATAAAAATTATCTTGTAGGAATTCAGACTCATGCCACAACTGAACCCTTATCAACTCCTTGTAGAACCCAAGGCAGGTAAATTCTATAGCTCCTATCTCTTATTCTCAAGAATCTCACATTCAAATGATTGGAAGGTCATGGTATATTTGTGAGTGAGTGCCTGGGTGCATGTTTAAATGAATAGTCCATGTCTTCTTTCAGACATAGATAAACTCATCAGCCACTTATACAGTATGATTTGTGGGATACTGAAAATTATATGAGCCCAAAAATATCACCCCTATCAGCCTGCCACTCAGTCTGAAATTCTCTAGAGTTGAGTCACTCCTTATCTAAACAAAGTTCCTGTTAAATACCAATAGTTTTTACTTTAGGAGAAGTAACATATTAACCCATTAGGATGTCTCAGTTCTTTTGCAGCCAGCAAAACTTTAAATGAGAAAGACAGATGGCAGAATGCACGATTGTAGGCGATGCAGAAATATGGTATAAAACTCGAATGAAGTGCTTTATGAAGACAACTTGAGTAATTGCAGTGAAGATGATTGTAGGATATACTGGTTAACATAAACACCTTGCTATTATGAGGCATGCCAAGATAAGAAATCATCCTTGAGAGTCAAGACTTGCAAAAATTATATGCAACATCTACTATAATAAAGGCTATAAATTAAACACTAAAAGGTGAGTCAAATCTAATACAAAAACCTTCAAAGAGCTGGGAAAAGGCCAAGACAAAACCACAAATAATACAAGTATAGACATTGATATAAAGTAAGCACCCATATTTGTTCGTTTGAACAAATATTGTATAGATGTACCAGTAATGAATTATGAATTTTAAAAGGGTGAAAGTCTATCCAGGTGTATTGTCACTACAGACTTAAGAAAAATCAGACATTTTTAAAAGCTGGGTAAAACTTCAGCAGGCTGATATGAAGACGGTAAGAAAAGGAGTACATGTCTCATAGATTAAATAACATTAACCATTGTACAGGATAGGAAAGTTGGAAAAAATATTTAGGCACCTGCTTATGGTCCACTTTGTTTATAATGCAAGAAAAGAATCAATAAGGAGAAGGTAAAGAAACGGACCCTTTTAAGGAAGAATCTTAGAAGTCATTCAATGTTGGATTTGGTCTTGTACTTAGCTATGGAAACACCTGAAGTTTTTTCCTTTTTAAGCAGAAAATAACATCTTTTGTATTCAAGTGAAAAAATATCAACCTAACAAAATGGAAGCCACATTGGTTTAAAAACAGAGACACTAGAACCCATTAGATGAAATAGAAGCATAGAATAATGATTTTAGTCCAAAATCAGGAAAGAAATGCGTTAATGGAGAGGATCAGTACCCAGGACATTTGGCAGAGAATCTTTAAGGATTGGAAAATGACTAGAATGAGAGGACAGAAAGAAAGAGGGTCAGAATGATTTGAAGTTCCAACCCTCAAACCTAACATGGATCAGTTTATAGAACGGGAAAGAAGACCAGAAAAATAAAGCAATACACTGTTGTTTTCATTTGGTTTGAGACTTGATACATATAAGAAAGTTTGTTCTTAAGCACAGAGTGATAGATTTTAGTATGTAGTAGAAAGTGCAACTTTGATATTCAGCAGTTCATGTATAAAAGATAATTCCTGTGTTTAATTTATAAGTTGACAAGAGTTGACTAAAAAAGCAGAAGGGTAGGTTCAAGTAATTTAAAGGACCTGTGGAATTGGCATGGTGTGCAAAGTTTTGTGATATTCTTAGGAATAGGAGAAAAGAGGCTTTAGGAGTTACGCAAGTATGAACATAATCAAGTAGCAAGTATGCAAATAAAGGAAGGAGATAATCATAGGATAAAAGAAGATATTTCTAAATAATTCAATTGATTTTGAAAATCATTAGAACAATTGCCTACTGATAGTTCAATGATTTTCTAGAACTTCTATAATAAGAAGCTGTAGTATTTTCTTCTAACTTCTTACCTATTGATAAAATCAGGGATCTTAAGGAAAGAGAAAAAAGTTTATCTTTTAGCTTAATAAAATCTCTATGTTCATATGCAGTAGGTTTTTGACTATGCACTTATTCCATGGAACATAAGTGTTCTATGCTGACCGTTCTTCATCAGGGTTTTCGTGACCACTCAACTATCAGAAGCATCAGTAGATTGATTTTGCCTGTGTGACTGAAAAATTATTCAAGTTGAACTTTAGGAGCTATAGAAAATAACATTACTTGTGGGGATGAGCACCAGGTGTTATATGGAAACCAACTTGACAATAAACTAGCTGTAAAAAAAAAAAAAGAAAAGAAAAGAAAATGACAGCCTGCAAAACAACCCAAAAGATTTTTTAAAAAGTTCCAACTGGCTTCTAATAAATTCTCATACTATTAAATAATTGTCAGTGATTGATTTCTCCATGTTTCTTAGTTTTTTTACATGTTTTCTGATTATTCTAAAAGGATTCAGTCAGGATATGAAGAAGGGAGGATTAGAAACTCAGGTATTCCCATGATTGTTGCAGAATATAAAGAGACTAATAAGTGAAAGAAAATTAACGTTTGGCAAAATATTTAATAAAATTAAATAGCCAACATAATAAATAGCATATAGCCTGTGTACAATACTCTGGAGGAAAAGCAAAGATGAATAACATACATAGACTCTGCTCCCCTGGTGCTTCCAGTCTCACAAGAGGGCTGAACATACAAGAACTACAATATGAAGTAAAATATGATCAAGAGCAACTTCTACTTCTTATCATGATAAAATAATTCATATCAGAATAATCCTGCCAGCATAAACAACTATAAAAATGAAACACAGGAGCTCCTGGGTGGCTCAGTCGGTTAAGTGTCCGACTTTGGCTCAGGTCATGATCTCACGATTCGTGGGTTCGAGCCCTGCGTTGGGCTCTGTGCTGAGAGCTAGCTCAGAGCCTGGAGCCTGTTTTGGATTCTGTGTCTCCCTCTCTCTCTGACCCTCCCCTGCTCACACTGTCTCTCTCTCTGTCTCGCAGAAATAAATAAAAAAGATTAAAAAAAAAAGAAGAAGGAAAGAAACACAGGAAGTGCAGAATGTGACCCTTCAGAGAATGAAAACAAGAAAGTGTTATGATTGATCCAGCCTTTTGTCTGGAGGTACTTTCTAAAAAAGATATGGAAATGTGGCGTACAAACAGAGAAGAGGAACCTCATTGAAATGGCACAAATCAGGGTACAGGGCTGCTGGGGAAGCTGGAATTTTCAGGAAAGGGGGAAAGTTCAGGAGGAAGTTCTGCTGAAAGGAAGCCATGGAAATCTACACAGGCATCTCCTTAAATTCTTGGACAAATTATAACCAACTCAGAGATTTCACTGAAAATCCCAGGTACTTGTCTTAATTTATCTCAAAAAAAAAAAAAAATGAGGCTATCCTAGACCTATCAGAGCTACTTTATATGTACCTTAACAAAGCTTTAAAATTCATTGAAAAATGAAGCAGAACTGTTAGTATATTAACTACCTGCCATAAAAAAACCAATATCATATTAAAATATACATACTGGATTTTAACAAAATAGTATTCATAATATCCACTAAATTTTCATTTTTAATTGCTAGACATACAAAGAAGAAAATAAAATGTGACCCATAATCAAAGAAATTTTATTTGCAGTCATCAAAATGAACCCAGAGATGACAGAGACATTATAATTAGCAAACAAAGACAAAGGAAATGATGGGGATAATGAGGAAACAGATGGGGCAAGCACAGTAGAAAATGGAAATTGTAGAAAATATTTAGTAGATATTCTACAATGAAAATGTACATTTATATTTATATATTCATATGTACATGAAATTAAAAATTATCTCATATGCTTTGTAGGAAATTGGATATCATAGGAAAACCAATTAGAAAATATACAGGTTCAGCAGTAGGAAATAGCCAAAGTGAAACAGAAATAAATGCTGTAAAATTAAATGAACACAGTCTCAGTGACATATAGGATGTTAGCAAGTATTCTCACATATATGTAATTAGAGTCCCAGGAGGACAGGAGAAAGAAATTGGGGTAAAAATTATATTTGAAGAAATAATAGTCCCCAAATATATGAACTCCCAGATCCAAAAACTCACTTAACAGATTAAACACCCACACCCAGACACAAGCCACTTATAGAACTACATAATCATATTGCTGAAAACCAATGACAAAAAGATAATCTTAGAAAGCAGCAAGAAAAATAAATACATGTCAATAGAGGGAAGAAAACAAATAAAAGAATTATATTTCTCAGCAGAGACAACACAAGCCAGAGACATATAAAATCTTTAAAATACTAGAAAGATAACATGTCAAATTAAAATTCTGAAATCAGTGAACATTCTTCAAAAATGTCATTGAAATATAGATGTTTAAAAATAACAAAGGTCAAGGAATCCATCACCACAGACTTGCACTGAAAGAATTATCAGATGAGGTCCTTTAGGCTGAAATAGAATAGTGCTAGATGCCAATTTGGATTATAAACAGAGATGAAAGCAATGGAAGCGGCAAATATGTGGACAAACATAAAAAATAAAAAAATTTCTTTTTTAAAAATTTTATTTAAAAATTAAATATTTAAAACAAAATAATAGTGATATATGATGGGGTTTATAAAAGATGAAGTAAATTATATATTAATAATAGCATAAAGAATGAAAGAGTGTATGCTGTTATACATTTATTACCTTATATGTGAAGTGGTATGTAATATTCATTTGAACTTTGATAAGTTGATGATATGTTGCAAACCACAGAGCAATTGCTAAAGCTAAAACAAAGGGGTACAGCTAATGCGACAATAGTGTCAAGATCAAATGAAACCCAAGACAAAGACAGCAAAAAGAACCATTATTAATCTAAAAGAACCAATGAAAAGAGAAAAAAAAAAAAGGAAACAAAGATAGAGGGCACAAATGGGGGGGAAATGGCAAGATGGTAGAAGTACACTGAACTTCATCAATTAGGTTTTACATATAAATGGATGAAACCCTTCAATTTAAGGTACACATTGTCAGATTGGGAAAAACAAAAACAATACTTCACTCTATGGTTTTAAAAAGAGCTTCATTTTAAATATCAGGACACAAGTAGGTTAAAAGTACAATTATGGAGAAAGAGGCCTTACAAATATTAATCATAGGAAAGCTAAGGCAGTTAAAAAATGTATGTTTCAAAGCTTGGAATACCACTCAAGATAAAGGACATTTTGCAATGATAAATGGTCAGTTCTACAAGGAGACATATATGTGCCCCTTATAAAAGAAAACCAAGGAACATGCAGCAAAAAGAGAATTAAAGGACAAGTAGACAAATTTGTAATTATAGTTAAAGATATTAACTTTTCTGTCTCAATTATTAATAGAAAAAAATAAACTGAAAGTAAAAGAAAATATAGTAAGGATATTGAAGACCTGATCATCACCTTCAATAAATTTGACGTAACTGACACTTGTACACTTTATTAGAACAGTAAAATACATATTGTTTTCAGGTACACATGAAATGTTCAATAAATGAACTATATATGGGGCATAAATAAGGCATTAATATAAGAATATTGAGATAATGCAGAGTTTATTTTCTAACTACAATGGAATTAAAATAGAACTCAAGAACACAAAGAGTATTGTTAGAATGCTTCAAATATGTGAAAATTTAAAAATCACATTTTGAACAGTAATGAAAAGAGAGATATTACTATAAAATCTGCTGAAATTAAGACAATAATGACATTATTATAAAAAAAATGTTGTCAATAAATATACTACTTTGTTAAAATAGACCAATCTCTTTAAGAAACAGATTATCAAAATAACATAAGAAGGAAACAAAAAATTGGAATAAGTCAATATCTATTAAATAAAATCAATTGTCGAAAATCTCTGACAAAGGTAATTCTGCACCCATTAGTCTTAGTTGAACATTCTCAAACACTTAAAGAAAAATATAATGCTAAACACATCCCAAATAGTTTATGAATTCTGAATAATCTTAATTCCAAAATTTAACAATATTACATAAAAGTAATATTACAGATCAATATTTCTCAAATCGTAAAACAACTTTTACAAACTACTAATAAATCAAATCAAGTACTATATAAAAAGGAAATTCGTCATAGATAAACATGGCTCATTTCAGGAATGCAGTTAGTTTAACATTCAAATATCAATCAAAGTAATTCAGTGCATGTAGTAAGTTGTATTTTTTGAAAAATGCCTATTCAATATATATCTTATCCTACATGCTCTTCTTATGGTTCAATATTAATACTTCTCCATTGAACTAGGAGGTCTATAGCCTCTCCAATTGGGCCTTTGTTAATGTCTTGATGAATAGAATATGGTAGAAGCGGTGATAGATAACTTGATTCTGCATCTAGATAACAATATGATTACTGCCTGGCTCTCTATTTCAAGAAATGCATTTTGGAAGCCTTACAGAAGGATATAAGAACTCCAGCTATCTGAACACTTCTATGCTGTAGAGATTACATACAGAGAATAGATAGAGACAACTTTTACAACCCATATCTAGATTTAGGTTTCCCTATCTCAGGCAACAGACAAGAGAATATAGTCATTGAGATAACTCCAACCCAGTAACTGTCTAACTGCAACTTCATGGGAGATATTGAGTAAGAACCACTGAGCTGAGCTACTGCTGCATTTCTGAATCACAGGAATTTTAAAAGATAAATGATGATCATTGATCTAAATCATTAAGTTTACGGTTAGTTTTTAATGTTGCATTAGAAAATTATTTAAAACTTTGGTACTTGCAATTGGGGTAGTGCTATAACAAAAATCTCAGTCTGGTAGTGGCTTCAGGACTAGGCAGCAGACAGAAATTTTAAGTATTTTCCAAAGATTTTCAGTAAAAAGTCTGATGGCCACTGAGTAGGTTGTCAATGATAGTAACTTCAGGGCAGAATAGTGAAGATGTCACCTGGTTTTTTCCTACTACCTGTAATAAAATATGAGAGAAGAGAGATAATATAGACAAAGAAATGTTAAAAATAAAAGAGGCAAGACTTTATTTCCAGTATCTCCAAGATTCTAAGACATCGGAGCAATAATCAAACTCAGCATTATGTTAAGACAATACTGTCTAACAATGAAATCAAGGACACAATTGTAAAATTTTTATTAAGATTTCAAAATAGGGGCACCTAGGTGCCTCAGTCAGTTAAGCATCTGACTTCAGCTCAGGTCATGATCTTATGGTTCATGGGTTCAAGCCTGGCATTGGGTCTTTCTGCTGTCAGTGCAGAGCCTGCTTTGGATCCTCTGTCTGTCTCTCTCCTTCTGCCCCTCTCACACACACATTCTCTCTCGGTCTAAAAAAATAAACATTAAAAAAAATCACTCTTTCTCCAACTCTTAGTTTAAAAAAATTTATAAAAGAGTAGAAGTAGTATCTCAAAGAGAAAAAGAAGTCCCTGTAAGGCTCTTATGGATGTGTCTCAAATATATTCTCCTTTACACATTAGAGTTTCTAATAAGATGTTGTCCCACAGCTGCCTTATATGAAATCCTATATCATTGAAGGGCTTATGTTGAGACATATGCTTAAGACTTGTATACAAAGCAAGCAAGTACAAAAAGATTCATAGGAATCCTACTGGCTTTAAAGAGAAGAGTAATAGCAGAACCATCACCAGCTTTTGGGGGAAATGACAATATAAAATAAAAAGAGTTCTTCTAATCCTGAACTATTGTAAGTAGGAATTAGGTTGAGAAAATTATTCAGCTGGAAACACCAGCCAGGTAATGCAGAAAGAGAGACCAAGAACTCAGAGTGTGGATATAAGAGCAATAATGAATTATTTTGAGTCAGTAGAATTGAGCTGTAATCAAGATAAGGAAATGTCTACCTGTATGTATTTCAGAGTTGCTAAGGACCAGACATTCCTATGTGCCTCTTGTTTCCTTCCTCTTTAAATAGAACACCTATAGTAGTTGTTCCATGCACATCTTATAATTGTCTGTTGGGTATGTGAGAGGCAGATAACATGTCCCTGTAGATCCCAGATCTTCAGATTGGAGAGACTGTATTCAAGGAAACTCACCTGTAGGGCTTTATCTGCCTTTGTACATGATTCTAGATAATGAGATTCCTGACTTTTGTCTTGAAAAGTCATGGTCTAGATTAAAGCTTGTATGTAAGAAATATAGAATGTAGAACATGTGTAGCCACACCACAGACAGGGAGAAAATATCTGCAATGAATATACCTGACAAAATCTCTGAACCCAAAAGATATAAAGAACCCCTACAATAAACCCCCATGATGAACCACTATAATAAAAAGTACATTAAAAATTTTTTTAGTTGGACAGAAGTCTTAAACACTTCACTAAAGAAGCTATATACATTGATAATAAGTGCAAAAAAAGTACATCGTTGATCATCAGGAAAATTAAAATTATAAATGTAATGAATTACCTATATATACCTAGCAGATGGCTAAAATAAAAAGATTTGACATTAAGTAACTGATGAAGAGATAGATCAATAGTCCCTTGGACTATAAGACATTTCAACGACTTTGGAAAGTGATTTGGCAGTTTCTTAAAAAGTTAAAAATAGATATTACCCAGCAAATCCAACCTTTAAGTATTTATTCATGAAAATTAAAATGAGTATCCACAAAAAGAATATCCACAGCAGCTTTTTAAATAATAATAAATAAACTTTCTTTTTTTAAAAAAATATTTTTATTTTATTTCTAGGAGAGAGAGAGAGAGACAGCGTGAGCAGGGGAGGGTCAGAGAGAGAAGGAGATACAGACTCTGAAATAGGCTCCAGGCTCTGAGCTGGCAGCCAACACAGAGCCCGACGCAGGGCTTGAACCCACAAACTGCGAGATCATGACCTAAGCGAAAGTCAGACACTTAACCGACTAAGCCACCTAGGAGCCCCAATAAATAAACTTTCAACAACACAGTTGTTTGTCAATGAATGAATCCAATATCATCAATGGATGAACAAGTTGCAAAATATTTATCCAGTGGAATACAGCTAAGCAATAAAAAGAATAGACTTGTGATACCTGAAAAAAACATAGTTGAACCTCAAATGTATTTCAAGTGAAAGAAGACACTAGATTAAGAAAATACTGTATAATATTAAATGATTCTATTTATATGAAGTTTTTAAAGTTTATTATAAAAGAGGGAGAGTACAAAGTAAGGAGGGGCAGAGAGAGAGAGGAGAGAGAGAATCCCAAGAGGCTCACGCAGCCCAGTGAGGGGCTCAGTCTCATGAACTGAACCATGAGATTATGACCTGAGACAAAATCAAAGTTGGACACTTAAGCAACTGAGCCATCCAAGCGCCCCTATATGAAGTTTTAAAAAATGGCAAAAATAAGCTGTTGTCAAAGACATCAGAATTTACTACATATGGACATAAGGAAACTTTTTGGGTAATTGATATATTCTATATCTGTATAAAGGTATGGGTTAGATAGTTACATGCATTTGTTCCAACAGATTGAACTATATTCTTAAGAATTTTGTGTATGAATACATTCACTGTATGTAAAGCCTTTCTGTTTTACTGTATGTGAAAACTTTTTCAATTAAAAATATATATTAGAAGGCAAAAATCAAACAAAAATACAGATAAAATGTTAAAACAGCAATGAAGAGAAAGGAAAAGACAATGGATATCTTAGAGAAGTGACATTCCTTCTAGTCCTTGAAAATTATAAGGAATTTTGGACCTTAGAGATGGTAGAGCATATTCCATTAATAGTAGTTTGGAATACCCCTTTACTCTTGAGATTAAATAAATTGATAAGGCATTATTCAATATAATACCTAAATAAATTTTAATATAAATTATAAATAAATAACTCACATATCCTAAACAGCATTTGCAATGTCCCAATTTATAAACAATTTATAAATTTATAAGTTGTTGTAAACAATTTATTACAAAAATATGTATTTTATCCTTAGGCACAACTACACTGAAAGATATTATAAAGTGGTCCCCACATACCTATACCTACAATGATAGTATAATTGACCTAAACTTAGATGGCTGCAGGTGTGTTGTATTAGAGAGTCACATACTGCAGCTGTGATGTTATCAATGACTCAATTTTCCAAAATGTTGAATGACTCTTGGCAGAATTTTGAACCTAACAAGCCTGCATTTAGGCTTATCTTCATTTGTGTAACTTTTTGCACTGTTAGGAAATTCAGTACAAAGTAAAAGCCTGCAAAAGTTATTGCCTTATATATAAAAAAGATGTAGGTTTTAGGCTCAGAAAGTTAGAGAACTGGTTACGCAAATACCCAGCAACACATTGTGAAGTTGTGAGGACTCCCACTCATTGTAGGACATTCAACATTTAACATCACTGGCCCCTATCTCCAAAATGCATCCACTATCCATCTTTGTGAAAATCAAAGCAGACATATATTTTCTAACTGTGTCGTCTCTTTTGAAACAGCTAACCAGAGTAAGAACTGCTCAGATCCCTTCCATCCACAGTTGCTGGTCTTCACCAAATGTGACCTACTATAAGAGTCCACGTCATGGACTCTGTCTGGGAAATCATGGTGAGGGACTGACAAGGAGAACACTGAAAAGCACAACAACCATTTACTCTGCTTTACCATCTTTTTAAAAATATGTATACAAACACTAACAATAACAACATTATTATTGTTTATGGAGAACTATTTGAAATTTGTGAACTTCAAGAGTTTGCTGAGAGCAAAGGCTGAAAATTGAATGCTCATGTATGAGGAAAAGATTCAACAGTTGCTTAGGAGGTATTTTCAACTACATTTCTGGAAGGTTTTTAAAAGTTTTCCTTTTTGTGCAGTCATACCAGAAATGTGTGTTTTTTCCTTAAGCCAATTCTTATTCTATTTGGCTTCCAAAGGCCTCTGAGGTGCATACTTGAAGATTGGGAAGGAGATTTTGAGGGCCAAAGATTTCATGAATACACAAAATTGAATCAGGGCCATTCCTAAATATAATGAATTATTATTCATTTTTCAGTATAAAAGAACTTAATTTTAAATTATTTTAAGATATAAAAGCTGAGCTGTTGAGTCATTTTTTAAATGTGATGTAAAAATACATAGAGGGTGGCATCAAATATTTACTTGAGCTAATTTTGCCAATTAAAGCTAAAAACATGAGAATAAGTAATAATTCAGGTATTTTTAATTCTCCTTTGCAATAAAAGCCCTGTGGTACTTTCCTTCTCCTAGAAGAGAATGCTTATTTTACGATAACTCCATGTTTCTGGTTTACCTTTTTAACTAATAAGGAAGATATTTCCTTTATTCAGTTACTCATTCCCACTTTCATAACCTAGTTCTGCAGTTTAAATGCTAATTGGCCATTCTGGCTGAGGAATTCCTAGTTAAAAGGTTTACTATTTAATCCCAAAGTGTCTTTTGATTTCTTGAGAATGATTAAATGGAAATTCAGCCCTAGTTCAGTATCATAGAAGCCCATGTGTGCTCCCCTGTTGAATTCCCATGGTTTGAGCATCCTGCTGGGAGACTCAGGCTGAGATTTTATTGAATGAGGCCCTCCATAGTCAGACTCAAAATAACCTCCAGCACACTGATAAAAATAATGACCCTTTTGCAGTTGTAAAACTTGAAACTATTCCTTGAATGTTAACTAATACCAAAAAACTGTTTCTGCAAATGAAATGTGGGAATCAGAGCCAAGAAAACACTCTGGATGAAGACCTAGAAATGCACTCCACTTTCTCTTTTTACTAATTATAAAATCATGAAATTTTCTTCAAAGGTTGTGAAGCCACAACTACAGATGCCATTAAGATGGCATATAAAACAATATACAGGAATGACTGCAGCACTGGGCAGCATCTTAGGATGAGCAGGCATCTCTGCCTACTTAATTCATCAAGAACGACTTTTCAGTCCTTAGTGCTAATGGCTTCTTCAATAATAACATTATTTAGCTGATGGGGAAGAAAAGATATAAGCTCAAAGTAAGTGTTAGGAAATGCTGATAACTTGCAGCATTTGACATCTATTTCCCAAAGCCCTCGACATTATAAACACTTTCAGGTAAAACGATTCACTACTCTCATCTTGCTGATATTCTCTCACAAGCCAGGAAGCCTTTTACTCACAGCCAGTTTAATAAGCAACGGGAAATAGCCCTATTAGCTAAGTTTATTTATGCTGACACAAAGAAAACCATGAAAAATCCCAGTTCTAAACTGTAATTTATTCCTGATAAGTAGTAAATCAGCAGGATTCCACTGCCCAAGTAGGGACTTGCCGTTAAACAAGAACTGAAACATAATGAGCCTCATAAATGTTCCCAGTGTTATGGAGCTGTTATTTATACATGAGCTCATTCAACAAACTCTCCTGCTGGTCTGGTCATGATAACCTAGTGTCCCTAAGATACTATAAGATATACAACAATAATAGTGACAACATTTTAGAGCTAAAATTCAAGAAAGTTTTTTTGGTTTTGATTTTTTTTTTCAATTATAGTTTCCTCATTCTGCCAGGTTAATCTAGTTACTGCTTCCAAAGCTTTTCTGAACATCTGATTAATTTTTCCATCCCACGTCCTTTGTTACTGTGATTGTTAAAGTTTTTAGTGAGGTAGCAATTGTCTAGACCATATTGTATGAAATACAGTTAGACAAACTTTTGACAATTTTTCTCCAACTGCAACAGAAAGTGGTTACCCCAGAAGAGGTGATGTAGAACATTTATAGAATAAGATCACAGTTTTCTTATTGCCAAAGTAAATTATGGTCCAATACAGCATATCCATCAAAAATAGGAGTGAGAACAGTTACATATTCATGTAGAGGGTATAATGAAAAAAACGGGCTATGCAGAACTACTATAGTGGATCATCATATTGAAATGATCAAAAAGAAACCTGCTGGATTAAGGGAAAGAAAAGCTGAATTTTAGTCCCAGATCCTTTATTTTCCAACTTTATGAACTACAGTAATTCATATAATCTCAGTATGTGTTTTCTCAGTAAGAGAAGGGACAAAAAAAATGAATATTGAAGGAATTGGGGTAGAGAGATATAGAGAACATTCTGGAACATGAAAACACTTTCAATTTAGGGTAGAGCTAAAGGGGTCCTTTGAATGAGTTGGCCTGGTGACCTGGCAGCAGCGTGAGTATCTACAACATCTTGGGGGAAGCTGGAACATAAACAAACAAACAAAAGAGATAAGGGGTAGAGAATGTGAGAGTCCACTTCATGAGCTGACCTTGGAGGCTGCAAAATTACACTGAGGCTGTGGTCCAAAACCCATGCTTAATATGTATACACTGGCTTCTGCTTCTAGTCCAAACATGAGGGAATTGGGACAGGGTTTTCCTACTCAATTTCAATCCCTGCCACTGAGGCTTCCATAATTAAGCTCTGTACATAAATTCTCAAACAGGTCCAGCACACATTATCAATTCTGGGTAGTCCCAAATGAGACACCGAAGAGAAAGTCAGAGTGAGAGAAGATATAAAGGGGAAAGGTTCAGAAAAAGGACCTTGGGGCATATTTTATTTACCAAAGTGTACCTGATGCCTGTTGCAAAGATGTAGGTTATATAAATCAACCCCCAGGAGCAGGGTCAGGTGCTTAATTTGGGTATGCAAAACAGGGCATATCTGAGTTCTTGTGAGTTCTCTTTAAATAAGAAAACAGATTAGATCACTTTGGGAAAAAATGCCCATGAATTAACGGGATGGTCGTCTGTTTTTATCTCTTTTTGTTTTCTTTCTATGCTAAAGAGGTTGATATTTATAAGCAGGGCTCCAGTACCTTTTTTTTTTTTTTTTTTTTTATTTCTAGGACAGAGAGATAGACAGCATGAACAAGGGTGGGTCAGAGAGAGAGGGAGACACAGACTCTGAAACAGGCTCCAGGCTCCCAGCTGGCAGTCAGCACAGAGCCCTACGCGGGGCTCAAAACCACGAACCGCGAGATCATGACCTAAGCGAAAGTCGGACGCTTAACCGACTAAGCCACCCAGGCGCCCCAGGACTCCAGTACCTTAAGTCTATTTTGAGACATACTCATTTGAAAAAGCATCCTCAACAAGGGAGGGATTTTAAGGACTAGAAAAAATGGAATGCAAAACAAAGGGAATACTCCCTGTGAATAAGCCAGTTTTAGCTGCTCTTCTTGAGAGTCACACATTGTTTCCACGATATCCCTGGCACCCCCGCTGGATATTTTGCACTAGTCAGTGATGCTTCTTGTATTGATTTGCATGGCTAAATAGGAACATGCCAATCATTATGATCTCATTAAAAGCCTTTCCCTCTTTTACCTAAAGTCTGCATGCATTGCGTTTCTCAATTGGAAATATTAATACCAAAGGAATGCACCAAATTATAAGACCAGATTGTGTGAGCAATTTCTTAATATACTGTACTTTAAAAATTATATTTCCTTTCCTCAGAAGGACTTGAAAATGTAACTATCTCCAGAACCTTCTCCTTGTCATTCTTGCTATCATCTTTGCTTCCCTTTGCTCTAGAAAATAACTAATCTTGGATTGCATATTCATACCAATGCAAAATTCAAAGAGTATTTTGTAAGCTATAGTCTAAGCTTTATGAAAATTGTATAGACTTTATTTCTGTATTAGGAAGAATGAAAAACTGAAGTCATTTATTGAATATAGATCTTTGCTGATGTGGAATGTTAAAAAGTCTGTTTAACCTCTCCTCTAGGATGAATGAAGTCTTTGAAATAATAAAATGTACACACATTTACATACATATGTGTGTGAAAGAATAATGTTTTGTCCAGTACAGAACAGACAAAAACCTAATATAAATAGGAAAAATTATAAAAAAATATATGTTTTAATGGATGGTTCCTTCTATAATAGCAGAAATTACAATTTCTAGTAAGAAAATAGCCAATAACCAGAAAGACACGTGAGGATGCTTCAATCTGCGCTGTAAGAAGAGATTTGGATGGCCTAGAAACACACATTCCCATGTTCATACACATACCCCTTACATTCTGGATATAGGAAGAGGAAAGTCAGTTTAGATGTCAAATAAGATGGGACAACAGAGAAAAGCTGATAGGACAGAAATATTCAAAATTAAAAATGAACAGACTTTTTAGCTCCTATTAGTGAGTTGCAGGAGAAACTTAAAATATAGTGTTCAATATGTTTTTTAGAGGATTTATAAATAGAAGATTTCTGGTATAAAAGCAGGAAAAAATAATTCCTCACTGCTAACTTAAGGTCAGCTTGCACAGACAAAAGATTGAAATCCTAAAAAAAGGACCAGATAATTTTTTACTGGACAACCAAATATAGAGTCAGACAACTTGATAAGTGATAACACATGCTGTGTAAAACTTACATATTTAAGCAAAACTGACATTAGGACCATTCAGAAAGTAATTTGTGTAACTTCTAAGATGCTTTGACAGTGTGTCTTCAGTTATTTGCTGGAGAATATTGCTGAACATCCTGCAAGAGCACCCCAAACCTCTCTGCAGAAGAACCGGGAAATAAACTAAAATGTAATGATTTAGTAAAATACGTTTAAACTAATCAGAAAAAAATTTTTTGTGTGACAATAATATGTACTTAATATTGTAAATAGATTTTAATTTTCTTAATTTTTTAAATATTTATTTTGAGAGAGAGAGACAGAGTGTGAGAAGGGCAGGGGCAGAGAGAGAGGGAAACACAAGATTGGAAGCAGGCTTCAGGCTCTGAGCTGTCAACACAGAGCCCAACAGAGGGCTCAAACTCATGAACTGTGACATCATGACCTGAGCCCAAGTCACAGGCTTCACTGAGAGAGCCACCCAGGCACCCCAATATTGTAAGTAGATCTTTAAATTAAAGCATACATATAATAGAGGAAAAACTCTTAAGTACACAGCTTTTACAACAAAGATGAATTACCATTAAGCCACCATTCAGGTAAAAAATAAAACTTTATACTCCAGAACTTTCCTTGTGTTCTCTCCTCATTAACTACTGCTTTTTTTCTCCCCAAAGATAATCACTATTCTTATTTATAGGAGTACATTTTATTTTTCCATTTTACATACATAGAATAAGATGATGTGGATTATTTTTAATTGTCTTCTTTCACCTATCATGCTTGTGAGATTCATTTAGGTCATTGTGCATCACATCATTTCATTCATTCTTGCTGCTGATAATCACTGTATGGATTTACCAAAATTTATTTCCTTTTTCTATTAGAGATGAGCATTTCAGTTACATACAGTCTTTGTCTTTTACGACTATTGTTGCTATGAATGTTTTATATATATTCCTTCTTTTTAATGTTTATTTATTTCGAGAGAACCTGTACATGAGAGGGGATGGGCAAAGAGAGAGAGGAGGGAAAGAATCCTAAGCAGGCCCTGCACTGTCAGTGCAGAGTATGATGCAGAACTCAATCTCACATGAGATAATGATCTGAGCCCAAATCAAGAGTCAGATGCTTACCTAACTGAAGCACCCCGGCACCACTTGTATATATTTCTTGATGAATATACACATGCATTTCTGTTGCCTATATTTCTGTAAAATTCTCCAATTCTCTAAGATAGACAGTCTATATTCAATTTTAATTAGTAATGTCACACATTTTTCCAGTGATTGTTACAATATACTCTCCAACCGACAGCATATGTGAGTTCCATCTTTGCCAACATGTATTATTGTCAGTCTTTCAAGCTAAAGTATTGTGTGTATAGGCTTTCATATTGTGGTTTTAAATTTATTTTATGGTGACCAATGAGGTAGAACATTATTTTATATGCTTCTTGGCCATTTGAACATACTGTTTTTAATATTAGTTGTCCAATCTTCTATTTATGGTGTGTTTTTAAATGTTTACTTGTTTTATTACTTACTGAAGAAAGTGTATTAAAATCTCCAACTATGTGGATTTACCTTTTTATTTCTGAAAATTTAGTTTACATATTTTGAAGCTATATTAAAAGCTTTCAAATGTAGAAATATATACCTTCTATGTTATTATTTTTTGAGAGGGAGAGAGAGATCACATATGAGTGGGAGAAGTATAGAGGGAAAGGGAGAGAGAAGCTTAAGCAGGCTCCAAACCCAGCACAGAGCCCAATGTGGGCTAGATCTTACAACCATGAGATCATAACCTGAGTCAAAATCAAGAGTTGGACACTTAATCAACTGGGCAATCCAGGTGCCCCATACCTTCTTGATAACTGATCCTTTTAGCTTTATAAAATGTCCTGATTATCAACACTAATGTTTACCCCTTAAAATCTAATTTATAGGATTTTAGTATAGCTATGTTTGCCTTTTTAAGTGGTTGTGCCTGACCTATTTTTTTTCCCCTATCCCTTTGACTTCTAATCTGGATTTAAATCAGCTCTTTACTATTGGCCTTCTACTTCACCACTTTTTCTATGTTCCTTTTACTCTCCTAAATTGTCTTTCTCCATATTAATTTAGTATTGTAAAATTTTCATGTTTTAGCTTACTAGTTTTACATTCTACGATGGCTTCTTTACACATTATAATTTATTTTCTTGAATTATTAGACTTACTATAAATCAACACCTTAACTACATCCCAACCAAAGAAACAACAAAACAAACAAACGAAAACATTTTATAGCTCTAATTGTATTTGCCCTTTCAAGATTCTTATGCTATTGTTTTCAATCATTTTTATTTTCTCTGGATTTTAAATAATATCAGGCATAGTTATTTCATACATATTATATTCATAGTTTCCCATATATTTTCTCTTAATCTATTCCTTCATGCATCCTTTGCCACTACTTAGAAACATATTTATTTTTTTATTAAAAATCTTTAACATTTATTTATTATTGAGAACTAGAGAGAGACTGAGCATGAACAGAGGAGGGGCAGAGAGAGGGGGAGACACAGAAGAAGATGCAGGCTCCAGGATATGAGTTGTCAGCACAGAGTGTGACGTGGGGCTCAAACCCCACTGCAAGATCATGACCTGAGCTGAAGTCAGACACTTAACTGACTGAACTACCCAGGTGCCCCTAGAAGCATATTTCTGAATAACACTTTTAGTATTGGTGAGAAAGTTAACACTTTATTTTTTACAGTTATTTATTTATTTTTTATCAATGTGTGTATGTATGTATGTATGTATGTATGTATGTATGTATCTATCTGTCTATCTATCTATTTATTTGAGTGAGCTTGATGAGAGGAAGGTACAGAGAGGGAGTGAGAGAAAGAGAGAGAGAGAGAATCTCAAGTAGGTTCTGTACTGTCCCACCACAGAACCAATGCAGGGCTTGAACTCATGAACTTTGAGATCATGATGGGAGCTGAAATCAAGAGTCAGACTTTTAACTGATTGAGACACTCAGGTGTCCCAATACTTATTTTCTTTTAGTCATTTAATACATGGTTTCTGGTTTCCATTGTTTTTGTTAAGAAGTCAGCCATGATATTATTGTTCTTTTCAATTTAAAGTTATTTTTTCTCCTCTGGTTACTTTTTTTTAAAAAAATTTTTTTAATGCTTTTATTTATTTCTAGGAGAGAGAGAGAGACAGCGTGAACAGGGGAGGGTCAGAGAGAGGGAGACACAGACTCTGAAACAGGCTCCAGGCTCTGAGGGGGCAGTCAGCACAGAGCCCGACGCGGGGCTCGAACCCATGAACCGTGAGATAATGACCCAAGCGAAAGTCGGATGCTCAACCGACTAAGCCACCTAGGCGCCCTTCTCCTCTGGTTACTTTTAAGAAATTATTTTTCTTTGTTACTTAACAATGTTACAATTTTTGCACAGCTGTGGATTTTTCTATATATATCTTGCTTAAGAGTCTTGGTGAATCTAGAATCTGTGACTTAATATATTTCTTCAATTTTTAAAAAATTATCTCTTCATATAGTACTCCTGCCCTTTTCTCTCTTTCTCTTCTCCTCAGACTCAAATTATGTTTTTATATTCTTTACAATATGTAAAATATGTATTCTTTACAATACATTCCTTGTGCTTTTTTCTACATTTTCCATCCATTTTCCTCTCAGTCTAGAGACTCGGAAATTTCTTCTGACTTACATATCAGTTTAAATTTTTCTTTTCAGTTGTATCCATTCTTACATTAAAACCACTTTTTAGATAGGTTTTATTAGTTCTAAAATTTCCTTTGTATTAATTTTTATAATTTCTAGTTTTCTGATGAAGCTCTTTCTCTTGTCATTTAATTTATTGACCTGCTTATCACATAAAATGTCAAAGTTTTATTTATTTTTAGATCTGTTCCTAGTGCCTTTTTAAAAGTGTTGACCAATTCTTTTTCTGATTGAATAAAAAAAGTATATGCAATATTTTAGAGATAATTTCAACATTATATTTTAAATCATTTATGTTGCACTATATTTCATTTTGAACTTTTAGTAAAATATGATATTTATGTGATTATGTGCGTTTGTGTGTGTGTGTATACATGTGAAAATCAGGGAAAAAAATTCAAATACACATTGCAGTTGATGTAGTATTGAATAAAGACACATAGAACGTGATTTGGTCTGGTGTGGCTTATTAGGGTTCTCCACAGAAACAGACCAATTGGATAGATAGATAGATAGATAGATAGATAAGAGAAAAAGAGAGAGATTGATTGATTGATTTTAAGGAGTTGGCTCATTCAGTTGTGGGGACTGAGAATCTGCAGGTCAGGTAATCAGCCTAGAGATGACTTAAGAGAGACTTAATATTCCAGCTTGAGTTTGAAGGCAATCTGGAGGCAGAATTCCCTCTTTTAATGGATATTAGTATTTTTTTCTAGACAGCAACATCTAGACTGGTTTTCAACCAAATATCTTGGTGCTATGGACTAGACAAATTGACATACAAAATTAACCACTACATAGTGTACGATGAGATGGCTCAGAAAGCAAATTAGAATCATAATTAATTAAGAGAACATACTCCACTTCCTTCCAAGAAATAGTAGTGGGATCATTGAATTTTCACAGGCTTTACAATGGAGTGCCTGCCAATGCTCATAGATCTTAAGGACAGAGAAACTGATACTGAGTTATAATCGTTGATAGTTAATATACATTTTAATATTTTTAGGTAACATAAAGATCTTAAAATGTACGTATTTACACACTGGAGTGAATACTGTGGTGTGCTTCCTATATCCTTTTTGATGTCAGCTGGGGTTCACCCCCCAGCTTCTAGAGACTATTGTTCTCACAATAGTGAGAACACAATAGTGAGCCCACAACTGTTTCCCTCATTGGAAAGTGTTCTCACATTCTGGAGCTGTCTTAAGTTTATGACTTCTCCTAAGTGACAGAGCTGACCAATGACTGGCTTAACCCCCTTACAATTTAGGACAGTTCCGAGGGACAATTCTAGCTCTAACTTCAAGTTTTCCCATAGAGTGCCTAAAGCTTCATTTGAAGCTACACTATAAGTCAGCCTTTTCCTTTGTTCAGTTCTGCCTTTCTTATTTATTCTAGTTATATTTCTTCAGAATACTTCCCAACGTATTTAATGCACTGGTGTCAGGTCTGTATTTATGGGAAGCTGAGATTTGCATGCAAAAGCCTTACTGGTGACTGTTCTGAACAATATCTTTAAGGGAGTAAGAGTGCAGCAAAAGCTGAACTGTGGTTTAATTACAGCTAAGACTCTTTCCAATCCCACAGGGAGTGCAGAGCAGAAGTGGCCTTTCATAGTTGACCTGAATTGAAGTAAGGGATTTGACCTTTGTCTTTCTACATAGAGCAGTCATTGAATGCAGGTATCCCTTGACAAGGACCCATAACTTTGGGTTAGACAATTTTTTTTTCTTTTCAAAAAAAGAAAGCATCCTGTGAAGGTACTTCTTTTTGAACCATCAGCAGGCACCAGTCTTATCAAATGGGAGAATGTGTGTCTAACCTCGAAGGAAAGAGCCAGGTAGCACATCATAGTGTTCACTAAGCAACTGAACTTTTTGTTTCATATTCTGTTCCCTGGTACCAAAAGTATTCTTAGGGAGCAGACTTTGAAATGCAATTTTGGGTGTGGCTGCCTGGCAAAAAGAACCTATATCACTTGAGGTATGTGGTACATGGATAATTATTGCTATGTACTGGCAGTCTAACTCTAAACACTCAGTAATGTGAAGTGAGAAAGAATACAAATAAAAAAGATGAGCTGGCTGGTGCAACAAATCTAGTGTAAAGGAAATGATAACTGTAAGAATTTGGAAATTTGGTATCTGTTGCTAAGCACTGATTTCTAAAAGAGATAATATCAGAGTTGGGGGGTTAATTGCTAATTGACTCAAAATATGAAAGTCAAAGGATCTCCTTGATATGACTTACCTACAACTAGAAGACAAACAGAACAAAGAACCAGTCTCAGGATTTAATATGAAAAGTAAAAAAGCTTTAGAGAAATCTCCCAGTCCTGCTGATTTTCACATGGCAATCTTAGGGTCCAAACAGGGAATTAGTAAGACACTGAGACATATGATTGAAATACCTGGGTGGATATATGTCATAAGCTTGAAGCCTACATCCACTTAAACTTGCTGGGTCTGAAAAAGTAGCCCACACACTCATTAAAAGTTAATTTCCCCCTACCTTTACTTATATAGATCATATAGGAGCCTAAAATGAGGTAAGTGCCTTACAAGGCAATTCTTGCTCCTATCTCAAGATCTATCCCCTGCCTCTTCTGACAACCAGAACAATAGCAACCATCAAATTTCAGCTTGGCCTTACTAGAAATGCTCTGAGCTTGGTAAAAGAGGAGTGAGACTACAAATAAATTTAAAAAGTTGAATAATTCAGTTAGTTACAAACTGGGAACCAGTGGACATGCATAGAGCTGGACTCTGAGATTGCTGGATTATGTGATGCAGAACATAAAGTTAGATGAGGGAGAGTTTATGGATATTGGAGCATTTTCTCATGATATAGGATGTATCACCCTGGGGACAATCCAGGAGACATTGCCAATACATTGGTAGGATGGATTGTGGATGATGGGAAAAACAATATTCACTAAAAGTAACACTTTACTAATTTAATTTTAATATGCCATAATTACCAGATTAACTGATTAATAGAAGAATCAAAATGTAAAGATAATAAGACATGCCAGACAAGAGTAAATATGGAAATCCTGCCAGCTGTTTTCATAGGAGAGACCAAAGGATACTCCATCTATCAAAATGATAACAAATGTGACAGTGAGAGAGACAAAAGTGCCACTGAGATGCTCAGCAGTGGTTTGATACTAGAGTTTGGGGCTGAAGAGAGGCAATGCTATGACAGAGGTGGGTACTGTGAGAGAAAAGAAAATGAAATAACAGAAGCCCCATGTTGGTGCTTAACTGTCAAAAGCACCATCTGGCAAAATCATAAAATAATTGGCAAAGTTTGAGTTCCAGCCAGAGCAGAGAAGCCCAATGCTAAGAAAACTAAGAAGATAATTCAGAGAACTCAGAGTCCTTAGGGGAAAGATAAATGGACATTCAAAGAGGTATTACTGTTCTGTTCCATCATGTAAGGAGCTTGGAAGTTGTCACTTCATCCTACCAACAAGTGAAAAACTGTATAAACTGAAAAATCAACTTTGTGGGGCAAAAAACGTATAGCAAACACATGATGGGAATACCAGACAAAGAAAAAAAAAGCAAAGGAAAACAGCAAAAAATAGTTAAAGCAATAATGACTGAGAATTTCCCCCAAATTAATGTCAGACACCACAAAATTCAGGAAAATCAGAGAATAGCAAGCAGTAAAAAAAAAATGCACCTATGTATATCATATTTAAACTACAGAAAATTAAAAATAAAGAAAAAATCTTGAAGGAAACCAAGTGGCAAAAAACAACTTAGTTATAGAGAAGCAAAGAATTGCATCTAACTTTTCCTCTGAAATCACAAGAGCAAGAAGAGAATGGAGTAAAAAATGTGTTGTGCCAGCAGGAGCCCTTCTTAATGTTGACAGTACACAAATTAATTTTTTCTATCCTATTAGTAGGACACATCAACAATGAATTACAGATTTTCCCTTGCAAAGGCAGCTCTTATCAATTTATACATAGGCAAAAGTCACATCTAGAATGGAAAACAAGATACACTTTTTTCTATGTATTATTAATCAGCAACTATAATTACAAGTAAGTACATTTCAGTACATTCACCTTTTGAGAAAATAGTAAAACTCAAGTGTGGGGAGAGTTTAATCTGATATAAGTATAGCTACCCTGCTTTTTAAAGTGACCAGTTGGTTAAATGTCTTTTATCATCCCTTCACTCTCAATCCATGTGTGTCTTTAAGACTGAAAGGGAATCTCTTTTAAATCACACACTGCTGGATTCTGTATTTTTAAAAAATCCACTTAGCAAGTCTTTGTCTTTTAATTGGAAAATGTATTCCATTTCCATTTAAAATCACTATTGAGAGTTAAGTACATACTGTTGCCATTTTATTCTTTTCAAGGTTCTTTTTGTTGTTGTTGTTCCACTTTTCCTTGTTTCTTATTCTGGCCTCTTTTTTGTGTTTTGATGTCTTTTGCTCTGGGTATGTTTTGAGTTCTTCATAGCGTTCTTTTGTGGGATTACTACTGGATTTTCCCTTCTGGTTACCATGAGGCCAACATAAAATATCCTAAACATATAATACCCTATTTTAAACTAAGAGTAATTTAACTTCAATAGAAAGCATAAACTGAACACTTTTATTTCTCCCTCTCACATTTTGAGTTATTGCCATTACAGTTTACATGTTTTGCATACTGTGCAACTAATAACCAATTATTGCAGTTACATTATTTTTGCATTAAACATATTACAATGTTAATGAACAGAGTAATGTTTATTTTTTTAACTTTCAAACTAAGCTTTTAAGTGAATTATACACTATTGTTACCATATTGCAGAATCCAACTATGACTATATATTTACCATTACCATTGAGATTTATGCTACCGTTTTATGTTTTTGTGATGTTAATTCGTGTTCTTTACTTACACTCAACTAGCTTCTTTTGCATTTCTTGCAAGGCAGTTCTGGTGATAATGAACTCTTACAACTTTTGTTTGTTCAGGAGTCTTTACCCTTCCTTTTTTTTTGATGGACAGCTTTGCTAGGCATAGAAATCTTGGTTGACACTATTTTCTTTCAATATTTTGCATATGTCTTTGCGTTCTCTTTTGGCCTGAAGAGTGTTTGTTGAAAAACCTATTAACTCTTTCTGCTCTTAAAATTATTTCTTAATCTTCGATTTTTGATAATTTAGTTACAATGTTATTTGATGTAGGCCTGTTTGAACTCAATCTATTTGGAATCCTATTAGCCTCATGGATCTGTATGTCCATTTCTCTCCTCAGATCAGTTTTAGTCATTATTTCTGTAAATATACTTTCTTTCACCTTCTCTTTTCCTTCTGGAATTCACATAATGTGAATATAGTTTCTTTTCATTGTGTCCCATAATTCCCATAGACTTTATACATTCATGTTCATTCTTTTTTTGTTTTTTTATTTGCTCCTCTGATGGGGTAATTTCTATTGTCCTATCCTCCATCTTACTGATTCATTCTTTGCATAGTCATTTCCGTTTTTGAAACTCTCTAATAAATTCTTCAGTTCAGTTATTGTATTTTTCAACTCCAAACTTTCTTTTCTTATTAAACTTCTTATTTTGTTCATGTACTGTTTTCCAGTTTTGTTTACTTGTCTGTCTGTGTTTTCCTATAATTTACTAAACTTCCTTAAAAGGATTATACTGAATTCTTTGTCTGCCAGTTTATATATCTCCACGTCTTTTAATGTTTTATTTTTATTTTTGAGAGGGAAAGAGAGAGAGGCAGAGCACGAGTGGGGGAGGGGCAGAAAGAGAGGAACACACAGAATCTGAAGCAGGCTCCAGGCTCTGAGCTATTAGCACAAAGCCCAGTGTGGGGCTTGAACTCACAAACTGAGATTATGACCTAAGCTGAAGTCGGACACTCACCTGAGTCATCCAGGAACCCCTGTCTCCATTAATGGTCATTTATAAGAACTTTATTAGTTTCCTGTGGTAGTGTCATCTGTACCTGAATATTTATGATCCTTGATTCCTTATGTTGATATCTGTACATTTGAGTAATCGGGCTCCTCTTCAAGAGTTTACAGGTTTGCTTTGACAGAAGCAGTTCTTTACCGGTCAGCTCAGTGTGGGTTTCTGGATATGTCTTCTGGTAATGTCCTTGGACAGGTGGTGTTGCTCTTATGGTATATTTTGTGGCAAGTCAACTGTTCAAGCTCTGAGGATGGGGTTGTGCCTTTTGCTGAGAACAATTGGATAGAACTGCTGGTTTGGTTCCCTACCCAAGTGAGGTTGCACGGTGGGCTCAATGGTTGCTTGGATTCTCTGGTCAGGATTTCTAGATGCTCAGGACTGGGTACCATGTCCATAATACATGGGGCTATAAATTAACTTCCTTGCCATAGCAATGCATCAGAACAAGACCCTGGGCTAGAACAGTTCATTGTGGATCTGGGACAAAATGTGCCCTGAAGTCCCTGGTCAGGTGAATAGAAGGTTTTGCTCCATAGATGGGGGAAAACATAGGTTGTGCTCTTTATTCGAGTGCTAGTGTATGTGGTATGTTGGATGGGCTATGCAGCTTCCTGTGTGCTCTAGTTACATTTCCTGGTCAGACAGGAGGAAGGCTGTACTCAGCAATGAAAATAGCTACAAATTAAATTTCCCACCAGATATAGCAGAATCATCTCTAAAGCTGGTAAATCTTTACTGTTGTCTTAACTCAAATGAATCTGCACTCCAATTGCCTTGACCAAACAGGGCCACTGGCTTTGCTCTGCACACTATCAGTTCTGTCTACTTATTGGCTCAAGTGCAACTGGGCTGAACAGCTTCCAAGAGTTATCTCCAGCCCTTCTAGTCTGATGAGGCTAGAAGACACTCTCCAGAGTAGACGGGTATATGGGGCCATAGCTCATCTTCCTTGACTGGGAAGGAGGAAGAGGAGCCACTTCAGACTACTTTTAATTTCCCAATAGGCTCTCACATTGGAGGGACCAGGAACTCTCTCAGTTCTGCCTGCCTGCATCTTGGCTCAAGTGTTCCTAGGCTTCATAGCTTCCAGGAGTTGTTGCTACCTTATCTAGTCAAATGGGGCTGGAAGACATTCTCCCAAGTGGGTGTGGCTGTCATTCAGCTTCTTGTATATGTATGGTACACCAGGCTCTAGGAACATCAAAACTCCTTGTGAGGGCCAGCAACCCTCCTTGTTTGAGGACCAGGAAAACTCTATTGAAAACCTCTTGTCTGAATGAAGCAGATCTGTACCCTGTTGGGTTCCCTGGTCAGGTTATATCCGTGACTTGGTTCCACAAATGAACAAAGTTTCTGGTTGGAATTACTAGTTGGTATTGCAGGTATGAATTCAGCCCACCAAAATCCATCTGCTGGTGATGGTCCCTTCTTTTCTGTTACATTTAGATTCCCAGTGGTTGAGCCCCACAGATTCCCCTGCAATCCCTATGGGACAAAGTCAGAGTAGAAGCTTCCACAGGGTAATCCCCAATGCCTGGGAGGTTGGTTGTCCCTTCTGGGTTCTTTTTTATTAGTGGAGGGGCTGGAGGCTCAGGAGAGACCTCTCTGTATGGTATTATGTTGACCTGGAGGAGATTAATGTGGTCAGTGTATAGCTGCTTCTCTTTTCCTCTAATGCAGTCTGTCCTGGTCTTTGTGGTACAGAGAGAACTTCAGCCTCACCCCTGTGTTTAAAATTCTCTTAATGATGTCTTGTTGTTTAATAGTTGCTAGTTGTTCTTCTTGTGAGGGAAAGATGAAATTACAAACAACCTTTGTTTCCATCTTGGTGACATCACTCTGGCTAAGAACCTTTTACATGAGTTTGTGAAAGCCCACTTTGAAAAGAGAGAAAATGCCATGGATGGCATGGCAGTAAAAATAGTCTACCTCAAATGCAAAGCAATAACAAAAGATAGAAGCAGATAATCAGTTTTACTGATAGAGTAATGATTGGAAATCATTACCTTCTAATGAACACTTTTCCTTACTAAGATGCCAGTATAACTGGCCACATGTAGTTATAGATGGCCTTTCATTCACTGGGAAACAAGGACTATATGTAATATGCTGGGAAGTGTAAGGTTTTTTAGGTGAGTAGAAAAAGACTCCAAGGCAAAATGTTCTGCAGAAGGAGTTTTATTGTATGCACCCTCCGGCGAGGTTCGGGGACTCAAGAGAGGGGAGTGGGGGAAGTCGCGCCCGGTTTGGGGGATTGGGTGGTGAGGGGTTTTATAACCTGTTGGTGGGGGTGGGGAAGTCCAGATAACAGGGGCGGTCTCTTGACTGGAAAGTCCCGGGTAGGAGGTTTTGGTTTCTTGCCCAAAGTTCTGTTTCCCGCCAAAGTCTTAATGGTCACGGATGTATTGGCGGGAAAAAGTGGCCACTTAAGAAGTGGCGGGAAAGTCAGCCATCTCAAGAAGTCTGCCATTCTGTGGCGTCCCTGCCCTACCTCTCAGCCGGCCCAGCAGGAAGTATGCTAACAGTGTGTGCTAAGAGATGTCTGACAAAGCCATTTTGCATTTAATTCCAAGTGCCCTGGAAGGTCAAAAGCAGTTTGTACTTTTACTAGTCTGTCACTCTAGTACAGTCAAGAAAACATTGTATAAAGAAAGATCTAGATTATCTATTATCTTTTTGGCTTCTCAGCATAATTGTCTCATTTAACTCATAAAATGAAGCTAAAAACAATACAGAATTATGCATTTTTATAAAACTCTATACAATCACAACCATTCAAATCCATACAAACTAAATGGAAATTCAAATATAGAGATATATTTAATTATTTTTTTGTTTCTTCTTTCCAAAATATTTCAAAAGGAAGATAATCCATTATATAAATTCCAATAGTTCTTTTTTAGATCATAAATTTATTTAATGCTGAATGTTAAGGCTTTAAATATTAAACTAAATTATCTTAAATATGAAAATACAAACATACTAACTTAGGAAATGTTAATAATATATATTTCAGCTACTTATCAAGAAGTCTGATTCATGTGAAGAAATTTATAATGTTGAAGAAAAATTCCTAGAAGTCTTTCTTTCCTTTACCTCCCACATCCAACAGAATATAAAGCTCAAGTTTACTTTATTCAGCTGAACTACCTTTTGACTCATTATCATTAAAATAGGACAGCATTTGCCTGACATCAGACTGTAACCACTATGACAAATGCATCCTCCTGATTGAGGATTCCTCCTTTTAAATGCATACTAGCCTTTGTCTCATAACTGGTTTGCTCTTTGTTTTACTGATCAGAGTTAGACAATGCAAGGAAAACATCAAACACTCCTTTCATCCCTCCCTCCTAGAGCTGATAGTCAAATCAAATCTTTCTGCTCTTCACTTCCTTTCTTTAAAATCTTCTCTGATTCAATTTCTCTCTCAAAAGTCAGAGGAGCCCCAATACTCCAAATGTATTCCTGGCCCTCAGTGCACCTTAAAGGATGAGGATTGTTTGTATTTTTTTTTACTTCTTCCATGAAACTCTTACTCACCAGATCTTGAGATGGGAGGTCAAGGGGCATTGAAAAGATTCCATCACTTTCTCTAGTGAGAGAGTGAGTATTGTACCATCTTTTGCCAACATTTCCATGTTACAGTGACTCTTCAAAACTCACCTCCATGTAAGGCCTTTGAGGCCTTTCTAGACCTTCCTTAATATTGACAAAGAGGATATGTGAAGTTCCAAGTAATATTCCAGATTAGAATTTTGGAATCAGAAATAATATTGGTCATGTAAACTGCATGATAATGATACACACATATTATTCCATTGGGTATGCTTTAGGTGGAAGAGGTGGGGATATATTAATTATAATTTGTAGTTGATAAACTCCTATTCTCAGCTCCTGCTACAGATATATTTCAAACATATTAGCATATTCATCAGAAATCATCGTACTGGCACTCCTCATTCCAATCATTTTTCTGTTACCTTTTGGAGCATATATTTAAAAACCAAGAAGCAAAATTAAAATTTCCTTGGGTAAACAAGTTAACAGAAATACATACCTATGTTCAAGACATATGTTCTAATATATTCTAAGTAATAGTGTCACAGTGATCAAAAATATTAGTAATTTTTGTCCTTAGTCATAAAAAACCTGTGAAAGCCAAAGGGTATCTGCAATAGCGCTTCAAATTTTGTTATTCTGGTTTAAGACTTGTAAACATCTTGGAAAGTTTTCAAGTAAATAAGTTAATTATTAGTAATAGAAGACATTACTATAACTGATCTCCTTTTGAAAATTGACCATTTTGTAGGAGCTCATTGCTTTAATAATGGATAAAAAATTATATTTATAGACTACATCTTAAAAATACAGAATTCCTAAGGGGAAAAATAATAGCACTTTTCTTTCAAGGAGTTCATAGCATAGTGACAGAATAAACAATCTAATAGTATTTAAATATATAGTGACAAGTTTGATCCAGGAGCAATTTTAAGTATTAAGAAAGATTTAGAAATTATGTTAATTTTACTTATTAAAACTATTTTTATTCCAAAACAATACAGTTTTTAAGAATTGACAATCACGGGGTGCCTGGGTGGCTCAGTCAGTTAAGTGTCAGACTTGGTTTCGGCTCAGGTCATGATCTCACAGTTCCATAAGTTCAAGTCCTGTGTGGGGTTCTGTGCTGCCTGCTTGGAATTCTGTCTCCCTTTCTCTCTGCCCATCTCCCATCAATGCTGTCTCTATCTCTCTCAGAATAAATAAATAAAGTTAAAAAAAAAAAAAGAATTGAGGGGCGCCTTGGTGGCTTAGTTGGTTAAGTGTCCGACTTCGGCTCAGGTCATGATCTTGCAGTTTGTTGGTTCAAGTACTGCATCAGGCTCTGTGCTGACAGCTAGCCCAGAGCCTGGAGCCTGTTTCAGATTCTGTGTCTCCCTCTCTCTGACACTCCCCTGCTCACACTGTCTCTCTCTCTCTCTCAGAAATAAATAAAACATTTTTTAAAAGCTCTTTTTTTTTTAAAAAAAAGAACTGATACTCATTTGAAGATTTTAAAAAAGGTGTTTTTCTTATTATAAGACCCCCTTTTCTATAACCAATACTTGTATTAGCAAAGCGTATTAATGATATACAGCTTGCCTGAAATCCTTCTTTTTGTGTGTTGAGTTCTATATTATCTTACAGAAATGAGCTATGTCATGAAATCGTGTCTCTTTAGCTGATTCTTCCCAAGGATGCTCTTGTTGGAGTTCTTCATGTTTCTTCTCTGAGACCTTTTCTCATCCACACTGATGACTTCAGTCACCATCTATATGGTCCTGATTTCCAAATTTATTACCTCCAATACAGGCATTGCTCTTGAGCTGTAGTGTTATGGAATTATCTCCTCATACATGCTATGTCCCAAGATGAGCTAGTCATCTTCTATGAACCTTCTTTTTTGTGTGTGTTCTTGTCAATCTCATCTACCCTACTGACTAATCAAAAATGTTTTTTTCTCCTCCTCCCTTATTCTTACTTCACATCTAAGTAATAGCCAAGAAACATGAATTTATTCCCTAAATCTTTTTCCTTACATAATAGCTTTATTTATAAGTCATATACCACACAATTCACCTATTTAAACTTGCAACACAATGTTTTTTAAATATGTATTCATAAATTCATGTAACCACAATCAGTTTTAGAACATGTTTATTCTACTCCACAAAAAACCTTGTACCCATTACCCATTAATTTCCATTTCTCCTCCTCCCACAGCATGAGACAACCACTCTTCTACTTGTTGTCTCTATAAATTTTACTATCCTGGACATTTTATATAAATGGAATAAAACAATATGCATTTTTGAGCTGATTTCTATCACATAACATAATGCTTTCAAAATTCATCCATGTTGTAGTATTCATGGATGATTTTCTTCATTTCTTTTTATGCCAAAGTAATATTCCATTTTATAGATATTTAATCATTAATCAATTGATGAACATTTGTACTGTTTCCACATTTTGACTATTATAAATAAGACTGGTATAAACATACTTGTATAAGTTTGTGTGTGGACGTGCTTTTATTTATCGTGGGAATATACCTTGGGAGTATAGTTGCTGAGTCATATGGTAACTCTATTTTTAAACTTTTGAAGAACTGTCAGGTTGTCTTCCAAAGTAGCTACAGTATATTATGAATCTGTCCATGGGGAATTATTTTCTCTACATTCTCACCAACATTGGTGATTAACTGTCTTTTTTTCTTAGAACAATTCTCAAAGGAATAAAGTGGTATCCCACTGTGGTTTTGATTTGGGTTTTTCTGATAGCTAATAATGGTAAGCATGCCTCATATGCTTATTGGTCATTTGTTTATCTTCTTCAGAGAAATGTATATCATATCTTCTGATAATTTTTAAATTATTTGACTTTCATTGTTCATTTGTAAGTGTTCTTTATATACTCTAGTTACAAGTCTCCTTAATATAAATGATTTGCAAATATTATCTCCCATTCTGTGTGTTTTTATTTTATTTTTGATGGTAGCCTTTGAAGCACAATAGTTTTAATTTTGAGGAATTTTAATTTATTTATTTTTTCTTTTGTAGACTGTGTTTTTAGTCTTATATCTAAGAAAATTTTTCCTAGTCAAAAGTCATGAAGATTTATGACATGTTTTCTTCCTTGATTTTTAGAGTCTTAACTCTTATATTGAGGCCTATGTTCTATTTTGAGTTAATGTTAATGTATAGTGTGACTCCTAAATAATTTTAAAATTTGTCTCCACATTTCTAACCAAATGACCACTTCCATTGTCTAAGTCAATGACATATTTTGCAAAGATTACCACCTGAATCCTTTTATGGTTTACTTTGTTTTCAGTTTGTCCCATCTCCATTCTGTATTCTGAAATAAGTAAGCAGTCTTTCTAAAATACACAGTCTCCCCAGAGAAATATATTTTTAATGATGCAGAGTATATCTCAGGCGTTAGCCTTAGAAACACAAAATTAAATAAAGAAGTGTCTAATGAAATAATCTCATATATCTGACAGTTGTGTATCTTTCTAACTAATTTTAAACCTGAATGCATGAATATTCTCTAAGATTTCAGTGTAACAAAGTGAAATTCCTTTTCCATACTATAAGAAAGGTAAAAAGAGGAGCATCCGACTTCAGCTCAGGTCATGATCTTGTGGTCTGTGAGTTTGAGCTCCGCATTAGACTATGTGCTGACAGCTCAGAGCCTGGAACCTGCTTCATATCCTGTGTCTCTTGCTCTGCCCCTACCACACTCACACTCTGTCTCTGTCTCTCTCTCTCTCTCAAACATAAATAAACATAAAAAAATTTTAAAAAGAAAGGTAAAAAGAAATATTTTTCTGTTGTGTTTTGTAATTATTGTTTCTGACTAATATAAGTAATAATAAGTTATATAAAAGGATTCTTTTCAAAAAATGATATCCATAGTATATCCAAGTTACATAATATACACACAAATACAAATGAATAAAGTATATAACAAATTAATAATTTTTTTCTTTATATTTTTAGATCTCATATAAAAAATAAAGGTATTTAATGAATACTCTGAGGGGTTTTTTTTGTTGTTTTTGAAAGAGAGAGAGCAAGAGAGAGAGCTTGTTCATGGTCTCACAGGAGCAAGGGCAAAGGGAGAGGGAGAAAGAGAATCTTAAGCAGGCTCCATGCCTAGTGTGGAACCCAGTGTGGATCCTGAGATCATGACCTGGGCCAAAATCAAGAGCCTAATGCGAAACAAACTAAGCCACTCAGGTGCTCCAACGCGAATTTTTTTTTTTTTTTTTGCTTTTAGAGTCAAACAACATTAACCTTGTGTCCGTACACCTAGTATTTGGTCTTAAACAAAATAAACCATAAACAAATTGATTTTTTAGTGAATTAATAAAATGTGAGTTTGATAATATGATAAATGAAAAAATATATACCTACTGGAATTGTTAAATATTGTGGAATAGTTGAATTTCTCAATTAAAGGTTAGTGTAAATTGAGCCAATATAACAATTCAATATTAATTTGATAATTTTGCAAAATCAGAAACTTATTGATCTTTAAATGTCATAACTTGTTCATGCATCTGTAGGCATGGATGAAAATGAAATTATAGTCTTTTAATGTATCCTGTCGGAGATTATACTACTTAATCCATGAATAAACTGAAATATCCCATTTTCATAGAACTTAAACCTTGGTTCCCTTCCAAGAAATGCCTGCAGGATTTACATGATGACCTGATATATAAAACATTCTTACTGTATTCCAAGAGATATAAAAAAGCTATGAAAGGCAAGAAAAAGAGGATTTTTAAAATTTACCGAAACAAATATTGCATTATGAACAATATGCTATTTTCTCTCAGGAACTTATCTGTGAAAGAGAAGCTTGTTTATTATGCCCTGAATGCAACAATGAAAATGTACAGGTTGTGGGGCAAATGACACATGCATGAATGGCCAGAGTGTTAGTGAGAACTGACCCAGAATGATCTTGTATATGATTCTGCCTTTTTCCAAAGAAAACTATGTGAGGCTTACAGCTGACATTTTACTTAATTCATGTTTATGCGCATATTGACCATTTGTTACATATGAGTTATTCTGTGAAATAAAATAAATGAAAGAACTCTCTAGATTAGTGGTTCTAGCCAGGGAATTAAAAGTCAGAAGTTCATACTCAGGCCTGCCAAATGGCTTTTTGTATAACACTAGGCAAGGTTTGTGACTTCAGTAATTACTTTAACCATAAATGGACTGTACATTATATTAATTTTTATATTTTATAAATGAGAAAAATAACGTTCACTCATTTAAGTGATCAACATATACTGAGCCTTTACTGTGTAGATGATACAGAGCCACCAATATGAGACATATATCCTAGAAAGAAAGTCTGTCTTAAGGCATTGATATTTAGGCATTTTGGCAGAAATAATCCAGTAATAAAATCCCTTTGGAATCTTAATAATTTCAACTTGGAAGTCCTCATGAATTGGATAATGGTTTGGTAGGAGCACCTCTCTAGCAGTTTTTGTGAGGTTCTTGAATTCCACTAATCTAATTTTTTTTAGATTATGCAAAGCTAAGTTTGTAGCACTTGAAACTAGAAGAGTTATCATAGGATATGGCAAATGACTGGTCAAGAATTTCTTTTCTTTTTTTTTTTTTTCTTATTTATTTCTAGGAGAGAGAGAGCGTGAACAGGGGAGGGTCAGAGAGAGAGGGAGTCACAGAGTGAAACAGGCTCCAGGCTCCGAGCTGGCAGTCAGCACAGAGCCCGACGCGGGGCTCGAACCCACGAACCGTGAGATCATGACCTAAGCGAAAATCGGACGCTTAACCGACTAAGCCACCCAGGCGCCCCAAGAATTTCTTAACTGATAATCCTGACGTGTTTTATAAAATTCCTGGGATTGCTTCCCAGCTATTGTGGGGCAAGTGATGCAGGGCATGGTATGGACCTGATCCCATCCTTACCATTCAAACACTGTATCATCTCAGACAAGTCAATCTGTCTCATGATTTTTCATTTGTAAAATGAACATAATAATAATTATCTCACATATTATGGTAAGAATTACATAAAATAACTACTGGTATTTATAGGATTCAATAAATATTAGCTTCTTTGTACCTTTCTCTGACTGACCAGAAACACTTTAAGATGCAGCTGCTGCAAATAATTCACTTACATGGAAATTATATTTTTGGTCTGCCCAGATTCCAGTCCAATATCTTATAGTTGAAAAAAATAGAAACAGAACTAAATGTTAAAAAATCTGGGCTGAGAGTGCTTGGCTGTTCTCTAGTTTAATTCGTGACTTTAGGAAAGTGATTTAGCATCTTTGGGTCTCATTTAAACACCTTGGAATAAAGGAATCAATACTGTTCCAACATTTTTTATATGGTTATTGGGTGAGCCAAATGAATTATGGAAGTAGTTCAGGGGAAAAATGCATTATTCATTTGCCAGGTATTCTTATATTTTCTTGGTCTGAGCAAAAAATTAAGAAAGACAGAGAAGAGCTTGAAGTATGTTGAACTAAAACCATTCTTTTCTCCAAGAATTAATTTGCAAATTTATATTATGGAGAAATTAGTTGACTATGTCCACCACCAATTTACACAGAAACAATAATTAAATAGAAACTTTGGACTAAAATACTAGACTAGTTGTGCATGTAACATTAGCCAGAACCTTCAGACTAAAAGCTTCCTGTAAGTGTGACCAAACACTGCATTCTATTTCTAGGCTAAATAATAATAAATTATAAGCCTTTGAGGATATTAATTAATTATAGAAAATAAGACTATGATGAGATATTGGGGAAAAAGTTAGTCACGTATGTTTCCACCACACTCATGACACTTACAATGAGGTGTTTAACCTTACAAAGCCTCCCCTTGTTAATCTGGGGTTTCCTTTCATACAATTTAGAATTTTTAAAGTCAGCTGATGCAATGTTTTCCACAACCAACTGCTAATATGTTCTTTTCTCCCTCTCCAAAAAATATCCCAGAGGATTTTATTATGCACCTATTTCTACAAGAATGAAAAGAGAATAGGCTTTGAGTCAAAAGCTGCATTGGAGGCATCATTAGGCTTGAGGGAAGACAGCAAGCCATAGCTCCAGACTGGACACCTAGTGTAAAAATAAGCTCTCTCATATTTTAAAAAATGCACACATACTATGTAATATTGAGGGGAAACAAACATAAAAGAGAAAAATAAATTAAAAATCATCTCCAACTCCATAGAAAAAATAAATTTAAATTTCTGTTTTATTTTAATTAAGGATATAAATTCATAAAGAAACAAGTTTTCTTAAAATTTGAACAGTTTCTAGGAATAGTTTAATATATACCATTTTATACCTTCCTGTGTACTATGAGTATTTCTCATGTTATTAAATATTTATTAAACATATACTTTTAACAACTGGGTAATAGTTACACTATGGTGATTCCATAATTTAGAGCTCTTCCTATAGCAGGATATGTAATTTTTTTTTCAAGTTTTTAGCATAATAGTTAATATAGACATTTGTACATATATATAAATCTATGGCAGGATTTTTCTGACCATTTTCATTAGGTAAATTTATATAAGTTGAATTGCTGTATTAATGCATCTGGATAGTTTTAATGTTTTTATTGTATGTCATCAAATTCTGTTCTATAAAATATACAAAAGTAAACTCGCTTCACAGCATGATGTGAAAATGTCCAGGCCTTTTCAATATTGAGTATTATCAGAAAAGAAATTTTTTAAAAATGTATGACAAGAATTTCTCTTATTTCAAATCATTGTAGTGTTAATAGGTGTGAGGGTAGCATTTAGATTCCAAGAAAAGGCTAAACCTCTTTTCGACTTGATTAAAATAAATGAAAAAATAAAAAAAGAATGAAAACATATTCCAGGATGGTCAATAACAGTTGAATACATCATTAAGTAAACAGTAGCAAATAGCACACAGATATTTATACTTCTACATTTTCATATACTTATGAAAAATACATCACCCATTGACAGACAAATACTTTAGCATTTTTCAAATACTTTCTTTTATAATGAAAGAAGGAAGTACTTAAATTGTTTTTATTTTGAATTACATATATGCATAGAAATGTGCAGAAAAACATTTGGTAGATGTTATCTATAAAAATCTATGTGCATGATTTTAAGGTAGCCCAAAATTTTTCTATCTTCCACAAGAACAAAAATATCTCACAGCCTTTGGTACATGTGTTTGTTTAGATGAGATAGTGAATAAAATAACACACTTGGGTAGCATCACCTCAGGAATTCTAAACATCACACTCTCCTGTGCAGGCTCCAACTTATGGTACCATCATGGCTCTTGGTTCAAAAAGAAAGCACATAGAAATGGTTAGGATAAAACATGGCTGAATTTTCCATTTCTAGTCCCAGTTCTATTTTAATTTGCCTATGATAAGGCTATTTATTTAGTTAGCTTTTTAGTTAAACAAAATATATAAATACATTAATAATTTCATTCATTTCAATACTCTGCAAATAAAATTTCTTAAAGAGAATTGTTGAGATGCATAAAAACTTAAGAAAAAGTTGAGAAATCAACTGGACTCCTCAATCATATTGTGAGGAAAGGTACATTCCTCATAAGGTTGTGAGGATTAAGGGATATAATGCATATAATGTACTTATTAAGCGGTCAATGAAAGTTATAATTTTTCTCTCTAAAATAAAAAAACATTTTTATGTGCTAACTGGATAACGACTTCTTTTTTTTTATTTTTATAGTTTATTTTTGAGACAGAGAGAGACAGAACATGAGCTGGGGACGGGGCAGAGAGAGAGAGAGGGAGACAGAATCTGAAACAGGCTCCAGGTTCTGAGCTGCCAGCACAGAATCCGATGTGGGGCTTGAACCCACGAACCTCGAGATCATGACTTGAGCTGAAGTCAAACGCTTAACCGACAGCCACTCAGGTGCCCCTTGATAACGACTTCTAAGTGACATGAACTACACCTTATATGGTTTAAATCTCTAGATCCTAGCACAGTGCAAGCATACTTTTGTAAATTGTAACACTAAATGAAAGCAATAAGTTTGTCCATAAAGGCAGACAAGAACCAAGAATGCAACTTCTATAGGCATAAACCAATCAATCTCATGTTTGTGAAACATTAAGCCTGTCCAAAAACTAGTCAATCTGGTTGTCTGCAGTTGCCTCACTTGTGGATAAATCAGGCAATCAATCTCAAGTATATAAATCAGGTAGTTCTTGCATTAAATAAACTCCATTTCAACTAAGCTATATAAAGGAATAGAATAGGTTTAAAGTTGTCACCATTTGCCCAGTTGCCATTTTCCAAATCAGAAACCAGAGATATATCATAATCTCCTAAAAATATAAAACTGGCCATGCTATCTTCCTGATTAAATCTTTTAGGGATCAACCTGTGTAAATTTTTTTTTTTCATGCAGTACCCTTAACTTGCTTTAGTAATCAAGGTAATGCTAACCTCGAAACTGAATTTGGGAGTCTTCCCTGTTCTTCAATTTTTTGGAAGAGATTGAGAAAGATTGGCATTCATTCTTCTTTAAATACTTGGTAGAAATCATCTCTGAAGACTTCTGTTCCTGGACTTTTGGAGGGTTTTATGACTAATTTGATGCCCTTATTTATTACTGCTCTGCTTAGACTTTTGATTTCTTCTTGATTCAGTTGTATGTTCATGTTGTATGTTTCTAGGACTTTTATCAATTTCTGTTTGGTTCTGTTTTTTGAACTTCTCATTTTGTTCTTGTGTTGTTTTCCAGATAATGTTAAATTATGTATCTGTTCTCTTGTGGCTCTCTGATTGTCTTTAGAAAAATTATTTTGAGGGTGCCTGGGTGGCTCAGTTGGTTAAGAATCTGATTCTTGATTTTGGTTCAGGTCATGATCTCATGGTTTGTGAATTTGAGCATTGAATCAGACTTCTCGCTGACAGTACAGAGCCTACCTGGGATTCTCTCTTTCTACCCCTCCCTTCTATGTGTGCTCATGCTCTCTCTCAAAACAAATAAATAAATTTTAATAAGACAAAATTTATGTTGACATCTTTTTAATTTAATTCCTGGATCTTCATTTCTTTGAGGCCAGTTACTAGAAGTTTACTTTTCTTTATGACCTGCATAGCCCAGCATAGGTGTCTGCATGTTTCAAGAACAGTAATCTTCCAGATTTTATAGATTGACTTCAATAAGGAAAGACTTTCGCTGGAGCATGCTGGAGCATACTGTGACCCTGTGTTGAGTGGTACAGGATAACCTTGTGTGAGGACATGTGGTGGCTCGGATCCTTGGGGTAGAGGACATGATGTCTCTGAGTTTCAGACAGTGGGTTCTATAGCACTGACAACTGTGTGGTTCTTTTCAAGTACTGTGGAGGTGTGCAGTGGGACCAGAGCAGGCTATGGTGGTGGCTAGAACTTGTGGGGTGCACTCACTTGGCTCTGGTGGTCATCATCAGGTGCCTGTGCAGTGGCAGGGCTACTTGCAGACACATAGGTAGTCATGGGAACCAGGGTAGGCAGCAAAGGATGGAGACAACTGTGGGTTCACTGGCAGCTGTAGAGGCCCAGGCTGTCAGCATGCACTACAATAGCTGCTGAGTTTTGCCTTGGGCACATGACAGTAGAGCCTCATGATGGGGGTTGGGCTGGGGGCAAGCATGTAAACAACTGGAAGGGCTAGCTGCTGTTGATTGCAGTGGTATAGGCCAGTGACAAAAGACAGCCTGATGCAGGCCCACATGAAGCTGTGAGGGTGCAGACTGTTAGTGTGCTATTCCATGGTTGAACAATCTTTTCTCTCCCTATCCCATTTAATGCATACTGCCGTGGAAACCGGTGGTAGGTGTCAGGCCAGGCCAGCAAATGTTGGGATTAGCTAGCCTGAAACACATGCATGATGGTGCAAGTGAGCCTTAGGAGTCTAAGGTGGCATCTTGCACTGTGCAACCTCAGAGGCCTGGGCTGCCTCCAGTCCACTTTCTGGGCTTCTGCAGGAAGAGTGGAGGGGGGTGTTGGGAGATACTCAGGCAGCTGGTATCAGCAACTGCCTATACCTGTTGTGTGAGATCTGGCGAAATTTGTAGTGAGTCTTTGGTGGCTGTTTTGGCATTGGTTCTTTTCAGGGATGAAATCTGCTGGATTTGTTCACTACTCTTGTTGTATGGCTATTATTGGTAGCTCCTGCTATGTTTCAAATTTTCAAGTCTTTGGGGGGGTGAAAATGAAATGGAGTGTCTCCAAAAGCCTGGAGAAGTTGGGCATTCCCCCCACCCCTTTATTGGCAGGGGAAATTCTTTCTGGTTAGTAAGTTTCCTTTTGTGAGAATGAGATAGTGTATTAAATATAAAGCTGTCTCCTTTCTCTTTTTGTACAGTTATCTTTTAGTGCAGGGTTTTGGTTTTTGTTTTTCTACTGTGTTGCTGAAATTCCTTAAGCAGACTAGAGTTCTCCCAGGCTGTTTTTGTTCATTGGTAGGTGTCTAATTATTGATCTAATTATTGACCCCAGAGGCTGGGGTCCCCTGTATTACCCTTTTAGTGATGTCTTCCTGGAGAATATGCCTGACAGTGTTTGTGATTGTCACAACTTGGAGGAACGGTGTGCTAATGGTATCTGGTAGGCAGAGACCAAAACTTTTGCTAAATATCCTATAATGCATGGGATAGTGCCCCCCCCAAATAATAATCCAGTTTCCAATGTCAATAGTGTCAACGCTGACAAACCCTGAGTTAAGTCTTTTCCTCCTTTTCCTTTTTTTCCCTTTCCTTTTCTTACTTGCACCTTCCTGCCAGTCAGTATACTTCTTTCTCTCATAAAGCCCTATCAGATGTAAGTGTACATGTATGTGTGTATGTGTTTAAGACAGAATGTGCATATACATTTTTATCAGTCAGTCTTTGAGGGTATCTATTTTGAGAGATTATTCTAGAAGAAAAACATTTAATCTAGTTTATTATTATTATTTAGTCATACTTATTTTTGCAGAAAGAGAATAGCAACTGAAATGAGTTTATTTATTAACTTTTGGATTGTTTATGGAAATTCTATAAGTTATTGTGGGAGCCCGACAGTGACCACAAGAAAGGGTGGTTAGGGACGCGGGGATGTGCCTGCACACGGGGCTCCCTGCCTGGGCAAGGCATTCCTGCAAACAGGATGCTCTGCCAGGAGGCCTGCACACAGTATCCAAGTTTAATGGTCCGCTTGCAAACAAGGGAACATGCCCTCCTTAGAAATAAGGAGAAGGCTGGAATTGTGAGCAGGCCTCTTAGTAAACATGTTGCGATCACTTCCTCTCTTTGCTCCCCCCTGTCCTTGAAATGTGTTTGGCTACTTGCTCTTAATTGGTAAAGGAATGCATCTTGTAGATTTCAGTTTGTATCCAGTTACCCGGGTATAAAATAAACCGCAAGAGGGGCTTGCGTAGAATTGTTCCTCCGGCCGGAGTTGTGTCTGTGTCTGTCTTTTGTGTGTGTCTTGTCCTTTGTGTCATTTAGTCCGCAACAGTTATATCACCCATTACCAGTTATCACTAAAATATCTGACCATGGTCTCATCATTTTCTTCATTTGTTCTGAATTTTGGCAGGGTATTTTTAGTAATAAATATGTTGCTACAGGTCAATATGTTCATTCAAGCTAATGTGAAAAGGAAGATATTGTTCTAGGGAGGATGATTTACAAGAGAAACTATCATTTGCATTCTCATCCTGAGTTCAACTGTCTTTGACAATAATTTTGACAAATAAATTTTCACAAATGGTAATTACAAAGAAATCCTGCATATTGTCTATAGAGATGTTACACATCCGTTTGAAAACTGTGACTTGGCTCTTAAACACATCTTCATCTGAGATAAGAAAATGATTGTAAAATTACAATAACCTGTGTCAGTTGGGGAGTAAGACACAAAGAAGAGTCACTTAATTATTATATTATCATATCAACAAGTTAATTCTCCTAATTTTCCTTAGCTCTGCATTTAGTTAGACTTTGAAACTTGCAACTGCCCTGACCTCCGGCTTTTGGGACACCCTCGAGATCCTGCCTTTTCCAAGGAACCCAATGACAGTGAGTGCGTACTTGCAGAGCCAGTCTTTCTCTGTGCCCTGACGACAAGTTGTCAGTCTCCAATTCTGCCCAGCACCCATCCCCAGAGAAGGTCTGTATGCCTGCAGGCTTCCCTTTGGCATGAAAATAATGGTGACATCAGAGAGAGGTAGACAGGGAACCTACTGAGAGCTTTTCATTTGGGTTTTTGCCTTCATGGAAGAGAAAAATCTATGGTGCTATTTTTATCTTGAGAAATTTCTGGGTTGAAAAATAAATTCAGGAAGGCAAATTTGGATTACAGACTATAAAGACTTATTCTAATCTCTCCTCCTTTATGGGAGTAAAAATTGACCTTTCCCAAATAGTTGGATAGGACTGGCTGACTTTTTCTAAATCAGACTTGTCAATGACTAGGATATCATTCTCCCAGAATATCTATCGAGTGCCTAGAATAATACATTTTAGCAAATCATCCACCAGAACTTACTGAGAGTTTTTCTAAGTATAAGTATCCTGACATGGTTTCTGCATTCAATGAGTGTGGAGTTTGGTAGAGGGACCAAAACTAACAGTCATGAAATAACTAGCAAGCAAAGCAAAGTGTATAATAAATTACTCCGTTGAAAAGCAGAGTTTATAAGACCATAGGAAGTACAGAGAAGAATGGTTAAGAAAACACTACATTGGGACGCCTGGGTGTCTCAGTCGGTTAAGTATTCGACTTCAGCTCAGGTCATGATCCCACGGTTCATGGGTTTGAGCCCCGCATCAGGCTCTGTGCTGACAGGTAGCTCAGAGCCTGGAGCCTGCTTCAGATTTTGTATCTCCTTCTTTCTCTGATCCTCCCCTGTTTATGCTCTCTCTCTCTCTCTCTCAGAAATAAATAAAACATTAAAAAATAATTTAAAAAACACTAAATTTGTAAACCTTACATTTCCTAAAACTCAAAGAACTGATTTAAATTCTGCTTTCTTAGCCAAGAGAAGATGTGTGTAATGTTTATGTTTCTTCTACGTGATGCCAAAACATTCAGGTGGAGAGGTAGAGTAATTTTGCATATTATCCAGGTTAAATACATCACTTTTGGCAGGGATCATAAACTTTAAGTGTATAGGTGCTAAGAATGTAATTGTACATTAGTGAAATAAGTTGGCAAGGGACCATCAAGAGTAATGATGACTGTTGCAATTTATAAATCCCTTACCATCCGAAGGAGATACTAGAAATGCAAATCTAATGTTGGCAAACTGTGTCCTATCTTAAGAAAATCTGAAAACGCAGATATATTTAGTGTAAAATCTTCTAATTTGTAAACATTAGTAACAAAGAAAAATATTTTTAATGACTATAGGCCAAGTAAAACAAATCTAACTGTTGAAGGGTGCAAGAATACTTAAAGCATGGATAATTATGTGTGGTGGTGGGTGTGGTGGGAAAAGATGGGAGAAAAAGGGCAAGCAGGAACAAGATTCTATCAGAGCATGCAATCTATGGAAAGAAATGTGCAGTACTTTAACAGTAATGAAGGATTTTAAACAGGGAAATGATGTGATAAAATTTTCATTTTCAAAAGTTCTTTGTTGCTGGATGTTTGTTGAAGCATGCATTGGAGTGGGCAAAATTGTTGTCAGGGGAATCAGTTAGGAAGCTGTTGCAGTATTTAAGGTATATATATAGATGGATATATATAAAATCATCTATCTATATTCTATATACATATAGATGTTTGAATGATATATATAATGCATGTGACATATTATGACACATATGTAATATATTGTATGTTATGTAATTATGTGATATATATAATATACCTCATATGTATGGTTATATATAAATCTATCATCTATCTTATCTATTATCTGTTTATCTAAACTGCCTTTGGCAAAAGCATTGTAAGGTATGGGGACAAAACATATCTGCTCCAAAAACTTAGTGTAAGAACTGCAAATTTTTGGGTTATTTTTAATAACTTCTTTTTCTTTCTTTCTTTCTTTCTCTCTTTCTCTCTCTTTTTCTTTCTTTCTTTCTTTCTTTCTTTCTTTCTTTCTTTCTTTCTTTCTTTCTTTCTTTCTCTCTCTCTCTTTCTCTCTCTCTCCTTCCTTCCTTCCTTCCTTCCTTCCTTCCTTCCTTCCTTCCTTCCTTCCTTCCTTCCTTCTCTCTCTCTCTCTCTCTCTTCTTTCTTTCTTTCTTTCTTTCAAGAAAAAATTTGGGATTATCCCCACTATATTTGGGATGATTTTTTTATACAGTAATAGGTAACTAGAACATGGTGTGTGTGTTTAAATTCTTCAACAATGTGAAAGTTAAAACATGGTATCTCTTATTGTTTAAACTGTAGTTCCTTAATTGTCTATTAAGCTAGTTTTCTTCTTTTTCTCTTCCTTTCTTCTTTCCATTTGTATTTCTTTCAAGAATTACTTCATCATTAAGAACTTATATTTTTAAAAGAATTACATTATACATCAGTGATTCATCAATGGCATATACATACTTCTATTAATAATATCATCAGTAAAATAATACATTACATGATGGTGGATAATACATACATGCAACTCCAACAATTTAGATTTATTTATCCTTTAACTCTCACTTTGCTCCACTATTAATGATTTCAGGAAATTTCCTTATGACTTCTATACTTCCGAAGTTTACCCAGAGAAACCATGGCAGAGAGTGCATTCTGGAGTATCCCTTGTGAAGGACTGGAGGCTGCCATCAGACAACAGACTGTTATTTCAGTTTGTGATAGTTATCATCTCAGTATTCTGAATATTGGAATTTTCCCTTTGCAGTTGATTTTAATCTTAAAATGGGTAATGTGCTACCTCAGTTTTCCTCTTAGATAATCCAGAAAAAAAGTGATAAGATGGGAATTACAGAGTCTCAGTCTCATTTATTTTTGAGATATAGGAATAAAACTAAAATTTTATATAAGATCTGAGATATCTTCAATCTAAGACCATGAAACTATAGCAACTTCAAAGGAGCAAAGAATCTTGGGAAGGAGTTGGGTGAAGCAAAGTATAAAATTTACAGCATATCATCCTTCATTGACCCAGGCAAAATTTTGTGGTTGCTACACTGATTCTGATGATAATGTGTACACATCTTTATTTGAACATTCTTTGGGGATGGTTTCTTGCTTATTATACAGATAGTCATTTAAGAGTGTTTTAAATAGAATATGCATAAGTTTCTTTGAGCCATGGAACCTGGATTCTGTCCTTGATCCCTACTTAAAGGAAGATTTTTGAGTCCCCATCTTCTTCTCTGGAACATTAGCTCCAGTACAAAAGATACCTTGTCTGGTTGCTCACTGATGTACCGCCAGAACCTGGGAGAAGACCTGTAAATAATAATAATATTCAAATAATAAAAAAATTATTTGAATGAATACATATAATTCCAGACAATTCCAAAAATGTATGGACCAATATACAGCCTATTAAAAAAGGCAAGGCAAGAAAACATAAGAATAAATACAGTCTTTTCCAAATAGTTTAACACTTAGATATATCTGTTGAATATTTGCTATATAATCCCACATAGTTGTGTCTCTTCTTACTCCTATCTTACTTCTAACTTCCTATGCATGGTGTCACTATCTGGGATATCTCTAAATCCCAGAAACCCACCGTAAGACATTATGACAACAGGATTATCAGAATATATTAGGTAATTAAGGAATTGTTTTTTTGTATGCTTAAAAGAGTCACCTTGAAAGAATTTCTTCTAGATTCTTCCTGGAGCTAATCAGTTAAAAAAACTCCATTATCTCATTAAGCAATATTTTTAAAGGAAAAGGAATAAGAGATACAAAAATTAATAATTAACTTGTGCCATGTACTATAAAAATATTTGCATAAGTATGTGTCTATCTTCTGAGAAAAATTTTTATAATTTTTATTTGAACATAGTTGATATGCAATGTTATATTAGTTTCAGGTACATAACATAGTGATTCAACAAGCTTATACATTATGCTATGCTCAGCACAAGTGTAGTTACCATCTATCACCTTATAAGACTATTATAATATCATTGACTATATTCCCTAGACTGTGTCTTTTATTCCTGTGACTTACTCATTCCATAACTGGAATCCTGTATTGCCCACTCCCCTTCACCCATTTTGCCTATTCTCCTGCTCTACTACCCTCTGACAAGCATCAGTTTTTTCTGTGTATGTAGGTCTGATTCTTCTTTTTGTTTATTTGTTGTGTGGTGTTTTTTATATCTTACATATGAGTGAAATAATATGGTATTTGTCTTCTAAAGGTTATTATGCTAAGTGAATTAAGTCTGACTGAGAAAGACAATTAACAGGAAACTTATACTTAATGCTACCAATCTAAAACTAAGATTTGGGACTCAAAAAAAAAAAAAAAAAACCAACCACAGAATTGGGGTTCCCGGGTGGCTCAGTTGGCTAAGCATCTGACTTTTGACTCATGAACCGTGAGATCTTGCCCCAGGGGCGCCTTGGTGTCTCAGTCGGTTTAACGTCCAACTACAGCTCAGGTCATGATCTCATGGTTGGTGAGTTCCAGCCCTGCATCAGGCTCTGTGATGACGTTTCAGAGCCTGGAGCCTGTTTTGGATTTGTGTCTCCCTCTCTCTCTGCTCCTTCCCTGCTCATGTTCTGTCTCTCAAAAATAGATGCATGCTTTAAAAAATTAACAAAAATCACACAGAATTAAGACTACAAATATTGTATAAAACTAAGTACTTATTTTCAGTGTAAAAAGAAATAACCACAGGCTACAATTTTACTAAAGCTTATGAACATATAAAGTCTAAAAAAAACAACAGCAACCTTTATTTTCTAATTGAAACATTCATAATACTTTTTCCCCCATATGATTTTTACTGTATACTCTTTGATTGTTGATTTCTTTATTTTTTATACCATTTTCTGTATGAGCATAGATAAATTAGCCTTCCTTCTGGCATGGTTAATCAAAATATGTTTCTTGCTTCTCATTGTTTACAAAAATCTATTTTAGCTTCACAACTTACTAATGGCAATGTAAAGTAAATTTTTAGCACTGTCATAAAATGAGGGAAAAATTCTATTAAGTTTATTTAATTTATGAGCTGTAAGGTTTGGATGGCAAGTTTCTCTTGACATACATTTTAAACCTGTTTCTTCTGCTTATGACATACTTTAGGGTTATGCACCAACTTTAAGGTTATGCACCATTGGACACTCCTGAACATGTTGCATTGCACAACAATCTATGTCCTTGCACTTTTGTGTTACAATGTCAAGTGAACTGGCAGAATTTAAAATAAAGTTATTATGAGAACTCATTTCTATACCAGGAGAACTAGTACTCACATAACTGTACACCACAGTAATTGTCACTAAACCCAAAATTAAAAGTATCTTTAATTCAACTCCTACCTATATTAGACTATTTATGCTCTTATTCTGACTACCATTTATTAAGTGTGTTACCTAAAGCAAGTAAGTTTTCTCCTTGTAACTTGGTTTAATTTTACTAACCACTTTATAAATTGTTATGATAATTAAATCATTTAATAAATATAAAGTACTTAAAACAGTTCCTGGCATAGAATAATAGTCACAAATTGTTCTATTTTGTTTATTGTGCTAAACGTTAGATCTAATGGCCATAGATTTAATCGATATTAAAGTAGCCCCTAGACTCTTCTAGAAAATTTTTTACATTTCACTATGAATGCAAAGGTTAAGTAAAAACTCAAGGGCCAATTTTCTGGAAAATAAAAAGGATACTAGATATAGTTTCTGGTATATACTACTTGACTTAACTTTTTTTTTTTTTAATGTTTTATTTATTTCTAGGAGAGAGAGAGAGAGAGAGACAGCGTGAGCAGGGGAGGGTCAGAGAGAGAGAGGGGGAGTCACAGACTGAAACAGGCTCCAGGCTCTGAGCTGGCAGTCAGCACAGAGCCCGACGCGGGGCCCGAACCCGCGAACCGCGAGATCATGACCTAAGCGAAAGTCGGACGCTTAACCGACTAAGCCACCCAGGCGCCCCTTGACTTAACTTTTTTATTCCTGATTCACAAATCCTATAAAGAAAGATGTTTAAAAAGTTATGACAAGAAATTGGAAAGAGATGTAATGTTAATCACTTAAACAACCTCTTCTGGTATGATTATTTGGGCTTATATCTTCCACTTTATTCATCATTTGCTTACTGGCATTGACAACTTAGCAAAGAAAAGGACAATATGTGTCCAACATTCAGAAGCGAAACAAAAGTGTTGTTGAAATTTTGTCAAGGAAGAATCTCCTGAACTCCCATGTTTGTAAGCAGTATTTAATTTTCTCAAAATATCATTATTACAGGAACATAGAAAACTGTGATTTTCAAGCAGTAGGTGAAAAGTAGTGAAAACAAGAAAAGATCCTCAAATGTCTACTCAAGACATGGGTCCCAAGTGTCCAATTTAGATTTGACTCATTTCCTCACTATTAAAGAATCCCTTAAATTTTCATTTGCTTCATTCCTTTTTTTCTTCCTTCCATTTTTCCTTCTTTCCTTCCTCCCTTCCTCTCACCCTCCCTCCTTCCCTCAATCCTTCTTCCTTCCTTCCTTTGATCCTCTCTCAATCCCCCTTCCTTCCTTCCTTCCTTCCTTCCTTCCTTCCTTCCTTCCTTCCTTTCTGTCTTTCTCTTAATACATTTCCTCAAAAGAGGGAAGCTTTAGGCATTGAGGCATCATTGAGAATACAGAATAGATAAAGAAAATAAAAAATCAAAGAAATCAAAAATTAAAGGGGAATAGTGGGAGTTTTGTCAGAAAAATTACTCCCATTACTTTTCAGAGAAAATAGCAAAGCAAGGTTAAAAACTCAATGCTTGTTACACTTCATGTCTAATAAAATTTTTCCAAATGGCATAAAATTATTCAAGAGCTATTACAATTGCAAGGGTTCATATAGTGTAGCCTTGCATGTTTTCACATGTGTTTATACTTTGGACTTTCACTATCCGATACTTACTCAATAGCTGGCATGGCTTATATCACAAACTTACCAGGATCAGTCTCCTGACAAGAGAGAAGCTCATTTAGTGCAGGAAACCTGTCAGATAGCCCTCTCTGCTAGTAAACAAATGGATGGGCCAGTACTGTTCCCAGGGAAATTGAACTGCAAGAAGCCACAGAAGAGAAAGAGAAGGATCAGCAAAAGCAGCTGAACTCCAGAAGTCTTAATTATAGAAAAAGGTAAAATAAATTATGGTTAATAAAAATATAATTAGAATTATTTCATAATTGTGTGTACGTTTTATTAAAGAGTATTTTATATCTGGAACACAAGTAGATAAATCATAAAGAATACATTAAATATTTCATTTATTTCTTATAGTTATTTTAAAATCACTGTTATTATTATTATTAGGGTATAGTTGAGATGCAATGTTACATTAGTTTCAGGTGTACAACATAATGATTCAATAAGTGCATATGTTATGCTATGCTCACCACAAGTGTAGCTACCATCTGTCACCATACAACACTATGACAATATCATTGACTAAATTTCTTACGCTGGGCCTTTTAGTCCCATTACTATTCATTTCATTAATGGAAGCTTGTATCTCACACTCTTCTTCACCCATTTTGCCCAGCCTTCCAACTCCCTCTTCTGGCAGCCATCAGTTTGTTTTCTATATTTATAGGCCTGATTCTGCTTTTTGTTTGTTTACTGAATCTTTTAAATAAATGCTAGAATTTATAAAATCACATTTTTATTCCCTTTTATTAAGTCCTCTTTAGGAAAGAAGTGCATACAGTGCTCAATGGCTATGTGATGTTGGGATACAAAGTCCAGGCTCCCTTGTATTAACTTGGAATGGCCATAGTCTCCGAGTTTGGTGTAAAATGGGCTGGACTTCAGGTGCATCTGGATGGCAGGACAGCTTCTCTTTTACTCATCTTGTCTTCCTCACTTCCTACAGATGTATCTCCCAAGAGTGAAAAAAGTCACTCACCAGAATAGCAATGGGCTTCAGATTAATGAGAAACAGAGCAAAAAGTTTCTAAATTAAAACAAGATAATGCAAAGTTCTTTGACCATGGAGACATGCTGTAAACAGGTGGGGTTTTTGTTGTTGTTGTTGTTGTTGATGAATTTTTCTTTTCTTTGTTCATTGCTGTAACTGCAATACCTCAGCCTGAGTTTAGCACATCATAAGTGGGCAATTAATATGTTTCAAATAAAGGAATGAATTAGTGGTTTTCTCATGTAACTTTCTCATGTAACTCTGGATCATTTTCTGTTAAGAGAGTTGAGATTTTTAAAAGTAACTATTGGTGGCGCCTGGATGGCTCAGTTAGTTAAGTGTCAGATTTCAGCTCAGGGTCATGATCTCAGGGCCCGTGGGTTTGAGCCCCACTTTGGGCTCTGTGATGACAGCTCAGAGCCTAGAGCCCTTTCTCTCTCTCTGCCCCTTCCCAACTCATGCTCTGTCTTTCTCTATCTTTCCAAAATGAATAAATGTCCAAACAAATGTAAAAGTAACTATTGGAGAAATGGGATGACATAAATGGGGAGTCTTGTGATCAGCTTGCTTCTAATTGAAAAAGCCTCCTACAATTGGTTTCAAAGTTTACTCATTGTGCTAAGAAACTTTGGAGAGAAAGAACTTGTAGTCTATTTTAACTCTAGATGGGTAATGATACTCATTAAAAAATTTAAATGTATCTTTGTTTCTACAAGGACTTATTAGGTGATTATCCAGAATAATTCTTCAGTGTCACCTAGGGAATCATATAATACATGGTAAGTAAAAGTTATTTGATATCACTGCCTAAAATTAGCAACTTGTTGCTCAAAACAAGTAATTTGATATAATTTAACATTTTAGTAGACAAAATACCCCCATTGTTTAGGATTATCAAAAACTACTGTTTGACCCCACACACACCCTGCTTGTGGAGCAGCCTTCTACAAATAGGCTCTGTGGCCAGTGTCTCAGTCCCTCCCGCCTGTGATCGCTTGCCAAGGCCCACAAGGAGTTGCTCCTGAAGTTACCACCAGCCCACAAGCTACAGAAAGGAAGCCTTCACCTCCTGTGGCCAGCTCGTGGTTACCCCTCACTATCACCAGTGCCACCTGGGTTCCAATTCCAGTAACAGCTCTTGCTGAAGCACCGAGTATCTTGGGGAAGGTTTCCCTCACCACCCCAGTTTCCACAAGGCCCATCTGAGTCACTGGTGGACAAGATTCTTTTCCACGAAGTAGACTCTCCAGTTCATAGTGACAGTGTTGGAGTCCCCAGGAATCTAGGAATCTCCCCAGGGCCCCAGCGGCATGATCACCACTAATTTGGCTCTGTAAGCCACGAGGAAATAGACTGGTGGCCAACCTGGCAAAGCCAACACACGGCCCCAGTCCCGAGTGGCCTCCACCAGCCACTAAGTTTCAGAAGGTGCTAGGCGGGCTCATCAGAGCTCCTTGCCTCCTCTCCCTATAGACTAGGCAGACTGCAGCAAGAAGAAGCAATTGGGTTCTTCTATATTAAAACAAAAAACACCAAAAGGGAGTTGAGAGAACGCCACTCTATTATCCAAGCCACACGAAAGCTTTCCTTGACATCCTGGAACTGTGTACCTGGCACCAAGTGGAAAATAAGTTCCAAACAGCCAGTAACAAAAGAAAAAAATGTAGTGTTTATAGTCACACCTTGAAAAATTTTCAGTAAAAATTTTCAATAAATATTTCATATTCACGATTTATTTTCAAAAGCATTAAGCTTCGTATTGGCTGTTATCTATTTTCCAGGTTGATAGTCTCCATGTTGCATATTTGTGATGGAAGCATTGGTTTTTTTTTTTTTTTTTTGGCTATACTGAGGTATAGTTGACAAATAAAATTAAATCTAAAATATGCAATGTGATGTTTTCGTATATGTGTACATTGTGAAAGCATTATTCTCCATCAAGTTAATTAACACATTCATCACCTCACATTAATTATCTTTTTAAAGTCTATTTTCTTAGCAAATTTCAATTGTACAATATAATGTCATCAACTACAATACTACCTGTTTGATACATAAATCCTCAGACCTTATTTGTCTTATAACTGAAAGATTGTACCCCATTCTCAACTTCCATTTCACTACCACCAAGACCCTGGCAACCACCACCATACTCTTTTTCTACGAGTTCAATTTTTTTCCCCTAGTTCTATGTGCACAGATATAAGTGATACCATGTATTATTTGTCTTTCTCTGTCTGGCTTATTTCACTATCATAATGCCTTTGAAGATCTTTCATATTGTTGTGAATGACAAGATTTACTTATTTTTAAATGTTAAATAATTTTTTATTATATCTATATTTAATATTTTATTACATATATTTATTCTATATATAATAAATATTATAATCACATTCTCATTATCCATTTATCCGACAATGGATACATAAGTTGTTTCCTACCTTAGTTATTGTGAGCAATGTTGCAATGAACATGGAAGCAGAGATATCTCTTTGAAATAATAATTTCATTTCCTTCGTATGTATACACAAAGTGTAATTGCTAAATCATATGGTAGTTTTATTTTTTATGTCTTTTTTTGTAGTTTATTTACCTTTTTTCAGGGAGAGAGAGAAGGAACATGTGTGTGTGAGCAGGGAGGGGCAAAGGAAAAAGGAGAAAGAGAATCTCAAGCAGGTTCCACCACTAGCATGGATCCCCACAAGGGAGTTCCATCTCACAACTGTGAGATCATGATCTGAGCCAAAATCAAGAGTCAGAGGCTTAACCAACTGAGCCACCTGGGTGCCCCTATTTTTAATTTCTTAAGGGAACTCCATACTGTTTTCCATAATGGTTATACCATTTTAAGTTCCCATCAACATTGTACAAGGATTCCGTTTTCTCTCCATCCGTGGACCCCACAGACAGATCACTGAGACCCCACCTTTATGGTTGTGGGGAGAAAAATGGAGACCCTCCAGGCCCTTCTCCTCGGACCAGGTGTCCAAATCACTTCTTTGGATCCATCCTCACTGTGCCCTGAGTGCAGACGAGGTGGGCCAGCTATGCCCCATGCCCAGCCACATTCCAAGCTCTCACTCTGTGCACATTAATGACGATGCCTGAAATGTAGTCCCGCAGGCCATGGCCACTATGTCTCTGGGGTATCGTCTAACTCGGGGGGAATTTCTTTTGTCCCCTGGCCTGGCACAGGACCAGGGCACCCAGTGCAAAGAAATCTCTGCAGTTAGAGATTGGATCTCTCTCTGAAAGCCTTGCGGTTAGAGATGAGATGATGGGATCCCTCCTCTCCATTCTGGGCCAAGGTTTTTCTCTTCTCTAGATACTGTTCTACACTTCCCCAGCCACTCTTTCTCTTTTCTTTGTCTCTCTGCAGAAGGGGCTCCCTCCCCTCAATGCCTCCATGGCCCAGCCTGTTTTTATCTCCCCCAGTTCTCAATCATGCACCTATGAAGTTCTCTTCCTAGTAGACTCGATCTTCTTTCCTCCCAGACTCTTGAGGTTCAGAGTCCTTAGGCTTCAGCCCTTCTTTGTTTGATAGATGTGGGCAGGAAGTACAGATCCCCCTATTTCTCCACCATTTTGGCCAGTATCTCCTGTAGCAGCTGCAGGGCAAAAGGATCGTCATTCACAGGGAACTCCTTTACAGATAAATCCAGTGGTTTTCACCGCAGAAGAAGAAACCACAGGCCAGCACAGCTTCCATGGACCCACTCTGTGATAAACTATTCTATTATTATTGATGGGTCAGCTTTTTAAGGCAAATATCCCACCAATATGGAGGTACATGAGTTTGGCCATGAAATAATTGTTTGGTAGAGACAAGGGAGATCCTCGAACCCCAACCGGCAGTGGAGTGCAGAAGAGAGGCAAAGATGGGTAAAAGATGGGTGGGTGCCAGCTACAGGCTTGGTGCCACTTGTAATTGCAAATGTCAGAATTATGCTTGTATTCAGGAAGCAAAAGCCATTTTGTTTATTTTCAGCAGGCAAAGAGCCAGCAGATAAAAGCAGAAATAAAGGAACCATAGGTTATCAAATACCTTCTACATTCCAGTCCTATTATGAGATCATTTTATCAGATCTTCCTATTATAGAGTAGGAGAAAATTAAACACACACACACACACACACACACACACACACACACACACACACACACACAATTCGGAAAGAAGAGATTGTCACAAGGAAGTAGGCTTAGAGAGGAAGAAAAGACAAAGGAAAGATAGATCTTAAGAAATGATAATTAGGGGTGCCTGGGTGGTTCAGTCTGACTGACTCTGGTTAAGCATCTGACTTCAGCATAGGTTATGACCTCATCATTCATGAGTTGGAGCCCCATATTGGGTTCTGTACTGACAGCTCAGAGCCTGGAGCCTGCTTCTGATTCTGTCTCCCTCTATCTCTACTTTCCCCAACTCACAGTCTGTCTGTATCTCTCTTAAGGAAAAAAAGAAATGATAATTAAAAATAGCCATCTGCAGTTATTTTTTGTAATTGTGTCATTTTATATTTTCTGATAAAGTCATATGAAATAATATATTATTTGTCTTATATGTCTTATGTTTAAGACAACACTTTGAATCTCTCTTTAATCCAATTTAGGTAAGAATGAAAAAAAGTTAGCCAGAGATCAGCCATGAATGAAACTGACATTGTTAGAATTATGATGACTATGGGTATTTAAGTTCCAAGGAATCCAAAAAATTTTGGAAAAGCAAAATTTCCAATTTTGCTGGAATTTACTGATTCTAAAAACAATATTAACTCTTTTAAATCAACCTTTGTTCTATGGTACATGAGATTAGGGAGGTGTCAAGCCTGCTTTTGTATAATATTAAAGGGGAAAGTGACCCTATAAACCTAGGGGACTGAGGCACAAACTGAAGACACCTGAGTTATATTAACTGTGTGTGTGTGTGTGTGTGTGTGTGTGTGTGTGTGTGTGTAGTGGTTAAGAACATGGACTCTAAAAGACAACTGCCTCAATTCAAAACTAGAGTCTATCTCGCTGTGTGGCTCAGGCAAGTTCCTTAATTCCTCTGTTCCTGATTTTTCCATCTGTAATAATAATGCTATTGACTTTACAGCATGGTGACATAATGAAATAAGCTAATATATATTATATGCTTATAGCAGTAATACAGTAAGTGCTCAATAAATTTTAGCTGCAGTTATTTTATTATTGTTACTGCACTGCATCTTCTTTTTCTCATCTCTAAATTGGAGAGATTAAATTGACAATCATGCATTATACTCTGCTTCTATTACTCTATTATATGATTCTATCATATACATAGAGTTGTATTTTGTATTATTAGTATTCTGAACTACACATAGGCAGAAATAATATTTCTTTTAAAATTTTTCTTTCATTTTTTGTGAAGGATTTTTCAATCATAAGCTTTGAAATTTAAATCCTCTATACATGATACTACTTGCTTTTCCTTCTAAAAGCCTATTTCTAGAAAAAGAAGCATTCATTTAGAGTGATTCCTCATTTTCATGTTTTCAACTGCAGGAAATCAGATTGTGTTATCATATATGGCAATATAACCCACACTGTTCTCTCTTAGCTCTCAGAATATTGAGAAAATCAGCTCAAACTGAAATCATACTGTATTTTAAAAAGAAATAGTTATTCCTGAAATTAATGAAGTTTTTTTCAACTAAAAAATGATGGATTTAATTCTTTAGTAATAACAAAAAGACATGGAATTTCAGCTAGATGAAGTGTAATGGCAATGGGAAAACTTTAAGCATGTTGGAATGTCTAAAGAACCTACACTGAATTCAATATACAATGAATTCAAATTTGAAGAAAAATTCAATTAAAGGAGTGTCCCATAAAATAAGATAATTTGACATGAGCTTGGAAATTTTCAAAGCAATTACATATTTAAATACTAAAGCACAACTATTCTAATACTAAATTTTCAGATATCTTAGCAGGTTATGAAAAGCAGGTTATGAAAAGTGCCTTTACAAGTTGAAAGTGGGCTTAGGCTTATGAAAAGCTATGAGTCTATAATGCTCTTCTTTTGCTCTGTAGATGCTCAATAAATGCTAGCCTACTGACAGAGCATTCTGTTGCTTGACCAATTAGTCTTGCAGGGGATTCCGAATAGTCCGTTGTTCACCTATTTCTAATGATATTCAATCCCCCAAGGCCTGGAAAGAGGCTTGTCCAGTCTAGTGGACTGAGGGGTTAAGCACATCATTAGTGGCTCCCTCCTGTGTTACACATTGGCTTCATTAGAAAACAGATTTAAAGTGATTAATTCATTACCTATAAATGATCTATTCACTTTCCTCAGGAACAGAGTCCAAATAGCTATTCACAACCAGACCTGAACTCAATAGCGCAGATGGCAAGATTTCCTTAATATGCCAGTTGGAAGGAAATATTTGTAACAAGCTAAAAGATACCATCCTGGCCTTCACGGACTTCAAGCATTTCTACTTCAAATGGTATTTTCTACAAAACATGAAATGTGTGTTTCAAATTCTGACAACTACAGGAATAGTTGGGCCACAGGAATAGAGTCAGTAGATATGTATAGAGTTTATTTCTCTGCCACAGCACTCCAATTTATTACATGACCTTGGGCAACCCAGTTAACCTTGACTGATACATTATTTGTTGAATAAAACAGTGTTCTAGAAAATATGAAATGTTCATAATGAATTCCATGTATATGCCGATGAGGTATACAAAGGAGGGTCTTCCTGATTAAATTAAAGGCCAAGCTTTGTCAAGTCCACAATAAGCAAAATCTGCATATTCTGGAATCAATAAAGCTGTAAGCACATCTGTTAAAGGCTTAGATTTGGCCCTTTGTCCTCTATTTACTGCTCAATGAAGGGAAGATAAGAATTCTCATTCAGAGGGTTATTTTAGACTTATTTATTAATGAATGTTGAATGGTCTAGTTTTTTGTCTGGAACAAAGTATACGATGGTTTTTTTTTTGACTGTGAATCATTCTCTCAGAGGCAATGATGCCAATAAAATCCAATGGGACATTCAAGCATAGGTGTAGCTCAAGAAAATCTATCCTTGGAGCACCTGGGTGGTACAGTTGGTTAAGCATCTGACTCTTGATCTCAGTTCAGGCCATGAACTTACAGTTTGTGAGTTCGAGTCCTGCATTGGGCTCTGCACTGAGGGTCTGGAGCCTGCTTGGGATTCTGTCTCTCCTTCTCTCTGACCCTTCCCTGCTTGTGCTCTCTTTCTCTCTCAAAATAAATAAACTTTTAAAAAATTAAAAAAAAAAAAAGAAAATCTATTCTTTTCTGATTGCATTTCTGATTCAAATTAAGTTACATTTTTCTCCTAAAAGTAACAAAAGAAGCCCCGTAAGGAGACTGTTGGCAGCAATGAAGATTTTGAGCTTTAGAAAAGGAACACTAAGAGAGTAGTCCAAGTCCCACATGTTAGCTATGAGGCTTTGAGGATGGTAAATTATCTCTTTGAGCCTCAAATTCATTTTTTGTTTGTAAATAAAAAGAAAAATCCTACTTGTTGAAGTACAGAGATAATATTAAAACCTGAGTAAAAATAATAGAAACCAAGTCTAAAACAAAAATCAAAACTATTTATATTATATAATCTCAGTCTTCAGTTCTTTTCTTTATTGAGATATATATATCTTGGGTGATGTAATATCTTTTCAAGGTTTTAACTGATAAAATCTATGTGTTATTGATGCCTGTGATGAGGGAATATAAAGCAGGCTGAGGGCAAAAAAGATGACATTGCCACCACCACCCCAGGTGGGATTTACATGATATTCCTCAGGCATGCCTGGCTGCCCAAGGACAAATGAAATGACAGAAAACCAACGGTTAAACTGATATAGTCTCTATCAATTTACAAATATCTTAGTAAATTACAAGAAAAAGGCAATCTTACCCATGGCCTAAACTCCAGAAACCTGTAGAGTCAGTTTCCTGAAGCACCAACATCACTGCTCCATAGTGATATGGGGAACAAAGGCAAAAAAGAAATGGCAGGTAAAATTAAATTTCCTTATAACCTGCAACCCATTGAGAATTACTTGAGGAAAATACAGAGGATAACATTTCTCCAGGAACTCCCTACTGTCTAAAGTTAATGCTTTGCTAGAGGGAAAAACAATCTTAGCTTGACAATAGCTAGGCCTTCTGTAATATGTGAGTCTTTAGCATATAAAATCTTTTTGGAAGCTTCCCTTTTGACTTTACTTCCCCTAGCTCCATAGTATATAAGGCAACACTACACAATCCCAGTGCAGTTATTTCTGCCCAGGGGTCCTGTCCCTGTGCTTTAATTTAATCACCGTTTTGCACCAGAGATGTTTTCAAGAATTCTTGGCCGTCAGTTTCAAACCCCATGAACCCCACCATCACCCCACAACTTCATCACATGGATTCATATCTCCAACCAAGACCTCTCTCCTGATCTCCAGTGTCCTGAAAACATCACCACTTAGATCTACTATAAACATGAGGTTTAATATGACGAAATCTAAAGAATAGGCGAACATGGTGGAGAAGTAAGGGGATCTGTATTTCCTGTATCTCTCAAACAAAGAAAGGCTGAAACCAAAGGACTTTGAACCACAAGAGTCTGGGAGGAAAAGAGACAGAGTGTACCTGGGAGAAAACGGTTAAATCAGACAGACCCATAGGTGTATGATTGTGAAATGGGGAGATAAAAAGAACCACATAGGCATGGAGGGGAAGGATCCCCTTCTGCAGAGAGACAAAGGGAAGAGAAAGAGCTTCTGGGGAAACATAGGACTGTATATGAACAAGAGAAAAACCTTGAACTGAGAGGGATCCCATGATCCCATCTGTAACTGCGGGGCTTTTGGAGAGAGATCCCATGTCTATCTGCAGGGATTTCTTTGGACTGGGGCCGGCTGCCTTGTTTGCACATCTGGAAAGGAAGAGTCATTTCCAGGTTCAGTGGTAGGTCAGGAGCACAGTCTACAGCAGGAGAAACTGGTCCCCTTCACCTGAAGTTCTATAGCACAAGACCAAGCCAGCTAAGACCACATATTGGGGGTAAATGGGGAGGCACTTCCCCAATGCCTGGGGCACATGAAGCAGGAGATTATGTCCCAGCCAAGCGGTGGGGCACAGGATTTAGCTGACCAGAAAAAGATCACCCAGTCTTCAACCACAGCACAGTGAAGAGGATCCAAAGGAGTGATTTGGGACACCTGGTCTATGAAGAAGGGACTGGGGAGTCGCCATCCTCCTTACCCCCCCCCACCAAAGGAGGGCCTCAGGGATCAGTCCTCCTGGCCCATTGTGGAGGCACAACCACCTTACACCAAACCAATCTCCCTTCCCCACCTCCCCCCACCCCCCAGCTGGGGAGCTGCTTATCTACTAGAGCTGGATAGATGCTGTGGAACCACACAGCTCCCTCCTCCAGACCAGCGCTGCAGCATTGCCTGTATTAACTCAAGGATAATTCTTGTTATTTAGATATATTCTCCCTTGTCTCCTTCTTATTTCTTCCCTCCTCAAGGCTGGTTACTCTGGTTATTAGTTTGCTGTAACAGACATATTTAATCCATTCTGCTGATGCATGTTCTATCCTTCCTTCTTTAACTTTCCATTCTCTCTCTCTGGAATAATCAGGCCATATAGTTTCTCTGGGTAACTCTATCTTCATTTCTTTTTCCTCACCTTCTTTATTTTCCTTTCTTTCTATCTGGATTAAGCCTTTTAGTCTCTCTGTGTGGTCAATGTTCTTTTCTTCTATTTCCCCATCGCTGGCATTTGTCTCTTTCTATATTCTCTTCCATCAGCACGGCCTCCTCCACTCTGTTCTTTACCTTTAGCTAGTGTTTCTGGATGTTACCTTTTAGGTTGTTTTTTTGGTTTTGTTTGTTTGTTTGTTTTATTTGTTTGTGTGTTTTCATTTCCTGTTTGTTTGTCTATTACACTTTCCAGAGCTACTTGCAGGAACAAATCAAAGCACACCTGGTGAAGGGTCCAAAACATCACTATCAGTAGGGAAATAAAATAACCAAAGTCACAACAACAGAGAGCAAGTCACATTCTCTGAAAAATGACCCCCTGAACAACCAGGCTATGTACAGTGTATGACCCCCCCTTTAATTTATCAGTGCTCACAAGTGCAGAGCACATAAAAAGCTTTAAAAACTTACAAGGCATAGGAAACTAGACAAAATGACGAAAGGGAAGAATTCTCCTCAAAAGAAATTCCGGAAAAGAGTGACAACTAAAGAATTGGTTAAAACATATGTAAGCAATATAACTGAACAATAATTTAGAATAATAGTCATAAAATTAACTGCTGGACTTGAAAAAAGCATAGAAGACAGCAGAGAAACCATTGCTGCAGAGATCAAGGATCTTAAAAATAGTCATTATGAATTAAAAAAACGCTACCAATGAGGTGCAAAATAAAATGGAGGGAACCACAGCATAGACTGGAGAGGCAGAGAGGAGAATAAGTGAATTAGAAGGTAAAATTATAAATAAAAGAAGAAGCCAAGAAAAAGAGAGATAAATTGATTCAGGAGAATGAAAAGAGAATTCGAGAACTGAGTGATGCAATTAAATGGAACAATATCCGTATCATAGGAAATTCAAAAGGAGAGGAAGAGAGAGAAAGGGGCTGAAGGGGTACTTGAACAAATTATAGCCAAGAACTTCCCCTACCTGGGGAAGGAAACAGACATTGAAATCCAAGAGAAATCCCTTCAGAGAGAACTTGAATCGATCTTCTGCACAACATATCATAGTGAAACTGGCAAAATACAAGGATAAAGAGAGAATTCTGAAAGCAACTAAGGATAAACGTGCCTTAACATACAAAGGTAGACACATAAGGGTAGTAGCAGACCTATCACTGAAACTTGGCGGGCCAGAAAGGAATGGCAGGAAATCTTCAATGTAATGAACAGGAAAAATATGCAGCCAAGAATCTTTTATCCAGCAAGTTTGTCATTCAGAATAGAAGGAGAGATAAAGGTTTTCACCAATAAAAACTGAAGGAATTCATCACCACCAAACCAGCTCTACCAGAGATCCTAAGGGGGACTCTGTGAGTGAAATATTGCAAGGAATACAAAGTACCAGAGACACCACTACAAGCATGAAACCTATAGATAACACAATGACCCTAAACCAATTTGTTTCAATAATAACACTGCATGTAAATGCACTAAATGCTCCAATCAGACAACATAGGGTATCAGAATGGATTAAAAAAAAAACACATAACAAACAAACAAACAAACAAGCAAACAAAAAGAACAAGATCCATCTATTTGCTGTCTACAAGAGCCTCATTTTAGACCTGAAGACACCTTCAGATTGAAAGTGAGGGGATGGAGAAATATCTATCATGCTACTGGTAGTCAAAAGAAAACTGGAGTAGCCATACTTATATCAGACAAAGTGGACTTTAAGGTAAAGGCAGTAACAAGAGATGAAGAAGGGCATTATATAATAATTACAGGGTCTATCCAAAAGCATAAAGAACACCTACTAAAGGATGAATGAGTCAACCAACTAATTAGAGGAGAAATTTTAAAATATATGGAAACAAATGAAAATGAAAACACAACAATCCAAACTCTTTGGGATGCTGCAAAGGCAGTCCTAAGGGGAAAATACATTCCAACCCAGGCCTAGCTCAAGAAATTAGAAAAAGCATGAATACAAAATCTAACAGTGCACCTAAAGGAACTAGAAGCAGAGCAGCAAGAACATCCCAAACCCAGCAGAAGAAGAGAAATAATAAGGATCAAAGAAGAAATAAATAATACAAAATCCAAAAATCCAGTTGAACAGATCAATGAAACCAAGAGTTGTTTTTTGAAAAAACAAAACAAATTGATAAACCTATAGCCAGGCTTCTCCAAAAGAAAAGAGAGTGGACACAAATAGACAAAATCACGAATGAAAATGGATTTATTATAATCAATCCCTTAGAAATACAAGCAATGATCATGGAATACTATGAAAAACCATATTGGTTATATATGGTTTATATATTGGTTATATGTCAACAAACTGGTCAACCTAGAAGAAATGGACAAATTCCTAACTACCCACACACTACCACAACTCAAACAGAAAGAAATAGAAAATTTGAACAGACCCATAACTAGTGAAGAAATTGAATCAGTTATCAAAAATCCCCCAACAAAAAAGAGCGCTGGAACAGATGGCATCCCTGGGGAATTGGACCAGACATTTAAATCAAAGTTAATACCTATCCTTCTCAAGTTGTTCCAAGAAATAGAAATGGAAGGAAAACTTCTGGACTCATTCTACAAAGCCAGCATCACTTTGATTTCAAAACCAGACAGAGACCCAGCAAAAAAAAGAGAACTACAGGCCAATATCCTTGATTAATATGGATGCAAAAATCCTCAACAAGACACTATCAGATCGAATTCAACAGCATATAAAAGAATTATCCACCACGATCAAGTGGGATTCATTCTAGGTTGTAGGGCCGGTCCAATATTTGCAAATCAAACAATGTGATACAACACATTAACAAAAGAAAAGGTAAGAACCATAAGATCCTGTAATAGATGCAGAAAAAGCATCTGACAAAATACAGCATCCTTTCTTAACAAAAGCCTTCGAGAAAGTCGGGCTAGAAGGAACATACTTAAACACCATAAAAGCCATATCTGAAAAGCCACACCTAATATCATCCTCATGGGGAAAAACGGAGAGCTTTCCCCGAGATCAGGAACACGACAGGGATGTCCACTCTCACCCCTGTTGTTTAACATTGTGTTGGAGGTCCTAGCATCAGCAGTCAGAGAACAAAAGGAAATAAAAGGCATCAGAATTGGCAAAGATGAAGTCAAACTTTCTCTTTTCATAGACGATAAGATACTCTACATGGAAATCCAAGAGGCTCCAACAAAAGTCTGCTAGAACTGATGCATGAATCTAGCAAAGTCTAAGGGTACAAAATCAACGTACAGAAATCATTTTGCATTTTTATACACCAATAAGGAAGCAACAGAAAAAGAAATCAAGAAACCGATCCCATTCACAATTGCACAAAAAACCATAAAATACTCAGGAATAAACCTAACCAAAGATGTAAAAGATCTGTATGCTGAAAAATATAGACAACTTATGAAGGAAATTGAAGAAGACACATAAAAATAGAAAAACTTTTCATGCTCATGGATTGAAAGAATAAATATTGTTAAAATTTCAATACTACCCAAAATAATCTACACATTCAATGCAACCAATCAAAAGTGCACCAACATTCTTCTCAAAGCTAGAACAAATTATCCTAAAATTTGTATGGAACCACAAAAAGACAGCCAAAGTAATATTGAAGAAGAAAACCAAAATGGGAGGCATCACCTTCACAGACTTTAGCCTCTACTACAAAGCTGTAATCATCAAGACAGTATGGGATTGACACAAAAACAGACACATAGACTGATGGAATAGAATAGAGAACCCAGAACTGGACTCACAAGTGTATAGCCAGTTACTCTTTGACAAAGCAGGAAAGAGTATCCAATGGAAAAAAAGAGTGTCTTTAACAAATGATGAAGGGAGAACTGGACAGCAACATGCAAAAGAATGTAACTGGACAACTTTCTTACACCACACACAAAAATAAACTCAAAATGGGTGAAGGACCTGAATGTGAGACAGGAAACCATCAAAACCCTAGAGGAGAAAACAGGAAATAACCTCTTTGACCTCAGCCACCGCAGTTTCTTACTCGACACATCTCCAAAGGCAATGGAATCAAAAGCAAAAATGAACTATTGGGACTTCATCAAGACAAAAAGTTTCTTTTTTTTAATTTTAATGTTTTATTTATTTTTGAGAGACAGAGAGAGACAGTGTGAGCAGAGGAGGGTCAGAGAGAGAGGGAGACACAGAATCTGAAGCAGGCTCCAGGCTCTGAGCTAGCTGTCAGCACAGAGACCGACATGGGGCTTGAACCCACAAGCTGTGAGATCATGACTTGAGCTGAAGTCGGACGCTTAACCGACTGAGCCACCTAGGTGCCCCAAAAGTTTCTTTTTTTAAAAAATAGTTTATCGTCAAGTTGCTTTCCATATAACACCCAGTGCTCATCCCCAAAAGTGCCCTCCTCCATGCCCATCACCCCGCTTCCCCTCCCCCCCCCACCCAATTCAGCCCTCAGTTTGTTCTTGGCATTCAAGAGTCTCTCATGGTTTGCCTCCGTCCTTCTCCCCCACTATTTTTCCCCTTCTTCTCCCCCATGGTCCTCTGTTAAGTTCCTCCTAATCCTCCTATATGTGCAAACATATGGTACCTGTCCTACTCTGCCTGACTTATTTCGCTCGCATAACACCCTCAAGTTCCATCCATGTTGCTACAATGTCCATGTTGCTACACATGGCTTTCTCATTGTCATATTGTATTCCACTGTATAGATAAACCACATCTTTTTGATCCATTCGTCCGTTGATGGACACTTAGGCTCTTTCCATGATTTGGCTATTGTTGAGAGTGCTGCTATAAACATTGTGGTACATGTGCCCTTATGCATCAGCACCCCTATATCCCTTGGGTAAATTCCTAGCAGTGCTATTGCTGGGTCATAGGGGAGTTCTAGTGTTAATTTTTTTTGAGGAACCGCCACACTGTTTTCCAGAGGGGCTGCACCAGTTTACATTTCCACCAACAGTGTAGGAGGATGCCCGTTTCTCCACATCCTCACGAGCACCTAGAGTCCTCTGATATGCTCATTTTAGGCACTGAGACTGGTGTGAGGTGTTATCTCAGTATGGTTTTGATTTGCATTTCCCTGATGAAGAGGGATGCTGAGCATCGTTTCATGTGTCTGTTGCCATTTTGTCCGTTGTCGTCCAACGGTTGCCTATTAGTTTTCTGGATTGTTTCCTTTGCCGTGCAGAAGCTTTTAATCTTGAAGAGGTCCCAACAGTTCATTTTTGCTCTTGATTCCCTTGCCTTTGAAGATGTGTCAAGTAAGAAATTGCTGCGGTGGAGGTCAAGGAGGTTGTTTCCTGCTTTCTCCTCTAGGGTTTTGTTGGTTTCCTGTCTCACATTCAGGTCCTTTATCCATTTTGAGTTTATTTTTGTGTATGGTGTGAGACAGTGGTCTAGTTTCATTCTTCTCCCATCCAAGTACTAACCAGGCCTGATCCTGCTTAGCTTCCGATATCAGACAAGATCGGGCGTGTTCAGGGTGGTATGGCCATAGACTAGTTCATTCTTCTGCATGTTGCTGTCCAGTTTTCCCAGAACCACCTGTTAAGGAGGCTCTCATTTTTCCATTGGATACTCTTGCCTGCTTTGTCAAAGATTAGTTGGCTATACATTTTTGGGTCCAAATCTGAGTTCTCTATTCTATTCCACTGGTCTGTGTATCTGTTTTTTTGCCAATACCATGCTGTCTTGATGATTACAGCTTTGTAATAGAGGCTAAAGTCTGGGATGGTGATGCCTCCCGTTTTGGTTTTCTTCTTCAATATTACTTTGGCTATTCGGGGTCTTTTGTGGTTCCATACAGATTTTAGGATAGTTTGTTCTAGTTTTGAGAAGAATGCTGGTCACTTTTGATTGGGATTGAATTGAATGTGTAGATTGCTTTGGGTAGTAATGCCATTTTAACTATATTTATTCTTCTAATCCATGAACATGGAATGTTTTTCCATTTCTTTGTAAGACAAAAAGTTTCAGCACGGCAAAGGAGACAATCCACAAAACTAAATAGGCAACTGACAGAATAGGAAAAGATAGTTGCAAATGACATATCAGATAAAGGGCTAGTATCCAGAATCTATAAGGAACTCACCAAACTCCACACGTGAACAATAAATAATCCAGTGAAGAAATGGGCAGAAGACATGAACAGACACTTCTCCAAAGAGGACATTCAGATGGCCAACAGACACATGAAGCGATGCTCAAGGTCACTGATCATCAGGGAAATACAAATAAAAACCACACTGAGATACCCCTTCACACTAGTCAGAGTGGCTAAAATGAACACACCTGGGGACTATAGATGTTAGTGAGGATGTGGAGAAACAGGAAGCCTTTTCACTGTTGGTGGGAATGCAAACTGGTGCAGGTGCTCTGGAAAACAGAGTGGAGGTCCCTCAATAAGTTAGTAATAGAACTCTCCTATGACCCAGCAATAGCACTGCTAGGAATTTACCCAAGGGATACAGGAGTGCTGATGCATAGGGCACATGTACCCCAATGTTTATAGCAGCACTTTCAACAATAGCCAAATCATGGAAAGAGCCTAAATGTCCATCAACTGATGAATGGATCAAGAAGATGTGGTTTATCTATACAATGTAGTGCTGCATGGTAATGAGAAAGAATGATATCTGGCTATTTGTAGCAATGTGGATGGAAGTCGAGGGTATTATGCTAAGTGAAAAAAGTCAGGCAGAGAGACAAATACCATATGTTTTCACTCATATGTGGAACAGGAGAAACTTAATAGAGGACCATAGGGGATGGGAAGGGGAAATTATAGCTAAGGAAAAGGATGGAAGCAAACCATAAAAGACCCTTAAATACTGAGAACAAACAGGGTTGATGGGGGATGAAGGGGTGGGGAAAGTGGGTAATGGGTATGGAGGAGGACAACTGTTGGGACGAGCACTGGGTGTTGTATGGAAACCAATTTTACAATAAATTATATTCAAAAAATAAAATGGTCAAATATGAGTGCCTAATCTCTCCTAGAAACATAACTTTCTTATTGCCTTCCTTTTCTCTTTTAGTTGCTGGATCAAGTAACAGACATCATTTTTCGTCTTCTTTCTTTTTATTTATTTATTTATTTTTTTAAAACTTTAAATTAAATTTCATTAGTTAAATAGAGTGTAATTTAGTTTAAAGTGTACAATATGGGTGTTCAACACTTTTATACCATAACCAGTGCTCATCACAACAAATACACTGCTTATTCACCATCACCTATTTCTCCCTTGCCCCCAACTACTTCCTCTCTGGTAAACATCACATCGTTCTCTATAATTAATAGTTTGTTATTTGGTTTGCCTCTCTCTCTTTGACTCTTCTTTCTTTCATAACCTCTGTATAAGCTGTCTGTACATCCTGGTATCCTGATCATACAAAATATATCTAGAAAACTACGTGACCTTATCCACGTCTTTAATTCTACAGTTATATAGGTTAACATCCCTTCTTTCTGAAATTATTTCAATAGCATTACAACTAGTATTTGTCTTCCCTCCTTTGTTCACTATATGCCATATATAACATGACAACCAGAAAGCTCACATACAACCCAAATCAGATGTGTCACTCTTGGTTCAAAACCCTCAATAATTACCTTCTTCTCTTCGAGCAAGTAAAATCCTTAAGATAGCCTGTGAAACCATGCTCAATTCAAGGCTTCACTTCTCAGAGTTCACCTCCTTTTACTTTCTCCCTTTCCTGCACAATCTCAACCTTGGTGACCTTACTACACCCTGTTTATGCAATTATGTTCCAGATTCAGGGTTTCTGCAGTTGCTAGTCACTCTGTTAGGCAACTAACTCTCCTCCAGGAGATCCTCACAGCCTGGCTCCCTTATCACCTTCAAACATTTGGTTCAATGTTTCCTTTTACTGAAGCCTTACATGACTGAGTATATATATTTAAATATACATATACATATATGTACATTTTCATGTATATACTTACATACATACACATATACTACACACTAGTTTGCTTTTCAGTTTTCCAGTTTGGTAAAATTTAAAGAATTTATTCCAGAATTTATAAGAAGTATTAACTCACAAATTTCTGTTAGGAGTACAAATTGCCAGTTGTACACAATTATACAAAAATGCATATATTGAAGTGGTCAGGGCAGCATTGTTTGAAATGTGAATGAAACTTAAAATAACCTAAACTTCCATTATTAGAAAACTGATTATATAAGTTATATTCAATCAGTAGAGAACTATGATGGATATGTTAAAAGGAACAAAGCAGATATATGTATGTATGTATATATATATATATAGACACACACACACATACATACTTGGAGATACTTTCAGTGGGGAAAAAGCAAATTGTTAAACATACTTACTGTGCTCATTTGTGACATATACAATACTTGTGCATGTATATGGGTGTGGGTGCCCCTTATTCAGGCACATATAATTTGAAACATGAGTGTATCCCTCTGAGGAAAGAAACTGAGAGTCAAGGCTTTGAATTTTCATTTAATCTCATCTTCACTTTTCTATTTTTAATGTACTTGTATATTAATTTTATGAATAAAATTACTTTTCTTAAAATTGGGTATGCTTTGTTATCAAGTATACCTCAGCTTTAATTAAGCTCTCTTGATGAATAAGTGACTTAGGAAAAGTAAGTTAAATTATCTATGCTTACAATTTTTAACCAATAAAATGAAAGTGGAACATCTATCTCGTAAGATTGTTGTGAGTATTAAATAAAACAATATATGTAAAATGTTTAGCAGGCATGTACTATACAATCACTTTTGATAAAAATATGTGATTTTTATCAAAAGATATAGTATCTTGAATATGAGAAAATATATGCAAAGTATCCATTGTAATGCCTTGAATAGAGGCATTTTATCATTAGTAATAAAAACTTAACTATTATTAATACTAAAATATTAATAAAGGTAATAAAAATAATGAATAAAAAACACTATAGTTTTAGTTTACCAAAGTCATGTGGCTAGTGACAGAACCAGAATTAAAATAAGGGTGTGACTCATTAAGCATGATCAATTCAATGCCTATATCATGGGCACCTAAGACCTTTGTCTTTCTATTATAACATGCTGTCCTCCAGTGGATGAGAACAATATATAACGCTGTAAAATAAGACAGCTATCAGTCAATTGTTAGGTATAAACAATTCAACCAAGAACAAGTAGATGAAGTTCCCAGAAGATGATGGAGTAGGAGGACCCTACTCCCATGGATACAACTAAATAACACTCACATCAGTGTAAATAATCCAGAAAATGATCTGAAGACTTGCAGAACAAACTCCACAACTACAAGTAAAGAACAGACCACACTGAAGAAGATAGAAAGGGCAGAGATGCTGTGAAGACCTAAGTGACCTAAGTGGACAGGGAGCATCCATGGGATGGAGGGACCCATGAGCTCAGGGAAGGAAGAGCAACAGACTGTCACACCAGGAAGCCTGCAAAGGGAAGATGAATCCTCATAACATTTGGCTTTAAAAACTGGAGGGGTGGGGGTTGCCTGGGTAGCTCAGTCTGTTAAATATCTGACTCTGGATAGTGGTGCAGGTAGTGATCTTGCCATTGTGAGATCTAGCCCTGCTGAGCATGGAGCCCATCTGGGATTATCTCTCCTTCTCTCTTCTCCTCCCCTGCTCTCTCACACTCTATCTCAAAATAAATAAACATTTAAAAATTAAAATAAAAATAAAAACTAGAAGTGCAGGGTTTCATAAGTTTTTACTTCCAATGGGACTTAAACCCAGAAAATTTTAAACTCATCAGGCTCAGTTCTTGGAAAGCCTGAGGGCAATAGAAATTCAAATTCCAGCCCTTAAAGAGAGCATGACAAACAAACCTCTGCAATGCAGCAGTTTAAAAACAGTCTGGGGCTTATGAGATGGAGAGTTAGTTATTAATCTCAGAGAAGATCCTGGAAGGACTAAGTTTGTTGATGGACATCTTCAGGAACAAAGGAGCTGGTAGGTAATATTTATCTCCTCCCAGCTCCCATTATAAGCAGGGCCAACTGCTAGAACCAGTGCTGTGCTGACATTTGCTACCAAACTTGTTTACACCAAACCATCCTCCCACACACACTTCAGCAGATCCATTTTTTCCAGTCACACTTGCCGCAGTCTTGGCATTGCTGGTCCCTTCCCCTGGAACATGACAAAAAATCTTGTCAAAACCACCTCTCCTGACCCATGCACTTTGCAAGCCTCAGCCACAGTGACAGGGATGTCAGCACCAACAGTAGGGTAGCAGAAGACCAAAGTGCACCTTCTTAGAATTGCTAACACACCTGCACACTCACATGTTACAGATCTTCCCAGGCCAGCCCCAGTTCTGGTGGCATTATCGGCAGTGTTTGCCTCCCAAGGAGACCAGCAAACACCTTATTCATACTGTGCATCCCACTATGACTGGCCCAGTCCTAGCAGTGGCAGCACATCCTTTACTATTTGCTTCAAACCAGAGCCACAAGCCTGGCAGTGTATAAACAGCCACAATAAGGGCCAACACCACTCCAAAGTGACTATTACCCCTAGGGTTAGGAAAAGAAAACCACACACCAATCAGACAGGAGCCTCAGTAGTGGGCTGGGGGCAGACAGTTGTCTGACTGAAACATCTCAGGTGACAACACAGGGAAAGTGTCCAGCAGTTTGGTGCTACTACACCTCTGGCAAAAGCTTGGGATGACTCAACTCAAGTGCAAGGTGGTCCCAGACTGGTTCACTAACACCAAAGAAACCAAACATTGTCCACATTGGTAACAAGAGCCACTAAAAATGAATGGACTGGAAGAAAAATCAGGAAAGACACAACAGCAGGGCTCTTGCAACACTCATAAGCAACATCTGAGAAACACTAGGTTCTGGTGAGCAGGGAACACTACTGTAACACACTACAGAAGTCTTCTCCATAAGGCCATTACATCATGTCTCCAAGAACAGGGGACATAGGTGACTTTCCTAACACACAGAAACAAGCACATAGAGTTAGACAAATGAGGAGACAGAGGAATACATCTCAGTGAAAGAACAGGACAAAACCAGAGCAAATGACTTAAGTGAAATGGAGATATCTCTATAAGCTTGATAGAGAATTTAAAGTAATGATCATAAAGATACACATTGGGCTTAAAAAAAAAGAGTGGTGGACATCAGCATGACTCTTAACAAAGAGATAAAAAAGAACAAGTCAAAGATAAAAAACCTAATAACTGACATTAAAAACACAATAGATGAAATAAACAGCAAGTTAGAGGAAACAGAAGAACAAATTAACAAACAGGAGTAAAGATTAATAGAACGTAATCAAGCTCTGCCCATGAGAGAGAACAAATTATGTAAACAAGAAGAGACTTAAGGAACTCAGAGACTCCATTAAACATAACAATATTGGCATTATAGTGATCCCATAAGAAGAAGAGAGAGAAAAGGGGGCAGAACTTTTACTTGAATAAATAATAGCTGAAAACTTCTATAATATGGGGAAGGAAACAGATATCCAGACCCGTAGGCACAGATATTTCCCCAGAAAATCAACCTAAGGAGGTTCACAAACCACATAGTAATCAAAATGGCAAAAAAAGAGTAATGATTAAGAGAGAATTTTAAAAGCAGCAGGAGAAAAGAAGACAGTTACATACAAGGGAAACCTCATAAGTCTATCAGTGAATTTTTTAGCAAAAACTTTGCAGGCCAGAAGGGAGTGGCATGATATATTCAAAGTGCAGAAAGGCAAAAATCTGCAGCCAAGAATATTCTATCCAGCAAGGATATCATTCAGAATAGAATGAGAGATAAAGAGTTTCCCAGACAAACAAAAATTAAGAGTTCTTAACCACTAAACTAGTCCTGCAAGAAATGTTAAAGGGGATTCTTTGAGTGAAAAGGAAAGACCATAAATGAGAGTATGAATAAGAGGAAACAAAAAAGCAGTAACAATAAATATATGAGTAAAAATCAGTTAAGGAGCTCACAAAATGAAATTATATAGATTATGACACCATATACTGAAAGCTGTGGGCAGAAACGCAGTAAAGAATGGGTTCATACTTAAACGACCATCAACTTAATATAGACTGCTATATGCAGACGTTGTTTTATACAAATCTAGTGGTGGGAACCTGGGTGGCTCAGTTGGTTGAATATCTGACTCTTGATTTCAGCTTAAGTCATGATCCCATGACCCTGGGATCGAGCCCTACTTCAGGTTCTGTGCTGAGCACAGAGACTTCTTGGGATTCTCTCTCTCTTCCCTCTGCTTTCCTATGTCATTCTCCCTCTCTCACTTTCTTTAAAAAAAAAAAACCCTAATGGTAACCACAAATCAAAACCAGTAATAGATATACAAAATGTAAAGAGAAAAGAAAGGAATCCAAATATATCACTAAAGAATGCCAGCAAACCATGAGACAGCAAGAGAAGAATCCAAGAAACAAAATATAACCACGAAATAGAAACCACAAAACAAGAAACAAAATGGCAATAAATACTTATCTATCAGTAATTATTTTGAAGGAAACAGAGTAACCACTCCAATCAAAAGACATAGGTTGATGGAATGGGTAAAAAAACAAGACACATCTACATGTTGCTTACAAGAAATTCATTTCGGATCTAACAATACCTGAAGTTAAAAGGGAGGGGCCACAGAAGCATTTATTATGCAAATGGATGTCAAAAGAAAGCATGAGTAGCAATACTTATATTAGACTAATATCACAGATATTAAAACAAAGACTGTAACAAGAGACAAAGAAGGATACTATATAATCATTAGGAGGACAATCCAACAAGAAGATATAACAATTGTAAATATTTTTAAAATTTTTAAAATTTAAAAAATTAAAACAACCAAATGCATAAAACATTTAATAAGAAGGGGCGCCTCGGTGGCTTAGTCAGTTAAGCGTCCGACTTTCGCTTGGGTCATGATCTCGCGGTTCGTGGGTTTGAGCCCTGCGTCAGGCTCTGTGCTGACTGCCAGCTCAGAGCCTGGAGCCTGTTTCAGTCTGTGACTCCCTCTCTCTCCGACCCTCCCCTGCTCCTTTGTCTCTAATCCTAGAAATAAATTTAAAAAAAAATAAAAAAAACATTTAATAAGAAAAATAAAATAAGTAACTGATAGTATTATAGTAATAGTAGGGAACTTTAACACCTCACTTACATCAATGGACAGATCATCTATACAGAAAATCAAAATGGATACAATGGCTTTGAATGACACACTGGAAGAGATGGAATTAACAGATATATTCAGAACATTTCATCCTAAAAGATCATAGTACACTTTCTTTCCAAGTGCACATGGAATATTCTCCAAAATATCACATATTATGACACAAAACAAATCTCAACAAATTCAAAACGATAAGTCATACCATGCATTGTTTCTGAACACAAAGCTTTGAAACTAGAAATCAACCACATGAAAAAATCTGGAAAGTCCTCAAATACATGGAGGTTAAATAACATGCTACTAAACAATGAACGCATCAATCAAGAAATCAAAGAAGAAGTAAAAACTGCATGGAGACAACTAAAACTTAAACACAACAGTTCCAAAATTTGGGGCATGAAGCAAAAGCAGTTCTAAGATGGACATTTATAGCAACACAAGCCTACCTCAAGAAGCAAGAAAAATATTAAACAACCTAAACTTGTAGCAAAAGGACCTAGAAAAAATAAAACACACAAAACTCCAAACCAGCAGAAGTAAGAAAATAATAAAGATTAAAGCAGAAATAAATGATATAGAAACTAAGGAAACCAGGATCTCTGAAAAGAGTCACAAAATGAACAAATCTCTAGTCAGATCCATTAAAAAAACAATCAAGAGTGAAAGAGGGACGACTTAAAGAAAACCATAAATGAGAGAAGAGAACAGCCAACACCACAGAATAAGAAAAGGTTGGAAGAAAATATTATGAAAAATTACATGCTAACAAATGGGACAACCTAGAAGAAACAGATAAATTCTGAGGAACATTTAACCTACCAAAACTGAACCAGCATGAAACAGAAAATTTGAACAGACTGATAACCAGCAAGGAAATTGAATATGTATTTCAAAACTTCCAAAAAACCAAAAGTCTAGGACCAGACGGCTTCACAGACAAATTTTATCCACCATTTAAAGAGTTAAGACCTATTCCAAAAATTAGAAGAAGAAGGAAAACTTCCAAAATCACTTTATGAGGCCAACATTACACTGATACCAGAACTAAATAAAGACACCACAACTAAAGAGAATTACAGGCCAATATTCATGAAAAGCATAGAGGTAAAAATCTCCAACAAAATATTAGTAAACTAAATCCAAAAATACATTAAAAAATTATTCACCACTATCAACTAGGAATATTCCTGGGATGCAAAGGTGGTTCAACATTCACAAATCAATCAATAAGAGAAAAAATAAAAAACATGATCATTTCAGTAGAGATAGAAAAGGCATTTGGCAAACTGTAACACCTGTTCATGAAAAAAAAAAACTTGAGAAAGTAGGTTTAGAGGGAGGAAGTGTCTTAACAGAGTAGAAGCTTTGTATGAAAAACACACAGATAACATCATATTCAACTGGAAATCTGAGAGCTTTTCCCCTAAGGTCAGGAAAAAGACAATGATATCCATCCTCATCATTTTTATTCAACACAGTACTAGAAGTCCTAGCCATAGCAATCTGACAACAAAAAGAAATAAAACACATCTGAATTGGCAAAGAAGAAGTAAAACTTTCACTATTTTCAGTGAAAAAAAAATATTTATATATATAATCCTAAGACTCTACCCAAAACTACTAGGACTGATAAACTAATTCAGTAAGGTTTCCGGATACAATATCAATGTACAGAAATTCATTGCATTACTATACACTAGCAATGAGTAGGAGAAAGAGAAATTAAGAAAACAATCCCATTTAGGGGTGCCTACATGGCTCAATTGGTTAAGCAGCCAACTTCAGCTCAGGTCATGATCTTGAGCTTCACAAGTTCAAGCCTCTCATCAGGCTCCGTGCTGACAGCTCAGAGCCTCGAACCTGCCTTGGATTCTGTGTCTCCCTTTCTCTTGGCCCTCCCCTACTCATGCTCTGTTTCTCTCTATTTCTCTCTTCAAAATAAATAAACATTAAAAAAAGAAAGAAAACAATCTCATTTACAATTACACAAAAAACAGTGAAAAACCTATGAATAAACTTAACCAAGGAGGTAAAAGACTTGTACTCTGAAAACTATAAAGCATTAATGAAAGAAATTGAAGATGACACAAATGGAAATACATTCCATGCCCATGGATTGGAAGAACAAGTATTGTTAGAATGCCCATACTACCCAAAGCAATTCTGTGCAATCCTTATCAAAATACCAATAGCATTTTTCACAACACTAACACAAACAGTCTTAAAATTTGGATGGAACTAAAAAATAACCCAAGGTACCAAAGCAATCATGAAAAGGAAAAAAAAAAAAAGCTGGAGATATCACAATTCCAGACTTCATTATATATTTATTATTTATTTATCTATTTATTTACTTATTTTATGTTTATTTATTTTGAGAGAGACAGAGAAGGTGGAGCAGGGAGAGAGAGAAAGAGAGATGAGCATCCTAAGCAAGCTCTGCACCATCAGCAGGGAGCTGAATGTGGGGCTCAAACTCATGAACCCTGAGATCATGACCTGAGCTGAAACCAAGAGTCAGCTACTTAACTGACTGAACCACCCAGGTGTCTTAAGACATTAAGTTATATTACATAGCTGTCATAATCAAAATGGTATGGCACAACAAAGGACACATAGATCAATGGAACAAAATAGAAAACCCAGAAATAAACCCATGATGTTATGATCAATTAATCTTCAACGAAGGATACAAGAGTATGCAATGGGAAAAAGACATTCTCTTCAACAAATGGTGTTGGGAAAACTAGATAGCTACATGCAAAAGAATGAAATTGGATCATTTGTTTACAGTATACACAAACGTAAAATCTAAATGAATCAAGGACCTAAATGTGAAAACTGAAACCATAAAAATTCTAGAAGGGAACACAAGCAGTGATTTCTTTGACATTGGCCATAACAACATCTTTCTAGGTATGTCTTCTGAGGCAAGGGAAACAAAAGCAAAATAAACCATTGGGTCTATATAAAAATAAAAACCTTCTTCACAGAAAAGGAAACAATCAATAAAACTGAAGGCAACCTATGGAATGGAAGAATATATTTGCAAATGACATGTCCCATAAAGGATTAGTACGCAAAATATATAAAGAATTGATACAACTAACACTCAAAATAAATAATTCAATTAAAAATGGTCAAAAGACGTGAACAGATATTTCTCCAAAGAAGACATGGAGATGGCCAACAGACACATGAGAAGAAGCTAAACATCACTCATCATCAGCGAAATGCAAATCAAAACTATAATGAGATTATCACCTTACAACTTTCAGAATAGCTAAAATCAAAAATTCAAGAAACAAGTGAGGATGTGGAGAAAAACCCTCTTGCAGTGGTTGGTGGGAATGCAGACTAACACAGCCACTATGGAAGACAGTATAGAGATTTCTCAAAAAATTCAGTATAGAACTAGCCTACAATCCAGTAATGGCACTACTGGGAATTTAACCAAAAAATGCAAAAACACTAATTCAAAGGGTTACATGTATGCCTATGTTTATAGCAGCATTATTAACAATAGTCAAGATATGGATGCAGCCTAAGTATACTTTGATTAATGAATGAATAAAGAGGCAGTATATGCATACAATATGCATATGAATATTATTCATCCATAAGAAGGAAAGAAATCTTGCCATTTACAACAACGTGGTTGGATCTGGAAAGTATAATGCTAAGTAAAATAAGCCAGTCAGAGAAAGACAAATAACATTTCACTCATATGTGGAATTTAAGAAACAAAACAAATGAACAAAGGGAAAAAAGAGAGAGAGAAAGACCAAAGAACAGACTCTTAACTAGAAAGAACAGAGGTTTACCAGAGGGGAGAGGAGTGAGGCATAGGTGAAATAGGTGAATTAGATTAAGAATACACTTCTGATGGTGAGCACTAAGTATGATATGGAACTGCTGAATCACTATATTGTACACCAGAAGTAAATCTAACACTGTATATTAACCACACTGCAATAAAACTAAAAAAAGGGGGGGGGAGAAAAAAAAGAATAAGCAGCCTAGATGTTTCAAAATCAGAGATAAAAATATGACAAGGTTTAGAAGTATACCTGGTGAGTAAGAACAAGTCTTCATATTAGGGAAGATTCCCAGCATGCCAATAATAAAAGATCCATTCCCCAAGCTGCCTGCAATAACCTCATGAAAAATCCAGAATCAAAGTCTCTAGGAGCTGCAAACCACGTCTGATTCCTATATACTAGCTTATGTCACAGTTTGGTTGGTTTCCAATAATTTTAGAATAGTCAGCTCATTATTTTGTAACAGGTTACTTCAACCCAACGATACAACATGACTGAAAAACTAGCAACCACCTTTCTGATTGTCACATTATTGTATTATCTTGTCTTTCTATGGATATTTTCCCCACTGTCTGAAGGGCAATGTCTTATTTTCCAAGTAGTCACAGAACCTAGTAATGCTTAGGATATAGTGCAAACAAACTAAATGTTTAATTGATGGATTGATGAATAAACTGATGATTGAGTAACAAGAGTTGCAAAGGCAGTCAAGATTATAGAATAAGCAAAGGTTATAGTTAGATTTGTTAAATGAAGATATAAAGTATCCATGGTAGAAAACAAATGTTTGTAGGATAATGTGTATGTTAGTGGAGATCTTTCACATGTCTTAAGAGGTTAGTGAAGGATTTTTATGAAAAAAGAATGAGTAAGTCTGCTTAAGGATGATAAAGGAGACCCAGGGATAGCATCTGTGAGAGATATGCTTTATTCAAGTAACTTAAAGCATAAAACTAAAACAATGTTTCTAGGATGAGCATTTTCATGTAAGGAGAAAATATAACTTGGCTTACTGTCAGCACTTATCATCTCTTTGTCTCGTCCATTAGTCTTGCAAAATAGGAAACTGAAATGGTAGGCTATTTCCTCTGAGACTAAGAAAGAAAAATCTGACTCCATGTCTACCACAGCAGTTCTTGTAGGACAGGATTATACTAGTGGGGTCATTGTGTGGGAGTGGGGTAGAGAACATTCATAGCAGAACAGCAATACGTATCCAAATGGAATGCTGTGGGAATTTATCAGAGATTTCTCCAATTAGAACTGGAGCCTTGGAGCTTAGCTCTGAATCCACCCGCCAGGGAGTAGTATCAGTACTAGCTAAATAAATGATAGAGTTGTCCTAAACACTCCTGACATGCAGAGTTTAAGACATGTTCAGACTTTAACCCAAAGTAGCTGATGTTGAATAAGCAAACTCTTTGATTGTTATCACAAATATCAGCACACATTACTGTACCACCTGTCCAGAGCAGACAGAAATGTTCCAAACTGTAACTGACCTCATGTTGTTACTATTTGTATACTGAACATAAAGTGATATAAGCATTAAACTAACAAAATGAATGTCATTTCTGTATTTTTTAGCCTCTCTACTATGAATACATGAGCCATATACCCACATATTTCCTCAGATGGATTTCTGCAGTTAATTCAATGTAAGAAATTCTGAGTTATGTTAGTCTTCCAACAGAGCTATTTTAGATTACTTGGAATTATTATTGAGATCCATAGCTTCATCATGCAAAAGCACATAAATTCATCAAATATTCATGATCGTAAAAAGCCTCATACTGTATATGTGGGATTAGACATTGAGAAAGTCAAACCCGGGGTTTGTAGAGTTAACATTTTCATTTAAGAGGAAACATGATATTACACTTTAAATAACTTAGAAATTTGCAGCGCTTCTCTTCAGGATGAGATAGCATTATCTTTCATCAAAAGAGCCTTTTTTAAGTGGATACTTTATGAAGAAGAAAATATTTAAAGTTTCACATATTTTATTTTAGAGAATTTTGGTTAAGAAAGATTGAATTTAGGTTGTGGGGAAAATAGACAGATAAATCTGATCACAAAAATCTCAGGTAAGTGCATAAACAAACTAAAATAAAACAAAACAAGATACAAAAGAAAGAAAAAATAAGAATTCACACTTCAAAACAAGTAGTATAAGTAAAATAAAAAGAGAATAACAAAAAAATTACAACTGATATCCATAAGGGGTTAATTTCTCTAATGTATAGTGAACTCTACAAATTGAGAAAAGAAAGAACCCAATAGAAAAATAGGCAGAGATCAGAACAAATAATTTTCCAGAAAAGGTACACAATGTTTGCAAACATTTTAAAAAGATATGCAGTCTCTTTTAAAATTTTAAGGCAAACTAAAATGAAATAAAATGTCTCATCTATCAGAATCACAAAAATGTAAATGAATGTTCAGCTGAAGGAAAACAGACACTTTCATTTCTGGCAAAAATGGTAAAATCCTTGTGAAGGATATCTTTCAAAATTACAAATGAATTTACTCTTTGACCCAGTGATTACACTCTACGGAATATATCTTAAATTTATATCTACAAAAGTACAAAATAACATTTGTACAAGGTTATCATGGCAGCACTGTTTATAATCACAAAATTTTGTAAAGAAATGATCTATTTGTAAGAAACTACTTAAACTATAGTATTTCTTTACAGTCTGCCTAATAGAACACTATCTGCAAATATAGAAATTATTAATAGATTGGTTCTTCTGTTTAAGTCTGTAAATACTGTGAAGCCAACAAATGTTATGTCATTTTATAAATATTCCCATTATCCAGAATCAAATTGCATATACGATCATTACTTCTAGCTCGACAATTATATGAATCTGTACATTCACTGTTGTATGTTTGGCTGATAAGAGTGATTTGTTTTTTTACTTAATTCTATATTTACACATAAATAGAAGTTCTGAATAAATGAATATATGCAACTGAAGCTTTCTACACACTTATATGGAAAGTCCTGAAGGAGCTGCAAGAATATTCAAGTGAATATAGTAAGCTGCTATTTGCATAAAACAGTAGACTATAAGAAAACATATTCATGTTTGTGTAATATGCATAAACAAAACTAAAAATATACATTCAAAACGACTAAAGGTCATTTCTTTTTAAGGCAGGAGGTATATAATAAGATGGAAACAAATATATCTTCTTTTATAGTTTTCTATAGGGGAAACATACAACTATTACCTATTCAAAAATAAATTAACTTCAAAAGCTACGATAATGTACATTTTAAAGGAAAACAGAAAGCACATACTTCCTATAAGTTAATTTCACACATTAGTTCTCCAAATCAAGATTTTCCTTTATGGTAATTTCTATTACAGATTAATTTTTCTACCAAATAGAACATTATCTGCAAATATAGAAATTATTAATGGGTTGGTTCTTCTGTTTAAATCTGTAAATATTGTGAAGCCAACAAGCGTTATGTCATTTTATAAATATTCCTATTATCATGAATCAAATCACATATATGATCATTACTTCTGGTTCGATAAATATATGAATGTGTGCATTCACTGTTGTATGTTTGGCTGATAAGAGTAATTTGTTTTTCTACTTATTTCTATAAAGTACTTTTAAATTGTCTACTTAGAACTATACTAATTTTATAATCAAAATATACATAATAGTTACTCTCAAGATTTTATTTCATTGCCAACAAACTGGGTTCAAAGAAAGACCACTAATACATAGCAAGTGCATTTAAAATGAGTGTAAATGTTATTTGGACTGGGATGTATTGAAGACCATGTGAACTTCAGCTCTCATGTGGTGCAGGAGGTGGCACACTTTCCTAACAACCTTGAGAAGCTAACCCGTCTTTACTAGCACAGTTAAAACACTGGATTGTTTCTAAAATCAGGGAGATTTCCCAGAAACAAGTAATACTCTGGGCCCACCAGTCAAGTCTGAATTCTGAGTCCACTATTGTACTCTTTGCTAATGATATAGACTGCCCATTTCCTTAACAAGCTGGGTTTGTTCATTGGAAAATGTAACAAATAATTTCAAGGTTATGTCACTCTTGGCAAGCGCAGTAACGCTAGTGGAAAAAGGAAGTTTTCAGAGCAAGGCAAAGACTGAAGTCTTGTTTGGAATCACTAGCTGACAAAGCCTGCAGTAGAACCAAATTGTTCAAATTCACAGGACTCTCTGATACTCACAGATATGGAATGCCATTTGGTTTTTTAAATAATATAAGTTAAAACAGATTAATTTGTTCAAATTAAGCTTCTACCAGTAAGGAAATAGCTTTGTAACATATATTTTAGTCAGTGTGTCTTTCCTTTAAATGGTTGCTTGGTAAAGACTACATTGTCTTTGCTCCCAATCACAGCCAAGTTTTAATTATTCAAGAGATGTTTATTTGCACAAACGTGACTTCTGTATTTCCTTCCTCTTTTCCACTTTTGTAATTTTATTGTGTATTAGTCTTTCCTCCATTACATAAGCAAAGAAAGTAAATTGAGCTAAAACAATTAGTTTGTTACAGACCACTTGTATGTTAAGTGTGCTATTCCCTGGCCATGAATAATTGCTAGTGCTTTTAGGTCAAATTTTATGATCAAACCTATTTAAAAGTTTTTTGTGTGTATGTGGATAAGAGAAAGAAGAACAATCAGGCATCGACTTGAATGGTTCCATTCTGCCCATACTTTTGTCTGAATTTACTTGGTGACACTGAATGAGTCATGTGTCTCATTGTCCCCTTGTGTTTTGGGAGGATAGTGGTCCCACTGACTCTTTAAAATCACTGTGAAAAAAGAATTGGGGAAGAGAATTTAAAATGCCAATGAAATACAGAAATCTCCCTAAAGGAAGTATAAATTTGAATTTAAGGGCACATGCAAACAGATGTGTTTCTTTCAGGGAATCCTAAACTTTGGTCCTTGTCCACAGCTACCAGCCAATTAGCTATGCATGTAAGTATTCAATTGCCTAGAGCCTAAAACATTCCATTTTGCTAATATTCTATTGGGGAGTATTATTCTGACAGATAAAAATCACATTATAATCAACTCTTTGTCCAAAATATGATTCAATGTGCTTTAGAATACAACCAGAGCTAAGGAATTATAATTTTTGGAGCATTGTTTCTATTCCTGGCATTTTCTGTAGTTTGACCATTCCTGCTTTAATTATAATGGTACCTGCCAGTAACATTTGGCTAGAAAGATGTTCTAAATCTATACTCTTAAAGGGATATATGACCTCCAAGGCTAAAAGGCGCCACCAAATACATGACTTTGAGAAAAGAAATAAACATGTTCACTTAAAAGTTTAGTTTTAGTGGAAGAAGAAGGCATATTAATTTCCTTTTTGTATTCTTTCTGGAAACAGAGAACATATATATGTATCTAGAAAATGAGAAAGGTGGGGCGCCTGGGTGGCTTAGTCGGTTAAGTGTCCGACTTTCGCTTATGTCATGATCTTGCGGTTCGTGGGTTCGAGCCCCGCGTCGGGCTCTGTGCTGACTGTCAGCTCAGAGCCTGGAGCCTGTTTCAGTCTGTGACTCCCTCTGTCTCTGACCCTCCCCTGCTCACGCTGTCTCTCTCTCTCTCTCTTTCTCCTATAAATAAATAAAAAACATTAAAAAAAGAAAAAAAAGAAAATGAGAAAGTTACTATCTCTGTTTTTCTGTTCTATATGTTCACAGACTTCCTTATGTAATAAGATATCTTGACTCCAATAGTAAAAACTGATGACCACCAGTATGGAGGATGGTTGGTGGCTTCATTACAACACTGAAGGCTTATCCATATTGTTCCCAAATAAAGAAAGCTAAAAAAACTTGGCAATCTGCTTTTTCTTTTTTTGCTTGCTTTTTTCCACTAAAATTCCATTATCTATGAAGCAGTTTGAGGCATTCTAAACAATAAATCCTATCTCTTCATAGCATGTGTATTGATCAACACTTACTTCCTGAATGAGTATTTTAATGAACATTTCAAAGAAAATTTAGCTATGCTTATCTGATTGGACTTCTTAATGGAATACATTAGCTTAGAATTTATTTAGGAAATCAGATGGCTTGGTATTTGGAAAATGGCTTTCAATGATAATCCATGAGTTTTTAGAAATATTTTATAGCTTCTTGAGGAGGAGGATGCAAAAAGAAATCTAGTGTGGAGATAATAACAACAAAAAAAGTTCTATCTATATAACTGCACAATCTTATTTTAATAGAAAGTTTGAAACAATAAACCTTGGAAAAATCAAAGGTAAATAAGATGGTGATGTAAAATGGGCTGAAGAATTATGCCAAAAACCTTCTTAAACATATACTTCACTTCTGGTCTATGAAATATTTGATATACTTCTATTATATCTTATATTCCATATTAGAATTCTGAAAACTAACACATAGTTTACATTTGAAGTAAAACTCAAACCTGAAATAAACTTTCTATGCTTCCTCATTTTCCTAGACTATGAAGTGGGGATACTGAAATATACCTTTGTTAGAATTAGAAAAATATGTGATATGAATATAAAGTAGTGGCAAAAAAGTATTTTATATGTTAAGCTTCTTGTAATGAATTATGAGATAATACATTTTTCATCAGAGTGGTTTAATATTTTCTATTTCTATTTGTCTTTTTCTCTTTCTTATTATTACTTGAGGATTATGCATTTAGGCTAAGCAAAGAACATATTTTAATCAGATTGCAATTTTTTTCAAACTATTCTTCAGTTTATAAACATGAAAATAAGTCAATATGCATGACACAGACCCCATATCTTTTTTTGTTAATTTTTTTTTATTTCTAGGGGGTAGAGAGAGAGAGAGAGAGAGAGAGAGAGACAGCGTGAGCAGGGAGGGTCAGAGAGAGAGGGAGACACAGACTCTGAAATAGGCTCCAGGCTCCGAGCTGGCAGTCAGCATAGAGTCCGACGAGGGGCTCGAACCCACAAACTACGAGATCATGACCTAAGTGAAAGTCGGACGCTTAACTGACTAAGCCACCCAGGCGCCCCCCCATATATTTTTTGAAATAGGGTATCTCATAAGCAAACCCATGAATTATATTATGGTATATAAAAGGAGGAAAATACTGAGGCTTCCGAAATCTAATGGCTATTTTTAAATATGATTTTTATTACCCAAAAAGAAGAAAATTTGAACCCCCTGGGAAACAAACTGCATAAGCTGTATTTATATGTTTATACACACACATGCAGAAGTCTACAGAGTTTATACATATAAATATACATACTTACGCAAACAAAAGGATGTCATTTCAGGATGACTGAGAAAAGAATATATTAGAAACAACCAGGTGATGACTCATTTGACAAACTTGTTGACCAGACACTGTAAGAGGGGCACTAGGAAGATTTCATTGCAGTGAAGAGATTTTGTAAATGAAATCCCTAGAAATTGACCCCTAGCTCTATATACACAAACATTTTCAAAAACTTAACTGACTGGGTCAAATCATGTCAATCAGACCAACTGGACAAGCATACGCATCAAAACAGCTATTTTTTATAGTGCAAATAATGAAGGCAAAGGAATTTAAATATAGCAGCCTTCCAAAACAATTCTAAAGATGCTGGCAATAGCCTTGAAATTCAGAAATAGGATATGACAGCCAGCCTTACAACCAAACAGACATTTGAAATAAGATCATTTTAAGAAAATTAAGGACTATGACTGCTATAGTTTTATTTTCTATCTATATGGTGTACACTTACTACTTCTGCTCTTCCCAGTCATCACAAACTGAGGCCTGAGCATGGACACATGGCATTATACGGCTGAAGTCAAATCACTCACCTGTCTGAGCCCGATTTTCTCACACTAAAATGAGAACATTAAAATAGATGATCCTAAAAGAATTTGTAATTTCCAAAATGAATTTAGTATATGCCATAGAGACTCAGGGCAAAAGAAGAACAAATATAAAAATGAGATAAGTTATAGAGTGTCTGAATGGGTCAGTCAGTTAAACATCAGACTTGATTTTGGCTTAGGTCACGATCCCAGGGTCATGGACTTGAGCCCTGCGTCTCTCTCCTTCTGTTCCTCTCTCTTGTTTGTGCTCTCTCTCTCTAAATAAAATAAAAGATTGAAAGAGAGAGAAAGAGAGAGACAGAGGGTTTTTTTGATGAATATACATAAACCTATAAATTTGAATAAATGCTATTTTTAAAGTAATACGAATGCTAATAATAATAAAATGTCCAGACTTAAGTAGGGCTAACCATATGCCAGATACTATCTTTCTGTATACACTCATATTAATCTTCATAAAAACCCTATGAAGTTGACAAACATATAGAACACAGAGAGGTTAAGTCACTTGAAGCGTTACATAAATAGTAAGTGACAGAGAAGAGTCAACCCCAGACAATCACTTGCAAGCATGTACATCAATCATGGATTCTCCTGCCTATCTCAGTAGGCTCCCTATGCAGTTCTACGCATTCCAACATCTGTCTTTCCAAGATGAATTGAGCCGTTTCTGGTATACCTACTTCCATATATTGCCTTTAGCCTTACCAGAATCCCTTTTCCCAAGTTTAGTTTGTACAGATTCCATTTATCCTTTAGGACTATATTCCAGTGAAACTCTTGTCTCAACTCTCCTCAATGCAACTTCAAGGCATAGTGGTTGAGAATTGGTACTCTTTCTGGAATCAGTCATATCTACTAATATGTTCTCTTTCATATCTATATCTTTAAAATGAGATAAATAATAGTAATTACTACTAAGTTTATTGTTAGGATTTCATACACATTAAGCCTTAGTGGAATGCCTAGTAAATAAATAGTGCTAGAAACATTTTAGATATCTCTGATTCAGCACATTCACAACAAATTTTTCTATCATTTTAGAGATGCCAAAATTTATTACAACCTAAGATATGACCTTTGGTGTTTAAATTATAACCATTGTTTTCAGTCAACAAACTTTCATAAAGATCTGTACCCTGTGAAAAAGGGAAGCATAAGACATATCCTTGGTATCATGGTGAACACTCATATTAAAAATCAATCATTGTAAATGCTTTAAATATTATGAAAGACATAAGAACAAAAGTCTAGGCAGTGGAGAGTAGATTGTTTCTTGAGGTGTAGAAAGCCAGTCATACATGAATCAAATCCTAACTGTCAATTTCAAACTGACTTTAGCAATTTTATCCCACTGAAGTCTCAGCTTTTTCATTAATAAAAGTATGATTTGTATATTCAAGATAATAAATATTATCTGCAGATTTTAGGAAAAGATTTATGGAAGCTGAGATAGTCAACAACTTGGGATCAGCATTGACATTTGATGGATATTTTGGTCCTCCATGGGAGGCCTTCAACATGTGAGTGGACACATGCACATTTGTGTCAATTTACCTTGTGTGTATCAATTCCCCTACTTATATAAGTTTATGGACTTCTCTGGTGAAGAGTAACTACTTTGTTCTTAGTGTCACAAGTGGAACTTATTCTTGTTAGAAAATATGGCTTCCTTTTGCATTCTATCTATGTGAGTTCTACTAATGGCAGGAAAGTAGGAATGCTAAAGGAGTTTTAAAGTCCTGTCATTAATCTTTCCTATTTTAAGAACACTTTGATATGTGTCTTAGAAAATCTGTGAAAGACCCATAATGAAAAGGGGACCTAAAATATGAGAGATGAGAAAGAAGTTACTAAAATGCTTTGTCGTTTAACTATGGCTAACCCTTCCATAGGACTCTTTCTAGAAACTATTTCTCATTGTCCAAAATTAATACTGCTTTGTCCACAATATTGAGGCTCATAATATAGAGACCTGAAATTCTAGGAATATCTAAGAGACATGCTGGTCCAAGCAAGAGTTGGTTATTGGTGATGTGAATCAGTGTAAGCAATGGAACCAGTGATTTTAAGTTATTAGCAGTAAAATCATTGGTATTGGTCATAAAAGTCACATGATCCAGAGAGTATGGCAAGTCACAGCAGGAGGAAAAATATTAAACAGCAAGGAAGAACAGAGATCATGAAAAAAGTGCAGTGGTAGCAGAAATAGCAACAATGCCAATAGTAGAGAAAATTTATGGTGAAACATCAAATTCTAGCTCTTTAACAGGTGAATACTGAACTTATAGACAACTTATAGATTGTCATTAAGACAACCTAATGGGAAAATGGGCAAATGAGTTAAGCAGGCACTTCATAGAAAAGAACATCCCAATGACCAATAAGCATATGAATGGACTTCAACATCATTAGTCATCAGAAAAATACACATTAATACTAGAATGAAATACCATTACACACCCAACAGAATGAGTGAAGTTGAAACAAAACAAAATCTGACAATACTAAATATTGATGAATCTTCATGGCAGCTCCTTCATAACATCTGAAAACAACTCAACTGTCTATCACAAGAAAGGGTGAGATATTTATGGTATATTCATATATAGAATTACTGCACAGGTACAAGAAAGAATGAACAACATAGATGGATTACACACGACATGGATGGATTTCAAAACTTATACTGGGTGAAAGAAGTCAAACAAATAAAAAGTGCTTATCATATGATTTCATTGATATAAATTTTAACAATAGGTAAAATTATTTCATGGGGCTAAGTGTCAGAATAGAAATTACTGTTAGGGAGTGCTAATGGAATAGATCACAAAGGGAACTCTATTCTGGGGTGCTGTGCATATTTTATATATTGATTTAATAATAATTACAAGGGTGCTTACAGGTGTCAAATAGGGGTAAAAATATATTTTTTATTATAAGACTTGTCACCTTACTATGTATATATACTATGTATTTTATGCCTTACAGAATTTTTAAAAAAACACAACCAAACAAAAACAAAAAATAATTTTACTGTCAACCAGCAGAGAAAAACATGAATCTCAAGGAAAGGAAAACTCATAAAAGGATTGAGCTGTGTTGAAGTTTAATCTAGACACGTGCAGTTAATAACTTTTCCCACTGCTTTGCGAGAAGATATTGAACGAACCCACATATATTGCACACATGTAATAACTAATTATACATGCGTCTAACATTGATAGTTTCACCAATAAGTTTTGGCTAATTTCAACTGATTTATTTTCTCTTTTAAAAAATCTAAGTTAAAGAACTCTACTCAGGTCATTAATACCTAGCTTTTATGAATAATTTGATAATTTTCTAAATAGAAGCTTCGTGTTTCTAATTGTTTACATTTCTAATTTTTGTAGTATTCTTTCAATTAAAAACATAAAAATTGTTGAAATTACCTAAGTAAGTAACTAAATATGTTAAGTCTTTCCAGAGATAAAAAACCAAATGACCAAATTCTGCCCCCAGAATGCTAACTGGCAATGATGACTATTAGGTATCTTCAGATGATCTAGGCAGGTTAGGTCCACAGAGCACATTGTGAGGTCATAACTGAATCATTTTGCCACCGCTCCCCTCTCCATGGAGTAACACTCATTAGGGGCTTTTTATCTTTTAGTAAGGAGTTTTTTACTAGATGTTTATTCTTATTGAGAATCGAAACCATCCCTTATTTAATATCTTATTCTCCTCAGTTTCTAGCACAGCTATATCTTATGTTTTCCTCACTTAGCCTCAATCCAGACATTATTTTAAACAGCTTACAATGATATAGCCGTAAATATAGAGAGGAACTTGTTGATTCTCAAAGGACACTGAGTAGAAAAAAAATGAGGGTGAGCATATAAAATGAAGTCAACATGAGATTTAAAAGGTAAGTCCTAAAATGCTATGTACTTTCCAGGAGCTGCACTTAAATCTGACTCTCAGATTTCTAGCAGCCAGCTCTGATGTTATTGTTAGTGCTCAATACACACTGAATATTACTGAAAGAAAATAAGGATGGATAAGTACAATGTGGAAATATACACCTAGATTCTCTTCCTTTTTTGAGGGGGCTTTTGATTTCTCTTTCTATAGCTTATTTTGATTTGTGATCTTAAATCATCATAGTTCTATGAGGCTTTTTGTTTCTAATCTCATTTTCTGCTTCAAATTATCCTGAGATAACACCTCCAATTCTGGTTTGTTTTTATTCTTTGTATTTAATAATTTGGCTTTGGAATTTTTTACCCTGTATTGGTGAATAAAGATTAACAGTCCTGTGTCCCTTACCAAGTTAACAATAATTTAACACTTACAGCAAACATGCAATTCAATATTAGTATAGTATGCCATGTGAAAGTGTCTTTTTAAACAGCAGTGACAAAAATAAAATATTAGTAAATAATTATAACCTCTGTTACCTGGTGCAAAATTACACAGGGATTGGACATGATATTATGTATAATTTACACTCCAGGTAACATAGCTTAATACTATACAGGGAGAAAAAAAGACAAAAAAAATGAATTGCAGGCTGTGCACACCAAAATTTGAATAACTTAACAGTTGTTTTTAGATAAGTTGAAGTATGGGGCAATTAGTATTTTATTTCTATTTGTGTATTTTTTAAGTTTTTGCAAAGAGTTTGAATTTTTTGTAATCAGAAAATACATATTAAAAAACAAATATGTATTGATGAGCATAAATAACAATAAGACATATCTTTAGTACATATATTTCTAACCTCTATAAATTATCTGAGAGTCTAATTGTATATTATTGTTATTACTTTGTTAACAGGCCAAAAAGGATATCTAAAAGCATTGTATCAAATGAATGGACCAGCCAATGTCTCTGCTTATTTTCAGCCCAATTCACAAGCTGCACCCATGTATACTTATCTGCCTGCCTGCTCATACCTGACTTCCCCTCTTACACTGTTCATATAAACAGATGATAAGATCTTATTCTATGTTTGGCTGATTAAGTGTTAGCACTCAGATGCAAAAATGTCGAAAGTAGTCGTTATTAATGTTTTATTCTAGACAATTCAGCCAAGATTTAAAAAGGAAGGGGGAAAGAAAGAATGAAAGAAAGAAAAAGAAAGGAAGGAAGGAAGGAAGGAAGGAAGGAAGGAAGGAAGGAAGGAAGGAAGGAAGGAAGGAAAGAAAAAAAGGAAAGAAAGAGAGAAAGGAAGGATGAAGGGAGATAGAGAAAGAGAAAGGGAGGAAGGGAGGAAGAAAGAAGAGAACTAAGAACCCTATTCTTCCACTGATATAGCAGTATTAGATGACAAATCCCTACTCCCTAAAACATATACAGCAGTAAAAATCTTGTCTTTTCAGATTTTTCTAATATGCATCTTCCCCAGAATCCTGTACTTAATTTGTTCACACTCATTAAATTTGATCAGAGCAAAGTTGAATGGCTTTTTTTTTTTAAACTCTCAACTAATTGTTTCTTAATGAAGTTGGGTAATTTGTGATTCAAGAGGGATGTTAGATTTCTAGTCAGGTAGGGCTCAGCTCACAGTTACTGATGTAAGAAAAGTAAGATACAGAATTGAATTTCAGAAATCAATGCAAAATAATAAAAAATTAAAATGGAGAAGCAGTCTATCAATAGTGCTGCTGTAACAAAGGAGAGGCTTGTTTTCTATTGATTAGTTACTGTTAAATAATGCATCAGTACTTCCCAACAGTGTACACTCTTGTTGGGTTGTTTATTGCAAGGGGTAGTTGGACAGAATCAAGCAATCAATATTGGTGCTGTAAAAACACTTGAAAATGCAGTTCTGCAGCTCACATCACAGTAATTGTTGGCCATTAAGCTGTAGTGGCCTGGAAGGTGGGGAGACCATTGCTGCACAAAATTTTTCAGAGTTCCCTATAGACAGCACTAAGATTTGTTTTTTGTTAAGATGTAACTAACTCAAGATGTTATATCTGAAGGCTCTCCTACTCACTTACTACATTTCATATACAGATTTCACTGCTCAAATGAGTTATGCAGAATTTATCAGCCCTTTACAAAATATTAGATATACTTTCCCAATATTCAATTATCAACTATGTTAGCAGTGATTCATTTCCTTAATAAATCACGCCACAATAGGATACTTAGCATTATGATTCTCCTTAAAACAGTTCTTTTGGGGCTTCTGGTGGTTCAGTCAGTTAAGCAGCCGACTTTGGCTCAGGTCATGATCTCGTGATTGGTGGGTTCGAGCCCTGCTATAGGCTCTGTGCTGACAGCTAGCTCAGAGCCAGGAGCCTGTTTCAGATTCTGTGTCTCCCTTTTTCTCTGACCCTCCCTTGTTCACATTGTCTTTCTCTCTCTCAGAAATAAATAAAACATTACAAAAAGAAATTCTTTTATAATTTAAAAGCAACAGTAAATGGGAATTTAAAAGCTAGGTACATCATTATTATCTTCACGGCTCAAAATCCCAGTAATGCTTACAATTTAGCAGCAATAAATGTTTTTATTTACCATGAAAACTTAACCATACCCAAAATAGTATCTAGTGTACCCTGATATCCTAGAAAAGAACAGTAGGAATTGTAATTTGTTTTTAAAGGACTTAATGGAGTAAAAACAGGGCTGGAGCTTCTGTTACTTACACATGATATGATTTTAGGTAAAGCATTTAGGCTTTTGAAGCATTGTCATTCATACAGTGAGGATAGTAGTATCTTCCCCTTATGACTCATAAGACCTTTACAAATAGATAAATAAGTTAATGTACATAACAGTTTTGTGAATGGTGATTTGTGAACTTAATTACATTATGTTATTCTTTTTTGAAGAAAGAGCTGAAGAGAAGTTTTAGAGAATCTTTCATGGGAACTAATCTTCCAATAGTAATTATTGCTAATAAAACCAAAGATGAAAGATAGATTTGTCAGGTATCACAAAAGTTGAGTCTAAAATGCATCTTCCTACTAATGAGTCATTTGGTATTTTTAAATTTTATCTGACACCAGAAAGAATTGAAGGTGGTTTAATTTTGTGATAAAAATGTGAACAATGTAGTTTTGATTTGTATTTCTTTGATGGTGAGCATCTTTTCATGTGTCTGTTGGCCATCTGGGTATCTTCTATGGAAAAATGTCTATTTATGTCTTCTGCCCATTTCTTCATAGGATTATTTGTCTTCAGTGTTGAGTTTGGTAAGTTCTTTATAGATTTTGGATATTAACCCTTTATCCAATATATATTTGCAAATACCTTCTCCCATTCGATTGTTTGCCTTTTAGTTTTGTTGATTGCTTCTCTTGTTGTGAAGAAGCTTTTTATCTTGATGAGGTCCCCATGGTTCATTTTTGCTTATATTTCCATTGCCTTTGGAGACGTGTCGACTAATAAGTTGCTGGGGCTGAGGTGAAAGAAGTTGTTGCCTGTTTTATCTTCTAGGATATTAATGGTGTCCTGTTTCACCTTTAGGTCTTTCATCCGTTTTGAAGTTACTTTTGTGTCTGGTGTAAGAAAGTGGTCCAGGTTCATTCTTCTGCATGTTGCTGTCCAGTTCTCTCAGTACTATTTGTTAAAGAGACTGTCTTTTTCCCATTGGATACTCTTTCCTACTTTATTGAAGATAAGCTGGCCATACATTTATGGTTCCAATTCTGAATTGAATTCTCTATTTTATTCCATTGGTCTGTGTCTGTTTTTGTGCCAAGATACAATGGAATACTAATTGGCAATGAAAAGTAATGAAATCTTGCAATTTGCAATAAACTGAATGGAACTAGAGGATATTATGCTAAGAGAAATAAGTCAGTCAGAGAAAGACAGATCTCACATGTTTTCACTCATATGTGGAAGTTGAGAAATTTAACAGATGACCATGGGGGAAGGGAAAGAAAAATAATACTTAAAAACAAAGAGGGAGGCAAACCATAAGAGACTTTTAAATACAGAGAACAAACTAGGGGCTCCCTGGGTGGCTCAGTTGGTTAAGCGTCCGATTTTGGCTCAGGTCATGACTTCACCATTCGTTGAGTTTGAGCCCTGTGTCAGGCTCTGTGCTGACAACTCAGAGCCTGGATCCTGCTTCCAATTTTCTATTTCCCTCTCTCTCTGCACCTTTCCAACTCATGCTCTTTCAAAAATAAATAAATATTTAATTTTTTTAAATAAAAAATAAATACAGAGAACAAAAGAGAATGGAAGGGAGGGAGAGAGGCAGGGAAAATGGGTGATGGGTATTGAGGAGGGCACTTGTTGGGATGAGCAATGGGTTTTGTATGTAAGTGATGAATCATGGGAATCTACTCCTGAAGCCAAGAACACACTGTTTACACTATATGTTAGCTAACTTGACAGTAAATTGTATAAAATAAATAAATGAAAACAATAAACAAAAAAAGTGAAGAACACAAGCAAAAAAGCAAGGGTAGGGAAAGAGAGGACTAGAAAGAAGATATAAATAACATATGATTAGGGCATAAATATTATGCATGGGCCCAGCAGTATACTGGAGTTGGTTCACACCAGTTTAAAAATCCAACTGTACACATTTCTTCCAAGTTCCACGTGTCATAACATATGTTGGTAGCTTAAAATCAGCTTTAGTAGAAGAATTTATAACTCAAAAGTTGGTAAATACTGAAAATCATAACTTCTCTGTTTTTCCCAGAGATCTAGCCATGAAACATTTAGCAGCACCACGGATAGGTTCTAAGCTTGAGAATACAAAAGAAAAAAAAGTGTGTCCATTATACAGTTCAAAATCAATAGGATAATTTTATCTAATTTGTAAGGAGAATTTGTAACTATTCTTGTTACTAAGTATAGGTATTTCTTTCTAGGGATTCTCACAAAGAAAATACTATATGAGGGCTTGGAAAATTCTCTCCCATTCCTGGCCCCCCCCTAAATTCAGCAAAAACAATTGTGCTATGAGTAAGGGGATTTTAATATCATTGTTTTTAAATTGCCATTGTGCCAAAAGCTACCAAAGCTTGCCTAGGAAACTAGGCAAGATTTTTTCCTTGAAAAACACTAATTATTATTTTTTAAAAATCACACTATTATCCCAAACAATTCAAAATGAAATTTAATAGCCATGAGAAATTAAATAATCCTGATTACAGAGAAATTACCAGAGAAGAGGAGAAGATAGAAAGTATCACTCCTATAAGTAATGTTATCTCTCACAGCCTGGGCATAGGTCCTGACTAGTTAATCCTTTGTTATTAATTTGATGGATATTATTTCTGGTAAGCCTCTACTTCTATCTTCTGTTAGAAAATTTCAAAGTTGTTTACAATTTGCTCCATATATATTTACACTGATATACTAGGCAAAACTTGTAAAGCACAAACTTTATTCTTACTAAAAATAGTAATATGTGTTAAAAAAATCTTCATTTTAATTGGGTGTATGTACATTTGCCTACATTTTCAGATTTATCTGCCCCTTTAGGTCAACATTTTATGTCCTTTTCGTTAAACAAAATTTTATAAAAGTGTAGAGAGAAGGAAAAAGAAATTCCATGAAATTGATATATTCCCATCCTATCTTATAAGCTGATTTATGCTAGCCAAACAAGTTTGGTCTGTTCTTCTCTTTTCTGTTTTTAATACAAGTGTTATTTATTTAGACAAGGTTGTCAGCATCATTGGAATTTCAGGAAAGGAAAAACACTTGTCAACACTTTTACTTTCCTTCATTCTCACTCTTTTATGCATTACAAATGCACCCATCGGAACACAAACACATACACACCTATCTTCTGTGCCACTCACATGTAACACTCAATTTCCAACTTCATCTTTTACTCTGCTAACTGTTAAACTACAATCCATTCACACTCCTGATGAAAGAACACTACTTAAAATATTGGACAATCATCAACTCTACCTCTTTTACATTACAAAGAGTAATGGACAAAAGAGATTTTTCAGGAGGTTGGCAACTGCATTACTAATTAAAGGGATACAATATATATTTTAATAGCATTATTGTTTGTGGAAAATCTATATGTACTCCTAAGAAATTTTTAAAATAAAGAAATGCACACCCCCAAAAAAACATAAAACAAATTCATACAACAAAGAGATACTCACTGTTAATATTTAAATACCGGTCATCAAAATATCTCTATACATGTGCACAGAAATATGCCTTCAATTTATAAAATATGATTGCGATATGTATCTTATTTTGCAAAGGTTTTTTAGTTCATCATATTGTACATATTTCTTTGTACTATTGGTTTTAAATTTTGTGTTTTTTAAATTTTGTGTTTTTTAAATTTTGGTTGTTAATGATGATGGAATTTCAAAGATTATTGCTTCATAAATAAGAAAAAAGATTCTTACATGTTTTAATAAAGGAGAAATATAACATTCTATGATTAGGAGATTCCAAATTTATTTATCATTTAAAACATTGCTGGACTTGGTAGAACAAGGTAGAACAAGGTTGGGTCAGAGAAGAGCTTGTCTCATATGATTCACATCCTATAAAAGAGATAAATTTGCAATTGATAAATCACATAGAACAAAGTGAGTGCTACCTTTATATACAGAGCCATCCAACAACCGTTGATGGAGTTTACACTAGTGTCAGGGATAGATTTCAGTGCTGATAGATCCTGCCTTCAAAGAGCCTACAGATGAAGAGGTAGATAGCTGTAAAATAAAAAATTTAAAACAACATGACAGAGGCAGATAGATGTAAAAATAAAAAACTTAAAACAACATGACAGAAAATTGAATCAAGAATCATCTAGGGAGGGGAACCTCAGTGGCTTAGTTGGTTAAGCGTCAGACTTTGACTTGGGTCATGATCTCTTGGATGGTGGGTTTGAATCCCATGTCGGGCCCTGTGCTGACAGTCAAAGGATGGAGCCTGCTTCAGATTCCGTGTCTCCCTCTCTCTGCCCCTCCCCTCTCAAAAATAAATAAACATTAAAAATATCTTCTGGGGGCAGTTGGGATAATAAAATGGTAGATTGGGTGCAGAAGAGCTTTTCAAAACTCAATTTGAAGTTTCCAGCATAGAGGCTCACTGCACGAATGAATAGTACAGATGGAAATAGAATGCATCTTGAAAAAACTTCTGAAGGCTTCAGCTTTGGACTATGTGAGTTTAGGATGCCTAGAGGGGAAAAAAGATGTCTATAGGATTTAAAACTTTATTAAGGCATGGATCACATGTTAACTGTTCTTAACCACAATTTAAAAAAATACAATAAAAGAAAAAGATGCCTTTGAGAATTCAAGGAAGAAATATCCAAGATATATTTAAAAATATAGTTCTAAATTTTAGGAAGGAGTTCAGACCTGTAACTAAAAGATCAGCTTAACTGGAACACATTGATGATGAGGAAGTGTCTAGGGATAAGGCAGATCTAAGTAGGAATCAGATCAAGATTTGGCTGGACTTTATTAGAGGGAAAGTGAGACAAACATAAACAATGTTAGAGAAATCATTTTGACTTCTACCTGAGCAACCAATGGGGCAGAAGACAGAAGGTGGGAAATCAGTTAAAAAACCACCATGTTAATCTGGGTAAAAAATTATTATGGCTAGTGGACTAGGAACAGTGGAAATGGAAAGAAGTGGACTAAGTAAAAAAGGAGTAACAATTTTCTGAAAATAGCCATGGACTTCCCCATGTTCATGTCTTCAATCAGTTGCAAGATTGGGCTCCAGTGAAAATTTTTTCTAAATGGAAATTTGATACTATTTTCAGTATGTTAGCTGCATGCCAGGCTGAGAATATCAACTAAATTGACTTACTCTAGCAGCAGTCACTGCCACCACCAGTTAAGTAGCTTATGTCAAGGCACTGAGAAAGCATGAAAGCAGATGAGTGAGAGGTTCAGGACACACCTAAACCAGGAATCTGAGATGCTCACTTAGGGTGTTTAAATTCGGGGTATTTAAAAAAATGCCACTTAGTTATTGTAAGGTCTTTTGTGTTCAAGTGAATAAATAAAGCTGTACAGAGTACCCTTGTTTCTTTCTGTAGTGCATTCCTATACCACAAGAGAGACACCTAATCTCTGCCTACTTTTGGTAAAGGATACATAAGCCTTGTGGCTGACACACTTTACCACCACATGGCTTAAAGCCAACAAAATATTAAGCAAGTTTCCAACAGATTATTTCAGGATCCCTTGGAAATTGATTAACTGGAAGCATATATTATAGAGTTAATTCTATTGTCAAATGTGGGAAGAGGCAAAAATTGGGAACTGTCAGATAATTACATACTTGGTTTGACTCTAGTAAAAATGTCATTATGGACTTTCTAGATACTTTTCAAAATGTTTTTTTCACTTCCTGGTTCACTTCACCCTTGTATCCTTGTCTTTCTGAATCTTTGGTTTTCTGAATGTCCTTAAGTGCCTCCTTTCTCAATTAGCAATCCACTCTTGCTATTTATCTTTAATTTCTTTTATTTTTTAGAGTTTTTATTTAAATTCTATTAGTTAATATATAGTGTAATATTGACTTCAGGAATAGAATTTAGTAACTTATCACTTACATACAACCCCCAGTGCTCATCATAACAAGTACCCTCCTTAATGACCATCACTCATTTAGCCCACCCCGTACCCTCTTCCCTCCATCAAACCTCAGTTTATCTTTACTTTCAAATTTCAGTTTCCTCAAATATCTAATAGCATTTCACATGTACAGGGGAAATGATTGTTGTAAACCTTTGGGGCCTTTACATAGTATAGGACAACCTTATTTTCTGAAGCAAACACTGAAATAAATCACCTACTAAACAACTTATTTAAAAAATAGACTATTTGGGGGCTCCTGGGTGGCTCAGTCGGTTAAGCATCTGACTTCGGCTCAGGTCATGATCTCACGGTTAGTGGGTTTGAGCCCTGTGTTGGGCTCTGTACTGACACCTAGTTCAGAGCCTGGAGACTGCTTCAGATTCTGTGTCTCCCTCTCTCTCTGCCCCTCCCCCTCTCATGCTCTGTCTCTCTCTGTCTCAAAAATAAATAAACTATATAAAAAAAATTTTTTAGAAGAAACTTTCCTTTAGCGTTTATTTTTGAGAGAGAGAGGAAGACAGAGTGTAAATGGAGGATGGAGAAGGGGCAGGGAGAGTGAGACACAGAATCTGAAACAGACTCTAGGCTCTGAGCTGCCAACACAGAGCCCACCACAGGGCTCGAGCTCACAAACCAGGAAATCGTGACCTGAGCTGAAGTTGGACACTTAATCAACTGAGCCACCCAGGTGCCCCAGAAATAAACTTTCTTAATGCATATGTATACATGTATATTTACACAGGCCACAGACAAATATAGTTGTGTGTTCTGTAATGAAGAAGGAAACAAATCAGAGACTCTGATTACAACATTTTCATCAACCTATCAGTATGAAACCTAGTTTTATGTATATTTCTGTTTCATGATACCTTATTTCATATATACTTCAGTTTATTAGCCTTGAACTCACAGTCAACAGCAATATAACTCATGCCTGAATGAAGCTTATCTAACACACATATTTTCTTCGTAAGACACATCACAGCTTTCCTGTTCTTAGGAACTTTAAATAGTGTTTCAACACCATGTTCAAGGGCCATTTTAAATAGTAAAATCAGCAACCAAATTAAAAACCTCACAAAAATGCAAAAAATGTGACACTCAATAGACTGGAAAAAGAACACTTGTTTATGAGTGTGAGAATTGAAAGGAGAAGGCAGAGTGTCCTCTTGATCTTCAACTGGGAAAAGTGCATGTTGGGCAACTCAAACTTTTCCCTACTCTGAACATGGCTACAAATGGTATAAAAACACTGCTAGTATCAACTTTGGGATTATAAATATATTTATCAACAGATGAGTTACATAACGGAATTTGTAAATAAAGATGTTTGACTACATATGAAGAAACAATGGATAGATGTTAGACATCATACAGCACAGGAGGAAAAGGACAAGGGAACAAGCTTACTTCCTAAAGGAAGTTTTCAGGCTGCAAGGCAGGGAGGGAGAGCCCAAATAGAGATGGGATGCTTTGTTAAGTTGAGGAGACAGACATAGTTCAGGGAAGCTGATGCAGCTAGAAATTATGAGACAGAATACTAGAAAACAGGGACAATGTATGCACACGCATATACACACACATGCACATATACACACACAGTTACAAACACTGGCTAAGGAATCCTCTGTGTCTTTGCATACTGACTTTAAGTCGATGTCTGGAATCACCCTAAGTTCAGGAAGAACATCCAGAAAGTATTCATACAAACTATTTTTAGAGCTAACACAAGTATAGGGAAAATTTATGTTTCTTTGGCCAAAGTTAAGAAACATCATAATATGTGTAGCATTAGAAAGATTCCTCAAAAGAGTGTGGCCATTGTAGTGAGAAAAGTTAGTCCAAGAGTATGATTATGTATATGCCATACCCAAATTAATAAGAAAGTCTTAACAGAATTGAAATAATCTGTAAGTAACTGCTAGTACAAATTTCACTATTTCTTAATGGAATGAAATAAAATCTAGTGCTAAACATATAAATTTACTATATCTGTTAATTAGTAGAAATTTACCAGAAAAACAAAGAAGCATGAACATACTTATAAAAGGAGGGAAAGTAATAAATAGTAACATATATAAAAAGAAGAGTATAATTACAGGACATGAAAGCAACCCATGTATCTATTCAGAGATGAATAGATAAAGAAGATGTGATTGATATAGATATAGATATGTATATAATGGAATATTACTCAGCCATAAAAAAGAAAGAAGTCTTACCATTCATAAATACATGGATGGACCTACAGAGTATGATGCCAAGTGAAATAACTCACTTAAAAAAAACAAATATACAATTCATTCATATGTGGAATTTAAGAAACAAAACAAAGCAAAAACAACAAAAAAGAAAACAAACAAACAAAGAAAAAACAGACTTTTAAATACAGAAATTAAACTAGTGGGTGCCAGAGGGCAGGTAAGTAGGAGGATGGGTGAAAGGTATTAAGAATATACTTCTCTTGAGGAACACTGTCAAAGGTATTAAACTGTTGAATCATATTGTATACCTGAAACTAATATAACACTGCATGTTAACTAATAAAATATTAAAATAAATAGTTATTAGAATTATAACTATGCTTAAGGATATAAAGGAAAACATAAGTATAAGAAAGAAATGGAAGGCATAAAAATGATTCAAATAGAAATTTCAGAAATGAAAAATTTTAAATCCAATAGACTCATAAGAGAAGTAGAAAAATAATAGAGCTTTCAATGCCTCTTCGTCAGTAATTGATAGACAAGCAGACAAAAATTCCTGTAGGGAATATAGCCCTGTAACTATTTTAAAAATTTAATTCATTGTTCAAAATATTCCACAAAAAAATTCCAAGCTGAGGTAGCTTAACTAGTGAGGTCTATGAAATATTTAATAAAAAATATACTAAGTCTATAGACATTCCCTCAGAATACAGAACTAGAGGAAACACCTCCAAATTTGTTTAATGAGGCCAGCATTACTTTACTATGAAAACCAGAAAAAAAGACATAATAAGAAAACTATAGACACAAATATAAAAACATGTAACAAAATATTGGCAAATAAAAATAAACAATATATAAAACATTTCAGCATGACTGAAATGAAGATTATACCAGGAATACCAAATTGGTTTAATATTCAAAAATAAAATAATTAAATTACCACAATAATAGAATTTTTGAAATACCATGTGATTATCTCATTAGGTCTACCAAAGCATTTGTGAAAATATCAACACATTTTATTTTCATCATAAAACCTCATAGCAAAATATGAATAGAAGGGAATGTCTTCAAACTGAAAAAGGACATAAACAGAACATCTTCAGTTAACACCTTAACAGTGAAATACTGACTGCTTTGACCCCTGAAGACTCGATAATGAGGTAAAAGTGTCTTTTCCATCTGCTCCACTCATATTTTTACTGGGGGACCCAGAGGGTAAAATAAAGTGATGAACAACAGCAACAAAAAAATATGGATAGAAAGGGAAGAAATAAAACTTCCCTATATGCAAACTACATTATTGTCTAATTAGAAAAGCATAAGGAATCTATAAACCAATGATTGTGAGGTTAGCAAAGTCAACAGTAACAAAAATCAATTTATTTCCATATATCAGACAAAATTGAGGTAAATGAACCATACTATTTATAATGACATCAAAAATTAAAAGCTTAGAGATGGCTTTAACAAAATTTATGTAAGATGTATATATATTTCATATAGAGGAATGTAGAAAACTACAAAACATTCCTGACAGGAATTAAAGGCCTATTTAAATAGAGGGATATAACACACTAATAGAACAGAGCACTCAATATTACTAAAATGCCAAAGCTTCCCAAAATTGATCCATAGATTCAATACAATCACAATTAGGGAATATGGCAAGGCGATTTAATATTTTTACTGAAATTCACTGAACCTAGAATAGCCAGAAAAAAAAGAAAGAGGGAGAACAAATTTGGAGACTTCCAGTGCCTGCTATCAAAACTTACTAGAAATAGATGAGTCAGAACAAGACAAATACCAATATGATTTCACTCATACGTGGAATTTAAGAAAAAAAATGAACAAAACAAAAATGAAAGAACCCAGAAACAGGCTCTTAACTATAGAGAACAAATTGACGGTTACTAGAGGGAAGGTGGAAGCATGGGTTAAAGAGGTGATGGAGATTGAGGAGGGCACTTGTCATGATAAGCGCCGGGTTATGTATGGAGGTGTTGAATCACTATACTGTACACCTGAAACTAATATTACACTGTGTATTAACTAAATGGAACTAAAGAAACCTTACTAGAACGCTACAATAACCAAGACAGTGCAATACTAATTTAAAGATGAAAAAAATAAATGCATGGAGCAATATAAAGTCCAAAAATAGACCCACACTGATATAACTACTTGTTTTTTGATACGGGCATTAAAGCACTTCAAACGTGAGAGAAAAATCTTTCAATAAATAATGACAAAGCAACTGGATATGCATATCAAAAAGGGAAGAATCTCTAATATCACCTTACATCATATAAGAAAATTAAATACAGAATTATTTTAAACCTAAATATAAGAGCTGAAGCTGTATAAAAAATAGAACACCTTTGAAACTTTGAGTTAGGCAAAAATCTCTAACGACACAAAGAGCTGGAACTATGTGAGAAATATTCATAAAAATGGATAAAACTAAAATTTAGTATATTATATATAAAGTTATATATTTATTTAAAATGTATGATTACTTTATATAAATTCCTTTTTTCCTTACATACTTTATTGTCAAGTTGATTTCCATATAACACCCAGTGCTCATCCCAAGTGTCCTCCTCCATGCTCATCACCCCCCTTCTCCTCTCCCCCATCTCCATCAGCCCTCAGTTTGTTCTCTGTATTCAAGAGTCTCTTATAGTTTGCCTTCTTTCCTCTCCCCAACTGTTTTTCTCCTTCTCCTCCCCCATGGTCCTCTGTTAAGTTTCTCCTGATCCACTTATAAGTAAAACATATGGTATCTGTCCTTCTCTGCCTAACTTATTTTGCTTAGCATAATACCCTCGAGTTCCATCCATGTTGTTACATGGCCAGATTTCATTCTTTCTCATTGTCATGTAGTATTCCATTGTATAGATAAGCCACATCCTCTCTGACCCATTCGTCAGTTGATGGACACTTAGGCTCTTTCCATGATTTGGCTATTGTTGAAAGTACTGCTATGAACATTGGGGTACATGTGCTCCTATGCATCAGCACTCCTGTATCCCTTGGGTAAATTCCTAGCAGTGCTATTGCTGAGTCATAGGGGAGTTCTATTGTTAATTTTTTGAGGAACTTCTACACTGTTTTCCAGAGGGGCTGCACCAGTTTACATTCCCACCAACAGTGTTGGAGGGTGCCCATTTATCATATCCTCACCAGCATCTACAGTCTCCTGATTTGTTCATTTTAGCCACTCTGACCGGCGTGAGCTGGTATCTCAGTGTGGTTTAGATTTGTATTTCCCTGATGATGAGGGATGCGGAGCATTGTTTCATGTGTCTGTTAGCCATCTGGATGTCCTCTTTGGGAAAGTGTCTTTTCATGTCTTCTGCCCATTTCTTCACTGGATTTTTTGTTTTTTGGGTATAGAGTTTGGTGAGTTCCTTGTAGATTTTGGATACTAGCCCTTTATCTGATATGTCATAGGCAACTATCTTTTCCCATTCCATCAGTTGCCTATTCGTTTTATTGTTTCCTTTGCCGTGGAGAAGCTTTTAATCTTGATAAGGTCCCAGTAGCTCATTTTTGCTCTTGATTCCTTTGCCTTTGGAGATGTGTCAAGTAAGAAATTGCTGTGGTTGAGAAAACAAACTCAAGGAGGTTGTTTCCTGCTTTTTCCTCTAGGGTTTTGATGGTTTCCTGTCTCACATTGAGGTCCTTCATCCATTTTGAGTTTATTTTTGTGTATGGTGTAAGAAAGTGATCTAGTTTCATTCTTTTGCACATTGCTGTCCAGTTCTCCCAGTGCCAACTGTTACAGAAGGTGTCTTTTTTTCCATTGGATACTCTTTTGTGCTTTGTCAAAGATTAATTGGCCATATATTTCTGGGTCCAATTCTGGATTCTCTGTTCTATTCCATTGGTCTACATGTCTGCTTTTGTGCCAATACCATAGTGTCTTGATGATTACAGCTTTGTAGGAGAGACTAAAGTCTGGGATGGTGATGCCTCCCGTTTTGGTTTTCTCCTTCAATATTACTTTGGCTATTTGGGGTCTTTTGTGGTTCCATACAAATTTTAGGATAGCTTATTCTAGCTTTGAGAAGAATGTTGGTGCAATTTTGATTGGGATTGCAATGAATGTGTAGATTACTTTGGGTAGTATTGACATTTTAATAAATTTGTTCTTCCAATATATGAGCATGAAATGTTTTTCCATTTCTTTGTGTCTTCCTCAATTTTCTTCATAAGTTTTCTATAGTTTTCATCATACAGATCTTTTACATTTTTGGTTAGGTTTATTCCTAGGTATTTTATGGTTTTTGTGCAATTGTGATTGGGATCATTTTCTTGATTTCTATTTCTGTTATGTCATTATTGGTGTATAAAAATACAACTGATTTCTGATCAGAGAACACGAGATGCTGGCGAGGCTGTGGAGAAACGGACACCCTCCTACACTGTTGGTGGGAATGTAAACTGGTACAGCCCCTCTGGAAAACAGTGTGGAGGTTCCTCAGGAAACTAACAATAGAACTCCCCTATGACCCAGCAATAGCACTGCTAGGAATTTACCCAAGGGATACAGACATGCTGATGCATAGGAGCACATATACCCCAATGTTCATAGCAGCACTCTCCACAATAGCTAAAACATGGAAAGAGCCTAAGTGTCCATCACCAGATGAATGGATCAAGAAGATGTGGTTTGTCTATACCATGGAATACTACATGGCAATGAGAAACAATGAAATCTGGCCATGTGTAGCAACATGGATGGACCTCGAGGGAGTTATGCTGAGCGAAATAAGTCAGGCAGAGAAGGACAAATATCATACGTGTGCACGTATAGGAGGATTAGGAGGAACTTAACAGAGGACCAAGGGGGAGAAGAAGGGGGGAAATGGTGGGGGAAAGGGAGAGAGGCAAACCATGAGAGACTCTTGAATGCTGACAAAAACTGAAGACTGATGGATGTGGGGGGGAGGAGGGATGGGCATGGAGGAGGACACTTGTGGGGATGAGCACTGGGTGTTATGTGGAAACTAATTTGACAATAAACTATTTGTAAAAAAAAAATACAACTGATTTCTGTATGATGATTTTTAACCCTGCAACTTTGCTGAATTCATGGATTAGTTCTAGTAGGCTTCTGGTGGAGAGTGTCGGGTTTTCCATGTAGAGTATAATATCATCTGCAAAAAGAGAAATTCGACTTTATCTTGGCCAATTCTTGATGTCTTTTATTTCCTTTTGTTGCCTGATTGATGATGCTAGGACTTCCAACACTATATTAAACAACGCTGGTGAGAGTGGACATCCCTGTCATGTTCCTGATCTCAGAGGGAAAGCTCTCAGTTTTTCCCCATTGAGGTTGATATTAGCTGAGGGCTTATCATAAATAGCTTTTATGATGTTTAAATATGTTCCTTGTAGCCCGACTTTCTCGAGGGTCTTTAATAAGAAAGGATGTTGAATTTTGTCAGACCCTTTTTCTGGATCTATCGACAGGATCATATAATTTTTATCTTTTCTTTTGTTGATGTGATGTATCACATTGACTGATTTGCAAATATTGAACCAGTCCTGCAACCCAGGAATGAATCCAACTTGATCATAGTGGATAATTCTTTTTATATGCTGTTGAATTCAATTTGCAAGTATCCTGTTGAGGATTTTTGCATTCGTATTCATCAAGGATATTGGCCTATAGTTCTCTTTTTTTGTTGGGCCTGTCTGGTTTTGGAATCAAAGTCATGCTGGCTTTGTAGAATGAGTCTAGAAGTTTTCCTTCCATTTCTATTTTTTGGAGTAACTTGAGACAAATGGGTATTAACTCTGATTTAAATGTCTGGTAGAATTCCCCAGGGAAGCCATCTGGCCCAGGGCTTTTATTTGTTGGGAGATTTTTGATAACTGATTCAATTTCTTCACTAGTTATGGGTCTGTTCAGGTTTTGTATCTCTTCCCGTTAGTATTTTGGTAGTGCGTGTGTGTTTAGGAATTTGTCCATTTCTTCTAGGTTGTCCAGTTTGTTGGCATAAAATTTTTCATACTATTCCCTGATCATTGCTTGTATTTCTGAAGGATTGATTGTAATAAATCCATTTTCACTCGTGATTTTGTCTATTTCGGTGCTCTCCCTTTTCTTTTTCAGAAGCCTGGCTAGTGGTTTGTCAATTTTGTTTATGTTTTCAAAAAACCAACTCTTGGTTTCATGGATCTGTTCAACCATTTTTTGGATTCTATAATGTTTATTTCTGCCCTGATCTTTATTATTTATCTTCTGCTCCATTTGAGGTGCTCTTGCTGCTCTTTGTCTCATTCCTTTATGTGCACTGTTAGGTTTTGTATTTGTGTTTTTTCTAGTTTCTTGAAGTAGGCCTGGATTGCAATGTACTTTCTTCTTAGGACTGCCTTTGCTATATCCCAAAGAGCTGTGATTGTTGTATTTTCATTTTCAATTGTTTCCAGATATTTGTTAATGTCTTCTGTAATTGCCTGATTAGCCCATTCATTCTTTAGTAGGGTGTTCTTTAACCTCCATGTTTTTGGAGCTTTTCCAGACGTTTTCCTGTGATTGACCTCAAGTTTCATAGCACTGTGATCTGAAAGTGTGCATGGTATGGTCTCAATTCTTTCATATTTATTGAGGGCTGCTTTATGACCCAGTATGTGATCTATCTTGGAGAATGTGCCATGTGGACTTGAGAAGAAAGTGAATTCCATAACCTCAGCATATAGGGTTTTAAATATATCTCTCAGGTCCATCTGGTCCTATGTGTCATTCAGGTCTATTGTTTTTCAGTGAATTTCTGTCTAGTTGATCTATCCATTGCTGTAAGTGGAGTATTAAAGTCCCCTGCTATCAGCACATTCTTATCAATAAAATAGCTTCTGTTTGTGATTAATTGTTTTAAGTATTTGGGTGCTTCCAAATTCGGTATGTAGACATTTGTAATTGTTATCTCTTCCTAATGGATAGACCCTGTAATTATTATATGTAATATAATTTCCTGATGCCCTTCTTCATCCCTTGTTACTGTCTTTATTTTAAAATACAGTTTGTCTGATATAAGTATGGCTACTCCGGTTTTATTTTTACTTCCTGTAGCATGATAGATATTTCTCCATCCCCTTACTTTCAATCTGAAGGTGTTCTCAGATCTATAAAATGAGTCTCTTGTAGACAGCAAACTGAAGGATTTTGGTTTTTTATACATTTTGCTACCCTATGTCTTTTGACTGGAGCATTTAGTCCCTTTACATTCAGTGCTATTGTTGAAAAATATGGGTTTAGAGTCATTATGTCCTCTGTAGGATTCATGCTTGTGGTGATGTCTCTGGTACCTTGTGTTTCTTGCAACATTTCCCTCATAGAGTCCCCCTTAGGATTTCTTGCAGACCTGGTTTAGTGGTGATGAATTGCTTCAATATTTAATTTGGGAAAATATTTATCTCTCCTTCTATTCTGAATGACAAGCTTGCTGGATAGAGGATTTTTAGCTGCATATTTTTTCTGTTCATCACATTGAAGATTTCCTGTCATTCCTTTCTGGCCTGCCAAGCTTCAGTAGATAGGTCTGTAACTACTCTGATAAGTCTCCCTTTGTATGTCAGGGCCCTTTTATCCCTAGCTGCTTTCAGAATTCTCTTTGTCCTTATATTTTGTCAGTTTCACTATAATATGTCATGCAGAAGATTGATTCAAGTTACATCTGAGGGGAGCTTTCTGTGCCTCTTGGATTTCAATGTCTGTTTCCTTCCCCAGACTGTGGAAGTTCTCAGCTATAATATGTTCAAGTATCCCTTCAGTGCTTTTTTTTCTCTGTTCCTCTCCTGGAATTCCTATGATACAGATATTGTTCTGATAGTATCACTCAGTTCTCGTGCTCTCCCTTCATGTTCCTGGATTGGTTTATCTGTCTTTTTCTCAGCTTCCTCTTTTTCTATAATTGTGTCTTCTAATTCACCTATTCTCCTCTCTGCCTCTTCAATTCATGCATTGGTTGCTTCCATTTTGTTATGCACCTCATTTATAGCATTTTTTAATTCATCACAACTATTTTTAAGCTCCATAGTCTTTGTAGCAATAGCTCTCTGATGTCTCCCATGCTGTTTTCAAGCCCAGCAATTAATTTTATAACTATTGTTCTAAATTCTTGATCAGTTATTTTGCTCATATCTGTTTTGAGCAATTCTTTAGCTGTCATTTCTTCCTAGAATTTCTTTAGAGGAGAGTTCTTCCGTTTCGTCATTTTGGCTAGCTTTCTGCCTCTTGTCAGTTTTAAAAGCTTGTTATGTGCTCTTGCACCTGTGAATACTGTTATCTTAAAGGAGGCTTATTGACTGTCCAAGACCTGTCCACTCAGGTAGTGTTCCTTTCATGATATCTTTTGGGATCTCTTACTGAGACTTTTGTTATTTTACTTCCCTACTCATTGTGATATTTGGGACTCTCCTCCCTGTGTACTTTGGCTTGTTTCTTGAGATAGCCTTATGAGGCTGTCTTTTTAGTGGACTCCATCTCTTTTCCTCCCAGCCTCTGGAGGTTCAGTTTTTTGGCTTCAGCCCTTATTTGTTTGAAAGACGCTGATGGGAGATAGTGAACTCCCTACTTCTCTGCCATCTTGCTGCCCTCCCTCTAAATTCATTTAGTTCAATAAAATTAAAACCAGTTGTACTGCAGTAGACAATTTTAAAAAATTAAAATGTCAGGCAAGGATTTGGAGAAAATATTTTCAAAATATACATCAGATTATGAACTGTATCTATTTTACCACTTGTTTATATAACACTTGTTAAAACAGTAGGGAGGACTTTATTCAGGTCTATTTCAAATGCTGTTGGACTATTACAGCTGAGAGAGATCTGAAAATAGCTTACAAAGGGATATTAAGTGTCGGATATTCTTGCTAAACTGTACAAGATTCTTGCTGAAGGCAGACTTATGGCATAGATTTCAAGAATGGAGGATGAGGAATTTGACTAGCTCTCTAGTGTGATCAGATATCAAAGATACAGAATTCTTTGTCAACTAACTTACCAACATTCTTACCACAACTGAACTAGGAAGGCTGAAGATAGGGCCCATGGATAAGGCCTAATTAAAAAGAGGGAGTGTCATGGCAGAGGAGGTAAGACACGAGGAAGCTTCAGGCGTGATAGAGGCTGCATGTCCAGTTATATTGAGGTCCCATCAGGCTGCATAGATGCTGCCTTGCCACCTCCTCTATTACACGATCAGCCCAAGACCAAGAGTACACTCTGCCTTCCTCTTTCATTCTCACACTCATAAGCAAGTTTTCTTTCTCAGAATATCGAGTGTCACATAGTTTGCATTTTGTGGGTTTTTCTTTTTGGTGGTGATTTTACTGTCTAAAATGGCCCTTGAACACGGTGTTGAAACACCATCTAAAGGCCTGAGCCCCCTTCATCCTCCCTCCCTCCTCACCCTGACCAGGCTTTGCACTGCTGCCCAGCCACCCCGAACTCTGGGTAAGTGTTCTCTCAGGTGTCTGGACACATGAGCCCTGTTGAAGGCCACTCTTCTGAGGCGACAGCTAGAGGGAGTGCAGGAGATTGTGGGCGTCTTTTGCAGGAGCAGGGGAGACCATTTAGAGGTCATTTCTGATTTTGACATGACTTTGACCACATTTGTGTATAATGGAAAGTGACGCCTTCCCATCTTACGACATTCTAGATCACAGCAAAATCATCAGTGAGCAATCCTGGAAGGAGCTCAAGGCACACCCTCCCCACTATTACATGGTTGAGACTGGCCTATGTTGGACCATCAAAGAAAAGTTGCCTCATATGGGTGGAATGGTGGACCAAAGCGCAAGATCTCGTGCCAGCAGAAGACTTAGAAGTTTCAGATCACCCAGGTGTTTACAGTCCAATGCAGTGCTTAAGGAGGGATACAAGGCTTTCTTCAACACCCTTTACCAAAACTACATTCCCTCCACCCCTTTTTTTTCGGCAGGCATTGGTGATACCCTGGAGAAGATTATCCAACAAATAAAGGTGTTCTGCCCCAACATCCACATTGTGTCTAACTACATGGACTTTGACTAAGACGGTTTTGGACAGGTATACAATGGGCCAGGTCAAACACATATACAAGAACAGCTCCGTTTGTAAGAACTCCGGGTGCTTCCAGCAGCTTTCACACAAAACCATCATCCACCTGTTGGAGGACTCCATGGATGATCTCACTATGGCTGATAAAGTTATTAATGTGGAGAGCATTCATTCTCAAGATTGGTTTCTTACATGACAAGGTGGAAGAGCAGTGGGAGTGCTCCATGGACTACTATAACATTATATAGGAGAAGGGCAAGATGCTAGACGTGGTCTGCTACAGCACATCCCGAACAGTGGGAACTGGTTGGAAAGTGTGCAGGTGTGGGGCAGGTGTGGGGCCTGGAGCTACAGGTTGCAGAGAAAAGGAAGCATCACCTAGAGGCCACCCTGCTGGGAATGTTTTTCCTCCCCATGGGTACAGAGAAGACTCCAGGGTGATGTAGCTGCTGAGACCATGCCCTGCCCTCCTCCTTTCCCAGTGTCTTCTATTGTGTTCTCGGGAGGCTTCCAGGAGGCCCTGCAAGGTGGAAGGAGCAATGAGTTTGAACATAGGATCTAGAGGGTGTTCACACTCTAGGGATCAACTGGTCTAGGGATTCTTTTTTCCCCAAATTTCTAAACATGGGAAACTGTTCTTCAAACAAAGCTAATATGTGAAACAGATCAAAATTAAAAAGAAAAACAAAAACAAAAAACAAAAAGGGGTCTAGAAGAATCTATCTGAAGTTTGGTCAAAGAGAATGTTGGTCAATAATTACAACTCAATGTTAAGAAGACAACTAGATTCTTAAAAAGAAATATTTGAATGAAAACTTAACCAAAGAAGGTAAAAAATGGCAAATAATATAAAAATACATTCAACATTTTTATTCCTTAAAAGTGCAAATTAAAACAACAAAAGATACTAATTTATGCATAGAGGGGTTTAAATTAAAGCATTGACTTAGATGTGGAACAACTGAACTCTTGTACTTTGCTGTTGGAAGTGCAGAATAACTACTTTGTAAAGTATTTTGATACTTTCTAAAAAAATTATATAAGTAATTACTCTATGACACAGAAATCTCATGCCTACAAGTTTACCAATAGAAATGAAACATAGATCTACACAACACATTTACATCAATATTTAAAATACCTTTATTAGCCAAACCCCAAAACAACGAAAATGCTCACTGACTGGTGAATGGATAAATATATTGTGGTATATCCACAGACTGGAGTACTCTACAACAATAAAAAGAAATGAACTTGTTTGATGACAGTTCTCCATCAAAAGGTTTTTACACTTCCGCTGGCAACTTTTCCCCAGATTGTCATTTAGAGGATGTTTGTATGAAAAAATCTTGGGAGAACAGAGTCAGTGTCTGTATTGTGGTGCTTTTTCCTGACTATCATAATAAAGATAATGTCTTCCTCCAGAGTTAAAACTAGGCAAGCTTGCTAGCAGATTTGCTGGAAGATTCATAAGCTCACCAGTCTCCTCCAGTGACACAGAGGACTTAGATGTGAAAGAGAACATGAGGAAGCTCAAGCTTCCTGCTGTGCATGAATAATAAAATCTCTGACTCAGCAATCTAGTGTCTTCTGTTACAATCTGTAAGACTGTGGCACACTTACTTGTTAGCCTGCAAGCATAGTAAAATTCCAAACTATTTACAGTTCTTCGCAAACTACTGGTAAGTGCAACTGCATGGATGAATTTCAAAAACATTATTAGTATGCTGAGTGATAAAAGCCACATAAAAGATTATATACTGGAAATTCTAAATAAGAGAAAATTATAGTGATGCATAGCATATCAGTGGTTACCCAGGGCTAGGGTTAAGCACAAGAACTGGCTACAAAAGGACTGGTAAAAATTTTGGGGGCAGGTATGATGGAAATATTATATACCTTGATTGCGGTGATTGTATAGCTGTACATTTTTAAATAAAAAATCATAAGTTATATATTTAAAATAGTGAATTTTATTATACTTAGTTTTTACTTTCATAAATTTGATAAAAATATTAACAAAAATAAAGCTAGGTATACCTATACTTTCAAAATTCTGAATTAACTTTTAGCAATTCTATGTTTTTTTAATTTCTTCAAATACTGATTAATCAAACTCAACAAAACTGTTAGATAACTTAAAGAAGGTAAAATATATTATCTATATCTATATCTATATCTATACCTATATCTATATCTATCTATCTATCTATCTATCTATCTATCTATCTATCTATCTATCTATATGAGGCCTCTATTTTGCAGACATCTGTCTGTCTTACGTATATGCTCTACATTGAACTAGTTTTACTCTAGAAATTTAATTCCAGGCACATCTTGGGCAAAAGGAAATTTCAACCTCTGTCATTTTGGGGATCCCTTTGTAGTCTTACAACATGTTTTTGAAAATCGAGGTGTACAAAGCAGAACAAAACATATACAAAGGACCTTTTGATCCCTGGGCCACAGTGATCACTTCTACTGTCCCCATGTCCAAGCCTGCAGGACTCAGTGAAGTCTAATACTTCTGCTGTTCCTGTGTGATAATGGTCACTGGAACTGTTGCTGAGGCTGAGTCTGGGTACCTTGACACTGCCTTTTTCAGATGCTTCATGCAGCCACTGCCCTGAGGACCTGACCATAAATGTGGTGTGACATGGAAACACAGGTTTCCAAAACTTGAGGAACTTACAGACATCTGAACTCATCCTAACCTTGGGAAATGTCACTTCTCTTTCCTGCTATCACCTCCCCTCCCTCAAAAGCACTCTCTCTTTGCCATTCTTTTACACTTTACATACTTTTCTATGCTTTCACAATAAGATGAGAGATTATCTGAAATAAACCTTTCTATGCCCTACAAATATATAAAAAGCAAAGGAATAGATTTCTCTGAAATCTTCTCAACACAGAATTTAATTTTTAAGTATTCCTGAGAGGAAAAATCTTTTTTCCCCTATAAAGTATATATTTTAGTTGAATAAATTATTTTGATTTTGTAACATTGTAAAGCCAAGTATGCAGAGATTAGTAGGTTCTTGAAAAATTAAAAGTATTTTAAGATGTATTTGGTTAACAGAATAACCTGGGTTTCCCTCACAACCTTGATATTTGCTTCATTCTTCACAAACCACTGCTCTTAAATTGCATGCTGTCCATAATGGACACAGATATAATGGACAGTTGGTCACAGCAGACAAAAACAGATTTGCCCAAACAACTTAGTACATTCAAGACATTCTTCTCTATTTATGACAAATAGAAACTCTGGCTGCATTTGACTGGGTCTGAATTTCTCCATATATTGCTATTGGTTTAAAAATATATATATATGTATATATATATTTAAGGACAGCTACAGCAATAGTAATGCAATATAATTTGATTTCACATAGTACTCTTAGGAACTAAATTATAGTAATTCTACTTTAATTTGTGGGATACCAGAAAGTTATGTGCAACTTTCCAAGTTAAACCAATAGGCCAGATCCTGCCACAATATCTTGACTTCTCTCAAGAGAATGCAAACTCTTCAGCACATGACTCCTCTTTGGAGTAGCACTTATGAGACATGTCAGATTCTAGAAATGGAGTAAAATCAGAAGGAAATCTAGGCTATGACTGGATAACATTGGTTTACACACAGGTCACATAAAAATGGCAATATGGTATCCTTGAATGTGGATGAGTGGAGCATTGGGAAAGCTGAACACTACAGCTGGCCCACCCACCAGCTAGTTGTCAACTTTGTGCCAATTTTGCATTTTTCTTGACCTTATTTTTCTCATCTGTAGAAGTAGAGGGTTAGAATGAATAATATCTAAGTTTCCTCTCATGTGAAAATTCTAAGGTAAAAAAATGATTATACAAGCCAACCACCATTCTCACATTTTACATATATGAACTCAGTCCTCAGAACCATACTGTGAAGTAGGAGTTATTATTATTACCATTTTACAGATAAACAGAAGTATTATAATGACACTTCCAGCTAAGAAGCCTGACAGATATGTGAACACTTTATTTGCATTATCTTGGAGTCTTCCTGTATCCCTCCTGCCCATCTCTGTCTCAGTCTCATCCCACTTTGTCACTCTTTCCATACAACCCTAAGAGTTATCTCTTGGATCATTAAAACTGGGACGGATACAGGGGCACCTGGGTGGCTCAGTCAGTTAAGCATCCGACTTCAGCTCAGGTCATGATCTCACAGTTAGTGGGTTTGAGCCCCATGTTGGGCTCTGTACTGACAGCTAGGTCAGAGCCTAGAGACTGTTTCAGATTCTGTGTCTCCCTCTCTCTGCCCCTCCCCTGTTCATGCTGTCTCTCTCTCAGAAATAACAAAAGATTTTTAAAAATTGGATGGATACATACTTGGACAAAGTGACAGAAATTCAGAAGACAGATGAAGGTCATAGGTGGAGATTTTAAGTTTTTAAAAAAATGTTTATTTATTTTTGAGAGAGAAAGACAGAGCAGGAGAGGGGGAGGGGCAGAGAGAGAGAGAGTCTGAAGCAAGCTCCAGGCTCTGAGCTGTCAGCACAGAGCCTGATGTAGGTCTCAAACTCATGTACCATGAGATCATGACCTCAGTGGAGTTAGTCGGTTAAGCAATTGAGCCACCCAGGTGCCCCAGTAGATAGAGATTTTAGACTTCTAAATTTCTAGGAGGATTCCAAAACCTAACTGTGGATAAACTCTACCATAAAGATCATACACATAAGAGGAGAAGAGATATGAGGTAGGGCACACCAACAATAAGTCAATGGACAAACGGAAGGCTTGGAGGTGGTGATATTCCTCACTGGTATCTTTTTTCCTTCCACTCCCAGAATGAGGATGGTATTTCGATGCCTAATGGGAGTCAGGCTCAGTCACATGTCTAGCTTTGGGCAATGAAATGTGATATAAATGAAATGACAGAAGCTTTACTGGCCGGTTTGGTTTTTGCTGGGCTTACTTTTCCCTCTGCCACTGTGACCTGCATGCTTCAGAGAGACTTCCCTGACTGCTAGACTACCAGAAGAGAATGAGACAACAAAATGATTATTTAACCTAACTGAGAAATCACTTTGTTCTCTTCAATACTGAGATATGAATGTACTGGGTAGAATAAGAATGAGGGCCCAGAAAGGTAAAGGCTAAACAAATGGAGAATTATGTCACCAAATTCACATTTGAAAGCATGGGGAGCAAAGTCAAGGGTTCAAATTTAAAAAGAGATGGAGTTAGAGAAGACAATTGTACACTCTTTTGATCTTATTAAGAGCATTTTCAGTGGAAGAGTGGGGGCTAAGTCAGACTACAGTGGTTGGTATCAGTGCAAACACAGAAATTAAACTAGTAATGCAGAGAACTTTTTAAAAATTTAAGGGATAAAAGATACAAGGTTACATAGGAAGATAAGGAGAGTTGGGGAACACTGGAGCAATTCATGTTTATGGGAGGTAACAGACAGTCCATATTTACTGGGCAAGCATCATAAGGAGCTGGGATTTTATCTTGACACAGAGTGACTTGGTGACATCAATGTGTAGTGCACAATGATTTTTTTCTAAGCACAAGCATCTTTTATAATTTATAATTTGTAATGGGCTTACCTCTAGATACACTTGTGTACAGATACATGAGTCTACGTAGTAATAAATATGATGTCTAAATACTCATTTTTCTTTGATATCTGAATCAAAATGGAATCTAAGAGGATCTTAAGTTATAGGCCAGTACCTAGCATGGAGCTTGAATCCACACTCCACCACTTAGTATCTGTATGCCACTAGTGGAGTTACTTAACCTCTTTCTACTTCTGTTTATTTATTACTCAACCTTAACTCATTGACAAGACACAATATATAATCATTATTAACATATACTCAGAAATTTTCCATAAGGAAATCTATATTTCTTTTTAAATTTTTTATGTTTATTTATTTGAGGCAGAGAAAGAGAGAGAGAGAGAGAGAGGGAGGGGGGAGAGAGAGAGAGAGAGAGAGAGAGAGAGAGAGAGAGAGAGAGAGAGACATGAGCATGGGAGCAGCAGAGAGAAATTGGGAGACACAGAATCCAAAACCTGAAAATGGTGGGCAGGGAGGGGGGGCTCTAGCCCACTAAACTTGAGATCATCACCTCAGCCAAAGTCAGATGCTTAATCAGCTAAGCCACCCAGGAGCCAAAAAAATCTATATTTCTTAAAATCATTTGTTCATTGGTAGAAGGTAGAAGACAGAAAAGGAAACTTGCTGAAAATGCAAGTCATACAGGACGAAGGCTATGCAATCAGTGCTGAAGTCTCCCAACTATGATCACACTTAGAATGCTGGGAAAATGCATGTGGAGGGAATTGAATGGGTTTTTAAAATTCTAGAATAGAAACCCAGAGGGAAAATGATGAAAAAATATTGCTCTTATAAAAATTATGCAAACATTTTGTAAAGATTATAGATTAAATCCCAACAGTAACAATTTCTCTTTTTTAAATTTTTATCCATTTTTTGAGAGAGAGAGAGAGACAGAGACAGAGTATGAATTGGGGAGGGGCAGAGTGAGAGAGAGACATGGAATCCAAAGTGAGCTCCAGGCTCTGAGTAGTCAGCACATCTGACCTTGAGCCTGAGGTGGGGCTCGAACTCATGAACCATGACCTGAGCCAAAGTCCCCGCTTAACAGACTGAGCCACCAAGATGCCTGATAGTAACAATTTCTATATTCAATGTCATATTTCTTCTTTTTCCTAAAAAATGTTATATGACTAATTTAAAATATGTATGAATTTAAGGCAATTTTAACTTGAGGTGAGCACTTCAATTATTTAAAAATTTGAAAGTAAAGATGGTGGAGCAACATCTATTTAAGTTGGTCAAATTTATTTGATTTTAGGGGAGTAATTAGCTAGGTTTATCTAACTGCTGAGGACAGAAAATGAATCTTAAATTATTTTTTTGCCTTGGCTCAAAGATTATTATAATTCTTGACTTTAATAAGACTCCAACATTAGAGGAATATTTTTGACACTGCACTACTGATAGAACCATCAGAATAGTTTTAATTGGAAAGTACCTTAGAATTCATTCTGTCTCTTGCATATAGAGACATTAAGGCTCAGAAATAGTAAATGACTTTCCCAGAGTCCTACTTCATAGAAAAAGATCAATTATTAGTATTAAATGTGAAATAAATGACTATAAATAGTTTTAATATTATGGTCTCATTATTGTTTAATTACACCTTAAGTGAAGCTATGCTTATAGCCCAGTTTTCATTTCCAATCATAGCTTTCTCATTTCTACTCTTGTCTCATACAGAAAGAACACCTTAACTCTATGAGTTGATTAAGATTCACATTAATGACAATATCTTTTTTGTTCTATGATTTTATCTCCTTTCTTCAGACAAATGTTTTTCATGAATATCACAGGATGCTCTGCACATCTGATGCATTGAGAAGGCTACGTGTATTTCATCCTATTTACATGATATCATTATTAACACATGATTATTTTAAGGAAAGAAGCAGAGCATGAATTACAGAACAATAACTAAACACAAAGATAACTAACCCTATTCACTAGTGAAAAAAACCATAGAAGTAGAGTGTGTGGGGGTTGAGGGACTGCCATAATAGAGCACCAAGCTGCCCATAATGTCAGAAAAGTCATCAGACAGTGGAAGAAGGTGTTTATACCTATATGCATTCTCCTGTTTACAGTTTTTTAAAGTGAAATTTTGATTAAAAAATAAATTCAACTTATTTTCTCTCTAATAAAACTTTTCAAAGGTGAATTGCAAAGAACTATTTTATTATTATTACTTAAAACATTATAAATGTTTGCCATTTATATAGAAATGGGAGAGGTGACATAATGGCATTTGATCTTTGAGTCCATCCACTGGAAAAAAAAAAGTCCAGATAGAAGTCATTGAAGGTGTGTGTGTCCTTTGTTACTTACAGTATATTTCACTCCAAATGAAACAAAGTGCTAAGGCTCATACACTGCTTGAGTGTCCCTCACAGAACGCCAATTAGCATCAGTGCCCAGTGGCGGCCCAGCTCAAGCGCAGTCTATAGGCGCTCACCCATTACACACAGCAGGAAGTTGTATTGCTCTAAAACCACAAGCCACTGCTTTGATGGTTCAGGAGACCTTGGCCTTTTAAACGTATAAACAACCTTTCTTTTCTAATCTGGGCCATTAGAGGGAAATGCTGTGAAAGCCTGTATTCTGAAATAACCAGGTTTGCTCAGAGTCATGACAGTTTTCAATCTTGCTGCCAGTAAAGAAGAATAGCATTAAACTAAAAATAACATGGGTGCAGAATGTGCCTTGGGCACCTACTGAGGCCTAAAGTGTTTCAGATTAATTTGAAACCAAGTAAAGGTGGATTTTCGCTCTGCTTTGGCCCTTTTACGGGTGTTGTAATCAGGGGGAAAATTCATCTGTCTAATGAGCTCTCGTCACAGAAAGAAAAGAAACTGTGTTCAAGACTAAAACATGCATCAGGCAACCCTATGGCTTTTCTTTTCTAAGTTATAAAAAGCACGTCTCTATTGATTCGGTGCCATTTCTTAGTATGAGTTCTTTTTCATCTGCAAAGAATTCATTTGCAATCAAGCACTATAATTAAAATTAATTAAATGTGGATCAGATTTCAATACTTTGGAAGGTGCTAATAAAATTAAAGACAACTGACAAAGAATCATATTCTGGATACCCAAAGACAGACTAATTTTTTATAGTGAATGAAGTTATAATTTTCAGACTCATTTAGTTGTTTTTTGGGTCAATCAATTGAACTGATAGATGATAGCTCAAATACTCAAGTAAGTCTTTGAATGTTCTGAAAACCCCTGGAACTTTAGATGTTTAAACTACCTTTTAAAAATTAGAGCTATTTCTTAACTCTCATTTCACTCCCATGAGTCCCACTTCCTAATATTTGCATCTGCCAGAACATCTGTTTTATGAATCTTAAAAAATGAAAGAAAAAAAATTATACTCCATGTCCTTTTAAAAACGGAATGAAGAATACCCAAAACCTAACTTTTAGACTTTGTAGGGGAACAGACACAGAGCAAGAGTCTGCAAAAGAATATATGCTTCTTTGGGCTAAATATGAGACTTTAGTCCCACAATTCAAAACAAACCTTTTCCTAGGCAGGACAGTGGGAGAAAGAGGGAATGGTCCCAGTAGATTAGGGCAATGGATCCACTGTGGATGAATCTGTAGTAAAAAGCACTCCTGTCTAGGTCCATAGATTGATCAGGTAGAGATAGATATTTTATAGTTATTGTTGTTTGTCATTTTAGTACTTTTTGTTTCATTTGTTAGTTTCCTTTTTAGTAGCTATTTCATTCTCTCTATAAAAGAACTTTCAAAAGAATCCAGGACTTCAGAGGGACTGCACATAATTTGTTTTATGATGCTAAATCTATAACTTCAGTTGATTAGGAATTTTAAGAATATGTTCATCTATGATGAATTACCAATTTATGACACAAAAAAGCATTTTTTCAAAGACTTAGAAAATAAAATGATCTAACTAAGGGCTAAATGTAGAACCCCTATTTTTAAAGCCATGTTTGAAAATCTTTCACAAATATTAACATACATGTCTTAATTATTTTTATATATATGGTGTTTAAACAGTGCTGACAAATAGTAAGTGCTTGACAAATATGTATATGTCAAATTAAGTAATTAAATCTGATGATCAACATTTGTGAAATGCTTTAGCATACATACTGCCGACTTAAATTTTCATTCTCATATGCAACAAGATTTTACATCTAATACCTCATCTTTTTCAACGTCATTATTTATTCTTATAAGAAACCCTGAAAATTGAAGACCTGTTTTACTCTCCAACATTGTACCAGAATTGATCAAATATAGTCATATAAGTAATAGTTTATGTTGACTATATTGAGATGACTTTCAACATTGGTTTGTTTTATGATTTCTATTTTCCTCTTAAATTTGACAAAAGAAAACAGAGGGCAGTAATTAGACAATTTTCATTTTTCCTTCTCCAGTTATTTCAGACTTTATCAAACACACACACACACACACACACACACACACACACACACACCCCGTCTGTAACTGTTTCTACAATAGTAATTCTCAAACTATTGGTCTCAGGTCCACTTTTCAGCCTTAAGGAGTCTTGAGAACCACAACAAGCTTGAATTTATGTGAGTTATAACAAGAAATACAGTAACAGAAATGGAAACATATTTTTTCCAAATTATATTCATGTTCTTAAGAATAAAATTATAAATATATTACATGTTCAGATGAATTACATACTTTGTGAAAAATTACTATATTTTTCAAAACAAAAAACTGATGAGAAGAATGTTATTTTTTTAATATATTTGCATGTCTCTTAATGTCTGGCCTAAGAGAAGACACCAGAGTTTTCTTCTCTCTTTTTTTTTTAAATTTTTAATGTTTTTTATTTATTTCTAGGAGAGAGAGAGAGAGAGACAGCGTGAGCAGGAGAGGGTCAGAGAGGGAAGGAGTCACAGACTCCGAAACAGGCTCCAGGCTCTGAGCTGGCAGTCAGCACAGAGCCCGACGCGGGGCTCGAACCCACGAACCGCGAGATCATGACCTGAGCTGAAGTCGGACGCTTAACTGACTAAGCCACCCAGGCGCCCCGAAGACACCAGAGTTTTCATATATGCTTATGTATTTGATTTGTTATATGTCATTTTGTTTAAAACACATGAAAAATATAGCTTCACACACATATATATAGTATAAAAAGGAGTATTTTAATGGCCTGTGTAAAAATGTTTATAGATATTCTTCTTAGATATTTTTATAACATTTAAAAAAATTTTTTTTTAAATTTATTTCTGAGAGAGACAGCATGAGCAGTGGAGGGTCAGACGGAGAGGGAGACACAGAATCTGAAACAGGCTCTGTGCTCTGAGCTGGCTGTCAGCACAGAACCCAATGTGGAACTCGAACCCACGAACTGTGAGATCATGACCTGAGCCGAAGTCAGATACTTGACCGACTGAGCCACCCAGGCTCCCCAGAAATTCTTCTTAGATATTGCATCAAAACTTGACAAGTGATAATTTTTTAAATGTTAAATGCAAAATGGATCTGAATTCTTTTCAGTCTCTGTTTTCTCTTACATTAAAATCCAATGGTCTGTCTTATGCTTTAAAGGAGTCTTATAACTCACACATGATTTTGTAACATCATGCATTGGTAATTTGGTTTGGAAAATACTGGTTTGCTAAAATAGAGATTTTGCAAATGTTGACATCATTCACTATTTAATATTTAAAACTTACAGTGGTTAATATTGCCACTGATCTCATCAGAATAGTCATTAAATATTGGAAAGCTGTCAACTTCACAACGGTAGATATAAATTTTCCAAAATTATAATTTTAATTTGAAAGATCTAATTTTGTCGTTGGCCACAAGTATGGTCAGTGGTTTTCTTGAACTAATGGGCTCACTTCCTTCTTTCTCCTAAGAAATGTCAGCCAAAAATCCAAAATAAATATGAGGTGATGGATGCATTAATAGACTTGATGGACTCACTCCTTTCACAATGTGTACATATATATCAAAGCATCACACTGTACACTATAAATATCTTACAGTTTTATTTGTCAACAAAGCTGAAAATAAATACGTTCAGCTCCAAAAAGTAAACAAACATAACCATAGTTTGTAAGTCATTGTTTCAAATAAAATGGTAGTCCATTAAAAGAAATGGCCAGCTCAGTTCCCAACTCAGTCACTCAAGTGCTTTTCCTAGAGAAAACCATCATTTTATCTGTCATAGACAACATATGTGTTTTATGAGTACTTTCCACTTGGTCATCTAAAATTACAAAGACATACACTTATGTTGAGATTTAATAAAATTTATAATCGTTACTGCTTCATCTAGAGCATTCTTATATAAAACTGGCTTTTAATATTTCCATGACTATGTGGTGGTGGAAAATGCAGTGAGTACTAGTACAATATGGGCTGGTGCCCTGATTTGTGCTTAAGTCCTAGCAAATTCATATTTCCCTTCCTCTGCATTGCTTTTGTATCATCCTTGTAAATGTCATCCTTGTAAATGAAAGATATTGCATTATTTCGATGGTAGTTTTGATTTCATGGGACCACTTGAATGTGTTCCATAGATACATTTTGAGAACTACTATATTACAAACCATGTTTTTTATGAAGGTAACATACTGTAGTTGAAAGAATTCGGAATCCTACTTACCTGAATTTTAGGCCCAGGTTATTTGGAGAATGGTTATTTGGAGGTAGCATTTGTCAGGTTATTTGGAGAATGGTTCTTATATGTTCTAGGACTTAGTTATTTCATCCACCAAATGAAATCACAAACTTAAATGATAGAAGGAGTTGGCAAATTTCCTTCATGTTTCCCCTTTGATTTCTAAAGGACAATTTTGCCAGATAGAGGATTCTTAGTTGACAGTTTTTGTTTTTTGAGCTTTTGTTTTTTCTTTCAACACATTGAATATATCATATCATTCTCCACTGACCTGCAAGATTTCTGCTGGGTAATCCACTGATAGTCTTAACAAGAGATCACTTGTATGTGGTTAATTGTTTTCTCTTGTTGCTTTTAAGATTCCCTCTTTGTCTTTGACTTTAGACAGTTTAATTATAATGGCTCAGTGTGGTCTTCTTTGGATTTTTTCTTGGAGTTCTTTGAGCTTCTCAATCTATGTGCACATCTCTTTCCTCAGATTTGCCGAGTAATTTGGGAAATTATTTCTTCAAATAAGCTTTTTATCCCTTTTATTTCTCTTCTGAAATTCCCACATTGTGTATTTAGGTCCTCTTGATAGTATTTCATAAGAACTTAGGTTTCTTTGCTTTTTCATGTTTTTGTTTCTTTTTTCCTTCTCTGATTTGATGATTTCAAATGAACTATCTTCAAGTTCACTGATTCTTTCTTCTGCTTCTGAAGTCTGATGTTGTACCCTTCTAATAAATTTTTCAATTCAGTTATTGTATTTTTCACTTTTGAGTTCCTGTTTGGTTCTTTTATATAGTTTCTATCTCTTTGTTGATTTTTTAAATTTTATTCATTCATTGTTCCTTGATTTTTTTTAGTTGTTCATTTGTGTTCTCTTTTAGCTCACTGAAATATTTATGAACATCCTTATTTTAAATTATTTGGCAGGTAGTTTGTGGATATATTTCTTTAGAGTCAACTTGTGGAGTTTTATTTTGTTTCTTTGATTAGGCCATATTAACCTGTTTCTTTCTCTGTCTTGTGATCTTTGGTTGGAATTTTGGAATTAAACAAACAAACAAACAAATATTATGTACTGACTAAGTAGAAAACCTTCACCAATAACCCTAGGTGGAGATTCTAGGAACTCTCAAACTTTACTCTCATCTTGCTCCCCATGGTCTCTGTCTGAGGAACTGCAATTTTAATATGCATCATATTTACCTTTGTTTTCAGCAGCTCCCAAACTGTGGTGCTGATTCCATCAGTGCTCTGAATCAGGTGAGACAGAAACCGGTCCATCTGGGGCTCCTGGGTGGCTCTGTAGTTAATCTTCCAATTTGATTTTAGCTCAGGTGATGATCTCACAGCTGTGAAATCCAGACCTGTGACAGACTCCACACTGCACTGGGCTTGAACCCTACTTAAGATTATCTTTCCCTCTCCCTTTGTCTTTCTCCCACTCCCACTTGCATTCTTCTCCCCCTCTCAAGAGAAAGAAAGAAAGAAAGAAAGAAAGAAAGAAAGAAAGAAAGAAAGAAAGAAAGAAAGAAAGAAAGAAAGAAAACAAAGTAAAAGAAACCAGTCCCTAAGGCAGCCCTCAAAGAAGCAAGAATGTTGAATATATGTCCATTCTTTTGTTTCTCTCCTAAAGGAGGAACCCCTATGAGGGCTTTCCTCTGAGTTTCTCTGCATTTGGCTGCAAGGGGAAAGGACACAGACGTATGACAATTGCTGCAAGTTTTTCCCCTTTTTCACTAGAATCCCCTCTTGATTTTACATGACCTGTGTGTTGTAGTTTCTCAACTGGTCTCTGTATCTCAGAGGCATTCTTGTTTATCTGTTGTCATTAATTGAGGGCCTATAGCTTTCTATTCTGTCATCTTACTGCTGTCATAATCTTTACCACTTATTTTTATAATTAAAGTTTTATTGTAGCACAGCTATATTCATTTATTTTTTGTATTATCTCTGGTTATTTTGTACTACAACTTCAGAGTTGGAAATTGTTACAATGATTATTTGTCCACAGCATCTAAATATCTAGTCCTTCATAGAAGAAGTTTGCAATGTATGAAAAATAAGGTAGATGTCCTATCTTTTCCAAAGTAAAAGGCATAGTCTTTACCACTTATCACAAACCCTTTAGAGTCTGGTTTATGTTACATTTATGAGCATCTCCCTTTTTGTCATCTAGTTGACTCTGTTCACGCTTCTTGTCCTCAAACACTCCAGGTACGCTTCTACCCAGACCCTTGGGATGTGCTGTCTCACTGCCTGGATTGCCCTACCAAAAAATACCCATGTGGCTAACACTAATGTTTTCAGATCCTTATTCAAAAGTCATCTCAGAGACTAGCCATCAAATCTAAAATTTCAACTCCAAGTCTTAGCATTTCATGACTTATTTTCTTCTCTACATATAATTTATTCACTATCTTCCCACTTACCTTTTAAAAAAACTTTCTATCTCTCCCTATAAAATGTTATCATGTGGTTTTTGTTTTTTGTTTTTATTTTTTTACTTGGGTATGCCTAACACCCAAACCAGTGTTTGGTATATGGTAGGTGCTTCAAAAAATATTGGATTGATAAATTAATAAATATGAGAATACTTTTGTGTACTAAAAGTGCCAAAACATTAAGTTACCTATTACTATATTCTTGAATTCAATATACCTTAACTGTAAATAAGTTCTAGTATACGTTGGAGTGGTTAAGAACCCAGGAAAAACACAAACTCAATATTAAGCTCTAGTTGGTTTTGAAATAAAAGTATTTATCCCACTCACAATTTCCAAATAATGTCATCACAGCCTTATAGAAATTGAGGAAATTTATTTGACTCTCTCTTTTCATTCATCCAAAAAAGAAAAGTTTAATACAAAAGAGTAAAGTAAAAATTAAGCAAAAGCTGTGACTTAATTATATTATGTATTTTGGATTACACCTATTTTGGATTCTGCACTTCTTATTGCCATCTTTGGCATCTAAAATGGTCAGATTCATTAAGATTTCTGACAGAGCTTCAACAAAGTGATGTGCATTCAATCTTTTTTTCTCAAAATATCACAGTGTTCACAGCTGAACTCCAACTACACATCCTACAATCCATTTACCTCAGACCTCAGAGGGCCAACTATGTTGTGTGTGGCTTCTCTTACAACCCAGCCATTAAACTTCAATAGGTTTTTCTTTTCCCTTTTAATTATATGTCACAGGTTTAATTTCCTTTTAATTTTTTATGCACGTTGGATTCTGTAGGAACATACCTACTCCTATGTTGTATCAATCCTCTCTTTTTATGAGGAGAACATATTTTTATAAAAGAGAAGAAGTATTCAAAATTGCACTTGGCATTTGGAACACAGCAAAAGGTAGCTGTAGTCCTGTTTTATTGTACAACAATCATGTAAACTCCAGCTGTCAAATCGTCTGATCAGTTCTTCAATAGGAAAAAGGGACTCTGCTAAATCCTGCCCACATGCTGATGTATACCCGCCTAATAACTGTGTTTTTCCCTCTTTACGAATTTCATTTACAATTTTTCTGGGACTTTCAAGGAATATCTTGAAAGAAAGATGTGACTGGAATTACTAAGTAAAAACATTTCCTATTGGGGGTGTGGAGAAAATACAATCTGTTTTAATTTACTGTGAAGCAAAGTGATGAAACCTATGTCCTGTTCTTGGGGTAGTTTCCCAACTTAGACCACAAAGGTCTTCTCTTTCTTTGAATTTTTTCAATAAAGAGGTTAGAGATTGACCTTAAGACATCAACAGAACATAGTGGGCAAGCAGATTTAAAGGACAGGATCTTTGAAAACTATTATTAAAGAAATCCTCATTAAGCAAAAGGCAGAAACATGGAGCTCAAGTAACCTGCTTAAATTCCCAGAATTAGCTGTTCTTTTTTTCCAGATCTAGACTAGGAATCAGATCTTGAGAATTAAAATTCAAGTCCAGTTCCTTGGATTTTATATACATACACACCTGTGTGCACACACCTACACACACACACACATAATAAAAAATGGCTTTGTCATAGAAATGAGAGATGGACTGAAAATATTGCTGCTTCTGCTGTTGCTATTGTTCTTAATTATTGTCTTTATCATTATTGAGGGATAATTGTTCTGGAAAAGAGGAAAGAATCTTCATATCCCCAGATATTGAGAACAAAGATTTAGTTTTATTCACTTTTGTATACAAAGGGACTGCTATATCTGAACATGGTAGATTGTGAATAAATCCAAATGGAATGTAGATCTTTAGCCATTAAAAACTTATAATTTAGAAGAAGTGGCTTTTTTAGTTGACAAAATTGGGATTCAATAGAGATGTTTTACTTGATTCTTCATCATAGATTTGTAATCAGTAAACTGAATAACACACTAATAGTTTGGGTGAGGTCATTAATTTATCACCAAAGAAAATCAGGACATTTTCTGTGGATTTTATAGTTTCTATCCTTTGGAACTCAACTAAGGTGTTGCCTTGCCTCAGATTATGCATGGTTTTATAACTAATACAGTTATATGATTATTTTCATTGATATCCATTAAACTAGGCTGAGCAAGAAAGCAAAGCAATCATTCAGCTTTTCATTTTTCTTCTTAAAAGAAACGGTGATATTTGGGTTTAGGTCAAAGCCATGCAAACATGACTTGCTAATAAAGAAGTCTATGTCAATAAAGGAATTTATATTGGGTAGTGATAAACAAAGGAAAGATATTAAATATATTTTTTGGACAACTCCTTCCAAAGAATTTTTCAGACTAACCACATATTTAAAAACCAGTATGACTAGATCCACTTGGCTAAAAATGTTTTAGATTATGAAATCTGACTAAAGCAGTGAGGCTGATTCCACAAAAATCTAACTTGTCATTTTTCATTGAGATATATAGGTTTGAATATAATATTCTTGTTTCCAGATATGCTATGCTGGCTTCTAAAGTTGTGAAATTGCCATTTTTAATTCCTAGAACTTCTGCAGTTCCACTATCTAAACATAAAAATATTGTCTCAATAACTAATTGCTGACAGTAAGAACCTCACAATTTGATATTAATGTTCATAGTGTAAGTCGTATTTTATTGATAGGTATTTGGGCTATAAGATTTGTAAACAATGCTCTCTGAGATACCGTATGATAAAGGAGCTATGAAATCATCACATAAGTTAGTTACTCTTGTATGATTTCCAGATCTTTGTCATAATTGCATGCTCATCATCACTAACCTTTGTTTCAATATTTATAAAGTTTACCACTCTGTGAAATATGTTTCCTCATGTAAAAGTAGTCATAAAGTAGGCTGTGTTGTAGCTGATGGAATTCCAGTGAGATGGTCTCATACTTGTGTTTTCATTTACAATAAGTTCAATAAAATCTAAAACTATCCATCTAAAAAGAATAAATAGCTTTTTAAAAATGCAATTTTATGGATACTCAGCATCACTTAGCAATGGAACTTTCCCCCCAATATTTGGTCATGCTAATACAGTATTTAAGAAAATTTAATTATTATGTCAGTTATAAAATTTATATGGTCACACACACTGATCCTAGAACGGTGAGCCAAAATATTAAATACGTGATCTCAAATCACTCAGGAGAGACATGTATAGCTAAAATATCATGGACTTGTTAAACAAAGGAATTTCTCACCAAAACAGATTTTACATTTTTAATTTCTCAGATAGAACTGGATTAAAGTAATAGAATATTTTGTTAGCAGTTGAAGAGGACTGATAATGGCTTGGGAAGTAGAAAAATTACTGCAAGAACTCCTTTTAATGTTGACTAATTAAAATTAATTTTATCTTATTTGTAGATGTTTAAATTCTCTAAAGAGAACTTGATGGTATATAATACAGTGCTAAGAATTCATAAATAATGAAGATATGATTTTTATACCTCCTCTTTGGAAAGAGTAAGCTGAAGACAAGTGATCATCTTAAGTATAGTTATGATTATGGTCACATATAAGGATATTTACTCCAAATGCCTAGCATGTTATGATTGAGTCCATCTATGCCAACACTAATAATGCCTCATAATAAACCTTCTTCAGATCTTTTAAATTTATTTTCTGTAAAAACTATGAACAATGAATGAACAGAGAAGAAAAGCATGAACTAGAGTGGCAGCAGCAACAACAGCAGCAATAACAAAGCATTGCTATTATTCCCCTTGATGGAAAATGGACATGTCCAGAGATAGGAGAAAGGAACAGAGAATCTACTTTGGCTATTTTTGGCAGAGCTATCTTTGGCAGCTCAGTTCAGAAATATGTTTGGGATGTTTTTATACCTGTGACACGGATTAGTAAAGAGTGGGGGAAAACAGCTGAGAAAGTGAGATGTGCAAAAATAAGAATAATAATTAACATTGGTGTAATGGTCCTTTAAAGAACACTATAAAAGTGAGAAAATATTATGTATGTGCATTCTACATTGTTCATTTGTCTGGGAATCTTAAAATTTATTTTAAGGTCAGCTTAAATTAAGTAAATATTATGCAAATTTTGAGACTGGCTTTGAGGTAGCATTTTTTCAATCTCCTGATTAACATATGGGTAAATTGCAAGCAAAAATTATTTCTAGTGCAAAATGAATCTACTTTAGCAAGCAATCTGGCTCTTTTTGCCAAAAGAAACAGTGTTCATGCTAATACTCCAGAAGTAGCTTTTTGTGCTCCAGCTGGTACTCCCTTAAAGGTCATTTATTATCTTCATTTAGAAACAAACCTTGTCTCACAGGGTAATGTCAAAACTTGAATGACTCTGCTATCTCAACTGTTCAAGAAGGCAAGGTGTTGACACAAATAATTAAGAGGGGACTGAATATAACTAATAACTATACCTCTTTTCAATCAATATCTTAAATCTTTCATCAATTTTTTAAATACAGAGTAATAAAAAATAGTAAAAAAGAAAGATTTGATTTTTTTACCTTTCCAGTGTTTAATATGTGAATGATGAGAAAAGGAGTAAAACTCAGAAGATGGGCAGTGAAAGGGTAGAAAGAAAGACCCTAGATATCAGTGCCTAGCTCCATCTGTGGTATGTGCAACCCATATTGAAATAAATTAGAGCTAAGATTCATCCTTCTCGTGGAAAGTTTTATATAAACCGACAGAAGCCTATCATCCTGGCAAAGAGGGAGAGAGAAAAAAAAAAGCTAATAAAGAAAGATTGATTGATTTTTTCCTTTATATCAAGTAGTCCTAACTAGCAATGCTTTGATGACTTAAGAACAGCCTTATTAAATGTCATATGTTTTTACTTTCCCTTGAAAGCATTTACATTTAAGGATTAATAGTGCTTGGGAAAGAAATTTGGGTTTTTCCTAGTCCAACATATTTAGATACTAAAGAAAAATATTAAACCATAATTTAACTTTCTTACTAAAAGAAAGAAGGGGAATAACAAAAGGGCTTATTAAGTAAAACTATTTTCTGTTTCTATTCAAATTGTTTTAACATTCCATTTCTTTCTTAATTAATCAGTTATTTTATGATATTCACTAGCTTAAATAAAATCCATGAATATCAATGAGTATGGAATCATTTTTACTACTTATCAAATGAACTTCTATTTGAATTTTGTAAGCCTTTACAAATGCTCCTGAAGTGATTATTAACAAATTCATTTAGGCACTTATAGTTAACTTTGAGAAATTTGAGATTTAAAGACTTAAAAGCAGAGTTTGGAAATTGATAAAAAAAACTGAAAACAAGATGAAACACACAGGAATTCAAAAAGTGAAGGAAAGAAAGAATAGGGGAAGAAGGTAAAATACTATTTATTTTCCCTAGGATTCTACTAGGAAGACAAAATGTTATGTTGCAGAGATTATTTGTAATTTAAAAGAAGGCCACAAAGAAAAGACAATGATTCTCCAAAATAAATGAATTGTTAAGATAGAAATTCAGATTTCAAGGACTTTTCATTTGGCTTAGGCTAGCTGTATAGAGATCGGACCCTAGTTAGATCTGCATGCTTAAAACAGAACAGACTGTGAATAAAAGTTCTCATTGGATTGTTTAAGTGCAGGTAAACTATCTAGTTCTTCTGTGGAAGCACCAAATTTGTAGTGAATCAAATTGACTATATCTGTCATTTGCTTACAATTTTTTGTTTTTGTTCCTAAGCCAAGATAAGCTCTTTACTCTGAAGACTTTCATGAATATCCTTGTCCATTCTGAGGCATATTTCCTGTTTTGTGCATACCCACATTATTTTAATTTCTTGTTTTGTTTTTAAGAAAATTCTAGCTTTCTGTTCCAGAAAAATCTAGCCAGAATTTATGTATCCCACCATCTTAGACAAGTTTATCTATGTTGCATATTTGTCATAGAATCAAAGACTAGGTTCCAAAAGGAGATGAAATATACAGCTGTTAAGGACTCACAATTAAGAGTTTCATGAACATGGAATGATATCTTCACACAGATACCAAGTATTTGGACACTTGTATTTGTACACTCAGGACAATGTATTGAATCCCTGAGGTTCACAGTTCATAGGGTTATTACAAGCATTAAATTAAATTATCTAAGACAGCCCCATTTCTGGAACACAAGTTAATAAAAGTTAACTATTATTATTATCAAGTTATAATGAAGGAAGCACCTCAAGAGGTACTCAAGTAACCACCAAATTTAAAACAGCAGTCATGTAGCACAATGCAGTTCAAGTATGCACAAACTAAGCCTGAGTCAAATCTGGCTTATTGCCGGTTTCTGTAAAGACAATATAACTTTACTGTTGACTATTTTCTGCACAATTTGACTTTGCAATTTGACTGCTTATAAGATCTTTTAAAATTGTTTCACTTCTGTTCTATTTCAGAATATTCTTTATTACCGCTAGCTCTTTTCCTGTGTTTTGCCTTGTTTCTAAATCAAATAATGTTTGTCCCCATTTCTTTTGTTACCAGATCATCTTTATTTATTTATTTTCTAATGGAAACCATGTCTTCTCACATTTGAGTAGGAATTTAATTACTTTGCTTCTGCCTTTGGATCAGAAGATTGTTCTTTTGTTTGTTTGTCTACAAATGTCAACAGCCTATAACCTTAAGTTCTAACTGTCACCACAACCCACAGTAACTAAGGATTCAAAGAGAACTTCCTCAGTGAGAATAATAAACAAAGTCAGAATTCAATCTTGACCACTGAAGTGGGGATGATTGTGGGTCTAGTATCTTTCCCACATTGTACTGAGGAGCTACACCACTTCTCTGACAGGTCACTTTCAAGTTTGCCCCAATTTAATGTCCCACCAGAGCTGTATATAAGAGAAATATTCTAAAGATGCTGGTATTTGAATAGTATTCTTTTTCAGCTTCTAAGACTAATTCAGATTTTCTCTTATTTTTACATCCTCAGTTCTTTATTAAAAAAAAATGCTTTTTATTTATTTCCGAGAGAGAGAGAGAGACAGAGCATGAGGAGGGAAGGATCAGAGAGAAGAAGATACAGAACCTGAAACAGGCTCCAGGCTCTGAGCTAGCTGTCAGCACAGAGCCTGATGCAGGGCTCGAACCCACCGACTGTGAGATCATGACCTGAGCGGAAGTTGGACGCTTAACCGACTGAGCCACCCAGGCGTCCCAATCAGGTATTTCTTAAAGAGTAGAATGGAAGATAAATAACACGTAGATCAAACGTAAAGTCCTCAATTCTTCATGCAGTAAGTAGGGCTAGGTTTTTTCTGTCTTCTGATAATTAACAGTTTGTCGTTGAGAAGTCCTCTGTATTCTTCACCTCGTTTCTTCTCCCAAAGGAAAATTGACTTTCATTTCAAGTGTGCCATTCTCTCATGAATATATCTTGACCATTGTCTACTGAAGATTATGGCTGTATGACAGTTGTCCACCAGCTAATGATAGTTGGGGCTGTCAGCTTCTAAGAAACTCTAGGTATCTGAAAGCAAATACCAGCACACTCCAGTACCTCTGTTATACATGGGTATTTTCAGATAGGCAATTAGGGTTAAGGTTGTGGTAAGCAGTGAAGTTCCAAGTATTTTATGCAGACTTGTCTCCATGACATTTTTTTCTTAGTATCTATTTAATCCCAAGAATGTCAGTGCCTGGATCTTCACACCATGGGAGCACTTGTGGAGCAACTTAGATTTCTACTGCTGTGGAAAGAAGATAAGGATGGTACACACAATCCAGAGAAGAGGCCCACAGAGGCAAAGCTTCTGACTGCCCTTCAGGAAGTAAGTAGAAGCCATGTCCCTCATGCAGGTCTATGTTTGTCACATGGTTATCAGTTCTGGGCTGAAATTTAGACTCAACCAAATCATCAGCCACTAGAAAAATTTATTACTCAATGCAACACACAAACACAGCCAGAAAAGGCCTCAGATCATATAAAAGGTCAAGGAAGTATACAGAGGCCAGTGAGCAGGATCCTTTATAGTCTCTGCAAAGCTCTAGAGTTATCTGCCTATGTTCATGAAAGTCAGATATAGTTTTATGACTACCCCGTTATTTATGGAGCTGCTATTAGTATTGTAGCCAGTTTTAAGAGTTATAAGGAGTCTGGGATATGGAGCTGTTTGAAAGGCAGACTCAAATCAGTTGGCAGTTTTCTCATCAACAAAATGAGGATGGCACAAATAATCTTGCCAAACTTATTTGGGATTATTAGTTATCGATGTGAAGCTCCTCACACAGGGTCTGACATCTTCGAGGTGCTGAAGTGAAGGTGGCTGCCACTCCTCCTCCTGCTTCTATTCTCTCTTCTGGCAGTGCTATCTCTACCACCACTACTAACAATACTGAACGTAGTGATACAAACCATACAGGTTACACTGGAAAAAACACATTTGACCCTAAATATTTAAACCAGTAGCAGCAACTCCAAAAGTATCAGCAAAGATACACTTGGTGCATTGCAGTTTACAAATGGGATCTGAAGTCAGCACTTAGCAAAGTGACAAAATCCAACAGCCTACTTGGAAGACGGCGGTTGGGAGGATTGATGTACATGTCTCCCTTGTGTAATCACTTGGTGTGAGGTCTGTAAACTGAAGCTCTTTCCTCTGAACCTTACCAACTGAACATTCCTCAAAGTAGAGAGGTTTGGTTTAATTCCAGCACAAGCAACTGGGAAATGGCCTCTGTGAAACAAATGCATTCAGATCAGTTTGGATTAATTTATAGGCAAATGGAATGAACTCGATCTAATTGTTGTTCAGAAGGCTAAAGGCTGATTCTCTGTTAGAGGTTGTTCCAGGTAAAGATTAGTCTGATTATATCCAGCCTCAAAGGTATCCATCTTATCAGCGGTGATCCTGCTGCCCCAGGGTTCATGGAATGTAGTTGCTATACATAAACCAAAGGGGAAAATGAGGATGTAGCAAACCAGAAAGTCCTGTGTAAGCCAGACTGTAAAATCTGTGAGCAATTATACGTGGTAAAATTGTGGAAAATATATAAGCATTATAGTACTTTCCTGAAAAATACATAATTTCATGTTCTAAGCCAGCAAATACAAACATATTTTTAAATATTCTTCTGGGTCTAAATCATAGATTAATATAATTTGTTTCCATTTATATTAATTTTTTTATGAATCATGTTAATCTCTAAAATATTGTATTTCTAATTTTTTGCACTTTTTAAATATTCAGAATTATTCTATTATGTTTCAAGTATAATTTATCTCTTAAATTCCTATAGCATTAATGTTTACAAAATAATTTATACATGTTATCTATTTTTTAAAGATAGAATCATGTGAAATTTGTAGGCCAGGTATTTTACCTTTTTACAAAAGAAAAAATAGGTTCTCAGAAGTCAGATCATGTGCTAAAGACCACTAGCCAGTTTGTAGTAGAAGAAGGGTCTAAACACAGTTATTAGGATTTTCCAGTGAGGAGACTTTTCACTCTACCCTGTGCCTTCCCAGAGATTCTAGATAATACCACGTGAGTTCTGGGAATGAATTCAGTTAATGTGCACTGAGGGTGGTGGGGTAGTCGTTTACCACACCACTAGGCGTTATATTCCAATGTGGTAGCAATTCAGAAGAAAATACTTTAATGATACCATCTCTATAAGAGCATTGCAAAATTCTCTTCAAAAATAGAAATTACATATGGGTTGGATATCCTTTGCTTCAGTATATGAACCTTTCACATAGTCCCAAGCCTGACTTTACTCTCAGAGTCAGAGCCTTGGCTGACTGCAAAGAACCACCTAAAATAAACTCCAAGTCCATGCGTGAGAACCAAAGGTCTACTCTGTTCTGATGTACGTGGTGGTTACCAGGAGCCCAACAATCTCCTAAGCAAAGGGGGACCAAGGAGACATAAGCCCTACAGTCTAATTGTAATTCAGACATCACCTGTGAAGGTATTTACCTAAAGTATTGTCCTTGGGAAGGCTGGGTTCACAAATTCAGACATGACGCAAATTGTCCTCTCCTGTACTTAAGATTACACAGAGATGAGAATTTAGCTTGTCATTCCAAAATTGAAATGACCCTAATTTGGATCTGTTCTTTTGCATTCCAAATACCTCCCATGAAGCACCCAGACTATAAAGCCACATTCCAACACCTCAGACATTCCTGGGGGAGGGGCTTGGGCTTCACATGCCACATATGATTCATACCAGCGTAGTATGTTTTCATTATCTGAAGCTAAACAGATTAATATACATTTATAAAACCCATTTGTTTCTTGAAAATTTGGCTCAAGAGGATTTTAATAATCCTGTTGGATAGTGGATTAAATAACCAACCCTAGCATCTGTGCGTCGGCAAGCCAAGAAGCAAAACACAGAAGAAAGAAATGTCGGTAAACAGACAGAACTGTCTCTGTATGGGGGGCTTTCTTGGAACAGCTGCTCAGTGTCATGTTTTTAACTAAGCAAGTAACCCTCACATGCTTCTTGAGAGGGATAAGAATTGCTATACTCCAAGCAGACAGAATGCACTAAAAAGTGGTAATGAAGCTTAATATCAGAACTTGCTAATTTCTAGTTGCTTAGTAGATGTAGTGAGGTAATGAAAAAGAGATATTTTGACACTGTATAGAGAACAGGATTTGTAGGAAATTTGCCTTGGGAGTGGAGTAGGAGGTGAGGAAGAGAAGAAGGATAATGGGAAAATACAAGCAAAAAATCCTTTTAACCTCATTCTGAAATTTCTAGATCACTTCTTTGACTGAAACATAGGAAAACCTCCTACTGGTGTAAATATCTCCTTATTGATTGGAAAAAATATTACTCAACTTTGTATCTAATATGTCTCATAATGATAATTACTAAATTTGAATTAGGCAAAAGTTTTTTTCCTGATTTGTCGGTTGGATATCCTGTGTAAAAGTGAATTGCCTTTAGTTATATACTATATAAACCACCTTTATCAAAAAAACAACATTACATTAAATTGAGGCTGTTCCTGAAAGTTCATCATAGACTTTTAATATGAGAAGATGACAAAAGACACATGTCATGTTAACTTTAAACAAAATCACATCTTTTGGATTCTATTGCCTATGTTAACTTTATTCCAATTCCTGAATTTTATGTATAGTATTTTCTCAGTGATTGAAAGAGAAAGAATGGTGTGATAAGAAAGGGCAGGAGAGTGGAGATCTATTAAAACAAAGAACATGTAGTCCTTTTTTGTGAGAAACAGAAGTGGTGTTCCCTGCATGGTAGATTGGCACATCCAACACCCTGGACAAACTGGGGTCACATTATCCCCTGGCCTCAGTTTTTCCACTTGTCTATCCTAAGTTGCTTTTCTCTACTTTTCTATGATTTTATGACTGAATTCACACTGTGGAAGTTAGAAATCCAATTTGTCAGGAAGCTTCCATATGCATCAATTTATAGACTTAATTCTGATTCCCCTTGTTCATATCCCTGAACATATTATCATAAAGGGTAGGTCAGGCCTAAAAAAACCACTTCCCCATATTTTTCCTCTGAATTATTTTCAGTATTTAGATGAAAGTGTGCAAAGAAAATAGGTAATGCAAGTGATTTGTACTGTCAATAAAGGATTATTCATAAAATGTTATTGAATTTTAGTAGGAAATATCATTTACTGTCATACTCAAAGATCTTTTTTAAGGCTAGACAGAAAATTTGTTTGTGTTTAAGGAAAAATGTTATTTCCACAGACAAATATGCACATATTCAACTGTCAGAAAGTAGAATATATACAATGTGACATGTTTCCCTTTCTACTTTGCAACCAGGAAACTGAAAGCTAGATTCAGTAATGAATTGTATTAATGTGACCATCTTGAGTGCCTACTAGTACCCTTCTTGTTTGCTTCCTTCAAACTAAATCGATCTATTTTTGTTGTTAATTGCCCTAATTTTTCTTTGTATTTAATTTTGCTTATTTACAACACATTTGGAAGAAAATAAGCTCTAGTTGCAATTATAATAAATAATATAATTAGTTGAAATAAATTCTAGTAAACTCGAATATAATACTGATTAACATTTTGAATATTCAAAATATCATATCATTGGAGAAAATACCCTGAGAAAAAGAAATCCTCATTTTAAAGATATTTTTCTATATATCTCTAAGCCAAAATTATCAGAAAGTAGAAACGGGGTCATTTGTAGATTTAAGCCTACAGCCCAAGACACTTGAGGTCACTTTAGTCAACACTGAACTCGTAGGTGAGTCAGGAACCCAGAGAGACTATACCTTAATTCTAGCCAAGAAAAGAGGAGGGAAATATAAGTATAGACACAACTTGTAAACAATTCATTCAAGTGATTTGTTGGAGATACAGAAAATGTAAAAGCCTGGAGTTTCCCAGACATCATTTACCTAATGCAGAATTTGACATAATTCAGATTCATCTTAACTGTATTTAGGGAGGTAGGATACAGAAGTGTCAGAGACCCTCAGAATCACATGTTAATATAACAGCGTCTGGGATAAACTGGGCTGCTCGAGTTATTCTTTGTATGAAAAATACCTTATAGTGAATAATACATTATAAAGGACTAATTAAAAAATTAGCTAGAACTTACAAGATTGAAACCTACAGGGAAATAATATGAAGAAAAATCATACTAGTTTGGATCCCCCATCCTCTGACAGCAAACCATTTACTGAACAACTTACTGTTCTAACATGAAATATGAATTTGGCCTACAAAAAATTTTAAGAAAGTTAAATGTTATTTAACTATATACTATAGTTATATATATATACATAATATATATACTATAGTTATATATATAATATAGAGTACATTGAGTTTCTAAAAATTATCTCCCAAATCTATATACAGCCCTTGTAATTTAATCTTCCTAAATTCTGATTATTAATGTTTACATTCATTCAAACATTTTCAAAGCATTTTGTTAGATACTACAGAAAGAAACAAAGATGAACAAGATACAACCACTGTCCTCCAATACTTAATCTAATTTATAGTTACTGCTTAATACATCCAAATTTCTTAACCAGAAATGTTTTTCTTTCCTATCCGTTCCTTTTTCTCTCTCCTGCCTTTCTTCCTTTCTTTTTTCCTTCCTTTCTACTGCTATAGGTATTGTTACTTGTTTCATTTCCTTTATTCCAAATCTCTTTATTTCCTTTAGATTCTCTACCAATATTCCTCAAAATATTCCTATGTTGCAATAAAATGAAATATTTTTTTTTTGCTTCAGCTTTAGAATTTCATTCACTTTATCCCCCCAATGAGGACTTAACCACACAAATCATCTCTATATACTGAAACCCTACCCATCCTTCAGAGTCCAACTTGTGAACTTTCTTGTGTTGGGCCTTGCCATTTGAAAAATAATATCCAAATTATAGCTTTATCGTTTTCTACCTATATGACCCTGGACAACTTACTTTATTTCTCTAGCTTTTGTTTTCTCATCATAAAATGGAGTTAACACTTAAATGTAATTAAAACAAAAAATTTTTAATGTTTTATTTATTTTTGACAGATAAAGAGACAGAATATGAATGGGGGAAGGGGAGAGAGAGACAGACAGACAGACAGACAGACAGAATCCAAAGCAGGCTCCAGGCTCTGAGCTGTCAGCACAGAGCCAACACAGGGCTTGAATTTGTATACCGCAAGATCATGACCTGAGCCAAAGTTGGACACTTAACCTACTGAGTCACCCAGGTGTCCCACAGTTGAACGTTATTTTAAAGGTTAAGTGTAATCATAGAAATAAACTGCTTTGCACAATGTGGTACATAGCAAAGTTCTACAAATATTTGCTACCATTATACCATTTTTGACAATAACACTAAAAATAAATAATAAAATATTCCTATTAATGTCTTTTATTAGTATTCTTTCTTCTTTTATCATTTCCTCTCCAATTTTCCTCTCCTCAAATTATCTTGCGTATTGTACAAAATGATATATATGATATGATAGACACATATTTTCACAGACTAGCACTTATTTTCATCTTGACAGAAATTTGATGAATGATTTCTAAGTAACCTAAGTAACCTATATATTTATGTGTCTACCCTCCAAAAATGCCTCCAGAAACACTCCTTTTTATCAGTCTTCACCTTAGATTCACCAATCTCCCATATCAAGGCATTGCTTGACATATTTTCTAGCTTCACTAAGAATTTATAGATCTTCAGCCTTAAGACACTTTATCATATTCTTTTTTACTATATAGTTGTATGTTATTTTTCATATGTACTAATCCATTCTAAACTCTTCAGGGTTGGAAAATGCTTTTACTTAATTTTTTAAAGTTTATTTATTTATTTTGAGACAGAAAGCATGAGTGAGGGAGGGGCAGAGAGAAAGGGAGAGACAGAATTCAGGCAGGCTCTGTGCTGCACTCTCAGCATGGAGCTGGACATGGAGCTGAACCCATAAATCACGAGACCATGACCTGAGCTGAAATCAAGAGTTGGACACTTAACTGACTGAGCCACCCAGGTGTCCCAAATCTTTTTATTTCATAGTTTGTCCTTTAATTCATTTCTTAATTCATTTATTTTTTCCCCTCACTTACAATGGAACCAATGGCTGAGAGTTTATAGTGTTGAGCACCATGATGAAGAGTGCAGGAGTTAAGTCCTTTGGCTACCTGATGTGTTGTCTTGACTTCTCTGACATGGTGTTCTCATCTGTTTTGATGTATGTTAAGTTATATATACAAATATGAAAATATTATAAGATCACCTAGCAGAGTTATCATAGGTGCTAAGTAAATGTCAAGGTTCTTCTATCTTCATCAATAAATCTTTTTTTTTTTTTTGAATCCCAGGAAATGTTGTACTCAAAGTAAATGTCTCTGATCAGTACTTTAGACTTTTTTAGAGGTGCCTGGGTGGCTCAGTCTGTTAAGCACCCAACTCTTGATTTCAGCTCACGTCATGAGATTAAGGCCCCTGTCTGGCTCTGTGCTGACAGCATGGACCCTACTTGGAGTTCTCTCTCCCTCTCTGTCTGTCCCTCCTCCTCAAAATAAATAAACAAGCTTAAACAAAATAAATAAAGGTGGTTAAAAATTAAGCAGCATTTAAGAAACTTGAAAAAGCTAAAACCTTTTTAAAGTCCTTGTGGGAAAACAAAGAAGCCAAAAAATCTAGGGAACAACAAAACTGAAAAATCAATACAGCAAACATCAGCTCTCTTGTTGAAAACTGTTAATTGTCTTGTTTTGTTTTAAAGATTAAGTAAGAGTAATCTGGATTACTGGTAAAATTAAAAATAGAACTTCCCTCTGTAACCTGAGAGCAACCTATACTTTCCATAGATCCAGTGTCAGACTACATTTCTGATAACTGCAGGCTAGATCATTTTTTTTTGTGGCCTGAGGGAACCTTGAATTTCCCTCTTTTCCTTCTGTTTGCTGTGTAAGCAGTTGGCATGGACTAGATTCACATGCAAAGTCAAACTTTACTTAATCCAGGACCTCCAAAATCAAATCAGTGTATCAAATGTAAAGTATAAGGCACATTTGCTTTCTGTTTTTCCAACTTCGAATTAAAACTATTTTAAAATACAAATAAGCCTATGGGTTGCCTGATTACTGTCAATACTATTTTGAGAATGTATCAGTTTAGTTCAATTTTTAGTTTACATTTTGGTGATTCAATATTCACAAATAAGTAAACCTCAAAAATTCATTCTATTAAGTTCCAAATTAAGCTGTTCCCTTACAGGTGTTTATAGATCACTTTAGAAGAAACAAATTTGAATAACAGTAAAAGTTTATGCTTTACTTTTTTAAAAAAATATTTTGTAGAGAAATTGTAGAATAAAAAAATGCTAAAGACAAAGCTGTATATGATGTCATTTAGAAACTAGAGTTTAGGGAATAACTGTTTATTGTTTCTCCACACAAGGAAAATCAGAAACACAAACTAAATTTGTTCTGTCTTCACTATACTGCAACACTTTGTGAATATAAACAACCTTCAAGAAATATCACTCCTCCATGATATGTTCATTCACAGAAATTTCATTTGTTTGATATTAATTATGCTATTTGACCTCCTAATTTATAACCAAACATCATAATCCATTTTTTCTGAAGCACATTACATGCATTAAATTTGTTATATTTAAAATCTATGTGACAGGTCTTCTTATAATACTGTCATTATACAGTATACATGTAGCATGATGCAACTTTAAGAACAATGAACTTATAACTATTTAAAACTCAAAGTAAAAGGTAAAATGTCAGAAAATTGACAAACTGTTTTGGTGTTTTAAAAACTTAAATTGTGTTGTCCTCATGGTTTTGTGTGGAACAGAATGGACCAATATATAAATAATGCTGTTTCATTTGCATTTGGATTGTTTTAGGTTCAGAATGCAAAATAGATGCCCAATATGTAGAAGTCAAATTTATAACTTAGTATAGCCAAGTGAAAAATTTTATGTATGGAAGGAAAGATTCACAATTGATTATGTAGCATGATTATTAAAGTTATTATGGCTGTGTAACAAATTACCCCAAAACTCCATGACATAAAGCAATTATTTTTTATGTTTGCATTTTATGAGGGTAAGGAATTCAGACAGGACATAACATGTATTACTTATCTTGATCCATGATGTCCAGAGCCTTAACTTTGTAGATTAGAAGACAAGAGACCAGAATAATCTTTAGGCTTATTTACCTATCTGGCAGAGTATATTGCTTGTTGGAGTCTGTCCACATGGGCTTCCTCAAAGTATGATGTTTGACCTCTCAAGGGAAGCATCCCGAGAGAGAGAGACCGCCATCAATCTTTATCCTTAGTTTATGACCTAGCCTTGAAAGTCACAAGCCCTCCCAAGTTTAATGGAAATAGATTCCTCAGGTATGTTTCTTTTTTCTTTTTAATTGGAATGTAGTTGACACAAAATATGACATTAGTTTCAGGTATACAGCAGAGCAATAAGACACATTTATCCATCATTCTATGCTCATCACAAGTGTAGTTTCCATCTGTCACTATACAATGCTGTTGCAATATCATTGACTATGTTCCTTATGCTTTGCCTTCCCTCCCACCCCCATGATGTATTCATTCCAAAACTGGAAGCCTGTATCTCCCACTCCGCTTCATCCATCTTGTCCATCTTCCCATCCTCCCTCTTCTGGCATCCATCAGTTTGCTCTCTGTATTTACAGGTCTGATTCTGTTTTCTGTTTGTTTGTTTATTTAAGTTTATTTAGATACCTCATATGAATGAAATCATATGGTATTTGTCTTTTCCATCTAACTTACTTTACTTAGCATAAAATCTTCTAGGTCTGTTCTTGAGAGGGTAGCAAGGTTCTAAAAGAGCATGCAGAACAGGGAATATTCCTGTGTCCATTCTTGGAAAGCACAAGTAGCAAACACCAAGATACAGTGCCATTCCTGAGATGCCTGAGTGGTTCAGTCTGCTAAGTGTCAGACTCTTGGTTTCAGCTCAGGTCATGGTCTCACAGTCATAAGATTGAGCCCTTTGGCAGGCTCTGCATTGGGCTGGAGCCTGCTTAAGGTTCTTTCTCCTTCTTCTCTGCCCCTCCCCCACTCTCTCTCTCTCTCTCTCTCTCTCTCTCTCTCTCTCTCATAAAAGATATAGAGCATTCCTAGCACTCCAAAAAGTTTTCTCATGTCTCTTCCAATGAATTCCAACCCACCGCCTCCCCTAGTAAACTACTTCTTATATATTGAAATGTCATTAATTTTGTTTCTTCTAAAATTTTAAATAAATGTAATAATTCAGTCTTTATTTACTACTATTTATTGTAGCCTTTTATGTCTCATATATCTTATCTACCTTACATATAGAAGTTTTTTCTTTTTTTTTCTTCTTTTTAGCACCTAGCAGTATTCTAGTGAATACAATTTTCTAATCCATTCTCCTGTTAATAGACATTTTAGATCATTCCAGTGTGAGATTATTTGTGAGTAATGATGCTATGAATATTCTTTAAAGTCCTTTTGTGATCATATATTTTTATTTTTTCAAGATAAATATCTAGAAGAGGAATTTTTGGAGTCAGAGTAGGTGTATATTTAACTATATAAGAAACTGTGAAACCATATTCTGTAGTAGTTTAATATTTTACAAAACCATCAGAAATGTATCTTCACCCACATATGTGGCCAGTCTTTTTTCATCTTAATTTCAGCCATTCTAGTGGTGCATAGTATGAGCTTTCATAGCTTTAATTTGGATTTCCTTAATTACTAATAATGCTGAGCACATTTTCATGAGCTTAGTGGACACTCATATATCTCCTTTTGCAAAGTACCTAGTCTAATATTTGCCTATTTGTTACTTTTTTTTTTTTTTGATTATTGAGTTATAGGAATTCTTCGCCTATTCTGAATGTTTTTAGGTGGGTTTTTTTTTTTTTTTTGGTCTGATTAAGTTTTGAGAATATTACCCTCTAGTTAATGGCTTTATTTTTCTCTACCTTAATGATGTCTTTTGATGAAATTTATAATTTGATGTAATCTAGTTTATGACTTTTTTTCTTTTGTTGGTTACTAGTCTTTGTGTTCTATATAATAGTTGCCTACATTAAAGTCATGAACATTTTCTTTTATAATTTATTCTAGAAGAGTTATAATTTCAGCATTTATAGTTTAGCCTATAATTCATTTCAAAGTAATTTTGTTTGTAGTACAGGTACAAGCTATAGTTCCAGCATCATTTGTTAAGACATGTGTATTCCAGTGTATATATGTGTATGTATACACACACACACACACAATATGTATATATGTATGTTTGTGTGTATGTACATATATCCAGTTGTTTCAGCATCATTTGTTTTAACCATTTGTTAAAAGAACTTAAAGATTTATTCTTCTACTTTGCTGAAAATCAATCCTATATGTGTAAATATATTTATGGGCTACCTATTTCTGTCCATTTAAACTATTTGATTATTCTTACCCAAGTACCACCCTGTCTTAATTACTGTAGCTTTATAGTAAGTCTTAAAGTCAGGCATTTTGTCTTCCAAACTTGTTTAATTTTCTAGACTCCTTTGACTATTCTAAGTCCTTTGTTTTCTGTATAAATTTTAAAATCAAATTTTCTATTTCTACAAAATTAATTCTAGATTTTGATTGATATTGCATTAAATCTGTAAGTAAATTTAAGAAGAATTGGCATAGTAACAATATTAAATCTTCCAAGACATGAAGATGGTTTATTTATTTGGTTTGTTTGTTTGTTTGTTTTTGACACTGTACAGCCCCCTTCAGTGCTCACAGCCCAACAGTCAGGAGGTTCAAAGCTGTATACTCCTCTGGTATGGGTATACTATAAGAGGCGCACAGAGAAGGACCCACTGTTAATCCATCACTGTGTGTGAAGACAGTTTGTGTACTTTTTGAGGTATTCTTTATTTTATCTCATGAAGGCTTTATACTTTTTAGGTGGAGGTCGTGTCCTACTTTTGTTAAATACATTATTTTATGCTTTCTAAGGATATGAAAATTACATTAATTTTTGTTCTAATTAGAGTATTCTAGTTTTTAGAAATACAATTGATTTTTATTTATTGGCGCTTTATCCTGCCATTTGGCTGAATTTACTTATTAATAATAATAGGTGGGGGTGCCTGGCTGTCTTAGTTGGGTGAGCATCCGACTTTGGCTCAGGTCACGATCTGACTGTTCTTGGTTGGAGACCCGCGTCAGGCTCTGTGCTGACAGCCAGCTCAGAGCCTGGAGCCTGACTTCAGATTCTGTGTCTCCCTCTCTCTCTGACCCTCCCCTGCTCTTGCTGTCTCTATCTCTGTCTCTAAAATAAATAAAACATTAAAAATTTTTTTAAAAATAATAGGTAAATAATCCTAATTCCAAGAATATGCTTGAGGAATACAGTAAGGAAATAAGCAGAGATATTGACAAAAATTATGTGTAAGTATATTCTCAGTACTACCTATACAAACAAAACATCACAAATTACATGCACCTAAATGTCTGCCACTAAGAGGAAGATTAAATAAACTGTAGTTACATCTATATTACTGACTAATAACCTAAAAGTTATTTTGAAGAATACTCAACATAAGAAAATTAGATATATAGGGGCGCCTGGGTGGCTTAGTTGGTTGAGCGGCCGACTTTCGCTTAGGTCATGATCTCACGGTTCGTGGGTTCGAGCCCCACGTCGGGCTCTGTGCTGACTGCCAGCTCAGAGACTGGAGCCTGTTTCAGTCTGTGAATCCCTCTCTCTCTGACCCTCCCCTGCTCATGCTGTCTCTCTCTTTGTCTCCTAGAAATAAATAAAACATTTGAAAAAGAAGAAAATTAGATATATAGAATAATATATATAAATATATACAAATATATAGAATAGAATATATAGAATAATAAGCAATTTAGCAAAGTACTAATTTTTCACATAATATGATCCCATGCAAACAAAGGTTTATCAAGTATAAATAATATTTTTGTCAGGATGGAAATAAAAAATGTTAATCTTTTCTATACCATTGAGTTTTTCTTCTTTATAATTTTCTATATTTAATAAATTATTTTTATTGTGGTAACATATTTTCATTGCAAAATTTACCATTGTGACCGTTTTTATGTGTGCATTTCAATGACATTAAGGACACTTACATTGTTTTGCAACCATCACTATAACTTTCTAATTTTTTAAATGGCTGATTATCATTATTAATGTAATTAGGGTAAAACTATTTTCTAGTTATTTTACTAAATTTAGATTTAGACTTTAGCAGCATTTAAATAAAAACTTTATAAAAAAACATTTTTTTTCAGGGTTAAGAGACATTCTAAGCAATGGATTATTAGAGCAGATAATTTTTAAGTCAATATATTTAGATTAAAAACCTGTTTTGGCAAAAAAAATATTTGGTTTTGCAGCTTTTTTGCCATATCCATTAACAGTGACTCAGGTGACAAAAAATATTCATAATTCTACTGTTATCTTTTAAATTAAAAAATTAATGTTTATTAATTTCAAGAGAGAGACAGAACACAGCAGTGGAGGGGCAGAGACAGAGAGGAAGACACAGAATCTGAAACAGGCTCCAGGCACTGAGTTGTCAGCACGGAGTCTGACCCCGGGCTCAAACTCAGGAACAGTCAGATCATGACCTGAGCTGAAGTCAGATGCTTAACCAAATGAGCCACCCAGGCGCCCATCTCCTTTAACTTTTTTTAATGTTTATTTAGTTTTGAGAGAAAAAGAGAGACAGAGCACAAGTTGGGGAAGGGGAGAGAGGGAGACACAGTATCCAAAGCAGATCCCAGGCTGTCAGCTGTCAGCTATCAGCACAGAGCCCTATGTGGGGCTTGAATCCACAAATTGTGTGATCATGACCTAAGCCAAAGTTGGTCCCTTAACCAACTGAGCCACCCAGGCACTCTATCTACTGTTAATGCTTTTAAAAAATCCCTGATGAAGGCAACTGGGTGGCTGTCTGTTGAGTGTCTGACTCTTGGTTTTGGCTCAGGTCATGATCTCATGGTTTGTGAATCTGAGCTCCACATCACAGAGCCTGCTTGGGATCCTCTCTCTTCCTCTCTCTCTGCCCTGCCCTCTATCTCTCTCTCAAAACAAATAAATAAAAACTTTAAAAAATAATAAAAATTAAAAAAAATTTAAATCTCTGATAGGACTTTAAAGATGTTTTGTTTCAAACCTTTCAAGATTATTTCAAAAAGTATCTGTCAGTTAACATTACAAAATTTACTAAGAAGAATTTTGTTTTTTAAATTTTATTAAGGTTTTCATTTTAATTCCATTATAGTTAACATACAGTGTTATATTAGTTTCAGGTGTACAATATAGTGATTCAACACTTCCATACATCACCCAGTGCTCATCACAAGTGTACTTCTTTCTTTATACTTTTAATGTTTATTTATTTTTCAGAGCAAGAGAGACAGAGTGCAAGCAGGGGAGGGGCAAAGAGAGATGGAGACACAGAATCTGAAACAGGAGCCAGGCTCTGAGCTGTCAGCACAGAACCTGATGCGGGACTTGAACTCATGAATGGTGAGATCATGACCTGAGCCAAAGTCAGATGCTTAATCGACTGAGCCACCCAGGGGGTCCACAGTGCACTTCTTAATCCCTATCACCTATTTAACCCATTTCCCACCTTCTCCCCTCTGGTAAACATCAGTTTGTGCTCTATAAGTAAGAGTTCTTTTTCTTATGGGCAGAAGATATGAACAGACACTTCTCCAAAGAGGACATCCAGATGGCCAACAGACACATGAAACGATGCTCAGCATCCCTCCTCGTCAGGGAAATACAAATCAAAACCACACTGAGATACCACCTCACACCAGAGTGCCTAAAATGAGCAAATCAGAGAACTCTAGATGCTGGCGAGGATGTGGAGAAACGGGCACCCTCCTACACTGTCGGTGGGAATGTAAACTGGTGCGGCCCCTCTGGAAAACAGTGTGGAGGTTCCTAAGGAAACTAACAATAGAACTCCCCTATGACACAGCAATAACACTGCTAGGAATTTACCCAAGGGATACAGAAATGCTGATGCCTAGGAGCACATATACCCCAATGTTCATAGCAGCACTCTCCACAATAGCTAAAACATGGAAAGAGCCTAAGTGTCCATCAACAGATGAATGGATCAAGAAGATGTGGTTTATCTATACCATGGAATACTACATGGCAACGAGAAAGAATGAAATCTGGCCATGTGTAGCAACATGGATGGAACCTGAGGATGTTATGCTGAGCGAAATAAGTCAGGCAGAGAAGGACAAATATCATATGTTTGCACGTATAGGAGGATTAGGAGGAACTTGACGGAGGAACAAGGGGGAGAAGAAGGGCGGAAATGGTGGGTGAAAGGGAGAGAGGCAAACCATGAGAGACTCTTGAATGCTGACAAAAACTGAGGACATATGGATGTGGGGGGGAGGAGGAATGGGCATGGAGGAGGGCACTTGTGGGGATGAGCACTGAGGGTTATGTGGAAACTAATTTGACAATAAACTATTTGTAGGAAAAAAAAGGAAGATGAATAAAAGTTAAGCAAAATTGGCAAAAAAAAAAAGAGTTCTTTTTCTTGGGTGTCTCTCTTTATTTTTCTTGTGCTCATTTGTTTTGTTTCTTAAAATTCACATCTGAGTGATATCATATGGTACTTTTCTTTCTCTGATATTTATTTTCTCTGGTATTCATTTGTTCTGATCCATGCCTGTCATTGCAAATGGAAAGATTTCATTCTTTTTATGGCTGAATAATATTCTATTATTCCACTTCTGGTGTATTGATTCATCCATTGATGGAGACTTGGGCTACTGCCATAATTTGTCTATTGTAAATAATGGTGGAATAAACAGAGGGCTACATGTATACATTTGAATTAGTGTTTTTGAATTTTTTTGGTAAGTACCTAGTAGTTCAATTACTGGATGGTAAGGTAGTTTTATTTTTAACTTTTTGAAGAAACTTCATACTGTTTTCCACAGTGGCTGTATCAGTTTGCATATCCACCAACAGTGCATGAGTGTTCTTTTTTTGGTTTTGTTTTTTGACATCCTCGCCAACACCTGTTTTTTGTGTTTTCTATTTTAGCCATTCTGACAGGTATGAGATGAAATATCATTGTAGTTTTGATCTGCATTTTCCAAATGATGAGTGATGTTGAGCATATTTTAATGTGTCTGTGGGCCATCTATGACTTCTTTGAAGAAATGTCTGTTGATGTTTCCTGCCCTTTTAAAAATGGAATTATCATTTTTTAAGGTGATGGTTATATCAGTTCTTTATATATTTTGGATACTAATGCTTAAAATGAATTTTAGAATAAATAATTGTTTCTCTTACAAAACCCCCAGAGCAGTTAACAATGAGAAGGAATTGATGACCAAAAAATTATACTTCTAAAATTTGTTTGGTAACTGACTTATTATATTTTTTATTTGTGTGTTGATTTTTAACTTAATTAGTCAAATAAATTGGCATAGGCAGAAAAATAGAATCCAATTGTCAAAATAGCTTATATCACGAAAGAACAATTCTTATCCAGTCTTATCCAATCCACCTTCTACCTTCCATTCTCTAATCCATCCTTCTAGAAGCAGACACTTTCAACAATTTGAGCAATTTAGGGGCGCCCGGGTGGCTTAGTTGGTTAAGCGTCCGACTTTCGCTCAGGTCATGATCTCACGGTTCGTGGGTTCGAGCCCCACGTCGGGCTCTGTGCTGACTGCCAGCTCAGAGCCTGGAGCCTGTTTCAGTCTGTGCCTCCCTCTCTCTCTGACCCTCTCCTGCTCACACTGTCTCTCTCTCTCTCTCCTAGAAATAAATAAAACATTAAAAAAAATTGAAAAAAAAAAAACAATTTGAGCAATTTCTCATGGTCCATATTCTAATTGTTTCCATTCTAACATTCTCCACACTATATTTAATAATTGCTCCATTGTTTTTCATTTGCTTTAATTTGTTTGCATAAAACTATTTTTCTTGAATGAACTAACATATCTATCAAATGCCTGGATACAGCAAATAATCAATCATATTCTTCTTGGTGGCCTCCATCTTCCTACACTGGTGCTCAGTGTTGCATGATATTGCTCCTTGCTTGTCTCCTATGCTTGATCCCCTATTTCTCTCATCCTTCATTTTCTTTAAACATATCCTCTAGTAGCTTCTTAAAAAAGGATAAGAAGAATACATTAGGTATGTCCTTTTTGTTTTGTTTTGTTTCAAGGTTTTCATGTTTTAAATATGTGTTTAGTCTATCCTCACCCTTGACTAACTTTTTTTCTGGAAAAAGAATTATGGATTGGAAAGAACTTTTCCTCTGAATTTTGACGTCATTATTTTACTGTTTCCTAGTTTTCAGTGCAGTAGTAGGTAGAAAGGTCTAATGCCATTTTGATTTCCATTCTTTAATATATGAACTATTTTTTCCTGCTGAATATGAGTAAGATCTTTCTTTTACAACAAGTTCCTTCATGTGAATGTTTCACATTTGTGGTGCCAGGACTCCGTGTCTTTGTTAAGATGAGATTCAGGGCAGTCAATTCTGAGAGCTCTTTTTAATCTATTTTTTTATTCTTTCCTTCTGATTTTTTCTATTTCTTCCATATGAATTATCTATTAATTTAATTTTGGATCTTCTTGGCTCAATTTCAAATTTTGTTAACTATTCAAAACAATTTGCCATTATTTTTGTCATTTTTTTCTTATATCCTGGGAAATATTATTAGGTTTATCTTCCAATCATTTTACAGTTCTCATTTAAAGAACACTTACTTAGCTATGATTTCTTCTTATTTTAAAGATGTCTCTTTTAAAATGTTTTCAATAGTTTTTTTTTATTAAGTTTATTTCTCTGATCCCCCTGTAACCTGTTTCCTTTTTTCTTTCTTTCCTTTCTTCTCTCCTTCCTTCTTCTTTCCCTCTTTTTCTTATTTTATTCAGGTTTTACTCCTTCCAGTTTGAAGCTTCATTTAGTATTTCATATTTTAGCCATTTTAGATTTAAGGGTGAGGCAGTAAGACTACTTAGAAGTCCTGAGTGACCAAGTAAGAAATTATTGGATGGGAGTTACTGTAAGGCGATCACTTGTCTTTTTCTGGAGAGAATGCCAAATTTGTTAAGAGTTTATTTGTTTGCTTGTTTGTTTATTCAGTTTCTCCAGGGTAGAGTTTTCCAGGTTTCGTCTATGAGAAAAGGCATTTTATGTCTTAGTGAGAAATGGGAGCTCCTTTCTTCCTATTTTTAGTCCCACAGAACATTTCTGTCCTCCTTTATGACGGGGCCTCTGTAGCTTGGTTTCTTAAAGGGAATGAGGCTGTGGTCTCCAATAAGAAACAGGGTAAGGCCTATCCCTGTCTGGGAAGGGTAGAAGAAAGGACTTGGAGACAGCTTTCTGTCAATGCCCAGTTCCCGTTTGCCTCCTGTGGGGCTCGCATCTCTGAGTGGTGACCCTTTCAGAGGTTCTGTGGAGGAAATTAATCTCTGAAGACTCTCAAATTATGATTTTTATAATATCTCCTACTTTGCCACATCACACATCACTCCTCTAACTCTGCTTTCTTTTTTCTTTTTCCATAATGAGTATAAATGTTTTTTCAGCTGAAATCTCCTCATTGTCTTTATGGGTTAATATACGGTTTTTAAAAATCCCTTTGGTGTCATTTTATTTGGGTTTCAGTAGGAAGAAAAGATTGACATATGTCAATACTCAGTAGCTAATCAGGACTCTTTGTTTGAGTATGAACTGATTTAGAGTCTCACAATATTATGATATTAACTTGGTTAACCTCTCAAGAGAATGTAATATCTGAGCGTATTAGTGTTCCAATTAATGAAGATGAACTTTAAATAAGAGATATGTATAAATTGGATATCTATGTTCATGAACGTTAAGCATAAAATTTTCTTTCAATAAATTCAGAGTGTAAAATATGTGGTTTCTTTTCATTTCAAATGTATTTCTGATTTCAAATGTATTATCTCAATTATCTAGACATTGGATGGATAGATCACAGAAATATTGATAGATAGATGTGTATGTTGTGTATCTCAACACTGCTGAAAATTTTTAAATGTGGCAGAGCTATTCTTAACAGACATGAATAAAAATGCAGATAGCTGAGGAAATTCTTGTCATTGCTGTCAGTTTCTGATTCATAGATGATAAATATAGCCTAAAAATTAAGTTGTTAGGAAACTCACTTCTCTCTACCCGTTAAGCTGAAAATGGTAGGCTGTCAGAGCATAGAAATAGGAAATGGTGCTAAGGATGGACTTCAAGTTGTAAAGCTTCCCTGGGTGGAATTGCAATGAGTAGCTTCATTCCAAACCCAAAACATAGAGAACACAGGATATATAATTATGTTTGCATTTGGCTCCTTTTCCCTTGTGTTCTTTTTCTTGGCTTCAGACTGTTTAAGAATTAGGGTGTCTTTAGCCTTTTATTTACTTATGATGTTCAAAATTGGCAGAGTTCATAGACTTAGGACTATAGACCAAACCCTAGATTAACTGAGCTATTGAACGTCCTTTTGTTAGAATATAAAGGGTTCTATTCTATCCACCAAAACAGATATTAGGTACATTCTTTTCATTAAAACAAGCAAACATCTTTCAGTAAGAAAGCACAATTAGGAATCAAATCCACTGATCTTGTTACAAAAATAATGTTTACCCCACAACAAGATACTTTGATACTAGTAATATTTAAAGCAGGTTTCCAAAAGGAATCCAGTTAATGTATAAGGTAAAATTCAGAGACAAATAAACATCTTTAAAATAACTAAGACTTCTTCTTAGGACAAATAACCATCAGTTCAGATCATTGAAAATTATCCGTAAACCATCGTGAATGTAGAAAAACTGAGCTACGTTCCCAGGTCATTGTCATAAAGTTTGTGACAAGATAAAATAAAATTTAAAGTTTATTTTTAAAGTATATATATATATATATATATATATATATATATGTATGTATGTATATATATGTATGTATATATAAACAGATACACTAAAGTTTGATTTTTTTAATTTTAGTATTAAAATATGTCATGCATGGTCATCCTGAAGTTCTCACTTTCTCTCAGATCAGATCAGTTCAAATTCAGATCAGATTATGAGTCTGTTGTGCAAATAAATACTCCTTTTTCAGTCCTTAAAGTTTAAGTGGTCCTGAACAGTAAGAGAATGGTAGGTTTTCTTTAGGATTTTCTGTGAAGCTGATGCTTAAAGTCCATTTAATCTAGCAACTATGCTTTTGCATAAAGGAGGAGGTAGCCTTTCCTGAAAAATTTCCTCAGGTATTCATAAGGTTCAGGTTTACAGGACATTTTTTTCTTTTACTACTGCCATAATTTTTAAAAATCAAAACAGCATATGCCAGTAAAAATAAACAAATACTGGGGTGCCTGGGTGGCTCAGTCAGTTGAATATCCAACTTTGGCCCAGTTCATGATCTCATGGTTCATGAGTTCGAGCACCGTGTCCAGCTCTGTGCTGACAGCTCAGAGCCTGGAACTATTTCCGATTCTGTGTCTCCCAATTTCTCTACTTTCCATCTCTCACTCTCTGTCTCAAAAATAAACATTAAAAAATGTTTTTAAATAAACAAATACTGAAAACTCTCATCCAGTGTTTGTATTTTGTGGTTCAAAATATTTTGCCTCAAATTCTATTAAATTTTCATCAAGTACCTGTGTGAAAATGTGGAAAAATATCAGAGATATATAACAAAAAATTAATGGAAAAATAACTTTTAAAACCAATATAAACATGAATAATTTAAATAGTTAATATCTAACTTTCACCTTCTTGGAAAATACATGAAAATGTTCTTATTTTATCCAAATTAGTTTCCAGGAACTTAGTGATGGAAATTTAGGAACCTTGCACTATTAATCTATATTTAAGCCAGCAAATGCACAAGAGATTTGTGGGAGAGCTACATGTCCACAGGGTTAACTTTGTACTCCAAAGTATCCTATCCTATACCTTAAACACATTGTTTTATCAGTGACTATTTTCACTCATGATTAGAATACTCTAAAGGGAAACAAGTAATGGTATTTTCTGTATACTCTTTTCACACATCAAAAGGGTTTCTGAGTGAGTACAAGGCTGCTTTTAGTTTCCAAGTTATAGAAACCTGGATAAAGTCATAAATTGTCCCCTGTAGAACACATTGGGTTTTTTTCTAATTTATTTAAATTCTGTTTAACTCTGCTGAGTGAACAAAACTGTGTGAAAGTGATGACTATGTGAAACAAGCTCAGTATAATAAAAAATTAACAGAGAACTTCAGTATTTATTTAATTGTATTCATAATTATTACTGTTCTGTCAGGTAATTGCAAATAAATGCAAGTCAACCTCATGAAAGATATGAAAATGCATTTGCTCTGGACTCCCAGTCAGGCTTGAGTTCAAATCTCTGCCTTGCTTCTGACAAATGGCACAATCTGGGTATGTTTCTTAACTTCTCCAGGACTCAGTTTCCTAGAAAAAGGGAGATGAACTTAGTTCTATGTTTTAAGATAGTGAATCAAATGAAATGATACTTTTGGTTATCCTGAATGTTAATGGCTTAACCTGAACATTGTTAGCATCCCACAATTATTGGTGATTCATTTTGAATCTAATTAGTATCACCATTACATAAAATTACATTTTATTAAGGTAGGTGTGAACCTGAATTCTGAAGTTTATACAAACAGGGAAAACTCAGTGAGTAACAAATTGAAAGAGAGATAAGCTACAAGGATCAAATTAATCTTGTTGTTGCAGTACAGGAATTGGTACCAGCTAAAACTATCTTTATAAGCTATTTGCAAAACAAGCTAGGAGTTTCTTCGCAATAGCTTCCCCTCCTTTCAGGAACTTGTATCAGCTACCCAAGTATTAATCCTTCTCCAACCAGACCTACCCCCAAAATCAAAGTGTATCCTTTCTTCTGTTCAAATTTACCAAGCCTAGACTGATTAGCTAAATTATCTATAAAATATCTGAAAGTTGGAAAAAGCTTAACCCTTCTATGATTAGGCTTTTTTTTTTTTTTTTAAGAGTGCAGGTGAGGGAGAAAGACAGAGAGGAAGAGAGAGAGAGAATCTTAAGCAGGCTACATGCTCAGCAAGGAGCCCAGTAAGTGACTCAATCCCACAGTCCTAGGATCATGACCTGAGTTGCAATCAAGGGTAAGATGCTCAACCAACTGAGCCACATAGACACCCTTAGGATTAAGCTACTTATAGTTCTCCCAATTTACTACTTGTTTAGACCTTCACATCTTGTGCATGTTACTCTCTCAACCTGTCCTCCTCATTTACCTACTCTGGAAATTCTCCTTCAAGGTACAGTTCTGATTTTACTTTCTCCTTAAATATTCCAGGATGACCTGGGCAAAGTTAGTCACTTCTTCCACTATGTTTCCATAGTCATTGTTTTGTATTTTAAAATCATAGTACTCATCACCATATCAATTAATGTATATATTTCCCCATCAGGCTGTTTGATTCTTCCTTGTAGCTTTTTATGTACCTTAGCCCAGGCCTGGAGTATAGCATGTCCTCAACAACAGCTATGCAGATGAATGCTATTGATTATTCCCTTCTAAAATCAATGGAATTGGCTTTGGACCTAGCACAATATTCACAAAGTAGCATTTTATTTTCTCACCACTGCAAGAATGGTTACAAATGAACCTAAAGCCACCTTAGCCACTGGAATAGACTTTGGTTTTTGAAGATTCTGTGGAAGAATAATAACATAAAGAGAGTGGAACAGAGATTTTAAAGTCAGAGAGACTGAATGTAAGCATCATCTTCATCTCTGTCACCTGAGGGTTGGAGAGCTTTGTACACATTACCTTCCTCACGAATCTTTAGCTTTCTGCTTCATAAAAATATAGAGACATTGTAAGTACCAACTGAAATGATACATAAAAGGAGCTGAGCAAAGGTGTGGCATAATGCCTTGAATGACCTAGTGATTGCCATTAAGACCCTTCTCTAGACAGTTGGTCCTGGGCTGGGGGAAAGCTTGTGTTGGAGGGGTGAAAGTGAATATATGCACCACTAACAAGAAATGTAACACAGGGTTGCACATAGGCACTAATTAAAGAAAAGCTGTACCCAAGCATCTTATTTAGAGGATCAAATTCAAAATGCAAGACTTTATTTTGTTTAGCGGCTACACAATGATGGCATATAGGCTGTATGTTATATGTATGTTTTGTTTTGTTTAATTTCCAAAACAGACTTCTTTACTTTTTTCTCTGTAAATTTTTTTAAAAAATATTTTTATTTATTTCTAGGAGAGAGAGAGAGAGACAGCGTGAGCAGGGGAGGGTCAGATAGAGAAGGAGTCACAGACTGAAACAGGCTCCAGGCTCTGAGCTGGCAGTCAGCACAGAGCCCGACGCAGGGCTCGAACCCACGAACCGCGAGATCATGACCCAAGCGAAAGTCGGACGCTTAACCGACTAAGCCACCCAGGCGCCCCTCTCTGTAAATTTTTTAAAATGTTTATTTATTTATCTTAGAGAGAGAGTGAAAGAGAGAGAGAGTGCATGTGCATGAGGGATAGAGAGGGGGAGTGACAGAGAAAGAGGAGAGAGAGAACCCATAATGTCAGCGCAGAACCTGATCCCAGGTTCGATCTCATGAACCACGAGATCATGACCGAGCCAAAATCAACAGTCAGACACTTCACCAACTGAGCACAAGCAGGGAAGAGGGTAGAGGGAGACAGAATCTTAAGCAGGCTCCACACTCAGCACAGAGCCTGATGTGGGGTTTGATCCCATGACCCTGGGATCATGACCTGAGCCAAAGTCAACTGTAGGGTGCTCAAACAACCAAGTCTTCAAGGCATCCCAAGAGCCTATATTTAATTTTTTTTAATGTTTATTACTTTTGTGAGAAAAAGAAAGAGAGAGAGAGAGGTGAGTGGGAGAGGGGCAGAGAGAGAGAGACACAGAATCCGAAACAGCCTCCAGGCTCTGAGCTGTCAGCACACAGAGCCTGATGTGGGGCTTGAACCCACAAACCGTGAGATCATGACCTGAGCTGAAGTCGGACGCTTAACCAATTGAGCCACCCAAGTGCCCCCCTAGAGCCTACGTTTTTAAACAAGGCATTTAGCATAAGATTAAATAAGATTATTATGATAAAGGAACTTTTTAAAAAAACTGTCACCATGCAAAAACAGACTTTATCTTAGTCATTCAGAATCAAGAAATTTCCTTAATCACAAGCATAGTACCATGCCATAAGACGCAAGTTGGTGAATTTATGATGTCTCTTTGTGAATCACTGACTGATTTTATGGTCTTGAGACAAAGGCTAACCTTAAAAGGTAGTGGTGCTCATAACAGTGTTTCACTGTGAGGACTGTTTTACATGCTTCATTTTATATACTGACCTCTCTTCAGCAGAAAAAAACCTCTTTTTTAGCATACACCAAAGGCAGAGAGTCAAGCTACTTGGAGCCTTGTGCTAAAGAGGCCTCCGCCATGGCTCTGGCTTTCCTATTGGCTAGTTGGCTATTGGGTGGTCCACCGCCAGACTGTAACCCTAGTTCGACTATGTGTCCAAGGAGAGTAGCTGGGGGAAGAGGCCAGCATTGGTCCTAACAGCTTCTCCCCACAGGAATAGCTGCTCCAAGTATGTACTTTACTAAGGAAAATTTAGGAGAGTCATTTTTAAAATACTGGCCAAACCCTCCTACACTGTTCGTGGGAATGTAAACTGGTACAGTCCCTCTGGAAAACAGTGTGGAGGTTCCTAAGGAAACTAACAATAGAACTCCCCTATGACCCAGCAATAGCACTGCTAGGAATTTACCCAAGGGATACAGGAGTGCTGATACATAGGAGCACATGTACCCCAATGTTCATAGCAGCACTCTCCACAATAGCCAAAACATGGACAGAGCCTAAGTGTCCATCAACAGATGAATGGATCAAGAAGATGTGGTTTATCTATACAATGGAATACTCCATGGCAATGAGAAAAAGTGAAATCTGGCCATGTGTAGCAACATGGATGGACCTTGAGGGGGTTATGCTGAGCGAAATAAGTCAGGCAGAGAAGGACAAATATCATATGTTTGCACGTATAGGAGGATTAGGAGGAACTTGACGGAGGAACAAGGGGGAGAAGAAGGGCGGAAATGGTGGGTGAAAGGGAGAGAGGCAAACCATGAGAGACTCTTGAATGCTGACAAAAACTGAGGACATATGGATGTGGGGGGGAGGAGGAATGGGCATGGAGGAGGGCACTTGTGGGGATGAGCACTGAGTGTTATGTGGAAACTAATTTGACAATAAATTATTCATAAAATGAATAAATAAATAAATAAATTACTGGCCAAAATAATATATTAATATTCATTTATTGCACTGATTATCAACAAGTAATTCATTTTAAGACTTTATTACCACCCTGGTAGAAATAAAACATGCTAAAAAAGTGTCAAAGTTTGTCAGTTATGCAGCTACCAAGATAAAAATTCCACTTAGAGATATGTCTTAAAGTCCATCTAGGGTTCCTTCCTTTTTTCTTTTCTTCCAGAGTCATTAGAAAATGACTTTTGGTCTCAGATTATATGAAAGAGCTCCCACTTTATTCATGAGAAAACATCTTTAGAGTAGGAATTCTTAAGCTTTAGTAGGGATCTTGTTAGAACAGATTCTGATTCAGAAAATCAGGGGTGCGTCCAAGATCCTGAATTACCAAGATGTGATGCATGGACCATCTAACCTATTATATGAACTTAAAATAAGATGCTTCAAAAGAGATCCTGGTCTAATTCAGTGTTTGCACATAAGATAAGAGAAAAACCATTAACAAGGTCAGGTTCTGTTTACAACAAATCGGATTTTTGATGGATAATTAGCTGATTTGATATATTTATTGACAAGAAGGCTAGCTAAATATGTGAAAAACTCTGAAAGGAACTTTACTTTTTAAGCCATACAGAATCATTATCTAATGACTAACAAAGTGATACCCAGAAAAAGTCTTATTTTCTTGAATTACAGGATGAGACAAGATTTACTTTACACTCATTTCAACTGCATTCATTCAACTTACTGAATTACAAACTGAATAAAAATGTGCAAGGTGTTTAAAACACTGAAATTAGTTTTTCCTTCCTAAAAATTGCATACAATCATTAGAGGATATTTTTCCTTTGCCATATTGACAGAACTGTAGCTCCTGAACTGCCTTTTGAAAGCATAGATATACTAACCAGAAACTTCATAAGTAAGGTTTTCCATGTGGGAGGTGAGTTTGGCAACAAGACCCCAGAGATGCTAGCATGGGATCATGCAATGCATTCTTAATTCATCATTTAATATCCATGCCTGGATAAATTTTTTTTGCAATTTTACAATCCTAAAGTAAATGCTGAGTAAGACATAGTTATTTCCATTTTTTAAATTTTTTTGTGGCACTGCAAAATGACTCCAAGTTAATTATATCACGATTTGATCATATCATGATTTAATAAGGCCTATGTCACAATGACCAATTTCATTTTACTTTGATGCATAATGCTTTAAAATAAAAACCACCAAACACTGTGTTTTACCTCACTAAAATCCATGTTTTTCAAAACGTCTATGTGCTAATCTGTCTCTGAGATTAATGCAGACAAGATACTAGCTCTAAATTTAGATTTCTTTAAAAGTTATACAATGCGGGAGAGAGGGCAAGATGGCGGAGAAGTAAGGAGCTCTGTACTTGCACTTGCGCCCATACATCACACAGAAAAGATCTAATGCCATTGGAAACCTTACAAAACCTGAGAGACTGGGAGACAAAGGATGCAGAATCCACTGAGAAAGCCTTCTAACGTGAGTGCGAACCGGGGAAGATAAAATCGGGCCGGGATCGGAGACTCCAGGGTGGGAGGCGATCCCCCTCTACCCTCTACGGGGAGTGAGAGGGGAAAAGGAGAGAGTCCGAAACAGAAAAACCTCCGCTCGGGGGAAAAACCTCCGCTTGGTGCATAGAAAGACCGTACTTGCCAAATACCTGCACACCAGGTCCCCTCGCGCCAACTGGTCCTGGGGGAGGCTGAGCACACAAACTGCTTCTTTGTGCCGCTCCTGGAGGTTGGATTTCAGAGCGGCGGCGCGCCTGCCGCCATTGTAGCTCCAGGGCGGCTGGGGCCCCTGAAAGAGCCACGCTGACACCGGGCGTCCGTGCTCCTGGCTGGCTGGAACTCGAGAGGGAAGGCAAAGAGCTAAAAACTGGGAAATTTGCCTGTGAGTTCGTGTTTCGGGTGACGAGCCATAGAGGGACCCGGTTTTCCTCACTCCAGCGGGCTCGGGCTCTGGCAGGCAAGCCCCGCGCATGCGTGCCAGCTGGACCCAGAGAAGGAAGCAGAGATCCTGACTCTGCCCCCAGAGCTCGGCAGGGGGACTGGAATTGCCTGAGGGGTTTGCCTGGGAAGCTGTGTCTAAGGCATTTAAGCAGGCCGTGCAGACTGGGATTTGGAGATTGGAACTGGCCTGGGTTGAAGAGTGCAACCAACTTCGGCTGCGTCCCCAGAACGGGGAGTTGACACGCCGAAAAAAGCGAGTTGCAGCGCGGGGTTCAAGAAGGGACTGGAGCACCCTCACTCTCCCCCCCACAACCGCCAAGGCAGAACCCCCGCCTGAGGCATTGGATCATGCCACGCCCATCCCTGCCTGAGAGGTGCCCTCCTCCCTTTTTTTTTCTCTTTCTTTTTTCCTTTTTCTTTACTTTTTTGTTTTTTTCCTGTTTTTTTTCTTTCTTTTTTTCCCTTTCTTTTCTCTTTCTTCTTTTCTTCTTCTTTCTCTTCTCTCGCTTTTTTTCCCCAAAACACTGACCTGATTAACTCTGGTCGCCAGCTTGCTTAAACGATCACAACAAGTCCATTCTGTAAATGTAAATTCTACACCTACCGACATTTTCAGCTATTTCTCTCAGGAGTAATTAGACTATATAGTTTCTCTGGATAATTCCAGCATCCTTCTCTCACCTATCCAACCATATTCTACCCTTTACCTCTTTGAAAAAAGCTTCTTATCCCTTCTGCCTGTTCATTCTATTTCCAATTCTGCCTCGTCTCGCCCTGCCTTCTCTCTCTTTCTCTATGCTCTTCAACCAGCACTGCATACACATGACTATTTAACTGTAGCTGGGAAATCCAGGTATATGATTTAAACCGTTCTTTGTCCATCAGTTTTCTTCTTTTTTCCTGTTTCCCCGTTTTGACCCTTTTATGTATTTTATACTCCTTATTATTCGCCCTCCCTCCTCCGTCTTTTCCCTTAACTTTTTCGTTTTCCCTCTCGCTTTGCATGTTAGTTGAATTAGCCTGTGCGTTTGTATGCATCTGCTCCCTGTGTGTTTGTCTGTCTGTTTTCTTTTCCAGGGCCACCTCAAGAAACAAGCTAGAGTACACAAGGTGGAGAGTCCCAAATATCACTACGAATAGGAAAGTAAAATAACCAAGGTCCCAACAAGAGACACCAAGGGATACCATTCAAAAAACAATCTCTGAAAGGATAGGTCCTGGAAAGTTAAAGAGTCTTCTTGGATATAGCAGCGCTCATAGAAACAGAGAGCATAACAGGTCTTTAAAACCAACAAGAGCCGGAAAGCTAACTAAAATGACGAAACGAAAGAGCTCTCCTCCAAAGAAACTCCAAGAAGAAATGACAGCTAATGAAGTGCTCAAAACAGATAGCAGCAGCATAACTGAACAAGATTTTAGAATAATAATGGTAAAATTAATAGCTGGGCTTGAGAAAAACATAGGGGACATCAAAGAAACTATGGCTACAGACAGAATGGAAAATAAAAATAGGCATGAAGAATTAAAAAATGCGATCAATGAGATCCATAATAAATTAGAAGCCTCCAATGCACGGATTGAAGAGGCAGAAAGGAGAATAAGTGATTTAGAAGACACCATTATAGAAAAACAAGAAGCTGACAGAAAAAGAGACAAACTGATCCAGGAACAGGAAAGAAGAATTCGAGAGCTCAGCGACACAGTCAAACGCAACAATATCCATATCATAGGAATCCCAGAAGAGGAAGGGAGAGGGAAAGGTGCTGAAGGAGTCCTGGAACAAATTATAGCAGAGAACTTCCCCGACCTGGGGAAGGAAGTAAATGTGGAAATACAAGAGGCTCAGAGGACTCCCCTCAGACGTAACTTGAATCGATCTTCTGCACAACATATCATCATAAAAATAGCAAAATACAAGGACAAAGAGAAAATTTTGAAAGCAGCTAGGGAGAAAAGGGCCCTCACATACAAAGGGAAACCCATCAGAGTGGTGACAGACTTATCTACTGAAACGTGGCAGGCCAGAAAGGAATGGCAGGAGATCTTCAATGTGATGAACAGTCAAAATATGCAGCCAAGAATCCTCTATCCAGCTAGTCTGTCATTCAAAATAGAAGGAGAGATAAAAACCTTTCCAAATAAACAGAAATTGAAAGAATTTCTCACCACGAAGCCAGCCCTACAAGAAATCCTGAGGGGGATGCTCTGAAGGAAAGGTTGCAAGGAACAAAGATTCCGGAGACACCACCACAAACATGAACCCTACAAAAGATACAAAGACTCTAAACCCACATATTTCAACAATAACATTAAATGTAAATGGGCTGAATGCTCCAATCAAAAGACACAGGGTAGCAGAATGGATTAAAAAACAGAATCCATCTATATGCTGTCTACAAGAAACTCATTTTAGACGGGAAGATACCTTCAGATTAAAAGTAAGGGGATGGAGAAATATATATCATGCTACAGGAAATCAAAAGAAAGCCGGAGTAGCGATACTTATATCAGAACAACTGGACTTTAAATTAAACACAATCACAAGAGATGAAGAAGGGCACTACATAATAATTACAGGGTCCATCCATCAGGAAGAACTAACAATCATAAATGTCTACGCACCGAATATGGGAGCACCTAAATATCTAAAACAATTAATCACAAACAGAAACAAGCTTATAGATAAGAATGTGCTAATAGCAGGGGACTTTAATAGTTCGCTTACAGCAATGGATAGGTCAACCAGACAGAAAATCAGTACAGAAATAGCGGACTTGAAAGACACATTGGACCAGATGGACCTGACGGATATATTTAGAACTTTACATCCTGAGGCCAGGGAATTCACTTTCTTCTCAAGTGCGCATGGCACATTCTCCAAGATAGATCCCATACTGGGACATAAAGCAGCCCTCAATAAATATAAAAGAATAGAGATCATACCATGAACACTGTCAGATCACAGTGCTTTGAAACTGGAAATCAATTACAGGAAGAAGTCTGGAAAACCTCCAAAAACATGGAGGTTAAAGAACACCCTTCTAAAGAATGAATGGGCCAATCAGGTAATTAGAGATGAAATTTAAAAACATATGGAAACAAATGAAAATGAAAACACAATTCAAAATCTATGGGATGCGGCAAAGGCAGTCCTAAAAGGAAAGTACATTGCTCTCCAGGCCTATTTCAAGAGATTAGAAAAAGCGCAAGTCCAAAACCTAGCAGCTCACCTAAAGGAACTAGAGGCAGAGCAACAAGAACGCCCTAAACCCAGTAGAAGAAGAGAAATAGTAAAAATTAGAGCAGAAATAAACAACATAGAGACCAAAGAAACAATTGAACAGATCAATGAAACCAAGAGTTGGTTTTTTGAAAAAGTAAACAAAATTGACAAACCTCTAGCCAGACTTATCCAAAAGAAAAGAGAGAGCACCCAAATAGACAAAATTATGAATGAAAATGGACTTATTACAACGAACCCCTCAGAAATACAAGCAATTATCAGGGAATACTATGAAAAATTATATGCCAACAAATTGGACAACTTAGAAGAAATGGAAAAATTCCTAAACACACACTCACTACCAAAATTCACACGGGAAGAAATAGAAAACCTGAACAGACCCATAACGAGTGAAGAAATCGAATCAGTGATCAAAAATCTCCCAATAAATAAGAGCCCTGGACCTGATGGCTTCCCTGAGGAATTCTACCAGACATTTAAAACAGAATTAATCCCAATTCTTCTCAAGCTATTCCAAAAAATAGAAATCGAAGGAAAACTCCCGGATTCATTTTATGAAGACAGCATCACTCTGATTCCCAAGCCAGACAGAGATCCAGCAAAAAAAGAGAACTATAGGCCAATATCCTTGATGAATACGGATGCAAAATTTCTCAACAAGATCCTTGCAAATCGAATCCAGCAGCATATAAAAAGAATCATCCACCAAGATCAAGTGGGATTCATTCCTAGGTTACAGGGCTGGTTCAACATTCGCAAATCAATCAATGTGATACATCACATCAATAAAAGAAAAGATAAAAACCATATGATCCTTTCAATAGATGCAGAAAAAGCATTTGACAAAATACAGCATCCGTTCTTAATAAAGACTCTCGAGAAAGTTGGGATAGAAGGAACCTGCTTAAACATCATCAAAGCCATCTATGAGAAGCCTTCAGATAACATCATCCTCAACGGGGAAAAACTGAGAGCTTTCCCCCTGAGATCAGGAACACGACAGGGATGCCCACTCTCACCACTGTTGTTTCACATAGTGCTGGAAGTCCTAGCATCAGCCATCAGACAACAAAAAGAAATCAAAGGCATCAGAATTGGCAAAGAGGAAGTCAAACTTCCCTCTTCGCAGATGACATGATACTCTACATAGAAAACCCAACAGACTCCACCAGAAGCCTACTAGAACTGTTCCAAGAATTCAGCCATGTTGCAGGGTACAAAATCAACGTACAGAAATCGGTTGCATTTTTATACACCAACAATGAAGCAACAGAAAGTGAAATCAAGAAACTGATCCCATTCACAATTGCACAAAAAACCATAAAATACCTCGGAATAAACCTAACCAAGGATACAAGAGATCTGTATGATGAAAACTATAGAAAACTTATGAAGGAAATTGAAGAAGACACAAAGAAATGGAAAAAACATTCCATGCTCATGGATAGGAAGAATAAATATAGTTAAGATGTCATTACTACCTAAGGCACTCTACACATTCAATGCAATTCCAATCAAAATTGCACCAGCATTCTTCTCAAAACTAGAACAAACTATCCAAAAATTTGTATGGAACCACAAAAGACCCCGAATAGCCAAAGTAATCCTGAAAAATAAAACCAAAACGGGAGGGATCACCATCCCAGACTTTAGCCTCTACTACAAAGCTGTCATCATCAAGACAGTATGGTATTGGCACAAAAACAGACACACAGACCAATGGAACAGAATTGAGAACTCAGAAGTGGACCCAAAAGTATACAGCCAACTAATTTTTGACAAAGCAGGAAAGAATATCCCATGGAAAAAAGACAGCCTTTTTAACAGATGGTGTTGGGAGAATTGGACAGTAACATGCAGAAGAATGAAACTAGATCATTTCCTCACACCATGCACAAAAATAAACTCAAAATGGATAAAGGACCTGAACGTGAGACAGGAAACTATCAACACCTTAGAGGAGAAAGCAGGAAACAACCTCCTTGACCTCCACCACAGCAACTTCTTACTTGACACATCCCCAAAAGTAAGGGAGTCAAGAGCAAAAATAAACTGTTTTGACCTCATCAAGATTAAAGCTTCTGCACAGCCAAGGAAACAACCCAGAAAATTAACAGGCAACCAATGGAATGGGAAAAGATAGTTGCAAATGACATATCAGATAAAGGGTTAATATCAAGAATCTATAAGGAACTCAACAAACTCCACGCCAGAAAAACAAACAACCCAGTGAAGAAATGGGCAGAAGATATGAACAGACACTTCTCCAAAGAGGACATCCAGATGGCCAACAGACACATGAAACGATGCTCAGCATCCTCCTCATCAGGGAAATACAAATCAAAACCACACTGAGATACCACCTCACGCCAGTCAGAGTGGCTAAAATGAGCAAATCAGAGAACTCTAGATGCTGGCGAGGATGTGGAGAAACGGGCACCCTCCTACACTGTCGGTGGGAATGTAAACTGGTGCGGCCCCTCTGGAAAACAGTGTGGAGGTTCCTAAGGAAACTAACAGTAGAACTCCCCTATGACCCAGCAATAGCACTGCTAGGAATTTACCCAAGGGATACAGAAATGCTGATGCATAGGAGCACATGTACCCCAATGTTCATAGCAGCACTCTCCACAATAGCTAAAACATGGAAAGAGTCTAAGTGTCCATCAACAGATGAATGGATCAAGAAGATGTGGTTTATCTATACCATGGAATACTACATGGCAATGAGAAACAATGAATTCTGGCCATGTGTAGCCACATGGATGGACCTTGAGGGTGTTATACTGAGCGAAATAAGTCAGGCAGAGAAGGACAAATATCATATGTGTGCACTTATAGGAGGATTAGGAGGAACTTAACAGAGGACCAAGGGGGAGAAGGAGGGCGGAAATGGTGGGGAAAAGGGAAAGAGGCAAACCTTGAGAGACTCTTGAATGCTGACATAAACTGAGGACATATGGATGTGGGGGGAAGGGGGGATGGGCATGGAGGAGGGCATTTGTGGGGACGAGCACTGTGTGTTATGTGGAAACTAATTTGACAATAAACTATTTGTGGAAAAAAAGTTATACAATGCTATAAATTTAATTATATACTCTAGAATTTTTATCAGTGTATTTTTACATGATTATCTACACTTGCAACACATACTAGCATACTGAATACTCTGATTTCCAGTTTATTTTCCAGCCCTTGCTTCAAATGCTACCTAAAATTTATTAGCAACCAAAATATGGAAATATATTTTTAACTATTAAGCAGACAAATGATTACTGCATAAAAATTATGTTTTTTTCCCTTTAAATTCTGCTTTGGGGCATCTAGCTATAGTTTTAAAGTGTGTACCATGCAAACAATTTCTTATTTATGATGAAGCACTTTTTTTTTAATGTTTTATTAATTTTTAGGAGAGAGAGAGAGACAGCGTGTTGCAGTGGAGGGTCAGAGAGAGAGGGAGTCACAGTCTGAAACAGGCTCCAGGCTCTGAGCCGGCAGTCAGCACAGAGCCCGACGCAGGGCTCAAACCCACGAACCGCGAGATCATGACCTAAGTGAAAGTCGGATGCTTAACCGACTAAGCCACCCAGGCGCCCCTATGATGAAGCACTTTTAATCCGCTATCTCTGTCTCTAAAATGATAGAATAAAAGCTGTTCCTCTTCAAATACCAGGCCTCTATGAAGCCCAATAAAATGTAAGGCACAGACATGTTTGTCATTCCCATAGTAAAAGTTTATCAAAATTGTCTATTGTCTGAAAGCAATTTTAAAATATGCTAAAAAATGATATGCCTACATTTTCTTGTGTTCATTCTTGTGAGGGAAAAGTAGCTGAACATTCTTTACCAGCTTCTTCAATTTTACTGTGAAAATTCCCTTGTGCTGTGTGTTCATTCAAAGCCAGGAGTATGGCTTTACACAGTTTTTCATTGTATTCAAGGGAAGTTTATGGAAATGGTACAGAAATAAGCTACAAATGGAAACTTGGCCTCCTGCCAAACTGCAATTCTCACTCTCCTGCTCTAACATTTTCCCCCTTCAGCATTCAATGTGTTTTTAGCATACAAAACATTCATCTAAAACTACTTTTAGAAATACAGAATATATTAATTATATCTCAAAGAAATTAATAACTGATAGTTATAAAGCATAGATATATGCCAGGCATCTTTGGAATTGCGTTACATTTGTTAAATATAAATTTTTTTTCAATGTTTCTCATAGGTTCCAACATTTAATCCTTACAGTAACCCATGGTGTGGGTCCTGTTGGTATTCCCATTTTACAGATGAGGACATTAAGATACAAAGACAATAGCTTTGTCCAAAGTCACTCAGCATGTTGGTGGCAGATATAGAGTTGGAGCCCAGGTAACCCTACACTAGACTCCATAAACATGTCATAAACTGTTCATGACAATTTATCTCTGTCTACAATAAATTTGACTGACTAGAGGAAAATTGGAAAAGGGGGTGTAGATCTGTTTTACATTTGACTTTACTTAATATTACCTAGGTCTTATACTATAAGCTTTTAAGCAACTTTAATTTTTATTTCAAAAATGGGTAAGCATTTTCTCATATTTTTGATTTACACAATACGATTGGAATAGCACATATTACAAAATGTCTTTAGAAATAAAAAGTATAACCTTTACTTAAATATCCTTTACTTTATCATCACAATGATTTTTTGGAAAGTGTTGGGTTCATAGGTGGAAATAAATTTTTAAATAACAAAAAGAAAATAAGAAGAAGAGAGAAAAGGAAGGAATGGAAGTAAAAATATTTTCCAAAGTTCTGATTCATATGAATGTATGACATTGGAAATACCTGTATGATGCTTGCTATGGTGTTTTCAGTCATAAAATTAAGATTAGTAACTGGAATTCTCATGAGATTACTGAACCTTCCAGGTTTGATAGGAAAAAAAAAAACCCAGAAATATATGTCCAATATACTTTTCCCTTATGAATGTAGTTTTGTTGAACAGAAGAGTCACAGCCAAAAATTCCTGAGTAGTACTCCCAGTCCTGACACTGACTTGTTCAGTGACCCTGGCAATCAGCCAGGCCACTGTGATTTCATTTCCTACTCTGCAAAAATAGCAGAACACTTACCTACATCCCAGATGTTGGAAGACTTAATTAATGTCAACGTTTGTGTAAAAATGAAATGCTGTTTACCCATTAAGTGCCAAGTATTCAGATTTTTTTACTCCTACTTTTGGCAGACAGCATAGAGTACAGAAGAAATAACATTAAGTTACTAAAATAGTTAGTATCAGGAATCCTGAACCTTTCTATGCAGTTTATTAACATTGGCTAATCTACTTCACCAATAATAATTGTCAAAAACCACTTATCAATCCCTTACATAGTAATGAATTCCTGCATATAGTCACCAAATTTTACATGCATTGCACTAGTTAAAATTTTGTATCTGAATATGTCAATTACACCTCAATAAAACTGAAAAAAATGTATAGTTTTGTATTTATATTGGCCTCCTTACCTACCCATGCTGAGGATAGTGTCACTGGTTCCACCAGCAGTGAGCATGGTGTTTCATTATCACCTAAGACCACAGACTGTATGTCTACACCATCAACCAGGTGTCCTGAAAATGCATGCAGTGAATCACAAGGATACTAATATCAATAGATTGGCATGATATCATTCACATCTCTGACAAAAAAATTAATGTTACTGTCTTACTTTTTGCTTCACCATCTTGTGTCTACTGACACATGCAATTAATCATTTGTTTATCTTTAAATGTGTTTATTTAAAGAAGCACTTATTGATGGTCTGCTATGTGCAAGACACTGTACTAAGTAAGCCCTAAGATTATACTGATGAGTAAGAAAAAAATGGTGCTTGATATTATAAAACATACTCTAATGAAATATAGACATTAGATAACTGTTTATTAATAAAATTTTAAGTTATCAGGATAGGGAAAGTTCAGGGACACCTAACATGTTCTAGAAACCAGGAAATATCTCTGGAAGAAGATGAAACTTCAGCTACAATTTAATGGGAAAAAAAGTGGGCCCAGGCAGAGGAAATAGCATACACAATAAACCATGAAAATGGTTTATTTCAGGTTGGCCTGGTCTCATAGTGCAGTAGTATGAGGATGCACTGTGTCATAAGGAATTGAGGAGTTATTGAAAGATTTTAGGTAAGGATGTAAGATTACTAGATTCACATTTAAAAAATCATTCTAATTAAAGTTTGGAGATTGAATGAGAGAACACTAGAGGCAGATATAAGGTAGGTGAATATTTTTCTTGTGAAAAATTATTCACAAGAATTGATTGTGAGTTTGATGAGGGTAGTAGACGATAGTGTAGAGAAACAGTGATTTGGCAAATATTTGGAAAATAGAACTAGCTGAACATAGATTTTATTGAATATTTTGAAGGAAAAGTACAGGGAAGGGGCTAAAAGGGAAAGCAGAATTCAAGGATTCCCCTCAGGTCTAGAGATTGAATAGAAGAAACCTTCAATAAGCTAGGAAATACTGAAAGGAAAATAGCTCTAGAGGAAAAGTGACTTTAGTTTTAGATCATTAAGTTTGCAGTGACCACAAACACCATAGTGAAAATATTTAAGAAACAATTTAACATGTGGCTGACAAGAGTGTTCTGGCTGGAGAGAGACTTAGGAGTCTTCAATATATACATTGGAAATAAAGCCAAGAAAGAAGATGACATTGCACAGGGAATGTAGAGGAAGAAGAACATATGGCACAGGTAAAAGATTGCGGAGTATCAATATGTAATAAAAGGAGAGGCCTGCAGAGGAGAGTGAAGGAAGGAAGGAAGGAAGGAAAGAAAGAAAGAAAGAAAGAAAGAAAGAAAGAAAGAAAGAAAGAAAGAAAGAAGGAAAGAAAGAAGGAAAGAAAGAAAGAAAGAGAAAGAAAGAAAGAAAGAAAGAAGAGAAGAGAAGAGAAGAAGGGAAGGAAAAGAAAAGGGGAAAGTCACCACTAGAAAGAGTGCTGAGCTACCACTAGAAGTTTCACACACTGCTAGTGAGAAATGACACTGAAATAATATCTAAGGTGAGAAATTTGTCAGTTTCTGTCCATATTCAGAATATACATAATGAATATCTTTTACCCCAATTTCAATTGTCAGAAGTTTACTCTTCATATAAGCACACTCACAAAATGACACAGGGATAATGATATTTTACATCAATGTTTAGCATAATGTAAGACTCAAAACAATATAAATGGCAGACAATAAGGAACTGGTTTGATAAATTATATTGCAAATATATAACAGAATACATTGCAGTGTTAAAAATGTTTTTTAATATTGCCTCAATGATATGTTAAGTGAAAAAAGCAAACTATAACATTTCAAGTATAGTAGACTACCATGCTTACATGTTATATTATGTATATGAAATAAAAATGAGAAAAATGGAAATAGTATAGATATTATTCCTTTGAAAATGACTATTGAAGTAAACTGAAATATATGGGTAATTGCTGTTGGATAATATGGAATCGAGGGTGAGTTGTTTGAGATTAAAAATGAACATATTCCAATGTTAATACCAAGAAGCAGTTGGGAGAAAAAGTTGTAGATGGACGATAGTAGAATTAGGTCATGAAGAGATAGAAGGGGATGAGATCCAAAGCACAGGGGAATAGGAAGGACATCTTTTCCAGATGTAATATATAGAGAGGAAAAATGGGCATGTTTGAGGCAACATACAGATATAGTGATGAACATTTTTTTAAATGTTTTAAATTAATTTTATTTTCTCTCTGGAGAAAGCCTAGAATGCCTGGAGAGGTGTAAGTCAGTTCAGGAACTGAACAAGGCTTAAAATTATAAATGTGACAAATAAGAAAACTAACTGGTTTGGGAAATCTACAAGGATTGCTGGATGGTGTTGATGATACAACTGATGATACCTTGTAATATGTATTCTCACTTTATTTCATCAACAAAATAATACTTTGATTATATTATATTACCAAATTATGTTATATGTTGGATATTATATTGGAAATTATATATTGGATATTACCAAAATTCAACCGAAGCAAATTTAAGAAGGCTGACCAGGCATACCTGACTACCTGTATTCTTTTCCAATTTCCCACTGAAATAATAGTAATATTTACAAAAGAAAAATGTTTCCTACAGTCCTGAGAATGGATATTGAAATCATAAGGAAACCTAGATTTTGGTGAATTTCAAATTGAGGAGCTAATGGATAAACCAGAGTTTAAAAAGTCACGAGGCAGAATAAACAGGTGAAAGTCTGCAGCAGAAAGTTTAAAATATGCTAGAAAGGCAATTCTTGTGAATGGGAAAGTCCAAATAGTATCAGGACAAAGAACTGATGAACAAAGAAACTGATGGCAAGACTCTTTATCAACAACTGAGACACAGAGAAATAATTAAGAATTCTATAACCTGGTAGATAGAACAAGTTACAAATAATGAAATAAATTGAATTGTTATCATATTTCTCATCAGTAACATTACAGGTTACAAAAACAAGGGGGAGAAAATGGGTGTCTGGGTGACTAAGTCAGTTAAACTTTTGACCTCAGCTCAGGTCATAATCTCATGGTTTGTGGGTTCCGAGCCCCATGTTGGGCTCTGTACAGATGGCTCAGAGCTGGGAGCCTGCTTCAGATTCTGTTGTCTCCCTCCTCTCTCTCTGCCCCTCCCTGCTTTCTCTCTCTGTCTCTGTCTTTCTCTGTCTTTCTTTCTTCAAATATAGAATAAGCATGAAAAAATTATCTAAAGGGGAACTTCTTTCAAAGTCCTAATGGGAAAAATTTTGAATCTAAAATTCTATATCCCATGAAACTAAGAAAAATCAAGGGATTTTGACAAGTGCAAGAACTTAGAAAGTTTATTTTTACATGCTTTCTCCAGTGGTCTGTTAACTTAAATCCAAGTAGAATGTCTTCAAGAATAATTACTTGAACAAGTACTATAATTAAAAATTGGAATTTTAGTAGTAGATTGAAGTCATAGGCATTATTTATCACTAAGGGGGAAAAAGACAATTAGAAATACAGGAAAAACAAAAATCTGTTTAAGAAATCATTACATAGGTATAAAGTGACATCAAGAAATTTAAATTTATTTTTTTTAATGTTTTTTTATTTCTAGGAGAGAGAGAGGGAGACAGCGTGAGCAGGGTAGGGTCAGAGAGAGAGGGAGTCACAGACTCTGAAACAGGCTCCAGGCTCTGAGCTGGCAGTCAGCACAGAGCCCAACGCGGGGCTCGAACCCACGAACCATGAGATCATGACCCAAGCGAAAGTCGGACGCTCAACCGACTAAGCCACCCAGGCGACCCAAGAAATTTAAATTTAATAAATCAAGAAAAATAAGTTTAAAAGTAATATTTAATATTACAAGTTATCACTAGCAGGTATGCTAAGATGAGTATTAACAATAATTAAGAGGAAGAGTGAGCAAGAAGAGATGGGTAAAACTTTACTTATAGTAAATTAAAATTCTTAATCTCTCATAGAAGAAAATATTGTTCTACCTTTCCTTTTTTATATATGCAATAAACGAGCACAGGGGTTTATACCTATACAAATTCAGAAGTAATGCTTTTTCTTAACCTTGAAGTGGTAAGGTTAAAGCAGCACTTGTTTTAGAATAAAACAAATTAGGGTTTTAATCCTGGATTTATTACTTATAAGCTGTATTTGCATGGATTATTTACTTAAGGTATCTGAACTTTAGTAAGAGGATAAATTACAGACTGAATGTTAAGAGTCCCATACAATGTTTTCTACATAATAGGCTCTCAGTGAATATTTATTAGTATTGCTATTATTATTTATAGAATATTTTTGAAACAAGAACCCATCATATGATATGGTTGATGACTACTTATTACCAGAGACATGGCTGTATTATGAAAATTACAATATGGGACGGTTTCCTGTTTTGCAGACATTTAATAAAATTAATGGCCTCAATAAAAGAAACAAAAAGTTATTTACTGCTTCAGAGGATGCAAAGAGAAATCCATAATGCCTTTACCTTTGGAGAACCTCCAAAGTAGCAATTGTTAGCAGTGACATAAATGAAATATTTCAAAACTTTAAGTAACACTTTAATGGAAGCTAAATAACATACCAAATTTCTGTTTTTGTTTGAAATATTATTAACTCATCTATGAGAGCATTGTTTATCTCTTAATCATCCCCTCCAATTGGCAAGTAGTATTATATGCCTTGATTAGTTAAAATTGGAAATTATATTTACTAGCTAATAAATGAAGTTCCTTTGGTAGAAACAATTACTTGATAACATGGAGCACACATAGAAGAAATAATTGAAGTGGCCTCTCAGGATTTTTTTTATCTTACACCTCTGGTTACATGAAGGAGGTTTTCCCTGGATACTTCTGGCCTCTTATTCCACCCTTAGATCTCCAGGGAAACAGAGTCGGTGACCAGAGCAGTGAACTAGGAAGGATTGGACTCAGAGTTTTGCCCCCTCTTGCTTCTCCATCTTGAGTCAGTGGAGAGCTCTCAGTCATCTGTTCTAGTACCCTAGGTAGTAAACAGAGAGGTTTTGGCCTGTCCTAGATGGGAAAGGTTGGTTTTGATGTTTCAAAGGTGTTTGTTGCAATACATAGAGCCTAGTCTTATTTCAGCTTTTATCAGTTGAGAATGTAAATTCCATCCACCTAACTTCACTGGCTTCTCTCTCTCTCTCTCTCTTTCTAGGTCTTTAAATTTTTAACTAAAGAACGGGAAAAGAGCTTATGTTTGCTGATCCTTCTTAAATCTCAAATGTTACTACCTGAGAATAACTACATTCAGGCCTTACATATCATGGAAGTAACTTGCTAAAAAATTACACACAAAGGGAAGGAGATAAACAGAAATGTGAAAAACTAATAGAGAAAATATAAGTAGTTGAGTATCCTGCAAGACAATACTTATAACACATAATTACACAGTTTTATACCTGTAATAAATTCTATTTCAAGATAAATTGACATGTTTTGATTTTTGGCACCCTGTATTAGTCTCCAAAAAATGATGAATTTAGCAATAAATTCCCAAATGTCCATCCTCACCTTTTTGCTCTGAATTGTGGAACTCCAGTACTCAAAGCAAGCTATCCATATGTTTCTTGTTGTTATAAATTTAACAACAGATTTGTAGCTGCTGTTTCATAATTCTTCTGAAACCCTTCCATTTTGACCTATAGAACAAATATGTAGATAAAAACAAATTAAACAATAAGTATGCATGGTCAGGATTCAGGCTCCAATAACATTTGAATGATCAAATATATATTAAATGTTTATGTTAATGTTGACGGTACTAGCCAAAGCTTAATTTTTTCTTTCTAATATAATTAAATGAATTAATAAAATATAACTTCTCCTAGATATCTTCCTAAAGCTTAAGTATTCTAACAGCTTATTAACTAAAAATGTTTTTTTAATGTTTGTTTATTTTTGAGAGAGAGGGAGAGAGCCCGACGCAGGCTTCAAACTCACAAACTGTGAGATCATGACCTGAGCTGGACCTAAGTTAGATGCTTAACTGACTAAGCCATCCAGGTGACCCAATTAAAAATGCTTTGATAAATTATTATAAAGATAATATGGTTTGGTTTAGGGTAATACAAATTTATTCTGTGAAAATATTTTTTTAAGTTTGAGATATTAACTAAACCAAACTGGAAACAGAAAACATATTTAAAAAATATAGGAACTCAGAAAGAATAAGAACAAGGAGAAGGAGGAGGAGGAGGAAAGAAGAAGAAGAAGAAGAAGAAGAAGAAGAAGAAGAAGAAGAAGAAGAAGAAGAGAAGACAAAGAAGAAGAGGAAGAAGAAGAAAGAAGATGAAGAAAAAGAGGAAGAGGAGGAGGAGGAGGAGGAAGAAGAAGAAGAAGAAGAAGAAGAAGAAGAAGAAGAAGAAGAAGAAGAAGAAAGAAGACAAAGAAGAAGAGGAAGAAGAAGAAGAAAGAAGATGAAGAAAAAGAAGGAGAAGAAAGAGAAGAAGGAGAAGAAGAAAGAAGATGAAGAAGAAGAAGAAGAAGAAAAGAAGAAGAAGAAGAAGGAGGAGGAGGAGGAGGAGGAGGAGGGGGAGGGGGAGGAGGAGGAGGAGAGAAGAAGAAAAACAAAAGCAGGAAGAGGAGGACAAGGAGGAGGAAGATGAGGAGACGAAGGAAGGGAGGAAGGATGAAAAAGTAAGAAAAGAAAAGAAAAAAGAGAAGAAAGAAAGAAAAGGGAAGAAAGAGAACTTTAAGAACAGTCTTAACTAGTTATCTTAATGATGTAACAGTAATATTCTGTTATTCATATTCTCTATGAAAGGCATTATCAATTGTATTTATTTTGTTTTATTTTAAACATTGTACATAAGTAATATCTATGTATTTAATCATTTTTAGTGTAAGAGAATTAATTAAAATGGTATATTTTAATTATAAAATTAAAAAATATAAAAAAATATAAAAAAATATAAAATTAAAAAATATAAAAAATATAAAAAAAATGGTATATTAGGATATGTGACATAACTAGAAACTTAATATCTTATAGTAGTTATACATTTATTAAGAGTTAATATTAAGAATTTTCTTTTATTGTTGTTAAGAACATTGTATCATTCTTACTGATATTTACCACACAAATCAGTTTCCCATGTTTTTAAAGTTAATTTTGGTTAAATATTTCATTATATTGAAAGGAAATATTTCAGGATTAAAATTAGATATTTTCATTATAAAAAGATGGCCTTACTATTTTGATGACTACCCATAAAAATTATTCTTTTGCTTCAAAAGGTGTATTTAAATGTTTTAAAAAAAAGAAGAAAGAGAAAAAGAAAAATAACTTTTAAATTCAAAATGCATAGGGGCGCCTGGGTGGCTCAGTCGGTTGAGCATCAACTCAGGTCATGATCTCATGGTTTGTAGGTCTGAGCCCTACATCAGGCTCTGTGCTTATGGCTGGCTCAAAGCCTGGAGCCTGTTTCAGATTCTGTGTCTCCCTCTCTCTCTGACCCTCGCCTGTTCACGCTGTCTCCTTCTCTGTCAGAAATAAATAAAACATTAAAAAAACAAATGGACCTTAAAATATGAAAATCTTGCTTGAAAAGAATACGTTTTTCACACAAAATTTTGAAGTTTAGTCAGTTAAGCTAAGCAATTTGCAGTTACATATACACACATAATTTTCAGATCTTATTGTGATCTTCTGATCCTTTTCCTAAAAGGAATGAAAAATCAACCTCAATAGCTCATGCCTTTCTTACTTTTTCACAAGTTTCATACATAGACCTCTTGCTTCACTTTCTTCTTGATCATCCCCTAAATGGGAAAGAGAGAAATATATGAAGAAAACTGGGAGGAAAGCAGACACTTATATTTTGGTTGGCTATTACTACCCAGTCTTACTCCTCTGAGTGACCTGATGAGCTTATACCTTTACCATCTTTTCCTTGCCAAACTTCGTATGTAGCACAATTTGAGTACATCACCAAATCATTTTATTTAAAAAAATTCACATCATACAGGCTAATTTTTAAAGTTAATAATTAGTAATAGAGTGTTCTACTGTTAACCAAAATCAATTACATTCATGTAAAAGGTCCTCTGCCTTTGTCTTTTTCAATATTTTTGTCATCATACATTTTTCCTATTGAAAAAAAATATCAAGCTATAATAGCTCCAACATCCAAGGAAGAAAAAATACACCATTGTGCATGACAAAAATAGGAAATAGAAAGATACAATCTACAATCACAGTTTAGATTAAATTCACATACAAAATATTAATTCTCACACTACTATTATTTGTAGTCTACCTCATTCCATGAAAAGAATTGACACAACATACAAAGATATGTACCCTAGAACAGAAGAGTTGTAATACAAGGAAAAGGGGAAAAAGAAAGAGAATGGAAATCAGTAATATAGGATCATATATGTGATTTGAACTTTTTATCACTAATTATAAAATGATGTTATTTATATTTTAGACATGAGCAAAGTTGTAGAGTTAAATTTAAGGGTGAGCAAGATCTTCCTGAAGGTATCACTGCTTTAGAGTCGCATTGAAGGTGAGTATACTCACCACGTCATATTGGCTGGGGGAAAGAGGAAAAAAAGGTTTTCGTTATTTTATACAAGCTTGAATCCTCTAAACCAAAGAGTTTGAGAGGCTGCAAATGCTATTTTCCAAAGCCTCCTGCCTAGAGGTACTATGAAAAAAATGTAAGCAAGAAAAACAAATAAAAGGCATCCAAACTGGAAAGGAAGAAGTATGATATGATGAAAATGACATCATGCAGATGACATGATATTATACATAGAAAACCAGAAAGACTTCACTGAAAAAGCATTAGAACTAATTAATGAATTCAGTAAATTTGCAGGACATCAATTTACAATCATCAATCTATAATATACAAATTATCAATATACAAAAATATGTTGCATTTCTATACACTAATAATAAAAATTATTGAATTGGAAAAAAATTTAAGAAAACAATCCCATTTACAATTATATCAAAATGAATAAAATGCATAGGAATAGATTTAACTAAGGCAGTCAAAGTTATACACATTGGAAACTAGAAGACATTTATGAAAGAAATCAAAAAAGTCATATGTAAATGGAAAGATAGTCTGTGCTCATGAGAATTAACATTGTAAAAATGTTCATAGTACCAAAAACAATCTACAGATTCAATGCAATTCCTAGTCATTTTTCAATGGTATTGTTCATAGAAATAGAAAAAACAGTCCTAAAATTAATACGGAACTAAAAAGACCTGAATTATCTAAAGCAATCTTTAGAAAAAAGACAATAGCTTGAGGTATTATGCATCAAAGTATATTACACAGCTACAGTAATCAAAACATTATGGTACTGGCATAAAAATGGACACACATATAATGGAATAGAATAGAGACCCCAGAAATAATCCCACACATATAGGTCAATGAGTTGTGACAGAGAAACCAAGAGTATACAGTAAAGAAAGGACAGTCTTGGGGCGCCTGGGTGGCTTAGTCGGTTAAGTGTCCGACTTTCGCTTAGGTCATGATCTCATGGTTCGTGGGTTCGGGCCCTGTGTCGGGCTCTGTGCTGACTGCCAGCTCAGAGCCTGGAGCCTGTTTCAGTCTGTGACTCCCTCTCTCTCTGACCCTCCCCTGCTCCCGCTGTCTCTCTCTCTCTCCAAAAATAACAAAACATTAAAAAAAAAAAAAAGAAAGAAAGGACAGTCTCTTCAATAAATGGTGCTGGGAAAACTGGACAGCCAGTTGGAAAAAAAAAAAAGACCCTAGACCACTCACAAAGTTATCAAAAACAGTAATAAACAAGTGGGACTACATCAAATTAAAAAATTTCTGCACAAAAAAGGGAACCATCAACAAAATGAAAAGGCAACCCACTGAACGGGAGAAAATATTTGCAATTATCTGACAAGGGGTTAATATCCAAAATATATAAAGCATTCATACCACTCAACACCAAACAACAAACAACCCAATTTAAATAATGGACAGAGGATCTGAGGATGCAATTTTCCAATGAACGTACATATGGTCAACAGGTAAGTGAGAAAGTACTCAACATCACTAAGCATTAGGGAAATGGAAATCAAAATTACAATGAGATAACATTTCACATCTGTCAGACTGGCTAAAATTAACAACACAAGAAACAACAGATATTTGCTAAGATGGAGAGAAAGGGGAACTCTCTTGCATTGTTGGTTAGAATGCAAAATGGTGCAGTCAGTTTGTTAGAATGGTGTTATCAAAAAAGACAAGAAATGACAACTTTTGACAGGATATGAAGAAAAGGGAAGCCTTCTGCAGTGTTGGTGGAAATATAAATTGGTATTACCACTATGGAAAACAATATGTTGGTTCCTCAAAAAAATTAAAAATAGAACTATCATATGATCCAGCAATTCCACTTCCAGGTATTTATCTGAAGAAAGTAAAAACACTAAACTCAAAAATAAATGTATGTGCCCCCATGTTCATTACAAAATTATTTTATAATAACCAAGTTTGAAGCATCCCCAGACATGCCCACTTACACCAAAGAAACTACATATTGTCTACAACAGGTAGATCCACTCATTGCAAACAAATAGACTGGAAGGGAAAAGCAGCTCAGCCACATATGTCACATATAACAGACATCTCTGAAGCTTCAGGTTCTGGTGAAGAGGGGACACTGCATGGCAGGACACTACAGGGCCTTTTCTTTTTTTTTAATTTTTTATTTTATTTTATTTTTTTAAAATATTTTTTAATTTATTTCTAGGAGAGAGAGAGAGAGCGTGAGCAGGGGAGGGTCAGAGAGAGAGGGAGATACAGATTCTGAAACAGGCTCCAGGCTCTGAGCTGGCAGTCAGCACAGAGCCCGACGCGGGGCTCGAACCCACGAACCGTGACATCATGACCTAAGTGAAAGTCGGACGCTTAACCGACTAAGCCACCCAGGCGCCCCCCCTTTTTTTTTTTAATTTTTTTTTTGTAATTTTTTAAAATTTTTTAATTTTATTTTTGAGAGACAGAGAGATAGCATGAGCAGGGAGGGGCAGAGAGAGAGGGAGACACAGAATCCAAAGCAGGCTCCAGGCTCTGAGTTGTCAGCACAGAGTCTGACATGGAACTCGAACCCATGGACCTTGAAATCATGATCTGAGCTGAAGTGGGACACTTAACTGACTGAACCACTCATGCACCCCTATGGAACCTTTTCTTATTAAGTTTATTACTTTCAAGTACAGGAAACATAGTTGTCTTTCCTAACACAGAGAAACAGACACAAAGAGTTAGACAAAATGAGGAGACAAATGAAAGTTAGACAAATGAAAGAATTGGACAAAATCAAAGTAATGAACCTAAGCAAAACAGAGATAAATAATATGCCTGATAGAGAATTCAAAGTAATGATTATAAATATACCCATTGTGGTGAAGGAAAGAGTGGAGGACATCAGTAGGACCCTTACCAAAGAGATACAAGGGAAAACAATCAAAGATAAAGAACACAATAAATAACATTAAAAATACACTCGATGGAATAAATAGTAGACTAAATGGAATAGAAGACTGAATCAACAACATAGAAGACAGAGTAATGGAAAGTAATCAAGCTGAGCAGATGAAAGAAAAAATTATCCAAATAAGAATAGACTTTGGAAACTCAGCGACACCATCAGCATAATCACATTTGTATTACAGAGATACCAGAAGTAGAAGAGAAAGGAAAAGGAGGTAGAAAATTACTTGAAGGTAAGCTAAAAATTACTTTAGGTAAGCTAAAACTTACCTAATCTGGGAAAGGAAACAGAAATTCAGGGGCACCTGGGTGGCTTAGTCCTTAAGCGTCCGACTTCAGCTCAGGTCATGATCTCACGGTTCTTGAGGTCGAGCCCTGCATTGGGCTCTGTGCTGACAGCTAGCTCAGATCCTGTATCCTGCTTCAGATTCTGTGTCTCCCTCTCTCTCGACCCTCCCCTGCTCCTGCTGTCTCTCTCTCTCTCTCTCTCTCTCTCAGAAATAAAAAAAAAAAAGAAAGAAAAAGCAATTCAGATCCAGAGGGCACATAGATTCCCCAAAACAAAATCAACCCAAAGTTATCCCTACTGGGGTGCCTCGGTGGCTCACTCAGCTGAGTGTCTTACTTTGGATCCGGTCATAATCTCATGGTTTGTGAATTTGAGCCCTGCGTCGCCTGTGCTGACAGCTCAGTGCCTAGAGCCTGGATTCTGTGTCTCCTTCTTTCTCTGTCTTTCCCATGTTTGTCTCTCTTTCTCAAGAATAAACCTTAAAAAATAAAGACATTGCCACCAACACACACAGTAATTAAAATAGGGGAAAATAGTGATAAAGAGAGAATTTTAAAAGCAGCAAGAGAAAAGAAAACAGTTACATACAAGGGAAACCCTATTAGGCTGTCAGCAGATTTTTCAGCAGAAATTTCGCAAGCCAAAAGACAGTGGCATGACATATTCAAAGTGTTGAAACAGATAACTCTGCAACCAATAATACTCTACTCAACAAGTATATCATTCAGAATAAAAGGAGAGATAAAGACTTTCCTAGACAAAAAAGGAAAAAAGTAAAAAATCTAAGGGAGTTCTTGACTACTAAACCAGCCCTGTAAGAAATGTTAAAGGGGACACTTTCAGTGAAAAGGAAAACAATAAGCAAGAGTAAGAAAAATAGTAAGCACAAAAGCAGTAACAATAAGTATATTTGTGAAAGTCAGTCAAGGAAAACACAAAATAAAAAGATGTACATTATTACATCATATACCTAAAAGGTAGGCAAGAGCTGAGTAAAGAATGAGTTCACACTTAAGTGATAATTAGTTTAATGTACACTGCTTAATGCAAAAGATATTATGTACAAATTAAATGGTAGCCACAAATCAAAAACCAGTAATAGTTATGTAAAATATAAAAAGAAAAGAATGCAAATATGTCACTAAAGAAAGCCAACGAATCATGACATAATAAGGAGGAGAAAAAAGGAATAAAGAAAAACAATGGAACAACCATAAAACAAACAACAAAATGGCAATAAATACATACCTATCAATAATTACTTTCAATGTAAATGGACTAAATGTTCCAATAAAAAGACATAGAGTGACACAGTGGATGAAAAAAACAAGACTCATCTCTGTGCTACCCAAAAGAGACTTGTTTCAGACCTAAAGACACACACATATTGGAAGTGAAGTGATGGAGAAAATTTATCATGCACATGGATGTCAAAAGAAAGTTTCAGTAGCAATACTTATATCAGACAAAACCGACTAAAACACAGACTGTAACAATAAACAAAGAAAGATAGTATGTAACAATAAAAGAAACAATCCAAATAGAAAATATAACAATTATAAATATTTATGCACCCGAAATGGAACACCCGAATAATTAAAGCAGTTAATAACAAGCTTATATAAAGGAAGTAATCGATAGTACTACAATAAAAATAGGAGAGTGTAATCTCCACTTACATCGACAGACAGTTCATCCAAATAGAAAATCAAGGAAATAATAGCTTTCAATGACACACTGGAGCAGACAGATTTAACAGATATATTCAGAACATTCCATTTTAAAACAGCAAAACAAATTCTTTCAAGTGCACATGGAACATTCTCTAGGATAGATCACATGTTAGACCACAAAACAAGTCTCAAAATTTTTTTAAAAATTGAAGTCATTCAATTCATCTTTTCTGAAAATAGCACTATGAAACTAGAAATCAACCACAGGAGTACATCTGGAAAGAGCACAGATAAATGGAGGGTAAATGACATGCCATTAAACAATGAATGCATCAATCAAAAAATAAAAGAGGAAATTTAAAAAAATTCATGAAAAGAAATAAAAACGAAAACACAATTGTCCAAAATCTTTGGGTTACAGCAAATAAAGATATACCTCAATAAGCAAGAAAAAACTCAAATACACAATCTAATCTTACAACTAAATAAACTAGAAAAAACAAAACCAAAAACAGCAGAGGAAAGGAACTATAAAGATTAAAACAGAAATGAACAAAACAAGGGGGAAAAAACCCAATACCACAGATCAATGAAACCAGGAGCTGCTTCTTTGAAAAGAACAACAAAATTGATCAGCCTTTAGCTAGACTCACTAAGTAAACAAACAAACAAACAAACAATAAATAGAGACGACTAAAAAATCAGAAATGAAGGGAGAAACTAACAATCAACACCAGAGAAACACAAAGAATTAAAGAGAATAATATGAAAATTTATGAACCAACTGGGACAACCTATAAGAAATGGATAAATTCCTAGAAACCTATAATCTCCCAAAATTAAATGACGAAGAAATAGAAAATGTGAATTGATCAATTGCCAGCAATGAAATTGAATCAGTAATAAAAAACACCAAACAAACAAAAGTACAGGATTATATGGCTGCATAGGCAAATTCTACCAACATTAAAAGATTAATATCAATTCTTCCCAAACTATTCCAAAAAATAGAAGACATTCTTTTCTTTAATGTTTTATTTTATATTTAAGAGAGAGACAGAGTGCAAGGAGGGGAAGGGCAGAGTGAGAGGGAGACAGAATCCAAAGCGGGGTCCAGGCTCTGAGCTGTCAGCACAGAGCCAGATGTGGGGCTCAAACTTAGGAACCGTGAGAGCATGACTTAAGCTGAAGTGAGACACTTAACTGATTGAGCCACCCAGGCATTCCTGAAGACTTATTCTTAAACTATTCCCAGAAACATAATAGGAAGGAAATCTTCCAAATTTCTTCTACAGAGATGTACTAATCTGATACCAAAGCCAGGTAAAGACACTACAAAAAAAGAGAACTACAGACCAATATTTCTGATAAAGATAAATGCAGAAACCCTCAATGAAATATTAGCAAAAACAATCCAACAATACATTTTAAAAAACCATTCACCATGATAAAGTGGGATTTATTCTGGGGATGCAAGTGTGCTTCAATATTCACAAATCAATCAGTATGATATATCACATCAGTAAGAGAAAGTATAAAAGCCATATGATCATTTCAATAGATGGAGAAAAAGCATTAGACAAAATATAACATCCATTCATGATTAAAACTCTCAACAATGTAGGTTTAGAGGGAACATATCTCAACATAATAAAGGCCATATATAAAGAAACCACAGCTAACATCATACTTAATGTTAAAAAATGAGAGCTTTGCCTATAAGAGTGTTCCTGAACAAGAAAAAAATGTCCACTGTCACCACTTTTATTCAATAGAGTACTGGAAGTCCTAGCCACAGCCATTAGACAAGAGAAAGAAATTAAAGGCATCCAAATTTGTAATGAAGAAATAAAACTTTCTATCTGCAGGTGACAAGATAGTATATATAGAAAGCCCTAAGTCTCCTTTATAAAATTACTAGAACTGATAAGTTAATTCAGTCATTTCAAGATACAAAATCAACGAACAGAAATCTTTTGCATATGTATATATGAATTTCTAAGATATATATGCATTTCTAATAGTAAAGCTGCAGAAAGAGAAATTAAGAAAGTAATCCCAGGGGCACCTGGGTGGCTCAGTCAGCTGAGCGTCCAATTTTGGCTCAGGTCATGATCTCACAGTTCGTGGATTCGAGCCCCACGTCAGGCTCTGTGCTGAAAGCTAGCTCAGAGCCTGGAACCTGCTTCAGATTCTGTATCTCCCTCTTTCTCTGACCCTCCCCCGCTTACACTGTCTCTCTCTCTCTCTCAAAAATAAATAAAACATTTTAAAAAACCAATCCCATTTACAAATACACCAAAAATAGTAAGATACCTAGACATAAATCTAATCAAGGAGGTGAAAGATACGTACTCTATAAACTATAAAACACTGATGGAAGTAATAACTGAAAATGAAGTAATAATTGAAGGAAAGACATTCCATGCTCATGGATTGGAAGAACAAATATTGTTTAAATGTCCATAGCATCCAAAGTAATCTATAGATTTAATATCATCCCTATCAAAATACCAACAGCAATTTTCAAAGAACTAGAACAAACAATCTTAAAATTTGTATGGAACCACAAAAGACCCCAAATAGCTAAAATAATGTTGAAAGAGAAAAACAGAGTGAGAGGTATCATAATTCCATATTTCAAGTTATACTACAAATCTGCAACAATCAAAGCAGTATGGTACTGGCACAAAAATAGACATATAGATCAGTGGAATAGGACAGAAACACAGAAACCCACAATTATATGATACATATAATTCTTCAACAAAGGGGGAAAGACTATGCAATGGGAAAAAGACAGTGCCTTCAGCAAATGGTATTGGAAAAAATGGACACCTACATACAAAATAGTGAAATTGGATGGACTATTTTCTTTCATCATACCCAAAAATAAACTCAAATGGATTAAAGACCTAAATGTAACACCTGAAAACATGAAAATCTTAGAAAAGAGAACAGGCAGTAATGTCTCTGACATCAGCCATTGCAACATTTTTCTAGATATATCTCCTGGGGCCAAGAAAATAAGCAAAAGACTACATCCTTCTGCACAGCAAGGGAAACAATCAGCAAAACTAAAACAAAACAAAACAAACTTACTGGATGGAAGAAACTTTTTCAAATGACATATCCAGTAAATGGCTGGTATCCAAAATATATTAATTACTGATACATCTCAACACCAAAAGACAAGACAAAACAAAAAACAAAACCCCCACAAATAATGCAACTAAAAAAGTGGGCAGAAGTAATGAACAGAAATTTCTTCCAAGAAGACAAAAACGGCCAATATACACATGAAAAGATGCTCAACATTACTCATCACCAAGGGAATGCAAATCAAAACTACAATGAGATATACCTTACATCTGTCAGAATGGCTGAAATCAACAACAAAATAAACAACAAGTATTGGCAAGAATGTTGAAAAAAAGAAAATGCTATGTACAGTTGGTGGCAATGCAAGCTGGTAAAATCACTGTGGAAAACAGAATGGATGCAGATTACTCAAAAAGTTAAAAATAGAACTATCCTACAATCTGGTAATTACACTATTGGATATTTACCCAAAGACTACAGAAGCACTAGTTCAAAAGGATATATACACCCCTATGTTTATTGCAGCATAATTTATGACAGTCAAATTATAAGAGCAGTCCAAGTGTGCATTGATAGATGAATGGATGAAGAAGTGTACACATATAAACACATATACACACACACACAGAAGTGATATATATGTATACATATATATACATATACATATATACAATGACTTTCATCTGTAAAAAAGAAATCTTCCCATTTTCAACAACAGGGATAGAGCTAGAGAGTATAATGTTAAGCAAAATAAGTCAGAGAAAGACAAATACAAGATGATTTCATTCGTATGTGGAATTTAAAAAACAAAACAAACAAAGGGGGGGAGAGAGATCAAGAAACAGACTCTTAACTATTGAGAACAAATTGATGGTTACTAGAGGGGAGGTGAGAGGAGGAAGATGGGCAAAATAGGTGATGGGGATTAAAGAGTATATTTATCATGAAGAGCAGTGAGCAATATATAGAATTGTTCAATCACTATGTTGTACACCTGCAACTAATATATCACTGTATATGTATATCTATATACATACACTGTATATGTATATATATATATATGTATACATATATATATGTACAACTATGCTAGAATTAAAATAAAAACCTTAATAAAATATATCAAAGAATATATATATAACAAAGAATATATTTATACAGAAATGTATAAATATAAAGAATATATATATGATGGTTTATTATTCAACCATAAAAAAGAAGGAAATGATGCCATTTGCATCAACATAATGCTAACTGACATAAGACAAAGAAAGATAAATACTGTATGATCTCAGTAGTATTAGTAATCTAGGGAAAAAATGAGCTCATAGATACATAAATAAGTGGTTGTCAGGGGTGAGGGAGGGAAATGAAAGGGTGCAAAAAGATCCAAATTCCAGGTATAAAATAAATAAGTCATGGGACTATAATGCACAAGATGGTGACTATAGTTAATAATGCAGTATTACATATTTCAAAATTGCTAAGATAATGGATTTAAAATGTTAAGAAATGGTGATCATTTCACAATATATATAAATATTGAAATATTACATCGTATAACTGAAACTAATATAGTATGTCAATCATATATCAATTTAAAATATCTACTACCCTAGGAATTTTTTTCAAGCGTGGGTTACAACTCACCACCTATTGTCCTACCTGTACCCTACCCAAGCCTGGTCCACAGCCTTCTGGCAGTTTCCATGTAAACATTTCCTAAATATTCTTGTTTTTTTGTATCTCTCTTTCCTTACATCCCCAGGTTCTCCTGAGGCTGACCCCACTGTCTCCATATGTCTTATGTTAAACCCAATCCCAGCTCACCCTCTTTAATACAGCTGAATTGTCTCCACCTTGGCTTTTAGCAAGGTGATTATAGTTTCCTCTTGTTCCAGATCCTTTCTCTGACCCTTATGACAATGACTCTCAGAATTTGTGGTTAAGGGAACTCTTATAATCTTAGATATGACTGAGGACTCCAAAATGTCTTGTAGATGAAGACTGTACCTCTTAGAGTTTATGGTGTATCTACTGAAACAATATGTTTTTATTATTTATTACTTTATTTTGAAATAACAGAAAACTCCCAATAACATATTTATGTAAATACATTCTAAGTATAGCTACATTCTACATTTTCCTTTTAAAAAGAGTGAAAATCACATTGCTTTACATTTTTGCAACTTTCTTTAATGTCTGCCTTCATAGCAAACAGTTGAATTCTTATATCTGCTTCTGCATTCATTCTGTTGTGTTATACACTTTTGGTTGAAGCATACCAAACCCTGGTCTCACAGAGATACATAGGTGGAAAATGAGTATTATAATTGTGGAAATACAGAAAATATTGAAAAAATAATAGTTTCTTAAAAGTTAGATGAAATATGTTACATCAAAATCCATTGGTCTTACACTTTAAAATAATAGTTTACCCATGCATGATTTGTAGTACTGGTGATGAGGTTGTCCATCTCTTCTGAATGTTAATAGATTTCATTATGTAATATCAAAAATGACATCTACTAATATCATCATGGAGCTTGTTAAAAAAAAATCTTGAAGCATTGGAAAGCTGCCAAGATCACAGTAGCAGATACAAGTTTTTCAAAATCTTTTTTTTTTAATTTTTTTAATGTTTTATTTATTTCTGAGAGAGAGAGAGAGAGAGACAGTGTGAGCAGGGGAGGGTCAGAGAGAGGAGGGAGACACAGAATCTGAAGCAGGCTCTAGGCTCTGAGCTAGCTGTCAGCACAGAGCCTGATGCGGGGCTCAAACCCACAAACTGCGAGATCATGACCTGAGCCGAAGCTGGGCCTTTAACCCACTGAGCCACCCAGGCGCCCCAACAAGTTTTTCAAAATCTTAATTTTCGCTTTGAAAGCTCAAATTTTATCACAGGCAACAAACATAATCATTTGTTTTCATTGAAGTGTCAGTCTTCTTTTGTTTATTTTTGAGAAAATGTCTTCCCAATATTTGCGTATAAATAACCACAGTTAGTCTGTAAGGTGTTCTTTCAAGTAAAAATGTATACCATGTACAAAGAGACTTACAATCCCATAATTCCAATAATTACACCAGTGCTTTCCTGGAGATACCTATTATACTCTGATATACAGCTTTATGTGTACAGCTCATTTAATCACATAGAACGTTAAGGAGTCATGGTCTCAAGAGTTGATATTTAATAAAATTAATATATGTTACTACTTCACCCAGGAAATTCATAAGACGAATTGTTTGTTTGTTTATTGTTTTTTCCTAATGAGAATGAATGGTGATGAAGAATAGAGACTGCTAAGACAATTCAGTGTCACTGTGCTGATTCAGGCACCTGCAGTTTTGCTCATCATTGCTTTTGTACCACCACAGCAAAGGTGTACAGTTGAAAAGCAAATAGTATCTTAGTATTACCATGCAAGTAGCATGATCTTGCAAACCCCCTGAAATATTTACAGACTCCCAGGGTTCCATGGACAAGGCTTAAAGAACCTCTGGTCTAGGGTTTTCATGCTTTAACCTTTTTTAGCATATTCAAGGTAAAGAAATTTGGAGGACAGAGACTTTGCCAGGAAGGAACCACAGTTAAGGAAGGTCCCAGTTAAGGAAGGTCCCAGAATAAATCTGGAAAGTTGGAAGATTTTGATTAGATAAGGACCTAGTCCTGAAACAGAATTAGTAAAAATTCCAGGCAGATGGAAATTGTTTTCAATATTTTTTACTTTCAACTGTGATGATAAACTCTGGTGAAGGTGACAGGGCTAAAGAAGGAGGGGACAAAGCACTGATGTTTATGAAGGTACCTCTTCTACACTAATTCAGGAAACTGTTAGTGTGAATGGTAATGTGGTCCTTGTTTCTCTGCCTTGTTACCTACCCAGGCAGTACTTTTAACTGTGATCTAAATCCATCCTCCAACTTGGGGGTCAATAATTGTTTTTAATGTAAGGGCCAGCTAGGAAATATTGTATATTTTGTGGGTCATGGAGTTTTTGTTGCAAATACTCAACTCTGCTGCTGTGATGTTTCAAAACTATGTATAGACACTGAAGTTTGAATATCACAAAATTTTTGTGTGTCACAAAATATTCTTTTAATGTTTTCCCAACCATTTAAAGAACGTTCTTAGACTGTGGGCTATACAAAAACAGATGGTGGGCTGGATAAAGACCTTTTAATTTTCTTTAATTCCTATCTTTACATCAGGCCGACCTTATGCTTCCATCAGCGAAGTATATGTGATATTGCTACTCTAACATTGCTGATAAAAAGTCACAAGGCCCTTTGACCAAAAAAAAAAGTCATGAAACATAAAATATACAACTTATATAACATAGCATAACACAATGTAATATATGGTGATAAAGAGAGTTGGTGTTTTTATTATATTCTGCCAGTTTTCATCTACAAAGTTATTCTACAAAATTGTAGTTGCACCAAGAAAAGAAAATAAACAAACCTTCTTCTGCATTTGACCCAAAGCAGAATCAAAAACAACTAAAAGCAGAAACAAGAGTTTCTTTAAGCAACTCAGTTCTGAAGGCTCTAACCTAGTAACAATACTGTTATGAATCTCAAATTAAGTAACTGAGTTTGCTTCATCCCGGGAATATTCTCCCTATCTGGCCTCTTTAAAGTCTAGAGGTTCTGCAAGCCTCAATTCAAATCTACCATCTGCGTAAACTCTTCCCTTGTCTAAGCCATCTCTCCTACCTGAATTCCTAGGCATTTATTTATGGTAATATTTATTTGACAAACATACTGATTTGGTAGGGTCTTTTTGGTATTTTCTTAAACTATTTTTTGACAGTTGAACTGTAAACTTCTAGAGAATCACTATCTTTTTCTAGTTTCTTGTAATTTCTAGGTTTGGCATAATGTCTCATGGAAGAGCAACTCACCAACTACTTGGTTAAAATCAAATTTAAATAAAATAATACATTTTTATTTATTATTTTTCATTATTTCCCCATTCAATTTCTTCTCTATTCTCTCAGGAGAAAAATTTCCTCATTAGTATTCATCCCGCTTTATATTTTTTATTTATTCAAGAAATTTTTAAAATCTAATGTAAAATTTACAAACATTAACTAGTTAGTTTCTTCAGCACACTGATCCTGTTGCTTAATTTTGTGCCCTCTCATTTTTTTTGTTTCAAATCCTACTAATCTAAAGTACACTTAGGTACGTTTGATGTGTACAGAGGTTTTGAGTCAGGCTGAGCTGGATTCTTACCATGAGCCAAGTTATTTAGATTACTGATCTTCAAAAAAATTAAGAGAGTAGAGAACTAGAATATGAGCATATATTTAACATATAAATAATAGTGTTGGGAAGTATAAAATAGATATATCAATTTTAACAATGCCCATCACATTTTTGAATGCAGATATCCTTTGACCTATCCATGGTATTTTAGCATTTGATTTTAGGTATATACTTACAAAAGCATCTGGAGATATTATAGCATTATTTAGAGTAGGAAAAATGTGCAACAGCCTAAATGTCTATAAGTATAGAATTTGTTGAATAAATATGTTCTTTTCATAATAAAACACTGCTTTCTATTTAAAAGAATGAAATAGGTTTGTACATGCTGATACTGAAAAAAATTAAAATTCATTATTTAGCATTTGAAAAATCAGGTGCTTTATGGGGCAAATAGTGTCACTTCATTTGAGAATATAAAAAGAACATTATATACACAGGTTTATGCAAAACATATTATTTTCCTTAATGATAGACACAAAATAGTTAACTGTGATCATTTTTATTGAAAAATATTAGAAAGTCAGAAAAAGAGACATTTGCTTTTTATTCACTGTCTCTATTATACCATGTGCCTAAAAAATACCTCTTATAGAAGCACTGCAAGCGTTAAATCTGAACTTATAGCAATGATTAGCAAGTAGCAAATGTTTAACAAATGCCCGTTTCCTTTACCTCATCCACCTGTGTAATCATTACTCCATTTTTCTTTTCAGGAAATATTTATCCCAAATTAGAAAATACATGAAGTATGGTGAATCATCATTTAAATTTTTTACTGTCTATTTTTTGTTTGAGAGAAAGAGGGATAGTGTAAGCAGCGGGAGGGCAGAGGAGAGGGGAACAGAGGATCTGAAGCAGGCTCTGTTTTGACAGCAGAGACCCTGATGTGGGGCTTGAATTCACTAAACATGAAATGATGACTTGAGCTGAAGTCAGATGCCTAACCGACTGAGCTACCCAGGCACCCCAGTGAATCACCATTTAATTGAGAGTGCTATTCTATGTATTTAATTTGCAAACCTAGACTTTTTTACTACCCTTACACAGAATTTATTATATTTTCTAGTTTGCTTTGAGATGACAAAATAAAACAAGTCTGTATTTGAAAGGGTTCTTTTTTTCTCTTAAAGAATCTTCCTGTTTAAACTGGTATATATAGGGGCACCTGGGTGGCTCAGTCGGTTAGGCATGTGACTTCAGCTCCGGTTCGTGGGTTTGAGCCCCATGTCGGGCTCTGTGCTGACAGCTCAGAGCCTGGAACCTGCTTCACATTCTGTGTCTCCCTCTCTCTCTGCTCCTTCCCCACTCATGTTCTGTCTCTCTCTCTCTCAAAAATAATTAAACATTAAAAAATTAAAATAAATTGGTATATATATTTAGACATAGACAATTTTAAAAGTACTCTTACTGATATTTCTTTAGGTAAAAACACAGTTATATGATGCTGATTCAGCATGATTAATAAAAAAAATAACATTTTATTTCACATTCTCAAAGCCTGGTTAATCCAAAATAAGAATTTCCTTTCAGGCTACATGAAAGGGAACACAAGTAAAGAAAAGGGAGGGAAAAAAGAAAAGAAATAAAGGAAAATCCCTTCTTCTTGGAAGGCCAGCATGACATAAGCCAGAACAGAAGTCGGAAGTGCATTAGAGAAAGTATGGTCCATCCCATCTGCAGTAACTCTTGCTATGCTTGTAAGATGTTTTTACCAAAACAAACAAAAAGTTTTTAAATTATTTAGTCTGGTTTAGGCCACCTATCAGAAATCATGATACAAATTACCTAATCTCAGTGTATTTCTATGACAATCAAAGGAAACCAAATATTATTTAGCCTTAGTCACTCCAAACTGCTAAGACCAAGCCCCTGTCAATATTGACCCTGCCAACATATGTCTCTTGCCAATTGTACCTCATGCAACAATGAAGGCATTGTGAAAGCAGCATGGATTCCTCAAAAGTCTGTATAAAGTTTTCCTGGAATGTAGGTGGACAAATCCTAGTAAATGATGAGGCTTTACCAAACTAAATCTATGCTTAAGGTATACTGAGAGTTAGGGAAAAATTTAAAAGGCAGTATGTTGAAATTCTTTTAGAAAAGGGCATAACATGGCCCTTTTCACTTAATGCTGAATAATCAGGGAATTTTTCTGACTTGTCTAAGTTGATACAAGAAGTTAATATATCTAAGAAGAGAATCTGAAAGAGTGACATGATAACATAGGTTATCCATTGGAGAATACACTTACCTTCAATTACTCATAATAAAAGTAATCATGGAATACTTAGACTAATCAAATCTAGAATCAATCCTAAACCTTGTTTTGGCCAGTTTGACTCCCTTTCTCACCAACCATTTATTAGGGCTAAAATATTAATCTGAATTTAATTTTTATTTCCCACATGGATTTAACAAACTCTGTGGAGCAGAGAAAATTTTTTAAAAACTAGAAAGTCATGGTCTAATGGACATATTTGTTGACCATGAGAGTATTAACTGTTAGAGGTATGTGTAGAGTCCTAATGCACGCAGTACAGAACACTAATGTAGATGGGGGTACCACAAAGGCTTCTTGGAAGGAACACTCTAATACATTGGAAGAACAAGTAGAAAATAGTCATGCAGACAAGAATGGATATCCAGATAGAGAAAATAGCATATGCAATAACTCAGAAATATGAATTTTTTCATGAAAACTACAGCACAAGTTGCAAAAAATTATCTTGATGATGAGGTTAGAAAAGCAGGCACAGAATATACAGAGTTTTGGTTACTAAGATGACTTTCATTTTGATGTGAAGGATGACCTCAGGCCTTTGAAAAGCTCCTTAATGCAGTTGCATAAAAGATATAGTAAAACAAGTAACAAGGACATCTTTCCAAAGACCACCACAGTAAAATGAGATTAGTTCATAGCCTAAGGACATGTGAGTATGGTAAGAGAGGGGTAGATATTTTGAGAAAAGTCAAAGGTGATACATAAGTAGCAGTCATGATTTAGGAAATGCATTTCTAAAGTGGAATATAGAGGCACCTGGATGGGTTAGCCGGTTAAGCGTCTGACTCTCAATTTTGGGTCAGGTCATGATCTCACAATTCATGAGATCAAGCCCCACATCAGGCTTCATGCTAACAGCATGGATCCTGCTTGGGATTCTCTTTCCCTCTCTCTTTTCCTCTCTCTCACTCTCTCTGTCTCAAAAATTAATAAACTTAAAAAATAATAAAGTGAAATATATGTAAAGTGACAATGGATAAAAAACATTTTCCAATTTTACTCTTCATTGTACCTTGAGCTATAAAACTGGAAGAGTTGCCTAGCCACAGTAATTTTTGCAGTACAAGGGAGGGAGGCAAGATGGCGGAGAAGTAAGGAGCACCGTACTTGCACTCGCGCCCATACATCACACAGAAAAGATCTGAAGCCATTGGAAACCATACAAAACCTGAGAGACTGGGAGAAAAAAGGACGCAGAATCCACTGAGAAAGCCTTCTAACGTGAGTGCGAACCGGGGAAGGTAAAATCAGCCTGGGATCGGAGCCTCCAGGGTGGGAGGCGATCCCCCTCTACCCTCTACGGGGAGTGAGAGGGGAAAAGGAGAGAGTCCGAGACAGAAAAATCTCCGCTCGGTGCATAGAAAGACCGTACTTGCCAAATATCTGCACACCAGGTCCCCTCGTGACAACTGGTCCTGGGGGAGGCTGAGCACACAAACTGCTTCTTTGTGCCGCTCCTGGAGGTGGGGTTTTAAAGCGGAGCGGGTGCGCCTGCCGCCATTGTAGCTCCAGGGCGGCTGGGATCCCTGAAAGAGACGCACAGACACCGGGCATCCGCGCTCCTGGCTGGCTGGAACTCGAGAGGGAAGGCAAAAAGCTAAAAACTGGAAATTTGCCTGTGAGTTCGTGTTTCGGGTGACGAGCCATAGAGAGACCCGGTTTTCCTCACTCCAGCGGCGGCGCGCCTGCCGCCATTGTAGCTCCAGGGCGGCTGGGACCCCTGAAGGAGACGCGCAGACACCAGGCGTCCGCGCTCCTGGCTGGCTGGAACTCGAGAGGGAAGGCAAAGAGCTAAAAACTGGGAAATTTGCCTGTGAGTTCGTGTTTCGGGTGACGAGCCATAGAGAGACCCGGTTTTCCTCACTCCAGCGGGCTCAAGCTGCTCGGACGCTGCAGGCAAGCCCCCGCGCATGCGCACCAGAGCCGACCAGAGAAGAAAGCAGCGATCCTGACTCCGCCCCCAGAGCTCAGCAGGGAGCCTGGAATAGCCCGAGGGGGTTGTCTGGGAAGCTGTGTCTAAGGCAACTTCAGCGGGGCGCGGTCTGGGATTTGGAGATTGGAACTGGCCTGGGTTGAAGAGTGCAACCAACTTCGGCTGCGTCCCCGGAACGGGGAGTTGACACGCCAAAAAAAAAAAAAAAGCGAGCTGCAGCGCGGGGTTCAAGAAGGGACTGGAGCACCGTCACTCTCCTTCCCACAATCGCCAAGGCAGAACCCCCGCCTGAGGCATCGGATCACGCCACGCCCATCCCTGCCAGAGAGGTGCCCTCCTCCCCTTTTTTTTTTCTTTTTCCTTTTTTTTCTTTTTTCTTTTTTTTCTTCTTTCTTTTTTTTTCCCCTTTCTTTTCTCTTTTTTTTCTTCTTTTTTTCTCTTTTCTCGCTTTTTTCCCCAAAACACTGACCTGATTAACTCTGGTCGCCAGCTTGCTTAAACAATCACAAGTCCATTCTGTAAATGTAAATTCTACACCTACCGACTTTTTCAGCTATTTCTCTCAGGAGTAATTAGACTATATAGTTTCTCTGGATAATTCCAGCATCCTTCTCTCACCTATCCAACCACATTCTACCCTTTACCTCTTTGAAAAAAGTTTCTTATCCCTTCTGCCTGTTCATTCTATTTCCAAATCTGCCTTGTCTCACCCTGCCTTCTCTCTTTTTCTCTATGCTCTTCAACCAGCACTGCATACACACGGCTATTTAACTGTAGCTGGGAAATCCAGGTATATGCTTTAAACCGTTCTTTGTCCATCGGTTTTCTTCTTTTTTCCTTTTCTTTTCCCCTTTTTGACCCTTTTATGTATTTTATGCTCCCTATTCGCCCTCCCTCCTCCGTCTTTTCTATTAACTTTTTCGTTTTCCCTCTCACTTTGCATGTTAGTTGAATCAGCCTGTGCGTTTGTGTGCTCCTGCTCCCTGTGTGTTTGTCTGTCTGTTTTCTTTTCCAGGGCTACCTCAAGAAACAAGCTAGAGTACACAAGGTGAAGAGTCCCAAATATCACTACGAATAGGAAAATAAAATAACTAAGGTCCCAACAAGAGTGACCGAGGGATACCATTCAAAAAACAATCTCTGAAAGGATAGGCCCTGGAAAGTCAAAGAGTTTCTTGGATATAGCAGTGCTCATAGAAACAGAGAGCATAACAGGTCTTTAAAACCAACAAGAGCCAGAAAGCTAACTAAAATGACGAAACGAAAGAGCTCTCCTCCAAAGAAACTCCAAGAAGAAATGACAGCTAATGAACTGCTCAAAACAGATATCAGCAGCATAAGTGAACAAGATTTTAGAATAATAATGGTGAAATTAATAGCAGGGCTTGAAAAAAACATAGGGACATCAAAGAAACTATGGCTACAGACAGAATGGAAAATAAAAATAGGCATGAAGAATTAAAAAATGCGATCAATGAGATCCATAATAAATTAGAGGCCTCCAATGCACGGCTTGAAGAGGCAGAAAGGAGAATAAGTGATTTAGAAGACACCATTCTAGAAAAACAAGAAGCTGACAAAGAAAGAGACAAACTGATCCAGGAACAGGAAAGAAGAATTCGAGAGCTCAGCGACACAGTCAAACGCAACAATATCCGTATCATAGGAATCCCAGAAGAGGAAGGGAGAGGGAAAGGTGCTGAAGGAGTCCTGGAACAAATTATAGCAGAGAACTTCCCCGACCTGGGGAAGGAAGTCAATGTGGAAATACAAGAGGCTCAGAGGACTCCTCTCAGACGTAACTTGAATCGATCTTCTGCACGACATATCATCGTAAAAATGGCAAAATACAAGGACAAAGAGAGAATTTTGAAAGCAGCTAGGGAGAAAAGGGCCCTCACATACAAAGGGAAACCTATCAGAGTGGTGACAGACCTATCTACTGAAACGTGGCAGGCCAGAAAGGAATGGCAGGAGATCTTCAATGTGATGAACAGTAAAAATATGCAGCCAAGAATCCTCTATCCAGCAAGCCTGTCATTCAAAATAGAAGGAGAGATAAAAACCTTTCCAAACAAACAGAAATTGAAAGAATTTGTCACCACGAAGCCAGCCCTACAAGAAATCCTGAGGGGGATGCTCTGAAGGAAAGGTTGCAAGGAACAAAGATTCCAGAGACACCACCACAAACATGAACCCTACAAAAGATACAAAGACTCTAAACCCACATATTTCAATAATAACACTGAATGTAAATGGGCTGAATGCTCCAATCAAAAGACATAGGGTAGCAGAATGGATTAAAAACAAAATCCATCTATATGCTGTCTACAAGAAACTCATTTTAGACTGGAAGATACCTTCAGATTAAAAGTAAGGGGATGGAGAAATATATATCATGCTACAGGAAATCAAAAGAAAGCCGGAGTAGCGATACTTATATCAGACAAACTGGACTTTAAATTAAACACAATCACAAGAGATGAAGAAGGGCACTACATAATAATTACAGGGTCCATCCATCAGGAAGAACTAACAATCATAAATGTCTACGCACCGAATATGGGAGCACCTAAATATCTAAAACAATTAATCACAAACAGAAACAAGCTTATAGATAAGAATGTGCTAATAGCAGGGGACTTTAATAGTTCGCTTACAGCAATGGATAGGTCAACCAGACAGAAAATCAGTACAGAAATAGCGGACTTGAAAGACACATTGGACCAGATGGACCTGACGGATATATTTAGAACTTTACATCCTGAGGCCAGGGAATTCACTTTCTTCTCAAGTGCGCATGGCACATTCTCCAAGATAGATCCCATACTGGGACATAAAGCAGCCCTCAATAAATATAAAAGAATAGAGATCATACCATGAACACTGTCAGATCACAGTGCTTTGAAACTGGAAATCAATTACAGGAAGAAGTCTGGAAAACCTCCAAAAACATGGAGGTTAAAGAACACCCTTCTAAAGAATGAATGTGCCAATCAGGCAATTAGAGATGAAATTAAAAAATATATGGAAACAAATGAAAATGAAAACACAACAATTCAAAACCTATGGGATGCGGCAAAGTCAGTGCTAAGAGGAAAGTACATTGCTCTCCAGGCCTATTTCAAGAGATTAGAAAAAGCGCAAGTCCAAAATCTAACAGCTCACCTAAAGGAACTAGAGGCAGAGCAACAAGAACGCCCTAAACCCAGTAGAAGAACAGAAATAGTAAAAATTAGAGCAGAAATAAACAACATCGAGACCAAAGAAACAATGGAACAGATCCATGAAACCAAGAGTTGGTTTTTTGAAAAAGTAAACAAAATTGACAAACCTCTAGCCAGACTTATCCAAAAGAAAAGAGAGAGCACCCAAATAGACAAAATTATGAATGAAAATGGACTTATTACAACCAACCCCTCAGAAATACAAGCAATTATCAGGGAATACTATGAAAAATTATATGCCAATAAATTGGACAACTTAGAAGAAATGGACAAATTCCTAAACACACACTCACTACCAAAATTCACACGGGAAGAAATAAGAAACCTGAACAGACCCATAACAAGTGAAGAAATTGAATCAGTGATCAAAAATCTCCCAACAAATAAGAGCCCTGGACCTGATGGCTTCCCTGGGGAATTCTACCAGACATTTAAAACAGAATTAATCCCAATTCTTCTCAAGTTATTCCAAAAAATAGAAAGCGAAGGAAAACTCCCGGACTCATTTTATGAAGCCAGCATCACACTGATTCCCAAGCCAGACAGAGATCCAGCAAAAAAAGAGAACTACAGGCCAATATCCTTGATGAATACGGATGCAAAATTCTCAACAAGATCCTTGCAAATCGAATCCAGCAGCATATCAAAAGAATCATCCACCAAGATCAAGTGGGATTCATTCCCGGGTTACAGGGCTGGTTCAACATTCACAAATCAATCAGTGTGATACATCATATCAATAAAAGAAAAGATAAAAACCATATGATCCTGTCAATAGATGCAGAAAAAGCATTCGACAAAATACAGCATCCCTTCTTAATAAAGACTCTCGAGAAAGTTGGGATAGAAGGAACCTACTTAAACATCATCAAAGCCATCTATGAGAAGCCTTCAGCTAACATCATCCTCAACGGGGAAAAACTCAGAGCTTTCCCCCTGAGATCAGGAACACGACAGGGATGCCCACTCTCACCACTGCTGTTTAACATAGTGCTGGAAGTCCTAGCATCAGCCATCAGACACCAAAAGGAAATCAAAGGCATCAGAATTGGCAAAGAGGAAGTCAAACTTTCACTCTTCGCAGATGACATGATACTCTACATAGAAAACCCGACAGACTCCACCAGAAGCCTACTAGAACTGATCCAAGAATTCAGCCAAGTTGCAGGGTACAAAATCAACGTACAGAAATAGGTTGCATTTTTATACACCAACAATGAAGCAACAGAAAGAGAAATCAAGAAACTGATCCCATTCACAATTGCACAAAAAACCATAAAATACCTCGGAATAAACCTAACCAAGGATACAAGAGATCTGTATGATGAAAACTATAGAAAACTTATGAAGGAAATTGAAGAAGACACAAAGAAGTGGAAAAACATTCCATGCTCATGGATAGGAAGAATAAATATAGTTAAGATGTCATTACTACCTAAGGCACTCTACACATTCAATGCAATTCCAATCAAAATTGCACCAGCACACTTCTCAAAACTAGAACAAACTATCCAAAAATTTGTATGGAACCACAAAAGACCCCGAATAGCCAAAGTAATCCTGAAAAATAAAACCAAAACGGGAGGGATCACCATCCCAGACTTTAGCCTCTACTACAAAGCTGTCATCATCAAGACAGTATGGTATTGGCACAAAAACAGACACATAGACCAATGGAACAGAATTGAGAACTCAGAAGTGGACCCAAAAGTATACAGCCAACTAATCTTTGACAAAGCAGGAAAGAATATCCGATGGAAAAACGACAGCCTTTTTAACAGATGGTGTTGGGAGAACTGGACAGCAACATGCAGAAGAATGAAACTAGATCATTTTCTCACACCATGCACAAAAATAAACTCAAAATGGATAAAGGACCTGAACGTGAGACAGGAAACTATCAACACCCTAGAGGAGAAAGCAGGAAACAACCTCCTTGACCTCCACCGCAGCAACTTCTTACTTGACACATCCCCAAAAGCAAGGGAATTAAGAGCAAAAATAAACTGTTGGGACCTCCTCAAGATTAAAAGCTTCTGCACAGCCAAGGAAACAACCCAGAAAATTAATAGGCAACCAACGGAATGGGAAAAGATAGTTGCAAATGACATATCAGATAAAGGGTTGATATCCAGAATATACAAGGAACTCACCAAACTCCACGCCCGAAAAGCAAACAACCCAGTGAAGAAATGGGCAGAAGATATGAACAGACACTTCTCCAAAGAGGACATCCAGATGGCCAACAGACACATGAAACGATGCTCAGCATCGCTCCTCATCAGGGAAATACAAATCAAAACCACACTGAGATACCACCTCACGCCAGTCAGAGTGGCTAAAATGAGCCAATCAGAGAACTCTAGATGCTGGCGAGGATGTGGAGAAACGGGCACCCTCCTACACTGTTGGTGGGAATGTAAACTGGTACAGCCCCTCTGGAAAACAGTGTGGAGGTTCCTCAGGAAACTAACAATAGAACTCCCCTATGACCCAGCAATAGCACTGCTAGGAATTTACCCAAGGGATACAGAAATGCTGATGCATAGGAGCACATGTACCCCAATGTTCATAGCAGCACTCTCCACAATAGCTAAAACATGGAAAGAGCCTAAGTGTCCATCAACAGATGAATGGATCAAGAAGATGTGGTTTATCTATACCATGGAATACTACATGGCAATGAGAAACAATGAAATCTGGCCATGTGTAGCAACATGGATGGACCTTGAGGGTGTTATGCTGAGCGAAATAAGTCAGGCAGAGAAAGACAAATATCATATGTGTGCACGTATAGGAGGATTAGGAGGAGCTTAACAGAGGACCAAGGGGGAGAAGAAGGGCAGAAATGGTGGGGGAAAGGGGGAGAGGCAAACCATGAGAGACTCTTGAATGCTGACAAAAACTGAGGACTGGTGGATGTGGGGGGAGGAGGGGTGGGCATGGAGGAGGGCACTTGTGGGGATGAGCACTGGGTGTTATGTGGAAACTAATTTGACAATAAACTATTTGTAAAAAAAAAAAATTTTTTTTGCAGTACAGCCACATCTACTCTATGATATTTACTCAACTTTAGCGGTACAATTATAAATGTGCATTTTGTCACCTTCATGAGGTTTGTGAAGAAAATTATTTGTTGTTATCCAATTTTCCATTTTAATAGTAAAGTCACCATTTATGCTTTTCTTATCCTTTTTATGTGCTTGCCTGATCAGATTTTAAGTTACCATTTTATAGGCAAAAATATTATATATAAATTCATATTTCTAGCATGGCACCTTAGATAATGTAGGATATAAATCTCTCTCAGGTGCCTGGGTGGTTCAGTCAGTTAAGCATCTGACTTCGGCTGAGGTCATAATCTCACAGTTCTTGAGTTCTAGCCTGGTGTTGAGCTCTGTGCTGACAGCTCAGCGTCTGGAATCTGATAGAATCAGATTCTATCTGCCCCTCTGCTGCTCACACTCTGTCTCTCTCTGTCTCAAAAATAAATAAACATCAAAAGTTTTAAAAAATTAAATCTTTCTCCCTCCCTTCTTTTGTTTTGAGGTGCTATTTGGAAATGGAGATCCATGGGTTTTTCCCCCCAAACCTGTGTACTGGGAAAATAGTCCCATGTCCTTATCTAAACCATGCACATAATTTTATAAGTCATCAGGAAGCCTAGAGCTGTGATGAGATCTACCTTTATTAAATATGTCAAGCTGTGAGGTATGCATTCTGTGTATTAACTTTCATTCTAATTGATTCTCATTAAATTTTTAATTTTAAAAAATCATGTGTTTGTATAAATTGCTTAAAGTACTTTACAAAAGCAGTAAGGTATAAATTATAAGATAAACTCTACATACTGCAACATTCAATAAATATTCATCGTTATTGATCATAGAATATTCACAGTGTCAAACCAGACTAAGAAAGAATATGACAAATCTTGGTTATATTATTTGCTGTGGCCATCCACTGCACTGTCTATTCAAGAAAGTATTTCCTCCCATTCTGCTTTACAGAAATAATGAGAATCTAGTATTAGAGTTTCTTCCAAGGAAATTTCCTGGACTGAATGGAGTAATTAAATAAGCTGAGTTTTCTGAGTTTATCCAGGCTTCACTAATGAGGAACTTGTCTTCTCCTTAAAGTCTAAACCTTTCAGTTTAATGGGGTTACGAATGTTATCATAAGCTTTCCCTTTTGAGCTAATATGAAAATACAATATACCCTCAGCTAAATAAAAGTATAAATAACTAATTCCTATGCTGTTAAAATGGCTGGCTGAGGCACTAGAGATGAGAGAGAAAATAATATTACACTTTTCAGAAAATGAAAAAATTTTAAAAATTAGTATATTTGGTCACTGAACTAAAGATTCCGGGCAGAAGAGCCTTTTCAGAATGACCCAAGCTCTAACTTTAATATAAAACAACTAGCTGGAGTGTCTCTCCATCTATTCTTTTTTCCCTACTTTACTCCTTACAATAGATTGATTACTCTAATGGATGATATTGTATGCCATCAATACCCTCACTGCAGAATTGAGGCATTCATCTCCTCTCCCTGCCCCTGCCTACTATTTAGAATGTTAGGCTGATGGCTCACAATGAATCCTTCTTGAGGAACTGATTTCATCTGAAGACTTCTAAAAGATAGCAGTAGAAGCCAGAAGAAATGGAATAATATGCTCAAGAACTGAAAGAAAATATCACTCTAAAATTCTACAGCCTGATAAATGATGATGCAAAGGTGAGGCAAACCAAGAAGTTCAGGCAAAGGAAGACTGAGAGCACTTATATTTAATTGATCCTCACTAGAAGAACTATTAAAGGAGATGTATCAAAAAAAATGAAAATTCAACCCCCCAAAAGAGTGAAATACAAGAACTGATGAATGGTAAACATATTAGAGAAGCTACCAAATTCAACAGCAATCATAATGACCAACGACAGTGTAGAGAAACGCAATGGAATTAAAGTGCTGAACTTTAGAAGATGAATAGACAAAGTATTCTGAGGTCCTTGTGTGACTTGGTAGTTGAAAAGAGATAGTCATTAACTTCAAACACAAATAAGTATACATATTAAAATTTTAAAGTATCCATCAAAAATATTGAATGCACAACTTCCCAAGTATCAGTGGGACATAAAGTAGAAAAGGAAAACTAAATCAAACAATCAGAGATTATAAAACATGGCATAGATAACAAGAATAACTATTTATGGGTGTTCTGGTGAATCCCAGAAACCCCTTTCAGGATGGAGGTATTAATTCCCTCAGTTACCTAAAGTGTTGGTTGTTGATGGCCCATTCTTGAAGAGAGATACGTTGTACAAGTTTACACTTTCTCTGGTGACAGCCATATCCAGTAACTGGTCAAAGCAGAAATATAAATCTCCAACTCATTTGCTTCAATGTGAAATGAATCTTAAGAGCCATCTTAGTTCCAGAACTTCCTCCTTGTAGGATGAACTGAGACTTTTACTAAAAATGCACAGCAGTTCAATTTCCTACTTTGTTTAATCTTGCCTCCTTCTTTTCCTCACACATATTGTTTACAAAAGCAGTCCCCAATAACCTCCTGCATACAATTCTCTATCTTTGATTCCTTTGCCCAGGAATCTGGACTAAAACAATTATCTCAAATGATCTAGACATCAGGATACAAAGATGAGTAGAAAAAGAAGACAAGATACACCAAAGAAGTTATAAAGTTCTGGATGCAGAGTTGGGGCTTGCTGGCTGTGTGACTATGGACAAACTTTTTGAGCCTCAGTTTCCTCACCTACAGAATAAAGTTGCTGTATACAATGGACTGAATGTTTGTGCCCTGCCCCCGCCAGATTCATATGTTGATTATCTAATCTCCACTGTTAAGGTAAGTGGAGGTGGTTCATTTGGGAAGTAATTGGATCAAGAAGGTAGATCCCTCAGGTAAGGATTAGTGCCTTATGAGAAATGACATGAAAGAGTTAGCTCTCCCTCTGAGTTCACAAAGAGGTCATGTGAGCATACGGTAAGAGAGTGGACACTTACAAGCCAAAAGAAGAGTTCTGAGATGAAAACCTACCTTGATGCCACCTTCATCTTAGACTCCTCAGTCTCCAGAACTGTGAGAAAATAAATTTCTTTTGTTTAAAACACCAGGTTCGTGGCATTTTGTTATAGCAGCCTAAACTGACTAAAATATTGGTAGTTAACTAGAAAGTGCTTAACAGACAATATTATTCATCATATACGAAAAAGCTAAGAGCATTAAAACCTCCCTCCCCCCCCCTTTTGGAATAGCTTGTTTTATTACAAAGAAGACTTTGAAATAAGATGATACTGAAGTTTAAACTTGAGAGATGAATAGGATACTGACAAACAGGGCAGAATCTAGGTACAATACAGAAGAAAACATATGAGTCAAATCACTAATGTGTGGCAAACTGCAAATAATCTCCATGTGATGGTATATAGTTGAAGGTGAGAGCAAGTAGTACTGGGAAGATTGGAAATAACCAAGGAAGCTTGGATTTTATTCTATAGTATGTAATAGGAAATTCCAATGCCTTTATTAATGAATGTGTGACATGAATAGATTTGTATTTTTAGAAGGCGACTTCTCACCAAGGTGGCAAGGATATATTTGAGAAAACTAAGGGGATTCTGGAAGCCAGGAGACATGCAACAAGCCTGTTGCACTGATCTAAGCAAAATATGAGAACAAACTGAACTAGGTCAGTGAGAGAAGAAATTTATATTGAATGATTGATTTTAAAACACTTAGGAGGCAAAGTCAAAAGGATTTGGGATGCATAGGTGAAAATAAAGAAAGAAAAGTGAAAGCCCATCTCTAAGTGTTCTAACTTAAGTAAGAGGTTGAGAAATGGGAGAAACTAGTTTTATCTTAAACATGATTTGCGCAAGCAATTAGATTAGCAAAGAATTATGTCAGAGAACCAGGGTTCTCTTAAATAAAATTCAAACAAAACAATACTTGAACAGTGGTGTCATTGTGCATGGAAAACCTGCTTCATCTGTCAGTGTGTCTGCAAAATAATTTTCTACCTGGTTAGATTAGCATATGGAAATGTGTGTTTCTTCTCCCATGGAAAAAGAATGCTTAGGCAGTGAATACATAACAAGTCATAGTACTTCACTCTGAATACCTGAATGTGGGTTTTCAATGGACAATTCAGACTGCATTTCATGCACTGTTCACCAATAATTTATAATGTGCATAAATAGCCTTCTCTACTGATTTATACCCAAGCATTTAAATTAAGATCCACTTAGTCTGATGCCTCAGAGTCTAGCTGAAAATATGCCAAAAGTTTGGCTTTTAAGTTTTCAAGCTTTTGGGGGATTAATTCATCCACCAGAAGCACAATAATTCCATATGTCCAAGTTTAGATGTATTTGCTACTTCTGAAAGAAACAATGATGACACTATGCTAACTTTCAAAATGAATCAAATAAAAGGAAAAGCATAATTCAAAGCCAAATTGGGATTCATTTGCACATATTTGGGACTTAAAAGATTTTTGTCATCATTTGACTGGAGCCCTGTTGGAAACTATTTATGAGTCATTTCCAGAGAGCTCTTTTCAGGACACTCAGCTTTAAATTGTACTAAAACCCTGTTTTGCTTTTCCTGATCATGCAACCAACTGACTGCCTTTTTGTAATTGTGTCTCTGAAGCTTTGTCAGCAGGACAACTGTAAAGCCATCTTTAAATTCAGTGAAAACATGAAGCCCAAGATGAAATTTACCACTTGAACTCCCAACTCAAGAGGTTGTATTGTAAAAGAAGGCAGACTAGAATGAAATTAGAAAACTTCATCTGGACATAAAACCATTCATTCCTAAGACTTTATTTAAAATGGCTGCCTGGAAGAAACTGTACCTCTTTAAAATTTTTAATAGTACTCTCAAATATCAACTAGTTCTAGTGGCAAGTCTACAGAAAATTTTATCAGTATTTCATGACAAAAATGAGCTTTATTGTCAAATTGTATATATTGCTACTTTCCACTTATTCAACAATGGATCTCTTTTTTTTGAAAGGTTGTTTTATACTCTTTATGCTGATGTTTCTTCTACCAACCAGCAAATATTCACTGAGTGCCTAGGAATGCTGAAATGCTCCTGAAGAAGCAAAACTAAAATATTTGTATACATGTATATAAACATTTGTTATGTTTAAAAAACAGTAAACTATTACATAAGACAAAAAGGGGGAGAGGGATGCTCTGGCAGAGATAAAGCTAAGAAGAATTATGGGTATCAATCATTATTTATGTAGCTGAAAGTGAGCCACCAGGGCCATTATGTCAAAAAACAGTACTATTTTTAGCAATTCTAAATGTACACTTGAAGTTGCTAAAAAAGCTTGCCTTATTCTATATTTCTCTGATTTTCAAAGTCCAGAAAGAATAGTGTCTTGTCAGTGCAATCTGTGGAGATTTGAAACATGTCCTCACGGGGCACCTGGATGGCTCAATCGGTTGAGCGTCTGACTTTGGCTCAGGTCATGTTCTCACATTTCGTAGGTTCGAGCTCCACATCGGGCTCTGTGCTAACAGCTAGCTCAGAGCCTGGAGCCTGCTTCAGATTCTGTATCTCCCCCTCTCTCTGACCCTCCCCTGCTCATGCTGTCTCTCTCTCAGAAATAAATATGACATTAAAAAAAATTAAAAAAAGAAGAGAAATATGTCCTCAAAGTTCTTTGACTTTTCTCTTTGAGAGGTAGGTTAAAGTCCTCTCTTAGAATTTGAGCTCTGAGTGCTTGACCAGTGGAGGTGATGCTGTGAGTGTCTGGGCTTAGGCCTTACAAAACTAGGAACTTTCACTTTCTATATCTTGGTATAGTCTTTTTTTAAAAAAGTTTATTTATTTATTTTGAAAGTGAGAGAGTGCACGCAAGTGAGGAGGGGCAGAGATAGAGGGAGAGAACCCCAAGCAGGCTCCATGCTGTCAGCACAGAGCCTGTTGCAGGGCTCAATCCCACAAACCATGAGATTGTGACCTGAGCCAAAATCAAGAGTCAGACACTTAACCACCTGAGCCACCTTGGGGGCCCCTTGGCACATTCTTTCCTGAAAACTAGACATAACACTCAGAGGAAGCCAAGCTGCTCTATAGAGACATCTATGCATAGAAAAATCTATAGCCAGTAAAAAAAAAAAAAAAGATACTGCCACCATAGTTGAATTGACCCAGCAAATGTCAGGTGGAATGGAGATGAGATACCTCTACTGAGTCCTGCTTAAATTGAAGATTCACAAGAAATGACTGAACATATTTAAATTTCTAAAAACATCAAAACAAAAAAAGGTCTAGAAATTATATATATACACACACACACATATGTATATAATGTATATAGCATAGTGAAATTTAAATCTAAAATAAAAGATCACTAGCTAATTAGACACAATTAAAGGGAGACTTGACAAATAAGTTAAAAACTGGAAATCTGCATCAAATGTAACATCAAAAGCAAAAAGGATAGAAAACATGAAGGAATGGTTAAAAAAATGGAGCTTTTTGTTGATTAATGAGACATAAATATTGAATAATTGCTGAAACATATCTAGAAATTAAGAAAGACATATATTCTCTATTAATTTTTTTTAAATTTCTGAGAGAGAGACCGCATGAGCAGGGGAGGGTCAGAGAGAGAGGGAGACACATAATCCGAAGCAGGCTCCAGGCTTTGAGCTAGCTGTCAGCACAGAGCCCTACGTGGGGCTTGAACCCACAAACCGTGGGATCATGACCTGAACCAAAGTCGAACAATCAACGGACTGAGCCTCCTAGGCCCCACATATATTCTCCATTAAAATGTCGAAGTATTAATAACATGATACATAGAAGGAAGTACACATTAGGATATTTTAGTTTAAGTGAATACTGTGAAAGAGGAAAAGAAAAAAAATCAAGTATCCAGAGGAAAAACACAGTTTACTTACAACAAACTGAAAAAATTAATTACCTACTTCTCAACAGCAGTAATAAAAGACAAAAGATAGTGGTAAAATATCTTCCTCATATTCAGAGAAAACAACTATCAATCTAGAGTTGTGTTCTCAAAATACTATTATTCTAAAACTAAAAAGAAACCAAACAGAACTTGAGAGATTTTATTATTATTAATAGGAAAGCCTATTTGCTCTCTCATGACATGGCACTCATAATAGCTTCCTCTGAAGAGAATTATTGCAAATCTAGACTTTCATCTGTCCCTTCAATCAAGAAAATTCAGGAAAATTTAAGAAAAATATCTTAATTTTTAATCACAGAGTGAATCTCTGTTATTACTTTGGAGTGAGCTACCCACAGAAAACATATCTTCTGTTTAGCAACTCTAAGGACATCACCTGTGCTCACTGTTATTATATAGCCACTCTAGCTAGTGAAGAAAATATCGTGTCCTTTTATATCTATCTAAAAGTCTTTCTCAACTATCAGAACATGGGAAGGGAAAAAGTGCACAACTTACTAGAGATCCTTTGAAAATTCCAACACACACCTACCGACACTCAGTGAAAGAATATGTAAAGGATAAACACAAAGAAGAAAAATAACCCCAGAAGGAAACTTTTGTATTCTAGAAGGAATTGTGAATAAGCTAAATTACTTAAAATGTGGTTAAGAATAAACAAATAGTTGCTGTGTAAGTTAGTTATATTAATGTTTAATTGGTTGTATTTAAAAAAGTCACCAGAGTTTAAGTCTGGATAACATTATTATGTAGAATTATAAAGAGGAGGATAACTGGAATTTATGCATATTACAATTTCAATGACAATGTTCAAAATAATTTAAAAGAAATTATACTGTCCAAACAATAGTGCAAACACAAAATCATGAAAAAAATGACAAATCCTAAGCAAAGGAAAGAGAGGAAAATAAGTACAGAAAAAAAAAAGACAAGTATATCAAATTCAAAATAAAAGAATAATAGTAAATATTAACATAATAAACATAAAAATTCTTCAATACAATAAGAGAAATAAACAAGAAAGTGATTACAAAATGTATCAGATAAATCTCCTAAATACGTGGAAATTAGAAAATATTTTGTGCCAAATGAAAATGAAAGTACAATGTGTCAAAATTTGACATAGAGACACAAAGGAGGTACAAAGGGAGAATGTGATGTGACAATGGAGACAGAGATTGGAGTGATGCCCCTGCAAACCAAAAAATGTCAAGGATTGCCAGCAACCAGTAAAAGAGAAGAAATACAATTTCTCACAATTTCCAAGAGGAGCCAATTTTGCCACTCCTTAATTTCAGACTTATAACTTCCACGATAAATTCAGCCAGCTTTGAACACTCAGGAAACCGAATTAAAATTTGCAGAGGAAACAGTTATAGTTAACTAAAAGAGGTGGCAGAATAGAATATGTAAAGGCCCCAAGTGTTTAACAGAAACAGAGACTTTACTATATACATTCATTAATATGTCACAAAATCTGCATTATGTACAGCGGAATGTCTTTTTTCTTTTCTTTTCCTTACCTTTTCTTTTTATGACAGGGAACACTAACTTTATTTTTCTTTTATAGTATATTGTCAAGTTGGTTTTCCTATAACACCCCAACAAGCGCCCTCCTCCATGCTTATCACCCCCTTCCCATTTTTCCCACCCCCATCAGCCCTCAGTTTGTTTTCAGTATTCAAGAGTCTCTCATGGTTGGCCTCCCTTCCTCTCCTTAACTATTTTTATACCTTCCCCTCCCCCATAGTTTTCTGATAAGTTTCTCCTGTTCCACTTATGAGTGAAAATATATGTTATCTGTCCTACTTCACCTGACTTATTTCACTTAGCATAACACCCTCGAGTTCCATCCATGTTGCTACACATGGCCAGATTTCATTCTTTCTCATTGCCATGTAGTATTCCATCATATAGATAAAACACATCTTCTTAATCCATTCATCAGTTGATGGACAGTTAGGCTCTTTCCATAATTTGGCTATTGTTGAGAGTGCTGCCATGAACATTGGGGTACATGTGCCCCTATGCATCAGCACTCCTGTATCCCTTGGGTAAATTCCTCGCAGTGCTATTGCTGGGTCATAGGGGAGTTCTATTGTTAATTTTTTGAGGAACCTCCACACTGTTTACCAGAGGGGCTGCCCCAGTTTACATTCCCACCAACAGCGTAGGAGGTTGCCTGTTTCTCCACATCCTTGCCAGTATATAGAGTCGTCTGATTTTCTCATTTTAGCCACTCTGACAGGAGTGAGGTGGTATCTCAGTGTGGTTTTGATTTGTATTTCCCTGATGTGGAGGGATGTTGAGAATCATTTCATGTGTCTGTTGGACATCTGGATGTCCTTTTTGGAGAAGTGTCTGTCATGTCTTCTGCCCATTTCTTCACTGGATTAATTGTTTTTTGGGTGTGGAGTTTGGTGAGTTCCTTATAGATTTTGGATGCTAGCCCTTTATCTGATATGTCATTTGCAACTATGTTTTCCCATTCTGTCAGTTTCCTTTAGTTTTCTGGATTGTTTACTTTGCCATGCAGAAGCTTTTTATCTTTTTTTTTCTTTTAATGTTTTATTTATTTCTAGGAGAGAGAGAGAGAGAGAGAGACAGCATGAGCAGGGAAGGGTCAGAGAGAGAGGGAGTCACAGACTGAAACAGGCTCCAGACTCCAAGCTGGCAGTCAGCACAGAGCCCTACGCGGGGCTCGAACCCACGAACCGCGAGATCATGACCTAAGTGAAAGTCAGACGCTTAACAGACTAAGCCACCCAGGCGCCCCCAGAAGCTTTTTATGTTGATGAGGTGCCAATAGTTCATTTTTGCTCTTGGTTCCCTTGCCTTTGGGGATGTGTCAAGTAAGAAATTGCTGTGGTTGAGGTCAAGGAGGTTGTTTCCTGCTTTTTCTTCTAGGGTTTTAATGGTTTCCTGTCTCACATTCAGGTCCTTTATCCATTTTGAGTTTATTTTTGTGTATGGTGTGAGAAAGTGATCTTGTTTCATTTTTCTGCATGTTGCTGTCCAGTTCTCCCAGCACCATCTGTCTTCCCCGCTTTGTAAAGATTAGTTGGCCATACCTTTGGGGGTGGAATTCTGAGTTCTCTATTCTATTCCATTGGTCTATGTGTCTGTTTTTGTGCCAATACCATACTGTCTTCATGATTACAGCTTTGTAGTAGAGGCTAAAGTCCAGGATGGTGATGCCTCCTGTTTCAGTTTTCTTCTTCAATATTACTTTGGCTATTCGAGGTCTTTTGTGGTTCCACACAAATTTTAGGATAGTTTGTTCTAGTTTTGAGAAAAATGCTGGTGTAATTTTGATTAGGATTGCTTTGAATCTGTAGATTGCTTTGGGTAGAAATGATATTTTAACAATACTTATTCTTCTGATCCATTAGCATGGAATGTTTTTCCATTTCCTTGTGTCTTCTTCAATTTCCTTCATAAGTTTTCTATAGTTTTCATCAGACAGATCTTTTACATCTTGGTTAGGTTAATATCTAGTTATTTCATATTTGTGTGTGTGTGTGTACAATCGTGAATGGGATCAGTTTCTTGATTTCTCTTTCTATTGCTTCATTATTGATGTATAAAATGCAACTGGTTTCTGTATATTGATTTTGTACCCTGCAACTTTGCTGAATCCATGGATCAGTTTTAGTAGGTTTCTGGTGGGGTCTGTCGGGTTTTCCATATAGAGTATCATGTCATGTAAGGAAAGTGAAAGTTTGACTTCCTCTTTGCCATTTCTGATGCCTTTTATTTCCTTTTGTTGTCTGATGGCTGATGCTAGGACTTCCAACACTATGTGAAACCACAGTGGTGAGAGAGGACATCCCTGTCATGTTCTTGACCTCAGAGGGAAAGCTCTCAGTTTTTCCCCATTGAGAATGATATTAGCTGTGGGCTTTACATAAATGGCTTTTATGACGTTTAAGAAAGTTTCTTCTATTCTGGCTTTCTCAAGGGTTATTATTAGGTAAGTATGCTGTATTTTGTCAAATGCTTTTTCTGCATCTATTGACAGGATCATATGGCTTTTATCTTTTCTTTTGTTAATGCGATGTATCACATTGATAAATTTGCGAATATTGAACCAGTCTTGCAACCCAAGAATGAGTCCCACTTGATCGTGGATGGATAATTCTTTTTATATGCTATATAAAAAGATTTGCTAGTATCCTGTTGAGGATTATTGATCTGTGTACATCAATGAATTTGGCCTATAGTTCTCATTTTTTACTGGGTCACTGTCTGGCTTGGGAATCAAAGTATGCTGGCTTCGTGGAATGAGTCCTGAAGGTCTCCTTCCATTTCTATTTTTTGGAGTAGCTTGAGAAGAATGGGTTTTAACTCTGATTTAAGTGTCTGGTAGAATTCCTCAGAGAAGCCAACTGGCCCAGGGCTCTTATTTGTTGGGAGATTTTTGATAACTGATTCAATTTCTTCACTAGTTATGGGTCTGTTCATATTTTCTATCTCTTCCTGTGTGAATTTTGGTATTGTGTTTGTGTTTAGGAATTTATACACTTCTTTAAGGTGTCCAGTTTGTTGGCATATAATTTTTCAGTTATTCCCTGATAATTGCATGTGTTCCTGAGGGACTGGTTGTAATAAGTCCTTTTTCATTCATGATTTTGTCTATTTGGGTGCTCTCTCTTTCCTTTTTGAGAAGCCTGGCTAGAGGTTTATTAATTTTGTCTATTTTTTCAAAAAACTAACTCTTGGTTTCATTGATCTGTCAACTGTTTTTTGTTTTGTTTGTTTGTTTGGTTTTTTTTTTTTTGGATTCTATATTGTTTATTTTTGCCCTGATTTTTATTATTTCTCTTCCTCTGCTGGTTTTGGTGTGCTTTTGTTGCTCTCTTTCTATTTCTTTTATGTGCACTGTTAGATTTTGTATTTGCACTTTTTCTAATTTCTTAAAATAGTCCTGGTGTTCAATGTACTTTCCTCTTAGGACTGCCTTTGCCGCATCCCATAGATTTTGGATTGTTGTGTTTACTTTAAAATACAGTTTGTCTGATATAAGTATGGCTACTCAGGCTTTATTTTGACTTCCTGTAGCATGATAGATATTTCTCCATTCCCTTACTTTCAATCTGAAGGTGTCCTCAGATCTATAAAATGAGTCTCTTGTAGACAGCAAATTGAAGGATTTTGGTTTTTTATCCATTCTGCTACCCCATGTCTTTTGATTGGAGCATTTAGTCACTTTACATTCAGTGTTATTATTGAAAAATATGGGTTTAGAGTCATTGTGTTCTCTGTAGGATTCATGCTTGTGGTGGTGTCTCTGGTAACTTGTGTTTCTTGCAACATTTCCCTCATAGTGTCCCCCTTAGGATTTCTTGCAGGGCTGGTTTAGTGGTGCTGAATTTCTTCAATTTTTGTTTATTTGGGAAAACCTTTATCTCTCCTTCTATTCTGAATGATAGGCTTGCTGGATAGAGGATTTTTAGCTGCATATTTTTTCTGTTCATCACATTGAAGATTTCCTGCCATTCCCTTCTGGCCTGCCAAGTTTCAGTGGACAGGTCTACAACTACTCTGATAAGTCTCCCTTTGTATGTTAGGGCCCTTTTATCCCTAGCTGCTTTCAGAATTCTCTCTTGGTCCTCATATTTTTCCAGTTTCACTATGATATGTCATGCAGAAGAGTGATTCAAGTTATGTCTGAGGGGAGTTTTCTGTGCCTCTTGGATTTCAATGTCTGTTTCCTTCCCCCGATTGGGGAAGTTCTCAGCTATACTTTGTTCAAGTATCCCTTCAGCCCCTTTTTGTCTCTCTTCTTCTTATGGAATTCCTATGATAAGGATATTGTTCTGTTTGATTGCATCACTCAGTTCTCGAATTTTTCTTTCGTGCTCCTGGATCAATTTATCTCTTTTTCTCGGCTTCCTCTTTTTCTATAATTGTGTCTTTTAATTCGCCTATTCTCCTCTCCACCTCTTTAATCCGTGCTGTACCCACCTCCATTTTATTAACCACCTCATTTATAGCATTTTAAAACTCATCACAACTATTTTTAAGGCCCATAATCTTTGTAGCATTAGTTTCTCTGGTGTCTTCCATGCTTTTTTCAAGCCCAGCAATTAATTTTATGACTTTTGTTCTAAATACTTGTTCAGCTATGTTGCTTATATCTGTTTTGAGCAATTCTTTAGCTGTCACTTCTTTCTGGAATTTCTTTAGAGGAGAGTTCTTTCGTTTCATCATTTTGGCTAGCTTTCTGTCTCTTGTCAGTTTTAAAAGCTTGTTATGCACTCTGCACCTGCGAGTACTGCTTTTTTGAAGGAGGCTCATTGATTGTCCAGGGCCTGTCTGTTCAGGAAGTGTTCTTTGAATGGTGTCCCTTGGTCTCCCTTGTTGTGCCTTTGGTTATTTTATTTCCCTAGTCATAGTGATATTTGGGACTCTCCACCCTATGTACTTTAGTTTGTGTCTTGAGGTAGCTCTGGAAAGGAAAACAGACAGAAAAACTAACAGTAAACTAAAGCATGCAAAAGCACCAACAAATCAAACAAACAAGCAAACAAACAAAAAGGCAACAAAAGACAAAGGACAGTCTAAAAGCATAAAACCAGAATTCCCAGCTGCAAATAAAGGGCAAGGTGGAGGTAGTACTGATGGAAGACTAATACATAGAGAGAAATGAAAGGGGTGAGGAGAAAGAGAAATTGAACATCGACCAGGTAGAGAGATGAAAAGGTTTTCAGAATAGAGAAAAATGAGAATACAGCAGGAGGTGAGGGGAAAAAAATAAACGAAGACAACGTTACCCAAAGAAAGTATACAGTCTGAATATATCAGATAGAGAGAAAGGAAGGTAATGAGGGAAGTGTAGAATATGCATCAATAGAATGGATTAAACATGACTGTTTCAGCAAACCTATAACCAGAATACCCAGTCCAGCAGAGGAGAGAGATAAGAATGAGATAAGGTAGAATGTATCTGAATAGCCAGAATTGATCTAGAGACCAGCATGGCAATGCATCTATGCTGGTCTTGGAGAAGGGCTGTTTGATTCCATATCATCTATCCAAGCTCTGGTAAAAAAAAAAAAATGCAGCTACCCAGCACAAATGGGCATGGTTTGGTGTAGGCAGATCTCACCTTCACTGTAGGTCCCATGGGTCACTGACTGAGGCCCCACCTTTGTGGTTGTGGGGGGAAAATGGTGGCGCTCCAGTCCCTTCTCTAACCAAGCATTGCAAATCACTCTTTTGGGTCTGATCTCTCTGTGCCACGGGTGCAGCCAAGGTTGGCCATGTTCTATGTCCTGCCCCCATCCTCATGTCTAGCTCTTACTCAGTGGGCATTAATGATACTGTCCCTAATGTAATCCCATTAGGATTAATGGGATTCTTAATTAATACCAGGAAATTCCTAGCCAGGGATCAAGTAGAAGAGCAGTTCCTCCTGATGCAGATTGAGTCCCTTGCTCACTGTCTATCCTGGAGGGAATTTCTGGGTCCAGGAAACCCAGCCCAAAGAAAACGCCACAGTTAGAGACAGGATTTCTCTCTGAATGCCCTGCAGTTAGAGATGGGATGATAGGATCCCTTTCCATCCTGGGCCAAGGTTTTTCTCTTCTTCAGGGACAGTTCTATGAGAAGTTTCAGCTGCTCTTTTTCTTCCCTTTGTCTCTTCACAGAGGGGGTTCCTTCCCCTCCATGCCTCCGTGTCCCAGCCCAATTTTATCTTTCCCAGTTCGGAATCATGCACGTATGAGGCTGTCTTAGTGGACTCTGTCTCTTTTCCTCCCAGACACTTGCGATTCAGTGTCCTTTGGCTTCAGCCCTTCTTTGCTTGAGAGATGTAGGTGGGAAGTACGGAACTCCCTATTTCAGGAAGGGAACACTGCAATCTGGGAACACTCAGGGGAGTTTATTTTCTACAATTACAATAATCTATCGGTTTCACCCTCAAAAAAAAAAAATCCTGCAAGTAGTGTTGACATTGCACTAGCAGATCCTCCCTATCTTTCGAAGAAAGGTCTCAGAAAGAAACCATCAAGATTCTGACTGGGGCAAGATTCTGCTGTGCCATCCTATAGTACCATCACGGATGCAAGTTTGTTTCAAGAAACAGCCAAAATTGACAAGAGCATTTCTCTATTACATGTTATATGTTCCTAGGCTAGACTGCAAATGCTAACTACAATATAATACATATTCAATAAAAAACCTTGTGTGACATTTCTTTTTTAAAAAATTATTTTAGTAGATTGAAAATTTATAACCCTCTGTCTCAAAACTGAGGTTATCCCAGGCTTAATTTTCAAAACAAAGAATACAATATGTCAACATCAACAAGAACAACAACAACAACAAGACCTATGGGACATAGCTTAAGAAGTGTATAAAGATCTGTAGCATTAAATTATTACAATAGCAAAAGAAAAGTCTCAAATCAACAAAACAAGATTTCATTTTAAGAAAGTAGAAAAAGAAAAGTAAAACAAACCAAAAGCAAGGAAAAGTAAGAAAGTGATACATAACAGTGCATAAAATAATAAAAATTGTTTAAGATATTGTTAACAATATTGTTTAAAAATATCAATATAAGTAATAAACTTCTAGCTAGACTACTCACGAAATAAAGAAAGGAGATACAAATTACCAATATCAAACATGAGAGAATTAATATCACTATAGATACTAGAGGCAAAAGATGAATAAGAGAATGTTAAAAACAACTCCATGCCTGGAACTTACAACATTAGATAACTTAGATGAAATAGACAGTTCCTTCACATATATAAAATACCAAAATCACTTAAGAAGACACAGATAATGTGGATAAACTTATTATATAAATTGAAATATTGGTGAAAATGTTTCTCAGTAAGAAACAAAAAAAAGCACCCAAAAAAGGTAAAAAATTCTCCAGTGTTAAGTAGTATCGTTGGTGAATTTTACAAAACATTTAAGGAAAAAATAATATAAATTCTATGAAATAATTTCCAGAAATTAGACAAGAAAATGAAAATTCCCGACTTATTTTATGATGTCAGCATTATCCTAATACCAAAACCCACCAAAGACATTGCCAGAAAACTTCAGATAAATATTCATTATGAGGGGCGCCTGGGTGGCTCAGTTGGTTAAGTGTCCGACTTCAACTCAGGTCATGATCTCACGGTTCATGGGTTCGAGCCCCGGGTCGGGCTCCGTGCTGACGGCCAGCTCAGAGCCTGGAACCTCCTTCAGATTCTGTGTCTCCCTCTCTCTCTGACCCACCACTACTTATGCTCTCTCATCTCTCTCTCTCTCAGAAATGAATATAACATTAAAAATTTTTTAAAAATATTCCTCATGAACACAGACACAAAAATCTTCAACAATAATTAGCAACTCAAAATCAGCAACATATAACAAAGAGTATGCATCATTACTAAATTGAATTTATCTTGGAAATCCATGGCTAGTTTAACACTTTAACAATCAATGTAGTTTACAGGGCATCCGGGTGGCTCAGTGTGTTAAGCATCTAACCCTTGCTTGTTTTGTCTCACGTTATGATCTTTCAGTGGTGAGATGAAGACCTATGTCAGGCTCTGAGCTGCTTAAGATTCCCTTCCTCTCCCTCTGACCTTCTCTAATCACACACTCTCACTCAGTCTCTCACTCTATCTCTCTCTCTCTCTCAAAAAAAATTGTAGTTTAATATTGACAAAGTAAAGAAAAAAACTAAAAAATCAATCCATCAACAGAAAAAAGGCATTTGACAAAATTCAATATCCATTTATGACAGACACTTCCATTAAACTAAAAGGTGAGGTCAGTCTCCTTAACAGTAGCAACGGCTTCTACAAAAAACAAAACAGAACAAAACAAACAAACAAAAAACCTACCACTGACTTCATGAAATCAAGAACAAGACAAAGATATGAACTCTCACATTCTTCTTTAACATCGTACCGAAAGTTGTAACAAGTGTAAAAATGCATCAAAAACATAGATTTGAAAGGAAGAAAGAAATCTTTCTCCATATTCAGAAGATATGATTGTCTAGGTGGAAAGGCCCAATGAATCTACAAGAAAACCACTAGAACTCATCACTGAATTTAGCAAAATCACAAGATACAGGGTTAATATACATAAATCATCTATCTTATTATATACAAACAATAAACAATTATTATAAAATATACATTTTTTAAAACAGTACCATCTTCAATATTTCAAAAATTTGAAATACTTAGGTATAAATCTAAGAAGCATTATACACACAACAGAAAGTACAATAATATTATTTGATGAAGTTGAAGATGAAGATGGAGATGATGATGATAATGATGATAAAGATTATTGCAATAGAATCAGCTAACATGTAGGTAATGCTCATTTTCTACCCAGTCCTGGTCCATGTAATTTATATGAATTTGCTCATGTAATTCTCACAATGTATGAGGTGAATATGATTATATGTCCATTTTACAAATGAGCACAAAGAGGCATTAGAAAATGTATATGATGTGCCTAGTGTTCAGTTAATAAGAAATGAAACCAAGATTTGAACACAAGCAATCTGAATGTTCAATAAACTATTCTGCCTTAATACGCTCATTTTGTCATCTCAATAAGATTTTGTCCAGGCAGCAAATAAATAAATTTTGTTTTCTGCCAGAATACTAACTGATACAGAATCTAAACATGAATGACCCTTAGAAAGTAGTAGCTAATGAACATTTGCAGTATAATACAACCCTTAAATTTAAAAGCATAAAATGAAACAATATATATTGTCTAATAACATATGTAATAAAATTATAAATTCCAAACATATTTTTGGAATATTGCTTCAGAAGGAGTTACATCAAAATCAGGGGCAGGGCAATGAAAGAAGGCATACACATGGACCTTCAATGTCAGTGACTCATTTCTTTTTATTTTTTAATGTTTATTTTTGATAGAGAGACAGAGTACAAGCACAGGAGGGGCAAAGAGAGGGAGACACAGAATCTGAAACAGACTGTCAGAGATTTTTGATAACGGATTCAATCTCTTTCCTGGTTCTTGGTCTTTTAAATTTTCTATTTCTTCCCATTTGAGTTTGGTAGTGTGTGGGTATCTAGAAATTTGTCCATTTCCTCCAGATTGTACAGTTTGTTGGCATATAAATTTTCATAGCATTCTCTGACAAGTGTTTGATTTCTGTGTTGTCTTGATTGTGGTGTGGTCCTCTTTCATTCGTGATTTTATCTATTTGGGTCTTCCCTTGTCTTTTTCTGATGTCTGGCTAGGGGTTTATCAATTTTGCTTATTTTTTCAAAAACCAGCTTTTAAATAGATTAATCTGTCCTACTGGGTTTTTTTTTTTTTTGGATTCTATATTATTTATTTCTGCTTTAATTTTTATTATTTCTCTTCTTCTCCTGGCTTTGGAATTCCTTGGCTATTCTACTTCTAGTTCTTTTAAGTGTGCTGTTAGATTTTGTATTTGATATTTTTCTTTTTTCTCGAGATAGGCCTGGATTGCAATGTATTTTCCTCATAGGACTGCCTTTGCTGTATCCCAAAGGTTTTGGATTATTGTGTTTTCATTTTCATTTGTTTCCATATATATATTTTTTAAATTTCTTCTTTAATTGCTTGGTTGACCCATTCATTGTTTAGTAGGATGTTCCTTAACCTCCACGCATCTAGAGGCTTCCCAGGTTGTTTCTTGTGGTTGATTTAAAGTTTCATAGCATTGTGATCAGAAAATATGCATGGTATGACATCAATTCTTTTATATTTATTGAGGGCTGTTTTGTGACCCAGTATGTGATCTATCTTGGAGAAGTTTCTATGTGCACTCAAAAAAATGTGTACTCTGCTGTCTTTGGATGAAAAGTTCTGAATATATCTGCCAAGTCCATCTGGTCCAGTGTATCATTCAAGGCCATTTTTTTCTTTATTGATTTTTTGCCCAGATGATCTATCCATTGCTGTAAGTGGGATATTAAAATTCTCTGCAATTACCACTAAGATTGCTTATGTTTGTTATTGTTTCATATATCTGGGTTTTCCAAATTCAGTGCATAAACATTTATAATTGTTAGCTCTTCCTGATGGATAAACCTCTTAATCATGTTAAAGTGTCTTTCTTCATCTCTTGTTACAGACTTTAGTTTAGAATCTAGTTTGTCTAAGTATGGCTACCCCAGCTTTCTTTTGACTTCCAGTAACATGATAGATGGTTCTCCATACCCTCACTTTCTTTTTTTAGTTTATTTATTTTTGAGACAGAGAGAGACAGAACATACGTGGGGGAGGGGCAGAGAGAGAGGGAGACACAGAATCTGAAATAGGCTCCAGGCTCTGAGCTGCCAGCACAGAACCCGATGCGGGGCTCGAACCCATGAACCACAAGATCATGGCCTCAGTCGAAGTCCGACGCTTAACCAACTGAGCCACCCAGGTGTCCCATCTCCGTACCCTCACTTTCAATCTGATGTTGTCCTCAGGTCTAAAATGGGTCCCTTGTATACAGCGAATAGATGACTCTTGTTTGTTGTTGTTGTTTTTTCCATCCCGATACCCTATGTCTTTTGATGGGAGCATTTAGTCTATTTATATTCAATGTTTTTATTAAAAGATATGGATTTAGGGTCATTGTGTTATCTGTAGGTTTCATGCTTGTAATGATGTCTCTGGTACTTTGTGCTCTTTGCAACATTCCACTCACAGAATCCCCCTTAGGATTTCTTGTAGGACTGGTTTAGTGGTCATGAATTTCTTCTGTTGTTGTTTGTCTTGGAAAACGTTTATCTCTCCTTCTGTTCTGAATGAAAGGCTTGCTGGATAAAGGATTCTTTTCTGCATATTTTTCCTATTCAGCACATTGAATACTTTCTGTAACACCCTTCTGGCCTGCCAGGTTTCAGTGGATAAGTCTGCTACTACCCTCATGTGTCTACCCTTGTAGGTTAAGGCTCATTTGTCCCTAGCTGCTTTCAGATTCTCTCTTCTTTGTATTTTGCCAATTTCACTATGATTTGCCATGGGAAAGACCTATTCTTCTCAAATCAGAAGAGAATTCTCTGTGTCTCCTGGATTTGGATGTCTGTTTCCTTCCCCAGATTAGGGAAGTTCTCAGCTTTAATTTGTTCAAGTAAACCTTCTGCCCCTTTCTCTCTCTTCTTCTTGAAATCCTATGATATTGGTATTATTACATTTCACTGAATTGAGACTTAGCTATCTAATTTTCCCCTTGTGGTCTAGTATTTTTTATTTTTATTTTTCTCAGCTTCATCATTGTCCATAATTTTATCTTCTATTTCACTTAATCTCCCCTCTGCCTTCTCCATCCTTGCCATCACTGTATCTACTTTATTTTGCATCTCATTTACAGCATTACTTAATTCATTGTGGCTATACCTTAGTTCCTTGATTTCTGCACAATAGTTTCTCTGCTGTCTTCCATGATTTTCCTTTCCAAGTCAGCTATCAATCTTATGACCATTATTCTAAATTCTTACTCAGTTATATTGTCTATATCTGTTTTGGGCAATTCACTAGCTGTCACTTCTTGGAATTTCTTTTGAAGAAAATTCTTCCATTTCATTATATTGGATAGTTTCTGTCCCTTATGTATTTTGTGTGTGTATGTGTGCGTGTGTGTGTGTGTGTGAGAGAGAGAGAGAGAGAGAGAGACAGAGAGAGAGACAGAGAGAGAGAGCAGAGGAGGGGCAGAGAGAGACAGAAACACAGAATCTGAGGCAGGTTGCAGGGTTCAAACTCTCTGCACAGAGCCTGACACAGGTTTGGAACTCGTGAACCACGAGATCATGACCTGAGCCAAAGTTGGCTGCTCAACCGACTGAGCCACCCAGGCGCCCCACTCTGTTATGTGTTTTAATAGCTTGTTATGAGTTCTGCTTTTGCAAGCGCTACTATATTAAAAAGGGGTCATAACGATGTCCAAGGCCTGGCCCTTCAGGAGGTGTTTTGGTGTGTGTTTCATGCTCTCTGTTGTTGAGACTCTGGTTGCTTTATCTCCCTACTCATAGTGGTAGTTGGGACCTTCCACCACATGTGCTTTTATTTATCCATTGACGTATCTCTAGAAAAAATTTTAAAAGGAGGTGGTGGTGGAAGAGGATTTATCCCATACAAAGAGACAAATGATAGGGGTGGGGAAAAGGAAAATAAAAAAAACTGACTAGGCAGAGAATCAGAGAAATTATACAGCTTAGTCCAGAGAGAGAGAGAGAGAGAGAGAGAGAGGAAAATAACAAAGGAAATAAGAAGGGAAAAAAGAATAGATTAAAAATGTCTGCTTAAACAAACTTACAACCAGAAAAGCTAGACTAGAGAAAGGAAGAAATAAGAGGAAGAAAAAAGAAATATATATATATATTAAATATATATAAATATATAAATATATATTATATTTAATATATAAATATAAAAATATATAATATTTAATATTAATTTTATTTAATTAAATTTTATTATTCAAACATAAAATATTTATATATTTATATTATATATTTATATATTAAATAAAATATATATTTATATATAATAATTATATATATATTATGTATAAAATAAGAATTGAACAAAAATCAAATCAGAGAATGAAAACCACTGGACCAGTCTCTGGCAGTGCATTTGAAATGGTGCCTGTGCTGGTCTGCAGGAGTGACTGGTTCAGTCTGTGTCATTTATGCTCTGTTAGATGCCCAGTTACCAGACATGGAGAGCCATGATTTGGTGCAGGCGGATCCCGTCTCCACTGTGTGCCAGCTGTTCATCTGAAACCCCACCTTGTTGGTGATGGGGAGAAAAATGGCAACAGTCCAGTCTCTCCTCCTGAGACCTGGTATCCCAAATCACTCTGTTCAGGCCATCCTCACAGGGCCACATAGCGGGGGTGGGTCAGTTTTGTTCTGTTCCATAGTCCCCAGCGCCACCCAGGTGCTTGGCTGAGATTCAATCCCAATGTCTTAAAGGATCTCGTTCTGGGGCAACTTGTTCTGGGGAAAATGCCACTCTGCCCAGCCTACCTACTAAGAGCCTCTGGCTCCTCACAGTGCCAAGCAGGCATGAGTGGCCTGCTATGTCCCACTCCACCATCTCCCACATCTCCCTGGTGCTTGGCTGGAATTCAAACCCCAATGCCTTAAAGCATCCCACTCTGTGTGTCCGGGTTCCTGGGTACTGTCACTCCGAGGTGCTGTCACAAAGGGCCTCTGGCTGGCGGGGGGTCCTGCAGAGTCTTTTGTCCTTGAAATGGCTATTTGTCTTCTTCCCACAGCACTCAAGGGAGAGGATTGCTCTCTCCAATTACTCCTAGGAGCTATCTATGAAACCCGGGGCTGGCCTCCCTCCTCCTCAGACACTCCATCAGGGAGGAGATAGCCCCACAATTAGAAATTGATTTTTTATTGTTTTTTCTGTTGCCCAGTCCATGGTTTTTCTCATACCCAAACACAATCCTACACTTCCACAGCCTCTCTTTCTCTTTCTTTCATCTCTCCACAGAAGGGGATCCTTCCCCTCCATTCCTATGCTGCCCATTTTATCTCTCATAGTTCACAATCATGCACCTATGACCCATCATGTTGTCCCCATGGGCCTCTGGAGATGTCCCTGTCGCTCTTTAGACCAGATTCCTGGAATTCCAAACCTTTCTGGCCTCAATACTGTTGTGTTTGAGGGATGAAGAACATTGAGCCTTCTTACTTCTTTGCCATGTTGACTGCTCCTCTTGTATATTCATTTATAACCAGTCAGATAGATAGATGATAGATGATAGATAGACTGTAGAGAGGTAGAGGATAGATATATAGGTTTATTTATTTTTCCTAGCAGTTTTTCTGTTTACTTGAAAGAATATTAAGTCACTAACAAATAATATATATTATAATATATATTATAAATATATGTCATAAATATATGTTAAAATTGAGACCTAGCAGGTCAATGGAAACAAAAGTCTGAATGTTTATGGGCTATTACCTATGGGGTAGGAATCACTCATTCAACATAGTTTATTGATGATTCTTGTACACCAGGTCCTGAATAAGTACCACAAGTAAAATGATTGGCAAATATGGGATTTTCTGACCTCAAGAAACTTACTTTCAAAATGGTAGAGTAAGCGTTGGTGGTATAGTGGTGGGCATAGCTGCCTTCCAAAATGGTAGAGTAAGATAGTAGTTTAATCATCATAAGCAAGTGTAAAGATGTTATAGAGAAGTACATCTGGCTAAGACATCATATAGTGTATCTAGTTAAGAAATTCAAGGGTACCTAGTTAAGAAAGTCAAGGAATGCTTTCTTGTAGGAGGAACTCTGGAAATGAGGTCCAATGAAAGAGTATAAAGATTAAGAACATGCAAGGAAGAACATACAAAGGAAGAGCAAGGCGAGAGAAGGTAACGGAAAGAAATCTGTGTACTGGGGCTCCTGGGTGGCCCAGTCACTTAAGCCACCAATTCTTGATTTCAGCTCAAGCCATGATCTCACGGTTCATGAGCTCGAGCCCTGCATCAGCCTCTGCACTCACAGCAGGAATTCTATCTCCCTCTCTCTCTCTCTTTGCCCCTCTCCTACTTGCTTTCTCTCTCTCAAAAATAAATAAAAATTAATTTTAAACAAAGAAAGAAATCTCTTCATACTGAGCAAGGAGAATTCATGGTCAGGCTGGAAGACATGGACAGTAAATCCCACACCATTCAATGTGAGCTCCAAGAGCACAAATATCTTGCCTAGAACAGTGCCCCATAAATATTCATCAAATATGTGGGAGACCACGTAAAACCTGAATGATTGATTAATGGGGGACGTCTTTTATTCTAACAGCAATTGAAAGTGACTAAGGAATTCTCAGAAGGGAATGCAGGTGATATGACCAAATTTCCTTTTATCAAGTATTTCTTTGGCTCAGTGTGGAGGAAAAATTAGAAAGGGGCCCCAGTGCATAGGTTTTGAGTCTTTTGAAGGCTCTACCTGACTCCAGACAAATGCCAAAGTGGCAGCTTTATGGTCAAGGTATAGTGGAGAGAAATGGGATAATGGACAGATGCTAAGGCACTTTAGAAGGTAAAATTGGAAGAATTTAGGGATTAGTTTGTGCTACTTATCAATCATAACATCAAGAAACCAGTGGGAAAAAGAACTTTTTTTCAGAGCCCAACAATAGACAGTATTTTACTATCACGATAATGGTGGAAGCCAAGATTAGCTTTCAAAAACAAAAAACAAAACAAACAAAGGACAAAAAAAAGGCGGGGGAGAAAAGAGATAAAAGTAGTATGAAATCATAATTCAAACAGCAATTTTGGGTAGTCTTACAAGTCTTGCTAAGGCAGAACTAGTTCTATTCTATAGAATTATGTTAGCCAAGTACCTTTAATCTAGATGGCTAATTACCAGAATTCATGTCACTGTCTGGCCAAGTAGTTTTCTCATTCTACCACACAGAAAATAGCCAGAAGATGTAACTTACTCTACTTGGGTGATCTCAAAATCAATAGCATCTTTTTCCTATCCTGACTTGTAGACTCAGACTAATCCAGTGGATGCTCCTTCAAGAGTGAAAAGGCATTTGCTTCAGACTGATTGACAAGACTGGAAATGTTTTGTTTTCCACTCTTGTGGAAAAACAAAGAGTTCTTTACTTAAAACATTAGATAATACAAATCTACTTCCTTAGTGGACAAACCATAAATACTAAGTAAAAGCATGCAAGGCCCTGAGTTTTTCTTATCTTACTCCTAGCACAGGCAAACACATATGTTCTGTCACTAAACTAATAACTTTAACCCAGAGGCTGACAATATATCTTACTGTGTTACAAATAAATAACAGACAGAGTCCACAGACTGTCAAATCTTTGTTGCAGAACAAACAGGGCTATGATTGTACTCTATAAAATAAAATAGTGCCCAAGGAATGAGCTACATAGAGGCAACTATGAGTGCAAATCTGTAAAAACCCTTAGGAAACAGAAATCTAAAGTTATTATTTTATTGGGGTTGGGTATCTTGGGGGATTAGAGATAAAAGATTTATACCTCTAGGCTTTCCAGCTTAAATGAACTGAAAGCATGCGTAACTTAAAATATCAGGAAATATATTATGTTGCCATAACAGTTAGATAAAATTATGTATCTGAAAAAACATGGTTGTTACTTTGCATTCATGCAAACCTTGGAGTGAGTGTTTATTAATAACTGAATTGTTCCCTGAAAAGTATGCTAATTTAGAAGGCTTCTTTTTCAATTGAGCATTATTCAAAAACATTGATACTCCTAACACTACAGCCAAATCCATTTGTTAGAACATGGAAGTCTCATCTATGAAAATGATGCATATTTGAACACAAACGGCATGAGTAGGTCATGTCTGCATCATTTGGCTAGCAAAGGAACCATCATATCCTGAAACCCCCAACCCCATCATAATTAAAATATCTTCCTGTGGAATATCTAATCAATATTTCCAAGCCGACACTAATTGAAATCTTTATCTAAATCAACCAAGTAGTGAAATATTCTCCACTATGACCATATAATAAGTAAGGAAAAGACTCTAACGACTTGGAATTTTCTATTGCTCTGATCAACTCTGGCAACTGGCATCCTTTTTCTGTGTTTGCTTGATTGTTTGTTTTACCTTTGTGTTTTTAATATATTTTTTCCTGTCCTTATCAAAAATATTAATTCTCAAGGACTGAAACTATATCCTTTACCTCCTTAGTGTTTTATTTCTAACATAAAATAAATAATCCTTTTATAGCTTATGACAGGTTACATAAATTGTAACTTTATGATAATTTGGTATAATTGCTTTATTTTTTTATTTCTTTTCTCAGAACACTAATGAATAAAAATGAATTGCCTATATTTAGAGAAGGCAGAAAACCATGTGAAACATTGTATCACAGTACTAATTAATTCACACTAATTGTTAGGAAGAATGTCCAGTTTGAATGAGTTAGAAATACAAATTATGGAATATTTTAAGAAGCATATTATATTGTTTCTTTCAATTATATGCTGTATTTTAATCTGGTAACAAGATAGCACCACATACCTGATATTTATAAGGGAAATAGATACAGTGTTTTATAAATAGCATAACAGAAGGAGTTCCATAGGCTTGGAAACCATCTCTCTTTAGTATGTTTTATATTAACCAGAATTACTATCTTGCCCTTTTCCAGTTCTGTTGCCAGCATACCAGTCTTTGTATATAGTAAATAAAGAAAATTATTTTGCAAATTAGTGCTAACATTTTTCGTTTTTAACAATATGTAGGGGAGAAGACAAGATGAAAGACAGAAACAATCAGAGGCCAGCAAACTTAACCTGTAAATAACTGGCTAGTAAATATTTCAGGCTCTGAGTTTCTGTTAAAACCACTCAACTCTGATGTAAATATGTGAGTATTGTTCCAATAAAATTTTATTTATAGATGCTAAAATTTAAATTTTATATAATTGTTATATCCCATGAAATATTATGCTTTAATTTATTTTGACCATTATATTAAATAAATATATATATTTAATAATTATATTAAATAACATTTCTGGCTTAATGGCTATATCAAACATGAGGTTGACTGAATTTGGTCTCTGGCCTACATTTGCCAACATACTTAAACTCTCCCATATACAAATACCTAAAATTCTACCTCATTGGAAACAAAAAAGACAGTAAAGGAGATGAAAAGATTTACAAAATTGAAGATGGCAGCATTTAATGTTTAAATACATATGTGCAAATTAGAGCTGTTGAATTTTATTTTGCCAGCATTTATGTATCTAAGACTTCCGTTTCTTTTTTATATAAAGATGATAAACATCTTTTTATCAGAAATTGTAATCTTACCAAACTATTTTGATTCCCTAAGTAACATTGTTAGGGAGGAAGAACTTCCTCTGCCTTTGAAGATCCTTCTATCTGGACTAAGAATCAAACTGACATGAGACAGATTAAACAGGAGAAAATTAAATCTAATAGCATAAGTACAGGGAATCCACACAGATATGGAAATTCCAAAGATAGTCAGACAACAGGATACTTATATGAGCTGAGGAAAAGGGTAGTGATCGAAGGATGCAAAGAGGAGAAAGACCAATAGCAAGAAGGTAAAAGGAATTTAGAAAACAAAGTGCCCTTGTTTATTATGTAGGTAAAAATGTTTTTAGGTAAAAGGGAGTCTTTGTTGATAGTTCTCTTCCTAAAACAAGAAGGAAGTTGAGGGGAAGGAAAAGAGCTTTTTCTGAATCTGTTGTATTTTGATTGCTTTTAACTCTAAATAATCTTCATGCCCAAGTGGCCCATTTTGGAGCAGTCTCGCTTCAGCCCCTACAACATCAATAGGTAAAATGTTTTTAGCTTTCTAGAGTAAAAATGATTGCCTATTTCATACCTCTCTCTATAAAACTCAAATGAAATTCACTTTGATGAAGAAAATACCAGTTTTATTTCATTCTGATCATCTCTTCAACCAAGATTCAAATCTTAAATTTTGGCAGAACAAATTGTGATACAGCACACTTCCACACCAAGAAGAGATGTTCAGTGCTTTCCAATGATAGTCATTTTTCTAGTCCGCTTTTTTTGATCATTACACAAACAGCATTTAAGACTCTTTCAAATAAGGGCCTCTGAAATTTATAACCATTTATAGAAGCAATTTCACAGAAATTAATTTGTGAATTATGCCATAGGTTTATATAAACTACAGTTTAAAATTGTCCTTAATAGTTATTTACCTGAACCACCATCACTCTACCACCACTACAGAAATAAAGATTTAACAGTTAGGACACTTGGAGATTAAATGACTTGCCAAAGATTATAGAATTAACTAGAATAGCTCTAGGACACTGTGGGAGTGGGGAGAGTCTGGAATGCAGTGCTCTCCCATTGGTCTTGTGAGAACTGATAAAGGCAAGCCCTAGAGAAGTTACTGTTGTTCATTTTCTTGATTTGCATTGGGTAGCATAGAGTAATGCTCTCAGTCACTGTTGTCATTTCACTTTGAAGTGATGTTAGGAAGATACCTTGATGAACTTTAATTTTCTTCAAGGCATCCATATAAATCATCCTTTCCACTATAACTTTTGAAAAAGCACCCATAGTCGCTACCTAGTTAAAAAGAAATAAAAGCATTTCATACAATTTCCCAGAATCATATAAATATCTTTTTTTTAAGTTTTATTTTTAGAGATAGACAGAGAGAGAGAGAGTGAGCAAGTTAGCATGAATAGGGAAAGAACAGAGAGACACAGGGAGAATCCCACTGACAGCACAGAGCTGACAGGGAGGTTCAATCTCAAGAACTGTGAGATCACGACCTAAGCAAAGTTAGAGTAGGATGCTCAACTGACTGAGACACCCAGGTACCCCAGACATTTAACTATCTTGATTTTCAGCTTCAGCTAGGTGAAATGTTAAGATTTCTCATTTCATTTGTCCCTTGATGTTTATTTATGTAGTTCTTGGTAGAAAGAGACTATACTTTAAATGAGGTAGGTAAGTAGATTCATTAAAGTAAAATATTGTTGATATATTGTTATATCAAAGAATTGATTAGACTTTCACTAGGTAGATAAATATATTTCGACAGTATTGAATGCAACATTGAAGATATCATCGGTCTGTTTACAGAACAGAGAAATAAAAAAGAGCCATATTTGAGGCATTTGAAATATCTTGATACAAAACACTAAGTAAAAATGGAAACGAGATACTTGTTATAGGCTTTTAAGTAGATTTAAGTAATGGTAATTATTACAAAATAATACTGCATTTGAAGAAGCTCAAATTTATCATGTACATTCATTTTTATTTTTATTTTTTATTTTATTTTATTTTCAAAGTGATTTTTTTATTTTACCTCACTAAATACTCCAAATCATTCCGTATTTTAATGTGCTTTGTTTGACTCTTTTTTTTTTATTTTACAAATAGTTTATTGTCAAATTAGTTTCCACATAACACTCAGTGCTCATCCCCACAAGTGTCCTCCTCCATGCCCATCCCCCTCCCCCCCATCCATCAGTCCTCAGTTTTTGTCAGCATTCAAGAGTCTCTCATGGTTTGCCTCTCTCCCTTTCCCCCACCATTTCCCAATTCTTCTTCCCCTTGTTCCTCCGTCAAGTTCCTCCTAATCCTCCTATACGTGCAAACATATGATATTTGTCCTTCTCTGCCTGACTTATTTCGCTCAGCATAACACCCTCAAGGTCCATCCATGTTGCTACACATGGCCAGATTTCATTGTTTCTCATTGCCATGTAGTATTCCATGGTATAGATAAACCACATCTTCTTGATCCATTCATCTGTTGATGGACACTTAGGCTCTTTCCATGTTTTAGCTATTGTGGAGAGTGCTGCTATGAACATTGGGGTACATGTGCTCCTATGCATCAGCATTTCTGTATCCCTTGGGTAAATTCCTAGCAGTGCTATTGCTGTGTCATAGGGAAGTTCTATTGTTAGTTTCCTTAGGAACCTCCACACTGTTTTCCAGAGGGGCTGCACCAGTTTACATTCCCACCAACAGTGCAGGAGGGTGCCCGTTTCTCCACATCCTCGTCAGCATCTAGAGTTCTCTGATTTGCTCATTTTAGCCACTCTGACTGGCGTGAGATGGTATCTGAGTGTGGTTTTGATTTGTATTTCCCTGTTGAGGAGGGATGCTGAGCATCGTTTCATGTGCCTGTTGACCATCTGGATGTCCTCTTTGGAGAAGTGTCTGTTCATATCTTCTGCCCATTTCTTCACTGGGTTGTTTGTTTTTAGGGCGTGTAGTTGGGTGAGTTCCTTATAGATTCTTGATATTAACCCTTTATCCGATATGTCATTTGCAACTATCTTTTCCCATTCCGTTGGTTACCTATTAATTTTCTGGTTTGTTTCCTTGGCTGTGCAGAAGCTTTTAATCTTGATGAGGTCCCAACAGTTTATTTTTGCTCTTGATTCCCTTGCTTTTGGGGATGTGTCTAGTAAGAAGTTGCTGCGGTGGAGGTTAAGGAGGTTGTTTCCTGCTTTCTCCTCTAGGGTATTGATAGTTTCCTGTCTCACGTTCAGGTCCTTGATCCATTTTGAATTTATTTTTGTGCATGGTGTGAGAAAATGATCTAGTTTCATTTTTCTGCATGTTACTGTCCAATTCTCCCAACACCACCTGTTAAAAAGATTGTCTTTTTTCCATTGGATATTCTTTCTTGCTTTGTCAAAGATCAGTTGGCTGTATACTTTTGGGTCCACTTCTGAGTTATCAATTTTATTCCACTGGTCAATGTGTCTGTTTTTGTGCCAATACCATACTGTCTTGATGATGACAGCTTTGTAGTAGAGGCTAAAGTCTGGGATAGTGATACCTCCCGTTTTGGTTTTATTTTTCAGGATTACTTTGGCTATTCGGGGTCTTTTGTGGTTCCATACAAATTTTTGGATAGTTTGTTCTAGTTTTGAGAAGTATGCTGGTGCAATTTTGATTGGAATTGCATTGAATGTGTAGAGTGCCTTAGGTAGTAATGACATCTTAACTATATTTATTCTTCCTATCCATGAGCATGGAATGTTTTTCCATTTCTTTGTGTCTTCTTCAATTTCCTTCATAAGTTTTCTATAGTTTTCATCATACAGATCTCTTGTATCCTTGGTTAGGTTTATTCCGAGGTATTTTATGGTTTTTTTGTGCAATTGTGAATGGGATCAGTTTCTTGATTTCTCTTTCTGTTGCTTCATTGTTGGTGTATAAAAATGCAACCGGTTTCTGTACATTGATTTTGTACCCTGCAACTTGGCTGAATTCTCGGATCAGTTGTAGTAGGCTTCTAGTGGAGTCTGTTGGGTTTTCTATGTAAAGTATCATGTCATCTACGAAGAGTGAAAGTTTGACTTCCTCTTTGCCAATTCAGATGCCTTTGATTTCCTTTTGGTGTCTGATGGCTGATGTTAGGACTTCCAGCACTATGTTAAACCACAGTGGTGAGAGTGGACATCTCTGTCGTGTTCCTGATCTCAGGGGGAAAGCTCTGAGTTTTTCCCCGTTGAGGATGATGTTAGCTGAAGGCTTCTCATAGATGGCTTTGATGATGTTTAAGCAGGTTCCTTCTATCCCAACTTTCTCGAGAGTCTTTATTAAGAAGGGATGCTGTATTTTGTCAAATGCTTTTTCTGCACCTATTGACAGGATCATATCGTTTATATCTTTTCTTTTTTTTTATGTGATGTATCACATTGATTGATTTGCGAATGTTGAACCAGCCCTGTAACCCAGGAATGAATCTCACTTGATCTTGGTGGATGAATCTTTTTATATGCTGCTGGATTCGATTTGCAAGGATCTTGTTGAGAATTTTTGCATCCGTATTCATCAAGGATATTGGCCTGTAGTTCTCTTTTTTTGCTGGATCTCTGTCTGGCTCGGGAATCATAGTGATGCTAGCTTCATAAAATGAGTCCGGGAGTTTTTCTTCGCTTTCTATTTTTTGAAATAGCTTGAGAAGAATTGGGATTAATTCTGTGTTAAATGTCTGGTAGAATTCCCCAGGGAAGCCATCAGGTCCAGGGCTCTTATTTGTTGGGAGATTTTTGATCACTGATTCAATTTCTTCACTTGTTATGGGTCTGTTCAGGTTTTCTATTTCTTCCCGGGTGAATTTTGGTAGTGAGAGTGTGTTTAGGAATTTGTCCATTTCTTCTAAGTTGTCCAGTTTTTGGCATATAATTTTTCATAGTATTCCCTGATAATTGCTTGTATTTCTGAGGGGTTGGTTGTAATAAGTCCATTTTCATTCATAATTTTGTCTATTTGGGTGCTCTCTCTTTTCTTTTGGATAAGTCTGGCTAGAGGTTTGTCAATTTTGTTTACTTTTTCAAAAAACCAACTCTTGGTTTCATGGATCTGTTCCATTGTTTCTTTGGTCTCGATGTTGTTTATTTCTGCTCTAATTTTTACTATTTCTCTTCTTCTACTGGGTTTAGGGCGTTCTTGTTGCTCTGCCTCTAGTTCCTTTAGGTGAGCTGCTAGATTTTGGACTTGCGCTTTTTCTAATCTCTTGAAATAGGCCTGGAGAGCAATGTACTTTCCTCTTAGCACTGACTTTGCCGCATCCCATAGATTTTGAATTGTTGTGTTTTCATTTTCATTTGTCTTCATATGTTTTTTAATTTCATCTCTAATTGCCTGATTGGCCCATTCATTCATTAGGGTGTTCTTTAACCTCCATGTTTTTGGAGGTTTTCTAGACTTCTTCCTGTAATTGATTTCCAGTTTCAAAGCACTGTGATCTGACAGTGTGCATGGTATGATCTCAATTCTTTTATATTTATTGAGGGCTGCTTTATGTCCCAGTATGGGATCTATCTTAGAGAATGTGCCATGCGCACTTGAGAAGAAAGTGAATTCCCTGGCCTCAGGATGTAAAGTTCTAAATATATCCATCAGATCCATCTGGTCCAATGTGTCTTTCAAGTCCACTATTTCTGTACTGATTGTCTGTCTGCTTGACCTATCCATTGCTGTAAGCGAACTATTAAAGTCCCCTATTAGCATATTCTTAACTATAAGGTTGCTTCTGTTTGTGATTAATTGTTTTAGATATTTAGGTGCTCCCATATTCGGTGCGTAGGCATTTATGATTGTTAGTTCTTCCTGATGGATGGACCCTGTTATTATTATGTAGTGCCCTTCTTCATCTCTTGTGATTGTGTTTAATTTAAAGTCCAGTTGTTCTGATATAAGTATCGCTACTCCGTCTTTCTTTTGATTTCCTGTAGCATGATAGATTTTTCTCCATCCCCTTACTTTATATCTGAAGGTATCTTCCAGTCTAAAATGAGTTTCTTGTAGACAGCATATAGATGGATTTTGTTTTTTAATCCATTCTGCTACCCTGTGTCTTTTGATTGGAGCATTCAGCCCATTTATATTCAGTGTTATTATTGAAATATGTGGGTTTAGAGTCTTTGTATCTTTTGTAGGGTTCATGTTTGTGGTGGTGTCTCTGGAATCTTTGTTCCTTGCAACCTTTCCTTCAGAGCATCCCCCTCAGGATTTCTTGTAGGGCTGGCTTCGTGGTGAGAAATTCTTTCAATTTCTGTTTATTTGGAAAGGTTTTTATCTCTCCTTCTATTTTGAATGACAGACTAGCTGGATAGAGGATTCTTGGCTGCATATTTTGACTGTTCATCACATTGAAGATCTCCTGCCATTCCTTTCTGGCCTGCCACGTTTCAGTAGATAGGTCTGTCACCACTCTGGTAGGTTCCCTTTTGTATGTGAGGGCCCTTTTCTCCCTAGCTGCTTTCAAAATTCTCTCTTTGTCCTTTTATTTTGCCATTTTTACGATGATATGTCGTGCAGAAGATCGATTCAAGTTACGTCTGAGGGGAGACCTCTGAGCCTCTTGTATTTCCACATTTACTTCTTTCCCCAGGTCAGGGAAGACCTCTGCTATAATTTGTTCCAGGACTCCTTCAGCACCTTTCCCTCTCCCTTCCTCTTCTGGGATTCCTATGATACGGATATTGTTGCGTTTGACCATATCGCTGAGCTTTTGAATTCTTCTTTCTTGTTCCTGGATCAGTTTGTCTCTTTTTTTGTCAGCTTCTTGTTTTTATATAATAGTGTCTTCTAAATCACTTATTCTCCTTTTGCCTCTTCAATCCGTGCATTGGAGGTCTCTAATTTATTATGGATCTCATTGATCGTATTTTTTAATTCTTCATGCCTATTTTTATTTTCCATTCTGTCTATAGCCATAGTTTCTTTGATGTCCCCTATGTTTTTTTCAAGCCCTGCTATTAATTTTACCATTATTATTCTAAAATCTTGTTCAGTTATGCTGCTTCTATCTGTTTTGAGCACTTCATTAGCTGTCATTTCTTCTTAGAGTTTCTTTGGAGGAGAGCTCTTTCGTTTCATCATTTTAGTTAGCTTTCCATCTCTTGTTGGTTTTAAAGACCTGTTATGCTCTCTGTTTCTATGAGCACTGCTGTATCCAAGAAGACTCTTTGACTTTCCAGGGCCTATCCTTTCAGAGAGTGTTTTTTGAATGGTATCCCTTGGTCTTTCTCTTTGGGACCTTGGTTATTTTATTTTCTTATTCATAGTGATATTTGGGAGGCTCCACCTTGTGTACTCTAGCTTGTTTCTTGATGTAGCCCTGGAAAAGAAAACAGACAGACAAACAGACAGGGAGCAGGAGCATACAAACGCACAGCCTAATTCAACTAACATGCAAAGCGAGAGGGAAAATGAAAAAATTAAGAGAAAAGACGGAGGAGGGAGGGTGAATAATATGGAGTATAAAATACATAAAAGTGTCAAAAGGGGAAAGAAAAGGAAAAAAGAAGAAAATCGATGGACAAAGAACGGTTTAAAGCATATACCTGGATTTCCCAGCTATAGTTAAATAGTCATGTGTATGCAGTGCTGGTTGAAGAGCATAGAGAAAGAGAGAGAAGGCAGGGCGGGATGAGGCAAAATTGGAAATAGAATGAAGAGACAGAAGGGATAAGAAGCCTTTTTCAAAGAGGTAATGGGTAGAATATGGTTTGATAGGTGAGAGAAGGATGCTGGGATTATCCAGAGAAACTATATAGTCTAATTACTCCTGAGAGAAAGAACTGAAAAAGTCGGAAGGTGTAGAATTTACATTTACAGAATGGACTCATTGTGATTGTTTAAGCAAGCTGGCGACCAGAGTTAATCAGGTCAGTGGTCTGGGAAAAAAAAAGATAGAAAAGAAAAAGAAGAAGAAAAAAAGAAAGAGAAGAATAAGGGGAAAAGAAGAAAAATAAGAAAGAAAGAGAAAGGAAAAAAACAAAAAAAGGAAAAATAAAGGAAAAAAAAAGGAACAGAAAAGGGAGGAGGGCAACTCTCCGGCACGGATGGGCATGGTGTGATCCAATGCCTCAGGCGGGAGCTCTGCCTTGGCGGCTGTGGGGAGGAGAGTGAGGGTGCTCCAGTCCCTTCTTGAACCAAGCGCTGCACCTCGCTTTTTTGGGCGTGTAAACTCTCCGTACTATGGGCGCAGCCGAAGTTGGTTGTACTCTTCAACCCAGGCCAGTCCCAATCTCCAAATCTCAGTCCACACGCCCCACTGAAATTGCCTTAGACACAGCTTCCCAGGCAACCTCCTCGGGGCAATTCCAGGCCCCCTGCCGAGCTCTGGGGGCGGAGTCAGAATCGCTGCTTCCTTCTCCGGGTCAGGCTGGGCACATGGGCGGGGGTTTGCCTGCCAGGTGATCTGAGCCCGAGCCCGCTGGAGTGAGGAAAACTGGGTCACTCTATGGCTCGTCACCCGAAACACGAACTCATAGGCTTATTTCCCAGTTTTTAGCTCTTTGCGTTCCTTCTCGAGTTCCAGCCAGCCAGGAGTGCGGATGCCTGGTGTCCGTGCACGCGGCTCTTTCAGGGGCCCCCGCCACCCTGGAGCTACAATGGCGGCAGGCGCGCCACCACTCTGAAGTACAGCCTCCAGGAGCCCGCACAAAGTAGCAGTTTGTGTGCTCAGCCCCCCCCAGGACCAGTTGGCACGAGGGGACCTGGTGTGCAGGTATTTGGCAAGTACGGTCTTTCTATGCACCAAGTGGAGGTTTTTCCCCCCCGAGTGGAGGTTTTTCTGTTTTAGACTCTCTCCTTTTTCCCTCTCACTCCCCGTAGAGGGTAGAGGGGGATTGCCTCCCACCCTGGAGTCTCTGATCCTGGCCCGATTTTATCTTCCCCGGTTCGCACTCACATTAGAAGTCTGTCTCAGTGGATTCTGCATCCTATTTCTCCCAATCTCTCAGGTTTTGTAAGGTTTCCAATGGCTTTAGATCTTTTCTGTGTGATGTATGGGCGCGAGTGCAAGTACAGAGCTCCTTACTTCTCTGCCATCTTGCCCTCTCTAGTACATTCATTTTTAAAATCATCTAATAAGATTATTCACATGAAGCATTTGGACGTAATGTTCTGTGCTTCTGTGAGGATTTGAAATACATTCTCCATTCTGTGAGGAATGGAAAATATTAACTACAGAATGAAGCTGAACTGGGTTCAATTCTTAAACCACCTTTTACTGTCTGTTTGACCATGGAAAAAATTACAAAATATCACTTTGACTCAGTTTGATTTTTAAAATATTTTTTAATGTTTATTTACTTTTGAGAGAGACAAACAGACAGAGTGGACAAGGGACAAAGAAAGGGTGAGACACAGAATCTGAAGCAGGCTCCAGGCTCTGAGCTTTCAGCACAGAGCCCGACACAGGGCACGAACTCATGAACCACAAGATCATGACTTGAACCAAAGTCAGACACTCAACCAACTGAGCTACCCAGGTGTCTCTTGACTCAGTTCTCTATGAAAAGAATACTAAACCTAATAAGAGAATTAAAGATATTAAATACAATATAGTTAAGAAACAAAGTTATTTATATATAATCACTGAAGATTATTGAACAATTACTATGTACCACATACTGAATTCCTTTCTTATTTAATTTAATTTACTCAATTCTCACAATAATTTTATAATTTGGATATAATTATTATCCCCACTAACAGATGATAACACTCATGTTTAGGAGGGTTTAGTACTTACTCAACTTTGTACAGCTAGTAGTAAAAGCTGAGGCTAGAAATTGAATTTAGGCAGTTTGACACTATTGTTCTTATACCACACATACTACCCAGTAAAACAAAAAGAGGATCTTCTGAAAAGATAAATATAATCAAAGAATCTTTTATGAGGAGACTTCAGGCATCTCCAGAAGAATTATTTAGAAGTAGAACGATTGTGAACTTCCCTCATATCATACTATATACTTGCAACTACTACCACTTAGTGCTATCAAAGTTCTGAAAAGCAGCACATTATCCGCATTTTCCACTGGTAATGGAAGGCAGAGAGGCTATCAGATTTCATATACAAAAAAGATAAACAGTGGAGAAAAAGCTTCCTGATTGTTTTATTAATTTCTGTACTAAAAATTTACATAACACAGACTAACAAGGATTCTTTCTATCAACTGGCAATTTTACAATATCTGAGTAATCACTGACATAAATATTTTTATGCAACAGGAGTTACTTTCCAAGAAAAAAGGAGTTACTTTCCTTTGGATTTTTTTTTTCCATAAAGTTAATTTTAAAGGCAAATTTAAAAGTAGATATACAAGTGTTTGCTAAAAATCAAACTAATTAGGCAAAACCTAATATATACTAAGGAGGTACTCGGTCAGTAATTTACAGTAATATGTAGATTCACTGTCAAGTAATCATATACAAAAGGTAATCTATTACTTTAGAATCACATTAGCTGAAAAATATGTGCTTTCTAAAATAAAATAACATAAGTTGGGGAGAGAGGAACCTAGGAAATGAGAAGGGAGAGATTAGGAAAAATAAGTGGAATGTTAGAAAGCAGTGGGTTTGCCTGCCCACCTCTTGATTTAGCAACACTAGGCCACAAAAGTTCCAAGAGTTGTGAACAGCCCTTCTGGTTAGATGAGACTAGAAGAGACTCGCCATAGCAGATGGAGCTGTGTTTCAGTTCCATGCCAGGACTTGGGCAAACCAGGCTATAGGGCAAAAGTTCTTGTTTGAGGATCTGAATCAAACAGATCTGCACGCTGCCAAATTCCCTGGTCAAAGTGCACAACTGACTTGGTTCTGCAGATGAGCAAAATTTCTGATTGATATTTCTATTTGGGTACTGCAGGCATGAACTTGGTCTTGGTCTGCCAAGATCCATGTGCTGGTTATTGCAAGTCCCTCTCCATTCTCCTTCATAGTCATATTCCCTTTGGTTGTGCCCTGAGATTCCCCTGTAATTATTATGGTGCCAGATCAGAGAAAGATACCCTTCAAAGCAACCCACAATTCTTGGAGAAGAGGCCTGTTGTTCCGCCTGGTTTATCTTTTCCCAGTAGAAGAACTGGAGGTCCACGGGTGGCCTCTTCCCATGGTGCTGTGCTGGCCTGGGGAAGGGGAAATGGGGTCACTATGTACCTGCATCTCTTACCCTTCTGATGCAGTCTTTAATGGTCTCTGTGGTTTAAGGAGATGTTTCAGTCTCACCCCTAAGATTCTCTCAGTGGTGTCTTATTCTTGAATAGTTATTTGTTTTTCTTGTGAAATAAAGCAAAGTCAGGAACAGTCTATATCACCATCTTGGTGACACTGGTCCTCTGCATCTCACTTAATAATAGCTAAGAAACTGGAGCATGCTATATTCTCAATAAATATTTATCTCCAACTTGACGTATAACTACAAGTTGTCAAAGAAAGATGCATGACAATATAATAAAATCAATGGATTTTATATGCATTGTGTAGGTAGTAAACTTTTAAAGCAACCTGAGAGTTTGATGATGACAGTACATGACTTACTGATTTTGTTGTCTAGAGCAAGTTCTAATAACAATGGAAATGATTTTCATGAGAAAACTTCAAATGTTCACCGGTTTTTATTGGTTGATAATCTTCTTTCAGTTTTTCATATTCTTGCTTAGAAACTAAGAACTTAGAAAACTAAGTTTTGAAAATAAAGATGATGCACAAAATATAACAGATGAATACAAGTTGGCATTAGGATTTTCTGTGGCCAAAAAATTAATCTCAGCACAAATCACAGAGCTTATGAATATATCAATAATCATAAGGAGGATCAAATAATAAAATGTAATTTAAAGTTTAAAAGCTAAAAATAATGGCACCTGGGTGGCTCAGTTGGTTGAGCGTCCGACTTTGGCTCAGGTCATAATCTCACGGTTTGTGGGTTCGAGCCCTGCATCGGGCTCTGTGCTGACAGCTCAGAGCCTGGAGCTTGCTTCTGATTCTGTGTCTCCCTCTCTCTCTGACCCTCCCCTGCTCATGCTGTCTTTCTCTCAGAAATAAATAAAACATTAAAAAAAAAAGCTAAAAATAATTTATAGCTTGAAGTTCAAAACCTTCAAAACACTTAAAAATCTTAAAATTATTGGAAGTAAGAAATAAGATTTATTGCTATTTAAGCAAAATTTAGTTCCTTATAGGCATTAATCAATCATCTAAATTGGGAGTCTTTAGTATGGCTTTATAAGCATGATCAAGTGTTGATTATCTAATAGCCCAAACAAGCATATGTATAATATACCAACAAAATAATTCCAAACAGAATAAAATTTGATTTTATGTGAAATATACAAATTAAAATATTCTTTTTTTTATCATTGGGGACTTCGACACTCCACCATTAGTATTGATAGAACTACCAGACAAAATAGCAAGAATATGAAAAACAGAAAGAAGGTTATCAACCAATAAAAACCGGTGAACATTTGAAGACCAGGGTGTACCCAACATTATCAGAATACATATTATCTCCAAGTCCCCAAGGAATAGTCACCAAGGGAGACCATATTGAATCATAAAATAAACTCAATAAATGTAAAATAATTGAGATCATATAGAGTATGTTCTCCAACCGTAACAAAATCAAACTAGAAATCAATAAAAGAAAAACAGTAAGAAAACCATCAAACACTTGGGAATTAAACAACACACTCTAAAAGAAAATAGTCAAAAAAGAAATACCAAAGGAAACACAAATGTACACAGATGTAAATGAAAATGAAAACACAATATCTCAAAATTTGTGTGATGCAACTGAAGTAGTACTGAGAGGGAAGATTATAGTACTAAATACTTAACATTATAAATGAGGAAAGGTCACAAATTAATAACTTAAGTTCCAATCTCAAGAAAAGCAATAAAAAAGAATAAACTAAACCAAAAACAAAACAATAAGTATGAAGTAATAAAGATAAGAGCAGAAATCAATGAGGCTGAAAACCAATTGTAATTTTTAAAATTTCGTTTTCCATATATTTGTTGGGATATAGCAAAAAAAAAAAAACAAAACAAAACTAAGAAACCAAAACTTGTTCTTAAAAAAAAAAAATCAATAGGGAGACAGGCAGGATGGTGGAGAAGTAGGGAGCTCCAAACATTTCACTCACCCCCATCTCTCAAACGGAAAAGGTGTGAAGTCACAAGAACCCTTACAGAATCCAGGAGTTTGGGAGGAAAAGGAGACAGAGTCCTCTGAGAAAACAACCTTATAGGTGCGTGAGTGCAAACTGGAGAAGATAAAAATGGGCTGAAACCCAGAGACACAAAGGTAGGGGAGGGAGCCTCCTTTGCCAGGAGATGCGGTGAATCGAGGGGAATAGAAAGAGTGGCTGAAAGCTGCTCAAAGAACTGTCCCTATCCTTGGAGAAGAGAGAAACCTCAGCTCGGGACAGAGAGTGATCGGGTTTAAAGCTGTGGAGCTGACCTTGAGCTGGTGGCACCAGGAGAAAATGCTCCTCTGCTCTCCAGGTCTGGAGGGGAAGTGGCCTGCCTGACATACTCTGTCACTCTTTTGGCTCCATCCCAAATGGGAAAGCAGCCTGCTTGAAACTGCTCAGACGGACTCAGACTGTGGGTTTATATTTCCAGCAACATCAATGCGGTGTGAGGACTAAGATCTGGAAACAAGGCGGGGCTTGGGACATAGAACACGGCCCATCTTGGCTATGCCCACAGCACAGAGAGATCAGACCCAAAAGAGTGAGTTGCAATGCTTGGTTTGAGAAGGGACTGGGGTGCTGCCATGTTTCTTCCCACAAACACCAAGCCGGGACCTCAGGGAGTGGCCCTCAGGATGCAGTGTAGGCTAAGACCTGCCTACACCAAACCATGCCCATCCCCGCTAGAGAGCTTTTTTTTTTTTTTTTTTTTACTGGAGCCTGGGGCAAGACCAACATAGATTCACTACCGCGTTTAATTCTATATCAATTCTTTCTATTCAGATATATTTTTAAATTATATTTAATATAAATTAATCGCTGGGCTTGAAAAAGGCATGGAAAGCAACAGAGAAACTATTGCTACAAAGATTATGGACCTTAAAAATAGTTGTGATGAATCAAAAAATGCTGTAAATGAGGTGTATAATAAAATGGAGGCGTCCAATGCACGGACTGAAGAGGCAGAGAGGAGAATAGGTTACTTAGAAGACACAATTATAGAAAAAGAAGAAGCCGGGAAAAAGAGAGATAAACTGATCCAGGAACATGAAAGGAGAGTTTGAGAGCTGAGTGATACAGTCAAATAGAACTATATCCTTATTATAGGAATTCCATAAGAAGAAGAGAGACAAAAAGGGGCTGAAGGGATACTTGAACAAATTATAGCCAAGAACTTCCCAATCTGGGGAAGGAAACAGACATTGAAATCCAAGAGGCACAGAGAGTTCCACTCAGACATAACTTGAATTGATTTTCTGCACAATATATCATAGTGAAACTGGCAAAATATAAGGACAAAGAGAGAATTCTGAAAGCAGCTAGGGATAAAAGGGCCCTAAGATACAAAGGGCCCTAACCACCGATCAGGGTGGTGACAGACCTATCTACTGAAACTTGGCAGGCCAGAAAGGAATGGCAGGAAATCTTCAATGTGATGAACAGAAAAAATATGCAGCCAAGAATCCTCAATCCAGCAAGCCTGTTAACAATTCAGAATAGAAGGAGAATTAAAGTCTTCTCAAATAAACAAAAATTGAAGGAATTCGTCACCACTAAACCAGCCCTACAAGAAATCCTGAAGGGGACTCTATGAGGGAAATGTTGCAAGAAACACAAGGTACTAGAGACACCACCACAAGCATGAATCCTACAAAGAACACAATGACTCTAAACTTATATTTTTCAATAATAACACTGAATGTAAATGGACTAAATGCTCCAATCAAAAGACATAGGGTAGCAGAATGGATAAAACAACAAAATCTATCTGTTATCTACAAGAAACTCATTTTAGACCTGAGGACACCTTCAGATTGAAAGTAAGGGGATGGAGTAATATCTATCATGCTACAGGAAGTCAAAAGAAAGCTGGAATAGCTATATTTATATCAGACAAACTGACTTTAAAGTAAAGGCAGTAACATGAAGGGTGCCTGGGTGGTTCAGTCGGTTAAACGTCCGACTTCAGCTCAGGTCATGATCTCATGGTTCCCGGGTTAGAGCCCCGTGTAAGGCTCTGTGCTGACTGCCAGCTCAGAGCCTGGAGCCTGTTTCAGATTCTGTATCTCCCTCTCTCTCTGACCCTCCCCTGCTCACTCTGTCTCTCTCTCTCTCAGAAATAAATAAAACATTAAAAAATAAAAAAAAATAAAGTAAAGGCAGTAACATGAGATGAAGAAAGGCATTATATAACAATTACAGGGTTTATCCATCAGGAAGAGCTAACAGTTATAAATGTCTACACACCGAATACGGGAGCACCCAAATACATAAAAAAATTAATCACAAACAGAAACAATCTTATGGACAAGAATGTGCTAATAGCTCGGGACTTTATTACTCCACTTACAGCAATGGATACATCAACTAGACAGAAATTCACTAAAGCCACAATGGACTTTAATGACATATTGGACCAGATGGATCTGACAGATACATTCAGAACTTTGCATCCTGAGGCCATGGAACTCACTTTCTGCTCAAGTGCACATGGCACATTCCCCAAGATAGATCACATACTGGGTCACAAAACAGTCCTCAATAAATGTAAAAGAATTGAGATCATACCATGCACACTTTCAGATCACAATGCTATGAAACTTGAAATCAAACACAGGAAAAAGTCTGGAAAACCTCCAAAAACATGGAGGTTAAAAAACACTCTACTAAAGAATGAATGAGCCAATCAGTCAATTAGAGAAGACATTTAAAAATGTATGGAAACGAATGAAAATGAAAATACGACAATTCAAACTCTATGGGATGCAGCAAAGGCAGTCCCAAGAGGAAAGTACATTGCAATCCAGGCATATTTCATGAAATTAGAAAAAGGGCAAATACAAAATCTAACAGTACACCTAAAGGAACTAGAAGAGCACCTGAAACCCCGTAGGAGAAGAGAAATAATAAAGATCAGAGCAGGAAATAAAAAATATAGAATCCAAAAAAACAGTTGAACAGATCAGTGAAACCAAGAGTTGGGTTTTTAAAAATAAACAGAATTGACAAACCCTTAGCCAGGCTTCTATTTGCACCCAAATAGACAAAATCATGAGTGAAAAGGGACTTATTACAACCAATCCCTCAGAAATATAAGCAATTATCAGGGCATACTATGAAAAATTATATGCCAACAAACTGGACAACTTAGAAGAAGTGGACAAATTCCTAAATACACACTCACTACCAAAATTCACATGGGAAGAGATAGAAAATCTGAACAGACCCATAAGTAGTGAAGAAATTAAATCAGTTATCAAAAATCTCCCAACAAATAAGAGCCCTGGGCCAGATGGCTTCCCTAGGGAATTCTACCAGACATTTAAAACAGAGTTAATACCCATTCTTCTTAAGCTATTCCGAAAATAAAAATCGAAGGAAAACTTCTGGGCGCATTCTATGAAGCCAGCATCACTTTCATTCCTAAGCTAGACCGACCCAAGAAAAAAAAGTACCATAGGTCAATATCCTTGATGAATACGGATGCAAAAATCTTCCACAAGATACTTGCAAATTGAATTCAACATCACATAAGAAGAATTATCCACCATGGTCAAGTGGGATTCATTCCTGGGTTACATGGTTGGTTCAATATTTGCAAATCAATCAGTGTGATACATCACATTAACAAAAGGAAAGAAAAGCCATATGATCTTGTCAATAGATGCAGAAAAAGCATTTGACAAAATACAGCATCCCTTCTTAATAAAGACCCATGAGAAAGTCAGGATAGAAGTAACTTACTTAAACATCATGAAAGCCATTAATGAGAAGCCCTCAGCTAACATCATCCTCAATGGGGAAAAACTGAGAGCTTTCCCCCTGAGATCAGGAACACGACAGAGATGTCCACTCTCACCACTGTGGTTTAACATAGTGCTGGAAGTCCTAGCATCAGCAATCAGACAACAAAAGGAAATAAAACCATCAGAATCAGCAAAGAAGAAGTCAAACTTTCACTTTTCACAGACGACTTGATACTCTACATAGAAAACCCGACTAACTCCTCCAGAAGCCTACTGGAACTAATCCATGAATTCAGCAAAAATGCAGGGTACAAAATCAACATACAGAAATTGGTTGCATTTTTATACACCAATAATGAAACAACAGAAAGAGAAATCAAGAAACTGATCCCATTCACAATTGCACACACACACACACACACACACACACACACACACACACACACACACCTAGGAATACACCTAACCAAAGATATAGGAGATCTGTATGTTGAAAACTATAGAAAACTTATGAAGGAAATTGAAGAAGACACAAAGAAATGGAAAAACATCCCATGCTCATTGATCGGAGAATAAATATTGTAAAAATGTCATTATTACCCAAAGCAATCTACACATTCAGTTCAATCCCAATCAAAATTGCACCAGCATTCTTCTCAAACATTGAACAAACAATCCTAAAATTCGTATGGAACCACAAAAGACCCTGAATAGCCAAAGTGATGTTGAAGACATGTGGAAACGAAAATGAAGATTACAGTATCACTTATAATTACTCAAAGCACATGAATCAACAAAAATGGAGAGGGTCTGTTTGCTGAATATTACAAAATACTAATCAAGTAAATCAAAGAAGTCCCAAATTGAGAAAGACACCTCATTTATGGATTCAAAGGCTCAATACTGTAAAGATGTAACTTCTTCCATATTGACATATGAGGTTAGGTTAATTTCTATTAAAGTTCCAGTCATTTTCTATGTAGATTTAAAATTTATTCTAAAATCTGCATGGTAAGCACAAGCCCTAAAGAGCTAAGTCTATCTGAAAAAGTGAAATAAAGTGGAAGGTACCAGTCTATTCAATTCTAAGACAACATATAGCTCCAGTAATAAAAATGTGCAGTATTGCTAGAAGGATAGATTACATGGATCAGTGGAAAAGAATAGATAACTCAGAAATAGACAAACACAAATATGCCACATGATTTTTGATAGAGATCCAAAACAATTCAGTGGAAGAAGGGAAGCCTTTAAAACAAAAGACATTTCATATAAAAACAAGGATCAATGAAACATAATAGACAACCCAGAAATGGACCCACGCCTATATGGTCAACTAATCTTTCAAGAAAGCAGGAAAGAAAATCCAATAGAAAAAAGACAGTCTCTTCAACAACTGGTGCTGGGAAAACTGGACAGTGGCATGAATGAAACTAGACCATATTCTTAACACCATATAAAAAAATAAATTCAAAATGAATGAAATACCTAATTTGAGAGAGGAAACCATCAAAATCCTAGAGGAGAATACAACCAGCAACCTCTTTCAACTCAGCCCTACTAACTTCTAACCAGACATATCTCTGGAGGCAAGGTAAACAAAAGCAAAAATGAACTATTAGGACTTCATCAAAATAAAAAGCTTCTGCATAGTAAAAGTAACAATCAACAAAACTGAAAGGCAACATATGGAACGAGGGAAAGTATTTACATACAATATATTGGATAAAGGGCTTGTGTTCGAAATCTGTAAAGAACTTATGAAACTCAACATTCCCAAAAATAAAAAAAGAATCCAGTTAGGAAATGGGCAGAAGACATGAATAGACACTTTTCCAAAGAAGACATTCAGATGGCCAACAGACACATGAAAATATGCCCAATATCACTCATCATCAGGGAAATACAAATCAAAACTACAAGATACCAGACCTGTCAAAATGACTAAACATAATGGACTAAATGAGTGTTGGCATGAATACTGGGTGTTATATGTAAATTTTAAATAACTAGATTCTACCTCAGAAGCCAACACTACGCTATATGGTAACTAACTTGAATTCAAATAAAATCTTGAAGGAATAATTAAATAAATAATAATAAATAAAGGTATTTGAACAATGGGGCATCTACAGGTAAATAAAATAAACATTGACCTAAACTTCACACCTTATACAAAATTAACTTGAAATAGATTAGTGACTTAAATATAAATGATAGAACTATAAAGTTTTAGAAAAAGGATAGGAGAAAATCTATGGGATATACAGATAAGAAACAGAGCTAAAAGAGACTTGACACTAAAAACATGATAAAAAAAGGAAGCATTGATAAATTGAATCTCATAAATATTAAAATATTTTACTCTGTGACTCTATTAGGATGTTGAAAAGAAAAACTACAGACTGGGAGAAAATGTTTGCAAACCAACTCGAACAAAGAATTATCGAGACTATATAGAGGACTCTTAAAATTCAATAGTTTTTTTTAACTCACTTAGAAAATAAGTAAAGAAAAATAAAGAGCATCATACCAATGAGGATATATAGATTGCAAATAGGAACATGAAAAGATATTCAACTTTATTACTCACCAGAGAAATGTAAATTATAGCAAAAATGAAGGGACTTCTGACTACTGGTTCAGCATATAAGGAGCTTAGAAATTCCCATTCCATCATAACAAAAAGTAAGAAGTAGAAAAAACTGAAAAATCAATAACACTTTGTAGATCTGTCAGAGAAGTGAGGTCACAGGGCAAATTACTGCCTGAAAAATTGCAGAGACAGCCGAACACAGAGAATCACAATTTATCAGAGTAGAAATCCATGGGCAGAAACCTGCATGGGAACCCATACTGGGGTAGCAAAACCTGAACCATAATTGACAAATTGCCAGGGGATCAATGTTAAGCTATAAAGTTAAAAACTCCCAGTGGTACCCATTATAAATGGGCCCCACTCATTGGTGAGTGTTAACCTCTAGGAACTCTACCAGATTCTCATCGTTAAAATCAGAGAAAAATCCCCTCAGAATTGGGGTAGGGGAAGGGAAAACTAACCATTACTTTTTTTTTTTACTCTTCTGTTTTATTTTTCTTAATTTTTTTTCTGTTTTATTTTAATTCCAGTCTAGTTAACATCCAGTATTATATCCATTTCAAATGTGCAATATAGTGATTCAGCAATTCCATATAGTACACAGAGCTCATAAAGATAAGTGTATTCATTTTTATTTTTGTTAACATACAGTGTTTTATTAGTTTCAGGTGTACAATACAGTGATTTAATAATTCCATACATTACCTGGTGCTCATCACAAATGTACTCCATAATCACCTCACGTATTCAATCCACATTCTCTCTGGAAACCATCAATTTGTTTTCTAAAATTAAGGGCCTGCTTCTGGATTTGTCTGTCACTCTCTCTTTTTTCCCCTTTGGTCCTTTGTTTTGTTTCTTAATTTACACATATGAGTGAAATCAAATGGTATTAGTCTTTCCCTGACTGACTTTTTTGCTTAACATTATATTTTCTGGCTTTAGCCATGTCTTGCAAATGGCAAAAGTTCATTGTTTTAATGTCAGCATAATATTCCATTTTATAAACATACTACTTGTTTATCCACTCTAAAATCAATGGGCATTTGGGCTTATTCCATGTCTTGGCTATTTTTTAAAAATGCTGCAATAGGGGCACCTGGGTGGCTCAGTCAGTTAAGTGTCTGACAACGGCTTAGGTCATGATCTCACAGTCCATGGGTTCGAGCCCCACGTCGGGCTCTGTGCTGACAGCTCAGAGTCTGGAACCTGCTTCAGATTCTGTGTCTCCCTCTCCATCTGCCCCTCCTCTGCTCGCTCTCTGTCTCTGTCTCTTAAATTAAAATAAAGACATTAAAAATTTTAAAAATAAATATATAAAAAAATTCAAATGCTGCAATAATCATAAGTGTGCATATTTTGAAAACATTCTTTGAATAGTGTCTTTGTACCCTTTGAGTAAATACCCACTAGTACAATTACTAGATCTTGGGGTAATTCTATTTTTAATTTTTTGAGGAACCTTAATACTGTTTTACACATTGGCAGCACCATTATGCATTCCTACCAACAATGCACAAAACTGTTCCTTTTTATTTTTCCCACATCCACACCAAACATGTTGATTTTGGTGTTAATTGATTTCAGCCATTCTGATAGGTGTGAGATGATATTACATTGCAGTTTTAATTTGCATTTCCCTGATAATAAATGATGATGAACACTTTCTCATATGTCCGTTGGCCACCTGTATGTCTTCTTTGGAGAAATGTCTGTTTATGTCTTCTGCCCATTTTAATTGGACTATTTGTTTTTTGGGTGTTGAACTGTAGAAGTTCTTTATATGTTTTGGATATTAACCCTTTATCAGATATGTAATTTACAATATCTTTTCCCATTTAATAGTTTGCATTTTATTTTTGTTGGTTATTTCCTTCACTGTGCAGAAGCTTTTTATTTTGATGTAATCACAACACTTGATTTTTGCTTTCCTTTCCCTTGTCTCAGGAGACATATTTTTAAAAAAGATGTTACATCCAATGTCAGAGGTTACTGCCTATGTTTGCTTCATTAAATGTGTAAATACCTTCGCTTAGTATAGACATTTTAACATTTGTTCTTCCAAACCATGAACATGTAATTTTTTTTTTGCCATTTCCTTGTATCATCTTAAGTTTCTTTCATCAGTGTTTTATAGTTTTCAGAGTATGGGTCTTTCATCTCTTTGGTTAGGGTTATGCTTAGAAATCTTATTATTTTTGATGCAACTGTAAATGGGATTTTTTTTTTGAAATGTATAATTCTGGCACTTTATTATTACTTTATGTAACAGATTTCTGTACATTGACTTTGTATCCTACAACTTTACTGAATTAGTTTATAAGTTCTAGGAATTTTTACTGTTCTTTTTTTTGTATATAGTTTCATGTCATCTGCAAATAGTAAAAGTTTTACTTCTTTCTCATCAATTTGGATGCATTTTATTTCTTTTTATTGTGTGATTGCTGTGGCTATAACTTCCGGTCTTATGTTAAATAACAGTGGTGAGAGTGGACATCCTGCCTGGTCCTGACTGAAGAAAAAACAAGCTCTCAGTTTCTCCCCATTGAGGACAATAGGTCTTTCATATACGGTTTTTATTATGTTAATGTATGCAATCTCTAAACCTATGTTATTGAGGAGTTGTTGAGGGTTTTTGTCATGAATGGATGTTGTACTTTGTCAAATGCTTTTCCTGAGTTTACTGAAATGATCCTAGGTTCTCATATTTTCTCTTATTGATATGAGGTATGGAATTAATTGATTTGTGAATATTGAGGCACCCTTGCAACCCAGGAATAAATTCCATATGATCATGTTGAATGATGCTGTGTCCCTGCTGAGTTCTGTGGTTCAGGTTGTGCAGATGGTTGTGTTAATCCTCAAGTCAGTTTTCTAGTTGTACAGGATGGTTTAGTGTTGATCTGGCTGTATTTCATGTATGTGAGACAGGAAAAAGACTTCCATGCTCTTCTGCCATCTTGGCTCCTCCTGTTCTCCTTTTTAGTGGTGTCTCTATCTGGTTTTGGTATCAGGGTAATTCTGGCCACATAGAATGATTTTGGAAGTTTTACTTCCTTTTCTATACTTTGTAAAGGTTTGATAATATCTCTTCTTTAAATATTTGGTAGAACAGGGATGCCTGGGTGGCTCATTTGCTTGGGAATCCAACTTCATCTCAGGCCGCGATCTCACAGTTTGTGAGTTTGAGCCCCGTGTCGGTTCGGTGCTAACAGCTCATAGCCTGGAGCCTGCTTTGGATTCTGTGTCTCCCCCTCTCTTTCTGCCCCTGACCAGTTCATGCTCTGTCTCAAAACTAAAGAAAACATTTAAAAAATTTTTAAATATTTGGTAGAATTCCCTGTAAAGCCGTCTAATCCTGGACTTTTGTTTGCTGGGATTTGTTTGATTATTGATTCAAAGTCTTAGCTGGTTATCACTCTGTTCAAATTTTCCATTTCTTCTTATTTCAGTTCTGATAGGTTATATGTGCCTAGAAATTGATCTATTTCTTCTAGGTTGCCCAGTTTCTTGTCCTATAGTTTTTTGTAATATTCTCTTATAATTGTTTCTGTTCTGTGGTGTTGGTTGTTATTTCTCCTCTGTAATTTGTGATTTTATTTATTTGATTTCTCTTTTTTCTTCCTAATTCTGGCTGGAGGTTTGTCAATTTTATTGAATTTTTTTCAGAGAATCAGATCCTGCTTTCGTTGATCTTTTCTATTATTTTCTTAATTCCCTTATCATTTTTTCCTCTTCTAATATTTATATTTCCTTCTTTCTGATGGCACTAGGCTTTGTTGGTATTCCTTTATTTTTAAACTCCTTTAGGTATCAGAGAAGTTGCATAATATGACTCTGAACTTGAATTTGTTGAGAATATTTTTTAGGCTACTATCTGACCTATTCTGGAAAATGTTCCATGTGCACTTGAAAGCAATGCATATTCCTCTGTTGTAGAACGGAATTTTCTGAATACAGCTGTTTAATCCATCTGTTCCATTCAAGACCATTGCTTCCTTGGTGATTTTCTCTTTCAATGGTCTATTCACTGATGTAAGTGGGGGACTAAAGTCCCTTACTATTATTGTATTATTATTGATTAAGTCTTTTATAATTGCTATTAACTGTTTTATGTATTTGGGTGTCACTTTGTTGGGTGTATAAATATTTTCAATTGTTATATTTTCTTGTATTGTTTCCTTTATTATTATTGCATCCTTCTTTGTCTCTTGTGACAGCCTGTGTTTTAAAGTCTATTTTGTCTGATGTAAGAATTGCTCCTCAGGCTTTCCTTCGCACAATAGATGTTTTTCCACCCCTTCATTTTCAACCTGCAAGTGTCTTTAGGTCTGGAATGAGTTTCTTGAAGGCAACATATAAATGGGTCTTGTTTTTTATCCATTCTGTCACCTTATGTCTTTTAATTGGAGCATTTCTTCCATCTACATTCAAAGTAATTATTGATAGATATGTATTTGTTAATTGTTTTATTATTTGTTTGGTGATTACTTCTGAAGATTTTCTCTGATCCTTTCTTGTCTTCATCTTTTCTATGGGTTGCTGATTTTCTTTGTGATATATTTAGATCTTTCTCTTTATTCTTTGCATTTTTATTAGTGGTTTTTGATATACGGTAACCATTACATTTGTATATAACCTCTTCTGCATATAGCAGTTTTGTGAGTTCTTTGACTGATTTTTTACAGAAATATTCATTTTTACTACTTTTATGTTTCCTACCTTCATACTGTCACTTGGTCTCTCTTTTCCACTCACAGAGTCCCCTTTAGTATTTCTTATATGACTGGTTTAGTGGTCATGAGCTCCTTAGGTTTTGTTAGTCTGCGAATCTCTTTATCTATCCTGTTCTGAATGATAGTCATGATGGATAGAGTATTCTTGGATACAGATTTTTCCCATTCAGCATATTGAATATATCATTCCACTCCCTTCTTGTTTGGAATGTTTCTGCTGAAAAATCTCCAGCTAGACTCATGGGGTTTCCCATGTAAGTTACTGTCTTCTTTTGCTGCTTTATCATTATATGTGCCAATTTAATTACAATATGTATAGATATGGACCTGCTTTTCTTGTTTTTGTTGTGGGTTTTCTGTGCCTCCTGGATCTGGACATCCTTTGTTTCCCCAGATTTGGAAGTTTTCAGTATTATTTCTTTGAATAAATTATCTGCCACTATTCTTTCATCTTCTTCTGGGACTCCTATAATATGAATGTTATTACACTTAATATAGTCAATGATTTCATTGAAACTATTCTCATTTTGCATAATTCTTTTTTCTCTGTTTTGTTCAGCTTGATTACTTTCCATTATTCTTCTAGGTCACTAATTTATTCCTCTGCTTCCTCTGTCCTGCTATTCATTTTCTCGGAAATGTTTCTCATTTTGGTTATTGAGTAATTTGTCCTGGCTGTGTCATTCATTGTTTCTGTGCTGAAGGTCTCACTCATTCCTTCCATACTTTTCTTAAGTCCACTGGTTATCCTTATGGTCATTGCTTTAAATTATCTGTCAAGCATGTTACTTATATCTATTTCACTTAGATCTTTGGTTATGGCCTAGTTCTGTTCTTTAATTTGGAATACATTTCTGTTTTTTTCTCATTTTGTCTAAGTGTGCCTTTTTCTGTGTGTTAGAAAAGTCATCTATATCTCCTATTCTTGACAGTAATGGCCTTATGAAGTAGAGATCCTGTTATGCCCCACCTGTAGTGCTCCCCATTTTTCAGGGCCTTGCTCTTTAAAGAATGTCTCCAATGTGTGCTGTGCGTGTTCTGCAGTTTTGTCTTGGCAGGTTTATCCTTCAGGCCAGTCACCTGCAGAGCTCTCTGCTTGTTTTGGGCAGTGTTTGGTCCCTTGCCTGAATGTGGCACCTTTTAACATAGGTGTGCTCTGGTCTGATTACAAAATGTGACTTATCACCACCACCACTGGAATCCAGGCTCCACGAAACTCTTGAACTTGTTGATAAGGTGTGACCAGGGGTTTGGGCTGATCAGCAGGGAGGGGGTCTGCCATGCTGGGATGGAGGCCATAGAGACTTGGAAGGGCAGTTCAGAATGTGGAGAATGGGACTTGGTGTAAGCAAGTTGGGTAGCATGTGTTGGGACTGTGCTGTTTCCCTAAGGCCCTATGCTTTCCCTGAGTGGCCGGGAGGGAAATGGCACCAGCCAATTGCTTTGTTCAGAGTGGCGTCTCTCTGTGAATGCTGTAATAAACAGGAGTGCATGTATCCCTTTGAATTATTATTATTATTTTGCTTTTTGGGGAGTAAATACACCATAGTTCAATTACTGGATCAGAGAGTAGTTTTATTTTTCATTTTTGAAGAACCTCCAGACTGATTTCTGCAGTGGCTGCACTAATTTGCATTTCCACTAATGTTGCAGGAGTTTTTTTCTCCTTATCCTCACTAATTCTTGTCATTTGCGTTTTTTATTTTACCCATTCTGACAAGTGTGAGATGGTATCTCATTGCAGTTTTGATTTAAATTCTCCTGATGATCAGTGATGTTTGGCATATTTTAATGACTGCTGCCCATCTGTAAGTCTTCTTTCAAGAAATATCTGCTCATCTTCTGTCCATTTTTTAATTTTATTTTTTGGAGGTTTTGATGTTAAATTATACAAGTTCTTTATATATTGTGAATACAAACTCTTTATTAGATATTTTACCTGCAAATATCCTCTCCCACTCAGTGGGTTGCCTTTCAATTTTGTTGTTTCCTTAGCTGTGCAGAAGCTTTTGATTTTGGTACAGTCCTAATAGTTTATTTTTGCTTTTGTTTCCCTTGCCTCCGGAGACCTACCTAAAAAATTTTTTTTATGACTGATATCAGAGCCTTCATTGTCTGTACTCTCTTGTAGAATTTTTATGTTTTCAAGTCTCACATTTAGGTACTTAATACATTCTGAATTTATTTTTGTGTATGGTGTAAGAAAGTGGTCCACTTTAATTATTTTGCAAATAGCTGTCCAGTTTCCCAACACCATTTATTGAAAATATTGTCTTTCCCATTGCATATTCTTGCCTCCTTTGTTGAATATTATGGCCATATAATTCTGTGTTTATTTCTGGGTTTCCTATTCTGTTCCATTGAACTAGTATGATACTGTTTTGGTTAATACAGCTTTGTAATATAACTTAAAGTCTGAAATCCTGATACCTTCAATTCTGTTGTTGTTGTTGTTGTTGTTTAAGATAGCTTTGGCTATTTGTCCTTTTTTATGGTTCCATACAAAATTTAGGATAGTTTGTTCTAGTTCTGTGAAAAATGCTGTGGTATTTTGATTGAGATTGCCTTAAATCTGTAGATTACTTTGGTTAGTATAGACGTTTTACAACCTTTGTTCTTCAAAATCATGAGCATGGAATATCTTTCCATTTGCATAGTCTTCAATTTCTTTCATTGGTGTTTTATAGTTTTTAGAGTATAGGTCTTTCACCTCTTTGCTTAGTTTTATTTTTAGAAATGTTATTTTTGGTGTAGTAAATGGGGATTGTTTTCTTAAATTCTCTTTCCATGACTTCATTATTAGTGTATAGAAATGCAAAGGATTTTGCATTTCTTTACATTGATTTTCTATCCTGTAATAAATAAACTGATAAATTATTTATCAGTTTCAGTTAGTTTTTTGATGGAGTCTTTATGGATTCCTCTGCATAGTACTATATTATCTTCAAAATATAAAAGTTTTACTTCTTTCTTACCAGTTTAGATGCCTTTAATTCCTTTCATTTTCTGCTTGCTGTGGCTAGGACTTCCAGTACTATGTGGATAAAGGTGCTGAGAGTGGACATCCTTATCTTATTCCTGATCTTAGAGAAAAATCTGTTTTTCACCTCTGTGTATGATATTTACTGTGGATTTTTCATATAAGATCTTTATTGTGTTGAGGTATGTTTACTCTAAATGTACTTTATTGTGGGTTTTTATCATGAGTGGATGTTGTAATTTGTCAAGTGCTTTTCCTGCATCTATTGAAATGATCATATAGTTCTTATACTTTCTTTTATTGATATGATGCATCATGATCATTGATTTGTGAATATTGAAACGCGTTTGCAAACCAGGAATAAATACCACTTGATTGTGGTGAATGATTTTTTTAATGTATTGTTGGACTTGGTTTTCTGGTATTTTGTTGAGTGTTTTTCCATCTGTGCGCACCAAGTTGGTTCTCTTTTTATGTGGTGTCTTTATTTGGCTTTGGAATCAGGATAATACTGGCCTTATAGGATAAATTGGAAGTTTCCATCGTTCTATGTTGATCGTTCATCATTCCATGAGAAGAATATGTATTAACCTTTTTTCAATTTTTGATAGAGTTCACTTGTTCACCTGTCTGGTCCTGGACTTTTGTTCACTGGGAATTTTTTGACTAGTATTTTGATTTCTTTGCTGTTAATTGGTCTATTCAAACCTTTTATTTCTTCCTGATTATGTTTTGGTAGGTTTTATGTTTCCAAAAATGTATCCATTTCTCCTAGGATGTCTGGTTTGTTGGCCTATAATCTTTTGTAATATACTTTTATAATGTTTTATTTATTCTTATATAATAAATAAATATACAATATAAGTCATATTTATATAAAATATAGTAAGATATATAAAACGTTATACATAATATCAAAAATAAAAATAATATAAATAAATACATGCTTTGTTTATTCTTATATAATGTTTTGTATTTCTGTGGTATCAGTTGTTATTTCTCCTCTTTTCATTTGTGACTTTGCTTATTTGAGTCCTCTCTCTCTTTTTTTGATTGTCTGAATTAAGACTTATCAGTTTTTCTAATTTTCCAAAGAATTAGCTCCTGGTTTCTTTAACCTGTACTATTGTGTTTTTATTGTTGTTACTTTCTAGTTTCCACTTTACTTATTCTTGATCTAATCCTTATTGTTTCCTTCTTTCTACTGGTTTTGGGAATTTGTTGTTTTTCTTCCTTTATCACTCTTTTAGGTATAAGGTTACGTTATTTATTGGCGATTTTTCTTGCTTCTTGAGGTAGATCTGTACTGGTATATACTTGTCTTTTAAAACAGCTTTTGCTACATCTCAATGATTTTGGACCATTATGGTTTTATTTTCATTTTTCTTGATTTTTTTATTTTCCTCTTTGATAACTTGGTTGACCCATTCATTGTTTCGTGACATATTATTTGATCTCCATGTATTTGTGCCCTTTCCAGATTTTTCTCTTGTGGTTGATTTCTAGTTTCATAGGATTGTGCTCAGAAAAGTGCATGGTATGACTTTGATCTTTTTTAATTTGTTGGGACTAATTTTGTGGTCTAATATGTGATCTATTGTGGGGGGATGTTCCTTGTGCATTTGGAAGAATGTGTATTCTGCTGTTTCCAGTTAGAGTGTTCTGAATATATGTTAAATCCATTCGTTCCAATATGTCATTCAAAGCCACTGTTTCCTTTTTCAATTGTTTCCGTAATCTGTTCATTGATGAAAGTGGGATATCAAAGTGTTATAAGACTATTGTATTATAATTGATTACTTCTTTTGTATTAGTTATTAACTGTTTTATGCACTTGGTTGTTTCTGTGTTGGGTGTCCAAATATTTACAATTGTTACATTATCCCCTTAATGATTATGTACTGTACTTTTTGTCTCTCTACAGTCTATGTTTCAGTCGGTTTTGACCAATTAAGTATTGCTACCCTGGCTTTCTTTTGACATTCATTTATATGATAATGTTTCTCTATCTTTCCACTTATAAGCTACTTGTTTTTTTTTGGTCTCAAATGAATCTTTTGCAGGAAGAATATGGATGGGATTTTTAAAATTATTATTCTTTCTGTCATCTTATATTTTTTGATTCAAGCATTTAGTGAATTTATAGTCAAAGTAATTATTGACAAGTATGTATTTACTGCCATTTTGTTACCTGTTTGATGGGTGTTTTTGTAGCTTTTCTCTGTCTCTTTCTTCCATTGCTCTCTTCTCTAATGATAAGAAGGCTTTCTTTAATGGTATATTGGATTCTTTTTTCTTTGAATGTCTCTTACTGGTTTCTGTATGCAGTTACTATTAGGATTATACATAATTTGTTGCATGTGGCAGGCTATATTAAGTAGATGGTTGTTTAAGTTTGAATGCATCCTTTACTCAGCACCTGCCCATATATTAGGTATATGGTACAAAACTTTATATCCTTTTACTTTGTGTTTTCCTTGACAGATTTTCACAGATATACTTATTTTTACTGATTTTGTACTTATTATTTCCTGACTCTTGCTTTTATCTTTCCTTTCCACTCAAAGATTCTCCTTCAAGAATTCTTGTAGCGTTAGTTTAATGGTCATGAATTTTTTTTCCTTATTAAAAAATTTTTTTTAATTTTTTTTTAAAAATAGTTTATTCTCAAATTAGTTTCCACATAACACTCAGTGCTCATCCCCACAAGTGTCCTCCTCCATGCCCATCCCCCCTCCCCCCCACATCCATCAGTCCTCAGTTTTTGTCAGCATTCAAGAGTCTCTCATGGTTTGCCTCTCTCCCTTTCCCCCACCATTTCCGCCCTTCTTCTCCCCCTTGGTCCTCTGTTAAGTTCCTCCTAATCCTCCTATACGTGCACACATATGATATTTGTCCTTCTCTGCCTGACTTATTTCGCTCAGCATAACACCCTCAAGATCCATCCATGTTGCTACACATGGCCAGATTTCATTGTTTCTCATTGCCATGTAGTATTCCATGGTATAGATAAACCACATCTTCTTGATTCATTCATCTGTTGATGGACACTTAGGCTCTTTCCAGGTTTTAGCTATTGTGGACAGTGCTGCTATGAACATTGGGGTACATGTGCTCCTATGCATCAGCATTTCTGTATCCCTTGGGTAAATTCCTAGCAGTGCTATTGCTGGGTCATAGGGGAGTTCTATTGTTAGTTTCCTGAGGAACCTCCACACTGTTTTCCAGAGGGGCTGCACCAGTTTACATTCCCACCAACAGTGTAGGAGGGTACCCGTTTCTCCACATCCTCGTCAGCATCTAGCGTTCTCTGATTTGCTCATTTTAGCCACTCTGACTGGCATGAGGTAGTATCTGAGTGTGGATTCGATTTGTATTTCCCTGATGAGGAAGGATGCTGAGCATCGTTTCATGTGTCTGTTGGCCATCTGGATGTCCTCTTTGGAGAAGTGTCTGTTCATATCTTCTGCCCATTTCTTCACTGGGTTGTTTGTTTTTCGGGCGTGTAGTTTGGTGAGTTCCTTATAGATTCTTGATATTAACCCTTTATCTGATATGTCATTTGCAACTATCTTTTCCGATTCCGTTGGTTGCCTATTAATTTTCAGGGTCGTTTCCTTGGCTGTGCAGAAGCTTTTAATCTTGATGAGGTCCCAATCGTTTATTTTTGCTCTTGATTCCCTTGCATTTGGGAATGTGTCAAGTAAGAAGTTGCTGCGGTGGAGGTCAAGGAGGTTGTTTCCTGCTTTCTCCTCTAGGGTGTTGAGAGTTTCCTGTCTCACGTTCAGGTCCTTTATCCATTTTGAGTTTATTTTTGTGCATGGTGTGAGGAAATAATCTAGTTTCATTCTTCTGCATGTTGCTGTCCAATTCTCCCAATACCATCTGTTAAAATGACTGTCTTTTTTCCATTGGATATTCTTTCCTGCTTTGTCAAAGATCAGTTGGCTGTATACATTTGGGTCCACTTCTGAGTTCTCAATTCTGTTCCACTGGTCATTGTGTCTGTTTTTGTTCCAATACCATACGATCTTGATGATGACAGCTTTGTAGTAGAGGCTAAAGTCTGGGATGGTGATCCGTCCCGGTTTGGTTTTATTTTTCAGTATTACTTTGGCTATTTGGGGGCTTTTGTGGTTCCATACAAATTTTTGGATAGTTTGTTCTAGTTTTGAGAAGTATGCTGGTGCAATTTTGATTGGAATTGCATTGAATGTGTAGAGTGCTTTAGGTAGTAATGACATCTTAACTATATTTATTCTTCCTATCCATGAGCATGGAATGTTTTTCCATTTCTTTGTGTCTTCTTCAATTTCCTTCATAAGTTTTCTATAGTTTTCCTCATACAGATCTCTTGTATCCTTGGTTAGGTTTATTCCGAGGTATTTTATGGTTTTTTGTGCAATTGTGAATGGGATCAGTTTCTTGATTTCTCTTTCTGTTGCTTCATTGTTGGTGTATAAAAATGCAACCGATTTCTGTACGTTGATTTTGTACCCTGCAACTTGGCTGAATTCTTGGATCAGTTCTAGTAGGCTTCTGGTGGAGTCTGTCGGGTTTTCTATGTAGAGTATCATGTCATCTACAAAGAGTGAAAGTTTGACTTCCTCTTTGCCAATTCTGATGCCTTTGATTTCCTTTTGGTGTCTGATGGCTGATGTTAGGACTTCCAGCACTATGTTAAACCACAGTGGTGAGAGTGGACATCTCTGTCGTGCTCCTGATCTCAGGGGGAAAGCTCTGAGTTTTTCCCCGTTGAGGATGATGTTAGCTGAAGGCTTCTCATAGATGGCTTTGATGATGTTTAAGCAGGTTACTTCTATCCCAACTTTCTCGAGAGTCTTTATTAAGAAAGGATGCTGTATTTTGTCAAATGCTTTTTCTGCATCTATTGACAGGTTCATATGGTTTTTATCGTTTCTTTTCTTGATGTGATGTATCACATTGATTGATTTGGGAATGTTGAACCGGACCTGTAACCCAGGAATGAATCTCACTTGATCTTGGAGGATGATTCTTTTTATATGCTGCTGGATTCGATTTGCAAGGATCTTGTTGAGGATTTTTGCATCCGTATTCATCAAGGATATTGGCCTATAGTTCTCTTTTTTTGCTGGATCTCTGTCTGGCTTGGGAATCAGAGTGATGCTAGCTTCATAAAATGAGTCTAGGAGTTTTTCTTCGATTTCTATTTTTTGGAATAGATTGAGAAGAATTGGGATTCATTCTGTGTTAAATGTCTGGTAGAATTCCCCAGGGAAGCCATCAGGTCCAGGGCTCTTATTTGTTAGAAGATTTTTGATCACTGATTCGATTTCTTCACTCGTTATGGGTCTCTTCAGGTTTTGTATTTCTCCCTGTGTGAATTTTGGTAGTGAGAGTGTGTTTAGGAATTTGTCCATTTCTTCTAAGTTGTCCAGTTTGTTGGCATATAATTTTTCATAGTATTCCCTGATAATTGCTTGTATTTCTGAGGGGTTGGTTGTAATAAGTCCATTTTCATTCATAATATTGTCTATTTGGGTGCTCTCTCTTTTCTTTTGGATAAGTCTGGCTAGAGGTTTGTCAATTTTGTTTACTTTTTCAAAAAACCAACTCTTGGTTTCATGGATCTGTTCCATTGTTTCTTTGGTCTCTATGTTGTTTATTTCTGCTCTAATTTTTACTATTTCTCTTCTTCTACTGGGTTTAGGGCGTTCTTGTTGCTCTGCCTCTAGTTCCTTTAGGTGAGCTGTTAGATTTTGGACTTGCGCTTTTTCTAATCTCTTGAAATAGGCCTGGAGAGCAATGTACATTCCTCTTAGGACTGCCTTTGCCGCATCCCATAGATTTTGAATTGTTGTGTTTTCATTTTCATTTGTCTCCATATGTTTTTTAATTTCATCTCTAATTGCCTGATTGGCCCATTCATTCTTTAGTAGGGTGTTCTTTAACTTCCATGTTTTTGGAGGTTTTCCAGACTTCTTCATGTAATTGATTTCCAGTTTCAAAGCATTGTGATCTGACAGTGTGCATGGTATGATCTCAATTCTTTTATATTTATTGAGGGCTGCTTTATGTCCCAGTATGGGATCTATCTTGGAAAATGTGCCATATGCACTTGAGAAGAAATTAAATTCCCTGGCCTCAGGATGTAAAGTTCTAAATATATCCATCAGATCCATCTGGTCCAATGTGTCTTTCAAGTCCACTATTTCTGTACTGATTTTCTGTCTGCTTGACCTATCCATTGCTGTAAGCGGAGTATTAAAGTCCCCTGCTGTTAGCACATTCTTATCTATAAGCTTGTTTCTGTTTGTGATTAATTGTTTTAGATATTTAGGTGCTTACATATTCGGTGTGTAGACATTTATGATTGTTAGTTCTTCCTGATGGATGGACCCTGTAATTATTATGTAGTGCCCTTCTTCATCTCTTGTGATTGTGTTTAATTTAAAGTCCAGTTGTTCTGATATAAGTATCGCTACTCTGTCTTTCTTTTGATTTCCTGTAGCATGATAGATATTTCCCCATCCCCTTACTTTTAATCTGAAGGTATCTTCCCGTCTAAAATGAGTTTCTTGTAGACAGCATATAGATGGATTTTGTTTTTTAATCCATTCTGCTACCCTGTGTCTTTTGATTGGAGCATTCAGCCCATTTACATTTAATGTTATTGTTGAAATATGTGGGTTTAGAGTCTTTGTATCTTTTGTAGGGTTCATGTTTGTGGTGGTGTCTCCGGAATCTTTGTTCCTTGCAACCTTTCCTTCAGAGCATCCCCCTCAGGATTTCTTGTAGGGCTGGCTTCGTGGTGAGAAATTCTTTCAATTTCTGTTTATTTGGAAAGGTTTTTATCTCTCCTTCTATTTTGAATGACAGACTAGCTGGATAGAGGATTCTTGGCTGCATATTTTGACTGTTCATCACATTGAAGATCTCCTGCCATTCCTTTCTGGCCTGCCACGTTTCATTAGATAGGTCTGTCACCACTCTTGTAGGTTCCCCTTTGTATGTGAGGGCCCTATTCTCCCTAGCTGCTTTCAAAATTTTCTCTTTGTCCTTGTATTTTGCCATTTTTACTATGAATTATCGTGCAGAAGATCGATTCAAGTTACGTCTGAGTGGAGTCCTCTGAGCCTCTTGTATTGCCACATGTACTTCCTTCCCCACCTCAGGGAAGTTCTCTGATATGATTTGTTCCAGGACTCCTTCAGCACCTTTCCCTCTCTCTTCCTCTTTTGGGATTCCTATGATACGGAATTGTTGTGTTTGACCGTATTGCTGAGCTCTCGAATTCTTCTTTCCTGTTCTTAGATCAGTTTGTCTCTTTTTTTTTTTTAAATTTTTAATGTTTTTTTTTTAAATTTTATTTCTAGGAGAGAGAGAGAGAGACAGCATGAGTAGGGGAGGGTCAGAGAGAGAAGGAGTCACAGTCTGAAACTGGCTCCAGGCTCTGAACTGGCAGTCAGCACAGAGCCCGACGCGGGGCTCGAACCCACGAACCGTGAGATAATGACCTAAGCGAAAGTCGGACGCTTAACCAACTAAGCCCCCCAGGCGCCCCATCTTTTTTGTCAGCATCTTGTTTTTCTATAATGGTGTCTTCTAAATCACTTATTCTCCTTTCTGCCTCTTCAATCCGTGCATTGGAGGTCTCTAATTTATTATGTACCTCATTGATCGCATTTTTTAATTCTTCATGCCTATTTTTATTTTCCATTCTGTCTGTCGCCATAGTTTCTTTGATGTCCCCTATGTTTTTCTCAAGCCCAGCTATTAATTTTACCATTATTATTCTAAAATCTTGTTCAGTTATGCTGCTGATATATGTTTTGAGCAGTTCATTAGCTGTCATTTCTTCTTGTAGTTTCTTTGTAGGAGAGCTCTTTTGCTTCATCATTTTAGTTAGCTTTCTGGCTCTTGTTGGTTTTAAAGACCTGTTATGCTCTCTGTTTCTATGAGCTCTGCTCTAATAAAGAAGACTCTTTGACTGTCCAGGGCCTAGCCTTTCAGAGAGTGTTTTTTGAATGGTATCCCTTGGTGTCTCTTGTTGGGACCTTGGTTATTTTATTTTCCTATTTGTAGTGATATTTGGGACTCTCTACCTTATGTACTCTAGCTTGTTTCTTGATGTAGCCCTGGAAAAGAAAACAGACAGACAAAAACACAGGGAGCAGGAGCACACAAACGCACAGGCTAATTCAACTAACATGCAAAGCGAGAGGGAAAATGAAAAAGTTAGGAGAAAAGACGGAGGAAGGAGGGTGAATAATATGGAGTATAAAATACATAAAAGGGTCAAAAAGGGGAAAAGAAAAGGAAAAAGGAAGAAAACCGATGGACAAAGAACGGTTTAAAACATATACCTGGATTTCTCAGCTACAGTTAAATAGCCGTGTGTATGCAGTGTTGGTTGAAGGGCATAGAGAAAGAGAGAAAAGGCAGGGCAAGATGAGGCAAAATTGGAAATAGAATGAAGAGGCAGAAGGGATAAGAAGCTTTTTTCAAGGAGGTAAAGGGTAGAATATGGTTGGATAGGTGAGAGAAGGAAGCTGGAATTATCCAGAGAAACTATATAGTCTAATTACTCCTGAGAGAAAGAGCTGAAAATGTCGGTAGGTGTACAATTTACATTTACAGAATGGACTCGTTTTGATTGTTTAAGCAAGCTGGCGACCAGATTTAAGCAGGTCAGTGTTTAGGGAAAAAAGCGAGAAAAGAGAAAGAAGAAGAAAAAAAGAAAGAGAAAAAAAGGGAAAAAAACGAAAAAAAAGAAAGAAAAAAAAGGAAAAAAAGAAAAAAAGAAAAAAAAGGAAAAAAACAAAAAAAGGAAAAAAAAGAAAATAAAGGGAGGAGGGAACCTCTCAGGCAGGGATGGGCGTGGTGTGATCCAACGCTTCAGGCAGGAGCTTAGCCTTGGGGGTTGTGGGGAGGAGAGTGATGGTGCTTCAGTCCCTTCTTTAACCAAGCGCTGCACCTCGCTTTTTTGGCGTGTAAACTCCCCGTACCGGGGGCGCAGCCGAAGTTGGTTGCACTCTTCAACCTAGGCCAGTTCCCATCTCCAAATCCCAGTCTGCCAGCCCCGCTGAAATTGCCTTAGACACAACTTTCCAGGCAACCCCCTCGGGGCAATTTCAGGCCCCCTGCTGATCTTTGGGGGTGGAGTCAGAATCGCTGCTTCCTTCTCTTGGTCAGGCTGAGGAGCATGGCGGGGGTTTGCCTGCTGGGTCCTCTGAGCCCTAGCCCACTGGAGTGAGGAAAACCGGGTCCCTCTATGGCTCGTCACCCGAAACACAAACTCACAGGCAAATTCCCAGTTTTCAGTTTTTTGCCTTTCCTCTCGAGTCCCAGCCAGCCAGGAGCGTGGACGCCCGGTGTCTGCGCAGCTCTCTCAGGGGCCCCAGCCGCGTGGGAGCTACAATGGCGGCAGGCGCGCCACCACTCTGAAGTCCAGCCTCTAGGAGCCAGCAGAAAGAAGTAGTCTGTGTGCTCAGCCCCACCCCCCCAGGACCAGTTTGCGCGAGGGGACCTGGTGTGCAGGTATTTAGCAAGTACAGTCTTTCTATGCACCGAGCGGAGGTTTTTCCCCCTGAGCAGAGGTTTTTCTGTTTTGGATTCTCTCCTTTTCCCCTCTCACTCTCCGTAGAGGGTTGAGGGGGATCGCCTCCCACCCTGAAGTCTCCGATCCTGGCCCGATTTTATCTTCCCCGGTTCGCACTCACATTAGAAGTCTCTCTCAGTGGATTCTGCGTCCTTTTTCTCCCAATGTCTCAGGTTTTGTAAGGTTTCCAATGGCTTCAGATCTTTTCTGTATGATGTATGGGCGCGAGTGCAAGTACAGAGCTCCTTACTTCTCCGCCATCTTGCCCTCTGTCTCATGAACTTTTTTAACTTACTTGTATGGGAAATACTTTATCCCTTCAATTCTGATTTATATCCTTGCTGGATAGAATATTGTTGGGTGCAGATTTTTTACTTTCAGCACTGTAATATATCATGCCACTCCATATTGGCCTTCAAAGTTTCTTTCTGTTGAAAAATCCACCAATAGCCTTATATAGTTTGCCTTGTGTCTAACAGTTTTCTTTTCTCTTACAGCTTTAAAAATTCTGTCTTTATAACTACTTTTTGCCATCTAATTACTATGAATGTTGGTGTGGACCTCTTTGGGATGATTTTTTTTGGGAAATTTATGTGCTTCTTGGATTTGAATTTCTGTTTCTTTCCCAGATTTGGAAAGTTTTCAGCTATTATTTCTTCAAATAAAGTTTCTGTTTCCTTTCCTATCTCTTCCCCTTCTGCAATCATTGTAATGTGAATGATATTATACTTGATGGTATTTTTCTCTAATGTTTTTCTCTCACCTCTTCAAATTGATTACAATAAAACCTTGGTTCTGAGCATCATTGATTCCAGAAATTTGCTTGTAATGTAAAGCTCATATATCAAAGCAAATTTCCCCATGAGAAATAATGGAAATTCAGATGATTCATTCTACAACCAAAAAATATTCATATAAAAATGATTACAATACTGTAATATAATAAAAATAATAAAGAAAATACAAAACAAAAAGAAAAATAAACAAATTAACCTGCACTTACCTTTGAAAATCTTTGTGGCTGGTGTGAGGCTGAGATAGAGGGAAATAGATAGACAGATAGAGTTATTGTGTAGGATGACTTTCACTATCACTAATAGAATCACTGCTATCTATTGGCTCAGTGGAATCTTTTTCTTTTTTGAAACTTTAACAAGGAATCTATCCAATGGCTAGAATGAAGCAAAGCATTCCTAATCTTACTCTTGTATGGAAAAGGAAAGGACTGTCCATACATGCTTTGAAGTGACAAAAATACACTAGTGCCAGTTGTGGGTACCTTCCAACATTCTGAAAAATCACTGATTTCTGCCAAACATCATGGCCTGAGACCATGTATCTGAGCATGGGAGACAATCACCCACAATCTCACAGCAAGAAAAAGACAGAGAGAGAGGGAAGAACCATTGGGCCGTTGTGATCATGTGATGTTCATCATCACACACTACTTGTGTTGCAAGCCATCACTCATTTATCAAGTTAAAATTTCCTAGAAATGTTTGCTTGACTTGCAGAACACTCGCAGAACAAGTTACTCACAATCCAAAGCTTTGCTGTACTTTTTATTACCTCTATCCCCAGGTAACTGATTCATTCTCCTGCTTCCTCTACTCTGCCATTTATTCCATCTAGGCATTTTTAATTTCATTTATTGTGTTCTTTATCTCTGATTGGTTCTTTTTTTTTTTTTTAATCTTATTTAGGGTCTCACTAATATCCACTCTTTTCTTAAGTCCAGTGAGTATCTTTATGATTATTAATTTAAATTTTTTATCAAGCGTATTATATATTATCTCTTTTTCACTAAGGTCTCATGCTGTGGTTTTGTCCTGTTCTTTCATTGAGACATATTCCTCTGCCTCATTTTGTCTAACTCTCTGTGTTTGTCTCTCTGTATTTGGAAAGTCAGCTCCATCTCCTTCTCTTGAACACAGAGAACTTATACAGAAGAGTCCCTATGTGTGTTGCATATGCCTTGCTGTTGTGCCTGAGCCACTTTTTCCTTCAGTTCAGCTGCCTACAGTGGCTTTCTTTGCCTATTTTGGGCAATGTTTTGTTCCTGTGGTGTTATTGGGGCAGTCTGGGGCTGCCTTGGTCTTGAGTTGAGTCAGCCCACGTGTTTGCCTGCAATGCCAATACCACTAAACTACCAGGTGCTTTCCTTGTGTTGTCCATTGGTAGACAAATCTTCCAATCAGACCAGCTGTCTGGTTCAGCCCACTGCTGTGTCCACTGGCATGTGTGATTATCTTTCCTTCTCTCCAGATCTGAAGTCACTTTGCAATGGTGCTGGCCTCTGTTAATGCTGCTTGCACACTGCCAGGTTTGTGGCACCACTTTGAATGGACATTGACAAGAGTGTATTGGAAGGGGTGGATCTGTAATGCACATGAGAGACACAGAGTTTCAACAAGGTCTGAGTGCAGGTGCTCTGCAATAGGGGACCAGCTACTATTGACAAGACCTACCCATGCTTGGCTAGAAGGTGTGGGTCCACTAAAACAGAGGAAGGCTGGGCATGAAATAAGCAAATTAGGTAGAGTGTTTGTGTTATGCTGGTTCCCTCAGGTGGTCTAGTGATTATGCTGGGGTGAGGAGAGGAAAATGCCTCCTCCCAGTTCCTTTGTTCTTAGAGAGGTCCCCTAATGAGATCTGTTCCTTGGAGACATGCTCTGAGATTAGTAAATTACTCTCCTTCCAGTATGCCAACCATTTTTTAAACTGCTGCTGCTTGGTTGTATCTCCATGGGCTGTCTCTTTAATGGCAGGGGCTCAGTTTCCTCTAGCTCTCCTGGCTTTCCCAAGAGATAAACTCACTGATTTTTGAAACTCAAGGCTTTAAGTACTACTGGTTATAAAAACTCATGCAACTTGGCCTCTTTGGTTTTTAATGCCAAATGTTATGGGGATTTGTTTTCCCTGTGCAGGTTTTCTGGTGTAATAGTCTGTTTTTCTGCTTGGTTGTATCTCCATGGGCTGTCTCTTTAATGGCAGGGGCTCAGTTTCTTCTAGCTCTCCTGGCTTTCCCAAGAGATGAACTCACTGATTTTTGAAATTCAAGGCTTTAAGTACCACTCGTTATAAAAATTCATGCAACTTGGCCTCTTTGGTTTTTAATGCCAAATGTTATGGGGATTTGTTTTCCTTGTGCAGGTTTTCTGGTGTAATAGTCTGCTTTTCTCCCTTCTCTGTGCCCATGGTGTCCTTCCCTCCCACAAACAGACCTGTGCGTCCATTTAGGTCCAGACTGTATGTATACCCTTCTTACCCTCTTCTGTGGGGGTCTCTTCTCTACATTTAGCTGTGGATTTTGCTCTTCAAGTCTTTGGGTCATTTAAACTGAGGGTGAGTGTAGTTTTATCCATGTGATGATGTGGGGCTAGGATCCTCCTACTCTGCCATCTTTCCAGCCATCAATTCTTTTCCAAAAGTATCCATTTAAAAAAATATTATTTATATTTGAGAGAGAGAGAGACAGAGAGAATGAGGCAGGCAGAAAGAGAGGGAGAGAGGGAGAGAGAGAGAGAATCCCAAGCAGGCTCCATACTCTCAGCATGGAGCCTGATGTGGGGCTGGAACCCACGAACCATGAGATCATGACCTGAGCCAAAACCAAAGTCAGAGGCTTAACCAACTGAGCTACCCAGGTGCCCCCAAATTATCCATTTAAAAATACTCCAGACCATACTCTTTTCTTAATAAGTCCTGTCTTCCTGAGAAACTATTTTACCAGAGCCTGTTTTACTGGAGTTTTATCAGAGCTTAAATGATGTGGGGGAAGGGAAACACCCAACTCTAGCTTATTTTAGCTATCTTTTGACAACTTAAGTGAGGATAGAAATACTGAGAAGCACTCTCAAATTTTACACCTCATTGTCACAGAGTTAGTGAAGGATTGAGGACAAATCATAGAATTTTAGAAGGCTTCCCCAAGTCCCACTCTATACAGCTATACTACTAAAGATCTTTTTAGCAACGTTTCTTTTACCCACTACATCATAATCACTTGACAACAAAAAAAAATTGTGAGACATATCAAAGGCAAAAAACATAGTTTGAAGAAGACACTGATTATCAGAATCAGTCCCAGAAAAGGTTGGGGTCATGGAATTACAGATTGTGAATTTAAAATAACTATGACTGATATGCTAGGTGCTCTAATGGAAAAAAATATCCAAGAATAGATGAGTAGCATAAGCAGAGAGGTGGAAATTCTGAAGGATCCAAAGGAAATGCCAGAGATCAGAATCTCTGTGAGGGAAATGAAGAATGCCTTTGATGAGATTGTTATGAGACTGACCATGGCTGAGAAAAATAGTCTCTGAGTTGAAGAGATGTCAGTAGGTACCTCCCAACCTGAAAAGCAAAGAGAAAACTGAAAAATAAAAAAGGAACAGAATGTCCAAGAACTATGGGACAACTATAAAAGGTGAGAAAAAATGTGTAATGGAAATACCTGAAGAAGAAAATAATGATGGGGAGAAATATTAGAGAAACAATGTCAGAGAATTTCTCTAAATCAAGTGTCAAACATAAACCACAGATGCAAGAAACCCAGATACATAAAGCAGGACATAAGCTAAAACATACAACAGACCCTACACATAAGCATATCATATTCAAATTACAAAATAAAAAGATAATAAAGGAATCTCAAAAGAAAACAAAGGAAAAAACACCTTATCTATAAAAGAGCAAAGATTAAAATTGCATTTGACTTCTCAGAAACTGTGCAAGGAAAAATGGACTGATATATTATTTAAAGTGTTAACAGAAAACAACAACAACAACAACAACTTTAATCCTGTGTTCTGCAAAATTACCCTTCAAAAGTGAAGGAAAAATAAAAACATTCTCAGAAAAATAAAAATTGAAGAACTTATTTCCAATAGACCTTTTTTTGGCAAGAGATGTTTAAAGACATTCTTTACAAAGAAAATTATAAGGTCAGAAACTCATAAATATATACATAAAGAAGGAGCACTAGAGAATGAACATGTGAAGGTAATAAGAAAAATTTCATTTTCCTCATTCTTAATTGCTCTAATAGATAACTGTTCAAAACAATAAGAGTGGCAATGTATTCCTATATGTGTGTATGCATACATAATAATAAGTACATATACACATGCTTATGTATAATGAAATGAATGACACCAGTGAAAGAAAGATAAAGAGGGAGGAGTTAGAGATATTTTGTTATTTTAAGGCACTTGCACTATCCTTGAAGTGAAATAGTGTTATTTGAAATTAGATTTAGGTTAGGTGCAAATGTATATTGGAAACCTTAGAACAACCACTAAAAGTTTTTTTTAAGTATACCTGATATTTTTAGAAAGAAAAGAAAATGGAATAATACAAAATTCTCAATTAATGCTATAAATCACAGAAAAATAGTGAAAGATAAAGATAGGAACAAAGACAACAAATAGCAAATAATAACAAACATGATAGATACTAATTCAACTATATCAATAACCATTTCACATATCAATGGTCCAAATACTACTAGAGAGATTTTTAGAATGAATTGAAAAGTAAGTTCCAGTTACATGCTGTCTATAAGAAACCCACTTTAAATAAAAAGTGGAGGGAATGCCTAAGTGACTCAGTCAGTTGGGCATCTGAATTTGGCTCATATCATGATTTGTGAGTTTGAGCTCCACGTCAGGCTCCTAGCTGACAGCTTGCATTTTTCACAGATACAAAAAAATAATCTTAAATTTTGTATGGAACCACAAAGAGTTGTTTGGCAACCCAAATAGAGAAAGCAATCTTGAGAAAGATCAAAGCTGCAGGCATTACACTCCCTAATTCCAAACTATATATGAAAGCCATAGTAATTAAAATGTTATGGTATTGGCATAAAAACAGAATTACATTTCAATGAAATATAATAAAGATCTCAGGAATAAACCTATGCATATGGTGAATTAATTTTCAACAGACAAGCCAAGGACAGTCTCTTCAATAAAAAGTGTTGGGAAAACTGGAGAGTGATACGCAAAGAGTGATAGTGGTCCCCTGTTTTATACAAGTGTGACTATATCAACTTAAAATGCTTCTGCACAGCAAAGGAAATCATCAACAAAATGAAAAGGCAACCTACCAAATGGGAGCAGATATTTGCAGACCACATATCTGATAAGCAATTATTATCCAAAATATTCACGGAACTCATACAATGTGATAGAAAATAAAACAAATAAAATAACCCAATTTTAATAATGACAATAGGATCTCAATAAATATTTTTTTAAAAAATGCAAATGGCCAACAGGTACATGTAAAAGTGCTCAATATCACTAATCATCAGGGAAATGTAAATTGACAATGCAATAAGATATCACCTTACGCTTGTTACATTGGTTATTATCAAAAACATAAGGGATAACAATGCTGGAGAGGATGTGGAGAACAAAAATCCCTTGTATGATGTTGGTAGGAATGTAAAATGATAAAACCACAATGAAAAACAGTATGGAGGTTCCTCAAGAAATTAAAAATAGAACAATATGATTCATTAATTCTACTTATGGCTGTATATGAAAGGGAATAAAACCATTATCTCAAAGCGTATCTGTACTGCATGCTCATTGGAGCATTATTCGCAATAGCCAAATTATGGAAACAACCTAAATGCCTGTCAATGAATTAATGAATGAATGGATCAAGAAAATGTGAATTGACTGTGTGTGTGTGTGTGTATGTGTGTGTGTACACATACACAGCCTTAAAAAAAACTAGTAAATCTTACCATTTGTTGCAGCATGGATAAACCATTTGGCATTATATTCTTTGTTGGCATTATTCAGTTTACTAAATAAAATAAGCCAGTGAAAGACAATACTACATGGTATAACAAATATAAAATAATAAAAAAGTGAACTTATAGAAATATAGAGTAGAACAGTGCTCTCTGTTTATAACAGAGTTATGAGGGAATGGAAATGAGAAATAGGAACATTCAATCAAAAGGTACAAATAATTGAGTTACAAAATGAATAAGGTCTGATTAAACTAATGTATAACATGGTGACTGTAAAACAAAACAAAATATAAGCAAAAACAAAAAACATGGTAGTTCAAAATGCAGCATTATAAAATTGAAATTTGTTAGTAGTAGAATTTAAATGTTAATTAACTTGATGATGGAAATCCTTTCACATTGTATACATATAATCACACTGTATATTTTAAATAGTTTAAATTTTTAGTTGATTGTACCTCAAAAAAGATAAAAAGAAAGGGAAAGTTTGCACAAGAAGAAGTAGAAAATCTGAATAGGACTATATCTTTAAAGAAATTGAATGAATAATTACTAACCTTCTGGAAGGGAAAGTACCAGGCATAGGTGGGTTCACTGGTGAATTCTACAAAACATTTAAGGGTTCAATTATTCCTATTGTCTTTTATTGCAGAAGATATAAACAGATGAAATATTTCTCCATTTTTCGTTCCCTAGATTCACAGTAAGAACCTTACTGTAAAGCTGCAATAATCAAGACAATCTAGCCCAGGGGAAAGACCAGACAAATAGATTAAAGTTACAGAACTGAAAGCTAGAAATAGACAAACATAATATGAACAACTGATATTGACCAAAGAGAAAAATCAGTACAATGGAGCAAAGATATTCTTTTCAACAAATGATCCTGGAACAACTTGACATCCACATGTAAAAAAAAAAAAAAAAAAAAAATCTAAATACAGACCTTTCACCCTTCGTGACATTTAAACTGAAAGTGGATCATGGACTTAAATGTAAAGTGGAAAAATACCAAACTCTTAAAAAATAACATAAGAGAAAATCTGAAGTATAGTGATTACCTTTTGGATATGACACCAAAGGCATGATCCATGAAAGAAATAATTGACAAACTGTACTTCATTAAACTTAAAAATTAACAATTTCTAAGACAATGAAACAACAAGCCACAGACTTGTTGAAAATATTTACAAATGACATATTGGGTAAAGCACTACTATCAAGACATAAAACTTAAAATGCAAAAAAGAAAACAGCTTAATTAAAAAATGGACCAAAGACTTGAACAGGCATATCACTAAAAAAGATAATTTTTTTAGGTAATTATATGAAAAGAAGCTCCACATTACATGTCATCAAAGAAATGCAAACAATTAAATTAAATCAATGAGCTACTACCACATACCTATTAGTATGGTTGACATCCATAACACCAAGAACACCAAATGCTTGTGAGGATGTGGAGCAAAAGGAACTCTAAATTCATTGCTAATGGGAATGAAAAAATGGTACAGCCACTTTGGAAGACAGTTTAGTAGTTTCTTACAAAACTAAAAATAATCTTCCCACACAATCCAACAATTCCACTCCTGATATTTACCCAAAGGGGTTGAAAACACGTCCAGCAATAAAACCTATTTTGTCCCCTAAGTCCTTTATTTCTTCAGAGAAGAAATTTTGAACCTATTAGTTCTAAAGCCTACTAGCATGAAATTTAAGTTCTCACACATTCAATAATTTTAAACACAGCTCAAGGAGGTAAATGTTTAACCATTTAGAGTCTGCTTCCTTTTCATACCCCACAAAATGACACCTAACATCTGCTAGTCATAGATAAGCCCTTGACCTATAAAGCCCAAAACCAGTGCTGCCTTTCTAAGCTGTATGACTGAGAGACTTCCTCTCTGTGGTGCTAAATGACATCACGGAGACATATAAGCCATCTCTCCAATTCCTCTATCCTCTGCAGTCCCCTTGTCTTCTTCCCCTTCTGAATAATGACCCCAATGCAGGAGTTCCTGACAGTCTCCCTCCTAGACATCCAAATCTGTCCAAGCATCACAGAATAAAGCTTTTGTGGGTTTAATGCCTTGTGGTCATACCTTTTTGCTTAATCAACCCTCAAATCCCTTGAACTGCCAGTGTAGTTATAAAATGGAGATACTAAGAATCCTTGTGGTAATAGAACTATTTTGTATCTTGACTAAGGTGATAGATGCATAAAACTACATGTGACAAAATTGCATAGAACTAAATAAACATACACAATGAATACAAATAAAACTGAGGGAGTCTGAATAAGATCAATGGGCTGTATTAATGTCAATTTCCTGGTTGTGATATGATATTATAGTTTCTTAAGGTATAACCATTAGAGAAAATTGGATAAAAACGCACAGTATCTCTCCACATGTGAATTTTCAATTAAAAAAAGTTTAACTTGGGGCGCCTGGGTGGCTTAGTCGGTTAAGCGTCCGACTTTCGCTTAGGTCATGATCTCGCGGTTCGTGGGTTCGAGCCCCGCATCGGGCTCTGTGCTGACTGCCAGCTCGGAGCCTGGAGCCTGTTTCAGAGTCTGTGACTCCCTCTCTCTCTGACCCTCCCCTGCTCACGCTGTCTCTCTCTCTCTCCTAGAAATAAATAAAACATTAAAAAAATAAAATAAAAAAAATAAAAAAAGTTTAACTTTAAAAAAATCATGAGAAAATTTTAGGATTTCTTCTTACAGTTTAGTACTATTTTAATATTGAAGTATATATGTTGAAGACACCACAATTCTTCTAGGACTTAGAGCTCTCTGAAGGTCAAAATAAAGCTCTACACTGTCTAGGTAATTTCCTGAAGAAAATACACACACACACACACACACACACACACACACACACACACAAACACTACCTGAACTCTGAGAATTTATAGCATAGGACAGATGATGTAGCATGCTGGACTCCTGTCTATTAAATCCTGGTGTCCTTCTCAGGCGCAGATTACATTGATCACTTCCTTGCTCTTAAAAACCTCAGATATTCAGCTACTCTTTTATTTTATTTTATTATTGAGGCCATTTTTAAAAATTTAGTTCCAACTCCTTAATCCATAACCCCTCAAATTCTCTAGAGTAGGATAAAGATGAAGTTTGCTCTTGACTTTGTCTTTTCAAAGTAGGCCCATGTCTCCCTTTTCAGTAATATCCCCTCTTCTCAGCCCAGATCCAGGGAATATTCTCAATATCACAATGCAGGTAGGAGAGATTTTAAAGAGATTGCTTATGTGTTTTTCAGTCCCAAACCTAGATTGGCTCTGGAATATCACATCCTCCATCAGTAGAGGATTTGAAATAATCACTTCCAGAAAAACCTAAGTTTTCCACTTAGGTTCCCTGAAGCTGAACTTTCAATGTTCAGTCCATCCCTTCTTCTCTATTTTTAGTCTGAAGACCAACAATAAACACCTAAACAAAATAATAATAATAATAATAATAACAGTAATCGTAATAATTCCAGATGGTGATAGGTATTTGAAAGAGAAAAAGAAAAAACAACACATGAATGATGCTGTTTAACATATGAGTGTATCAGGTAAGGTCTGTTGGTAATTATGACATTTAGAATTTGAACTAAGATCTGAAAGTTAAATAGCCAATCATGAGAAGATGGGAAGGGAAGTAGCGGTGAGGAAGGAGCTGTGTCCCCACAGAGAATATGCAGGGTTAACAAGGCCCTGGGGTAAGAACAAGGCCAAGACTAAGAGAGGCAAGGCACTTAAGATGCAAACTGTAAGGAATACTCAATCTCAGGGGCTGCCTTTGGACCTATATGGGCCTGAGAGTGAGCATTGCCTTACATTTTGTGGTCCTGGCACCTCATTTATAAGCAGCACTGAGTGTCAAGGCTGTGCCAGTGCACGGTCAGCTCCTGAGAGTGAGTGCCTTTTTAAATTGTGTTCCCTAGTGCCTCAGTTGTCTCCCTGAGTTCCAACTATAGGTAAAAATAAGTTTGTGGTATCAAGGAACAACAACAACAACAACAAAAAGCCAGTATGTCTTGGGGCGCCTGGGTGGCTCAGTCGGTTGAGCGTCCAGCTTTCGCTTGGGTCATGATCTCGCGGTTCGTGGGTTCGAGCCCCGCGTCGGGCTCTGTGCTGACTGCCAGCTCGGAGCCAGGAGCCTGTTTCAGAGTCTGTGTCTCCCTCTCTCTCTGACCCTCCCCTGCTCGCTCTCTCTCTCCTAAAAAAAAAAAAAAAAAAAAAAAGCCAGTATGTCTGGACAATGTTAAGTTGTTGCTGAAGGGTAGGTATGAGCCAGATTGACTATGGTTTACTGACCAGGAAAAGGAATTTTTATTTTATTTTATAAGTAATACAAAGTTACCAGAGAGTTTTAAGAAAGAGAATGCTCTGATCTAGTTTATGTTCTTAAAAACTCAAACTAACTTCTTTGTGGATTTAAGTGGGAGAGTGTGGAAACAGGGAGACTAGAAAGGAGGCTATTTTTGGTGTCCAGGCAAGCAATGATGATAATTTGTATAATTTGATAGCAAGAAATGGAGAAAAGTGCATAGATTAAACATGAATGTTGGCACAGCATGACAGTGACCACCTGGTTGAAATGGATGTTGTAGAAGATGTGGAGCGTGAAAGAGAATTGTGCAATTGTGAATTGCATTTTTACCATGTGATCCGAGACTTAATTATGGATTAACAAATACTTAGAAAGAACACACAACCAGGTAGACAAAATCAGTTCAAATACATATAGTTTCTTGTAGACATCTCCTTGTACTATAAGGAATTTTCCTCTTGGATAGAAAAGGCTGCTAGCCTCAGCTGTGTTTTTCCTGCATCTTCAACTTTATTGGGTATTGAAAAATTGTTCTACAGGAGCTTAAACTTAAACTTAAACTCCCAGGAACAATGTCTATTAGCATCATTAAAGAAAGAATGCCAAAGAAACACATGGTTTTGTTTTAAACCTCAGCTGGGCTGTTCAAGTACAACAAGCTTAGCCATTTCTCTCCTGCACCCCTTTGGGTTTCTTTTGATACTCACACTCTCTTCTACCTTGTCACTTCTCTCTTCACTCAGCATGTAGCTTAAAAAACTTTTTCCCACACAAAAGACTGACTAGATTTGATTCTTTTTGTTTTTCACTTTTTCCCACTGTGTTGTGGGACCTTACGCAACTTACTTAACCTGGCCAGGTTTTAGTTTCCTCATTTATTAAATGGAAATAATAGCAATACCTATCTCTGCTCTTCTGAATGAAGAATAAATGTAAAAATATATAATAAACATCTAGAAAATTGCATGGTACATAGTATGTGCTTAATAAATTATTATTATTTAACAGAGAAAAGTAAAGCCTTTAGATAAGAATTCCTAAATTTATACCTATAAGTGATCGTTATCATGCTTATTCATACTTCCTTTATTTTTTTTTAAAAATTTTTAAATGTTTTATTTATTTCTGAGAGACAGAGAGAGTGTGAGCATGGGAGGGTCAGAGAGAGGGAAACAGAATCTGAAGCCGGCTCCAGGCTCTGAGATGTCAGCACAGAACCCGACATGGGGATCAAACGCAACATGGGGATCGAACCCACAAACCATGAGATCATGACCTGAGCCGAAGTCAGACGCTTAACTGACTGAGCCACCCAGGTGACCCTTCCTTTATTCTTATATAGTTGGATAATGTTACTCTTCTGACTCAGTTTAATCCTTCTACCTGTAACTGGATCCTGATCTTCCAGCCCTTTTGGATCTGGAATCTTCTTTGAGTATCTTTAGTCTCTCTTAACTAATATTTCTCCTACACACACAAAAATATAAACATTCACTCTGCCCTCCCTGTTCCCAATTTCTCATCCTTGTAAGCTCAGTCTTCCATTACAATAATTCTATCTTCAGTTATATCTAATATGTTATTTTATGTAGCTATAATTTTTTTCAATGTCAATGATTATATTTTTATTTATATATATTATATTTGGTTACTTTTTAAACATATATTTTAACTACATAGTATATTGTCCTTTTTTCACATTTCTATTCTTTCTTTGATGTCTTCAATCATTTTAAACATGTTTAAATCTATCTTCACATAGATTTATTATTTTAAATTCTTTGAGGTACAATTCAGCTGTTTACCATATTTGCTGACTCTTTTTTTTTTTTTTTTTTTTAGTGATAAAACCTGGTATTAATAATAGCCAACATGCACATAGCAGGTAATCATGTGTAAGACACTCTCAATTGCTTTATGCACATTAATCCAGTTGATTGTCACAACCATTGCATGAGTAGACATTATTATAACCATTTTACAGAGGCACAGAGTGGCTAAGTAATTTGCCTGAGATCACCAAGCTATTAATTATTGGAGTTGGGATTTGAAACCAGGCAGGCTGGTCCATAATCCATATGTTTAAACTCCATCCTATGACAAAGACACCATCACAAATTATTGGCTAAAGAAAATATTTTTTTAAGTAAATAATAAAAAGAGGAAAGGACATAATAGCTTCACTGTATACTATGCAAATAAAATTCAGAGGTTTTAGAGTTAAATATTAAAAAAATAAGTAAACTTAGTTCAGTATTGATACTTGATGATGAGAAAGGGAAGAATTACGGATAAATCCACAAATGGAAACATTTAATAGATTTGACAATATTTGCTGACTCTTGCTCTCGGTATATTACCTACTCATATTTTTCATAACTGTCCCATTGTAATTTCATCTTCAGTGGCATTTCATCTGTGGAATTCTTATTTGGCTTAACTTGAAGAAGTGAGGTTTACTTTTAACTTCAAGAGTTATAGGGGCGCCTGGGTGGCTTAGTCGGTTAAGCGTCCGACTTTCGCTTTGGTCATGATCTCGCGGTTCGTGGGTTCGAGCCCCGCGTCGGGCTCTGTGCTGACTGCCAGCTCAGAGCCTGGAGCCTGTTTCAGTCTGTGACTCCCTCTCTCCCTGACCCTCCCCTGTTCACGCTGTCTCTCTCTCTCCCTCTCCTAGAAATAAATAAAACATTAAAAAAAAAAAAAGAGTTATCACTGGCTTAGGACCATATTTGAGTTATTTCACAGCTTTGAGCATCCAAGACAGTGAGGGGTATATCAGTTGAAACCAAAAGCTGTAGGAGAAAAAAGCAATAGCTATAAACTCTCAAAAAGAGGTTTTTTTTCCTCTCCACGTAACTACACAGAATAAGAATTTCTTCCTTTTCTTTCCTTTTTCCTTTTTACCTTATATCTCAGGAAGAATTTTTCTCAATGTATTCTTTGACAGGTATTTTAACCCTTTAGAGACTCTGGCTTCTTGTGAGGATGTTAATTCAAACCAGTTGGGCCCAAGGCCTTATGTCCTGCCATGTACATCTCATAGGTCCCAATGACTTGAAAACTAAATGTCCTCTTATGTTCTTTCATGAGTCTTGCACAAACTTCTTTCATTATATCCTTCATGACATGATGATTCCCTTCCCTATCATCTACAGATCCCTATAAGACAAGGACTGCCTTTCATCTAGCATCGAGCCTGGAACATTGCAGGCATTTGACAAACATTCACTAAATGGTTAAATGAACGACAAAAGTTAGTCAGAGTATATGGGACAGGATCATGGAAAACTAAGTATAAGAGTTTCAAATTATCTAATCCTCTATGGCTAGTAGAATAATTACTTTGTCAATCCATTCACATCCCACAGTATATCCACTAAAGTTAACTCTGAACATATGTGCTTAACAAATATTTACTAGAAAAATATTTTTAATTTTTTTCTCTGGTACACATTTGAAAAAGTGTGAAATTATGGTGTGTAGGTATGGAAGAGATATAATAATGCTGCCTCCAGGTTACTCTAGTTTAATGCAGCTGGATGGGGATGGAGAATCTACAGGAAGGAGGGAAAGAGAGCCAGGAGTTTGTGGCTCACAAATATTCCACCTCCTCTGTCTGTCTCCAAGACCTTCTGTTTAACAAGTCTCTCTTCCAGCTATATTTTCCCAAGAACATGCTCTGTGAAGAGCAACAGTAAGGATTCTTTTTTTTTCTTTTTTCTTTTAATTAAACCATATTCTAAATCTCCCAGAAAAGCTTTCTTGTATTGTTCCTTAATTTGTGTTATTGCTTTGCATCAGGGTATTGATTTTGATTTTAATATTCATTGAAAGAGAAATTAGACATAGTTAACTGTGAGCTGTTGTCATCTGTGAAGCACTCAATTATTTTTTAATAACTGTTTTGCAGTGAGGTAATATTCCTGTTTCTCTCCTCTGGGGAAACAAATTCTATAAGATATTCAGAACCCGGTTATCTCAGAATGGATTTGCTTCCCCTCATTACCCTTAGCCTGTCACCATATTTCCACTCTACTGTTCAACATTCTAAGTATGTGTGCCAAGGTAAATAAATAACACTTCAGAACATCCAACAACTCTGCCTTAATAACCATACAACCACCAAATTAGAGCTATGTCATTTACCAGACATAGCAGCTCACTTTTTCTTTCTTTCCTTAATTTCCTTAAGGTCTTTGGCAGTTCAGTCTGGAAAAGTAAAAGCTCTTTACCCAAAAGACATTTAGCAATTTTAAACTCCCCTTTCAGATGGTCTCAAGAAAAAAAATGGAACAGAGGTGGGGAGGTAGGGACGGGTTCTTAGGCCAGCTGTTAGAAGCAATCTTGGCTTGGAGAAGAATGTCTAATCCAACCACAACATACTGGAAATGCTAGAGCTGTCAGTATCAGTGGAGCAATTCTACAGAAGGCCAAACACCCAACTGCCCAGGCTTTTCATGAACAATTCTCATCGTTATTTCTCTCTGTGTAGCAGGACCCCTTCAGCAGGGACTGGGATTTATACAACAGAAGGTAATGTCAACAACAGCCAAGGCTGCCTCTTCAAATTACCTCCCCACTGCCCGAGGCAGTGCTCAGCTCGGTCCTCTGGCTCATACTTCAAATCTGGAAACCCACTGAAAACCCCTGCTATGCAAGCCTTTTTATTTAGATTCAGGTGGCTTTATTTTCACTCTTCTTCTTTCCATTATGTTCAGGATACTGTTTCTGAAAGGCAGATTAGACATTGAACCACTCTGACTGCATTTAACTAAAATCCCAAGAGATCCGCATTAAAAATCCACACAGGCTTTGGGGGAACTACCAGAGGGTTGTTGTCGCTTGTTTTTGCTTGAAGTATAACCCAGTTTCTGGGCTCTTCTGTGCCTAGTGCTGCCCAACTGGTGAGAGAGCCCCTGCCAGGCACTGAGGACTTATGTTACATCTATTAAACTCAGCCATCCTTTTTTTTTTTTTTTAAATCACACAATTAGAGCATATTTGGGGATGTGAGGTCTTGAGTTTCTGCATCCTGCTTCTATCAGCTGCTTTTACTCTCACATCTGTGATAACCATCTCAACTGGGAGTCTCCGGGGCAAAACTGAGCATCCAGAGGAAGAGCTGTTTTGATTGAGAGCCAGAAGGTCTAAATGTCTTCCAGCGGAGATGTACCTTTTTGGCCGAATATTACCACATCCAGAAACAGATGTAAAACTCATCTCTTCCCTCAAGGGTATGACAAAAGAGCAACAATTCCAGAAGCCAGGCTGCATTTTCACCCAGCCCAGATCGAGTAGGTTGAGAGCTAAATGAAGAATGTGTTTCCCGTTTGTATTCCCTCCTAGTATTTCTGACAGAGCAGAGATCACTCACGTGCCTGGATAGTGGCAGAAGGAACAAAAGATGGAAAGAAGAAGATGGTACTTTATCTGGAAGGTTCTGCTGGAGCCCAATTTAGAGAAATAGTATTTATTCAGCACCAGTTATTTATTCATCAGAAGTTTATTAGGCATTTTCCATGTGCTAGGCAGTGTGCTTCATGATATGTTTGTAAGACTTAATGTGATTATTTTAGTTAATCCTCAAAATAACACTATATTCTTATCCTGAGTCAAGGATGATTCTAGCCCCAACTTTCACCTGAGGCTTTTCCAGCCACATAGCCATTATGCGACAGAACAGAAATCTGAAGCCAAGTGTGTTTTGAGTTCAAAGTCTAGCAATTTCTAGCTTATTATGATGCTCTTGTGGTAACATAGAAAATGATGTCAAAATCCGACTTTCGCTTAGGTCATGATCTCGAGGTTCGTGGGTTTGAGCCCCGCGTCGGGCTCTGTACTGACTGCCAGCTCAGAGCCTGGAGCCTGTTTCAGAGGCTGTGATTCCCTCTCTCTCTGACCCTCCCCTGCTCACGCTGTCTCTCTCTCTCTCCTAGAAATAAATAAAACATTAGAAAAAAATTTTTAAAAAGAAAATGATGTCAAAAAATTAAGATTACTATTTCACTGAGTTGTGATGCCATATAAATTCTAAAACCATGGTGGTGACATAACCCAAAGAAAAGCTTGTCGTTACGGTCATGGGCAGCCATATGTTCAATAATTATCTTTTCAACATTGAGTATAAAAGTGAAAGAAAGTAAAGAAACTTTAAAAATTAATAATGTTTGTTGTGAATATGCTTTGTACAGAGAAAGCACAGCATTAGCAGTGTTGGTGCTACCATTATAAACCAGGAAGGACCAGGGACACACAGTTTCATACATAATAGCAAAATTGCATAATCAAAAAGGATAATCATACCAATAGCTTGATTTTTTGAATATTAAAAAATATAGGGGCACCTGGGTGGCTCATTCGGTTGAGCATCCAACTCACCTCAGGTCATGATCTCACCATTCATGGGTTCAAGCCCCTCAACAGGCTCTGTGCTGAGAGCTGAGAGCGTGGAGCCTGCTTTGGATTCTGTGTCTCCATCTCCCACTGCCCTTGCCCCACTCTCACTCTGTCTCTCTCTCAAAAATAAACATTAAAATATTTTTAAAAAATATATAAATATTTCTACTTCTAAGTATACTTAAATCTTGATACATAGTTTACAAATCTTTAACTCAAGAGAACATAAAATATTCATTTAATTAACCCAAGCAGTTAATGAAAATATACTTCATATCATAAACTATGGTTGGCTCTGGAAATACAGAGATTAAAGATACCTGTTTTACCCTAAGGGGAATCATAAACTTACAAAAGTCTTCACAACAGATTTACTTTCAAAATTCTTTAATAAATGTGCTCCAGTTGGATACTGGTTTGTCACACGCACTATGACATTTGGCAAATCAAGGCAGCATGATGGATAAGCTGTCATATTAGGGTTTTGGATCTTGCCCTCAAACCTCTCTAGCCTTTAATAAAGGGTGACTATTCTATTCACAAAGAGTAAGTTTATTTACATCATTGGATCATAATTTTTTCATCTATAAATCAAGAGAGTTGATAGATAGGAATGCCCTCTTGGAGTTATTGTATTTATAATTCTTTAAACCTAATTTCAAAAAGGCTCAGTCATAGGAGGTATTGAAGACTGTGTCACAGTCACCCACTAATATCAGGGAAAGAAAAGTTAAGGCTAATTTTCTATGGCAGCTACTTTTGCTACAAAATAATAGAATTCATTTCCTCCTCTCTGTCCATTGCACCTCTGCATGGCCGTTAACCAGACTTCAATTTGACAGGTTTAAAATTCCATCTCATTTCTTTTCCACCCTAAGCTCAAGTAGCTAATGAGCAGAAAAATGACCAAAAGACAGGAAAGATGATAAAAACAAAGTACTAGATGATAACAAAGAATGTGACAGCTGAAAACTGACTGCCACTTGTTGACCTGTTCAGGGAGCTTCTTGAATAAATACATGTGGTTTAATTTTTTAAGAAGGTTTATTTTTCAAGACCCTCCCCCACTAGAATAGTAGAAAAAAAAAGCAAAACACGATCATTTATTAAAATGGCTTCAGGTATTCAAAAGCAGAAGAAAGAAAGATGAAGCATAGAAAAAAATCTGGGTCTTTGAAGAAGGACAACAGATAGTAAATGATTGAAAACCTGTAAGTCATAAGCATTCCCTGGAATGAACTTAATCTGTTGCCTTCTGTGATTGTCCCAGTTGCAGCCTCAAAGGTAGTTTCTGTCAGTGGCACCCACCAGCACCTATCCATGGGTGTGTGGTCACCAGTGAAGCCTCCCTGCAATTAGTACAGCTATCACCCATGTCACTCATGTTGTGGCCCCTGCCTATATATATCAGTTACCAATTCTCTAAACACCTGTACTTCATCCTAAGTGTCATTTAGTCACCCACATTCTGAAGCTATAATTCTGCATAGTAAAATTTTCTCGTCTCCACCCCTACAGAGTGGCTCTTTAAAAGAACCTAGAATTTTAGAATGATAGCCTTGGAAAAGGCTAGAGACCCATGTATTTCTCATATCTCAATCCCACCCCTGTCAATACCCAGCACACACTCACACACACTCTCTGTTTCTTTCACACACCCATATCCACAACCACACCCACACCCATCCACCCCACCCCCCACACAAACACACACTTTTTTCATGAGAAACCAAGGTCCAGAGATATGAAGCAGCTTGAATCAGTGCACTAGCCCCCCCAGTGTTCATTCTACCCTTTGAATCTCCAAAGGATGGTAATTAAAGGAGCTCTTTGAGACGCAGCTTCATCACTCAAAAGAGTTACACTACGGAAGATACATAGTGCTGCACAACATCATACTCCTTGCTTCCACTTCATTCTTATTGTGTAGAAACAACATCTGCGCATGTTCCACAGGAAGTCTTCCAAGGAAATGTGCTATTTGTCACTTCATAAAGGCCATGTCTAAACTTGGGCTTTAAGACAAAGGAGTGGTGGAAAGAGCATGGTAGTTGGCGACAGCAGGTTATATAATTACTACTTATTAATTTTATAACTTTATATAAGTCATGCAAACATCCTCATGTTCGTAACTTAAACATGGTATATGAAAATAATTTGTGATCAGTGAATGTTTTGGGAATACTGGATTTAACAAAAGCCTCATTTTTCTTTTTATATACAAACCTTGCTCCAGAAGAAACAAAAAGCAGATGTGGAAACAGTTCAAGCTATAGTCCTGATTGTTTTACTATCCCCAAACTAGTTGTGCAAACTAAGCTCTAAAGGGACCCTGGATTTTTAAGAAAGAAAATGTTTTTTAATAATCATAGTTGTTTGTCAAACGCACTCGAATCATCATTGGGATTTGTATAGCCCTTTATACAAAGTTCTTTATAGCTTCCAAAGAGCTTTTTCTTTCATGAATTATTTCATAGCTTTATTAAGCAGTGAATTTGGGCTTGAAACAAGGTCTTCTAACTCTTATTGTATCACTTATCCTTTCACTTCATCAGTATCTGAAAATTGTGTGGTGAATCTGAGATTATGAGTTAGGAATGGTGTGCATGTGAATTTAGAACTATTGCTTTTAAGTAAACCAAACAATGTTAATAGTTGAAAGGACCTTTTACTACTAGGAAGTCAACACCACTTTTTATGCACAGATAAATGGAAACCTGAATAGGAAAGTAACTTTCAAGTTTGGAGCTATCTGATGTTACCTCCTTCGCTGGAATTCAGATATCCTGATGACTATGTTACATTCACCCTGGGCACATGCACACAGCTTGCTGGTAGCACACAGATCCCTGATTTAATCAGGCATTGACTTTTTTCTCCAAGCAGAAAGAGCCATCTTGGCCAACTCACTTTGAGGATCACATTTCCCTTACCAATAATAGACAAGTGCACTGGTACGCATAGTAGAAGGAGGGAGAGCAGGTGTGATGAGGGGCTTTGGGGCACAGTTTCCTCAGAAGATAAGGACTCAAGATAGAGGCAACACTTTCTTCTGACTGTGGAAGTTGTTGTGGATGTGATAACTGGAACTGCCATAGCCAGAATGTAATCCTTAGAAACGAGCCTTAAAATGTACTCAGTTTAGGACATGAATTAATCCGGCATTATTTAAGTGCAGAGTTTTGTGTAGTAACATAATGCTATATCATTATTTTAAACCACTTTGAATTGTAGTGCCAGGCATTGTGTTTATATAAAGATAATACATCCACATGGATGGATGGACAAATAGATTAATGGATAGATGATAGATGGATGAGTAGATATATGAATTAATATAATTATATTACTACAACCATTTGTTATTTAATCCTTATGATAATCCAGATCCAAAATTATTATATGCATACTACAGAAAAGGAAGATTCAGCTCAGAGGAGTTAAATATCTGCCCAAGATTATATAACTTTTGAGTGACTTAACTGATTCATATCCTACCTGACACAGCATCCATGTATCTATTGCTTCTGATTACCATTTAGAGATATAAGGAATAACTGAACAGTAACAAATGGTTTCCATCTCTAATGGTACAGATAGCTATTTCATAACAAAACTAAGGTTTATTACCCAGAGAAGAGCTTTCTCTACACAAAATTAAAACTAATTTCTCTATTTATTGAGCAGTTACCTAATATTCAACAAACAAGATAACTAGGATGACTACATCATCTATTGTCTAATGCAGAACACTTCTGAGAGTGAAAATACATACTATTAATAATTAAGCCATCATAATAGGCATATATCCAACTGTTCTATGATAATTAGGATATATGATCAATCTAAAGGTAGCCAAAGTGCATGCTCCAGGTCTCTCTCTGTTAGAGACATCAACATAAAGAAAAATACAAATGAAATGAGAATTGTCTCATTTCCCTGTACAACTGAATCACTCTGTGCCCTTCCCTATTACACATAATAATAATTTGTTCTGAAACTAAGAAGAAAAAATACAGTTCAGGAGTTTGGGGGTGACTTGGGGGTTGAAAGCACTCAAGCTAGATAAGCAGTAATAATGGTACTTATCATTTTACCAACTGACAGGCAGGGAAGAACAATGTAGGAGAGGGGAAACTGTGCCATGAAAAATTGAAATAAAGAAGAAAACAAAATAGAGAGAAAATACAAAAGAGCTGGTCCTGAAAGAGAGCTGGTATCCAGGAGCGTATTTTACTTGCCCTATTTCACCATAACCCTGGGATACTTTTAATTACTTGGCTCTTTTACAAACAGCGCCTGACTATTTTGTCAGAGGGTCAAGGATAACAGCGGGACCTGCCCTTTCCTTGTGCTTAAAGGGACACCACCCCCATATACTTTCAGGGACACCCAACCTGGAACGACTTGTCAAGGACACGCATTTTTCCTGAGCGATCTTTCCCCAAAAAAAAGCCTCTCCCGGAGACTGTGCTTGCTAAGCCCGTGAGAAGAAGTCGGCATCATCAGACACTGTCTAATAACCCAGAATAAGATTTTGTCTGAGGTGCAGCAAATGCCTACTCGATCTCATATTTAGTACTCACACTGAGACATGTCCAGACAATGGAATTAGAGACAGAAAAAGGAAAACCAATCCAATGAATAAAATGCTGATGTTTAAAAAAAATTTTTGGAGAAAAATAATACTGATTCTTTTTCTTTTGCCTTTTTTTTATTTTGTTACCAGTTGAGGAAATGTGCCTTTTTCCTCAAATAACATAAATTACACTTTACAACTAAGCCATTAGATAAAGACATTCATTTTAATAGGATTCAAGAAGATTTTAACTGGGAATTTACCATATAGTAGAGCTAATTAAAAGGATGCTTGTGTAGAAAAATCCAGCCTATTTCTACATAATGAAAAAAAAATCATGTCCACAATAGGGTTAAAAAAGATGAGCATTTTCATATTTGTTACTTCTTCAAGTTTTATATTTTGCTTCTCTCCTTAACTGTAAATCTTTAACATTGCATAACCCCAATTAAGAAAAATAAAAAGCAAAATGAGAGCCTGTATTCATAGAGGAATGCTCTTGGCTAAGGCCCCAGATATTTTTTGTATCTCCAGTGAATTGCTTGTAAAATTTCCAGGAAGTTTGGGGAAACTTTGCATTGACATCACTCAGCAAACCTTGGAAAAGTTTTACCAGGGGAAAGATTGGAGGCCAAGCTGACCGTCTGGGGTACTGATCCTGTGATATTTGTAGACTTGCTTAATGCTGATTAATTTTGCAGAAATCTCCATTCTCTCCTCTCCTACATTTCTAGTCTATTCAGGAATAAGTTAATAATTTAACCATATTTTGTTTTATCTTTGCTCCAGTTTTTCTACCTTCTTAGAGCTTTGTTATATTTGTTAAAATACATGTTTTTGTTGATGTGAAAAAGCAAATAAATTTTAGGTTATTTTACTTTAAATTTAAAAATATATTGTCATCCTACCCAATTGATATGTTTATACTTAAAAATTGTATTATGTTTTTATATTTAAATTATGATTTGAGATTGCCAATTTTAATTTAATTTACCTTAAATGTGAATCTTACAGAGAAATATTATATTAGTAAGAATATATTTTTGAGAAAAACATGTGAACTAAAAAAGTGTGAGCATTTACATGTTGTAGTGTTCGCTTATTGGTCAAGGGTTTTTGGTAACAATTTGATTGAGATATGGCACATATCGCACAGTTCAAACATTTAAAACTGTAATTCAATAGTTTTTATATGTGCATACATGCACAGATATGTGCAGTCATTTTCACAGCCAAATTTATAATAGTTTCATTACCTTAAAAAGAAACTCCATACTTTAGATATAGCCTCATTTCCTGCCCCCTATTTCCATCCTCAGTCCTAAGCAGCTACTAATCTAATCTGCTAGTCGATCTCATATTTACTACTCTATAGATTTGCCTATTCTGGACATTTCACATAAACAGAATCAGGTAATATGCGGTTTTTCATGACTTGCTTCTCCTACTTAGCTTAATGTTTTCAAGGTTTATCCTTGTCATGGTGTGTATCAATATTTCATTCCTTTTAATGGCTAAATAAAATACTTCTTAAGTATTTAGATTTGAATTATTTTTTATGTTTCTTCATTAAATGACTTAAAATGAAATTCTGATAAGCGTTGATATTTAGTAATGCTTCAAAAATATATTGATTTTAAATTCTTAACATTCTAAATTTTTCTATATCTTGCTAACTTTTTCTATAAAAATAATGTATCAAGTAACATACCTTCTCATCCTGAAATCTATCAACAAAGAACTGAGTGTTCAGTAAAAATATACATGATTATTTGTTCAATAGGGTCCAGTTCTTTTTTTTTTTTAATGTTTTATTTATTTCTAGGAAAGAGAGAGAGACAGCGTGAGCAGGGGAGGGTCAGAGAGAGAGGGAGTCACAGACTGAAACAGGCTCCTGGCTCCGAGCTGGCAGCCAGCACAGAGCCTGACGCGGGGCCCGAACCCACGAACCGCGAGATCATGACCTAAGCGAAAGCTGGACGCCCAACCGACTAAGCCACCCAGGCGCCCCGGGTGTTTTTTTTTTTTTTTAAGGAAAGGATCACGCAAGATTATATGAATATTTTGGGAGAAAACTTACAACTGAAAGGATTTCAAGTATGTTTTATGTTATTACATGATAGTTATTATTTATTGAAGACTTATTATTTATTGGAGTGTTTATTGGACAGTTATTTTTATTTAATCTGTAATTTTATGGATTATATGTCAACTTCTTCCCCAGATTACAGATGGAAGAACTGAGGATTTCTAAATATTCTATATTTCTCAAGATAACAAGTAACAGAGCCTAGGTTCAAACCCAGAGCCTAACTTCAAATCCTATTTTCGAACCCCAGATTTTACTGTGACAAAAAGTGGAAAGAGTTTTATATGGGATGCTAAACACCTAGATTCTGTAGTTAACTTTATACAGTATTTGATTTATCACATTTCCATCCATTTGTTCATCTCTTTCCCAATCCATCAGCCCATATTATTTTTTAAATTCAGTTCATAGCAGAGTCCAGTTTCTGGCATTAGGCAGTTCAAAGCATAAATCATGACTTACTTTATTAATAGTTTCTCAGGCTAACCTCCATTTCTTCATCTGTAAAATAGAAACAGTCATGTTACTATGGAAGATTATTTTTAAGAATGATTGCAATTTTAGTCCTGAAGCTATGCACCATTGTAAAGTGACTTTATAACTCTTCCTTCCTATCAAGAGGTAGAGTCTATATCCCTTCCCCTGAATTAGAGCTAACCTTGTGACTTCTGACTTGCCGTGGGCAATAGAAAAGCAGCAGAAGTGATAGTATGCCTGTTCTGGACATAGACTCCAGGAATCTGTGTGTCTACTCTTTCTCTTAGAAACCTGCCCAGCTGTTACATGGAGAAGCTTAGGCCAGAATGCTGAAAGCAAGATACCTTACAGAGCTATAAAAGCAATACAGCTCAGCTCTTTCTAGACCAGCCAGCCCCACAATAACCCAACAGCTGACTACAGATTCACAACGGAGCCCAGTGAGACCAGAATAATCACCCAATGGGCTCTAGCTTAAATTGCCAACCCACTGAGAATAGTGAGATAAACAAATGTTTGTTGTTTTAAGCCACCAAGTCTTGGTGTAGAATATAATAGAAAATTGATACAAGAATGTATTTCACAGTATTGTGAGGATTAAAAAAGATACTTCATATAAGATGTTCAGAGTTGTGCTACTATGCAGGAAATAATCAGTACTAACATTAACAATCATATTTACCATCCTCCTCCTCCTCCTCCTCATCTAGGCATAAACTGCTATAGTTTCTTTTTTTTTTTTTTTAATGCTTTATTTACCATGAGAGAGAGAGGAAGAGACAGTGTGAGTAGGGGAGGATCAGAGAGGGAGACACAATCTGAAACAGGTTCCAGGCTCTGAGCTAGTTGTCAGCACAGAGCCTCACATGAGACTCCAACCCACAAACTGTGAGATCACGACCTGAGCCGAAGTTGGAGCTCACCCGACTGAGCCACCCAGGTGCCCCTATACTGCTATAGTTTCTTAATGATAACTCTAAGATCCTCTTCCCCCCTAACTGTAATAATGCTTCCTTTCTCTCCTTCCCTTAGAAGTATTTTCAGGCCCAGCTCAAATGTCACATCCTTGGAGAAATCTTTGGGTTACCTGCCAAATTATCTTTGTCTTCTTATAAGTACTTTGTTCATTTCATTAATACCATACTTTGAATTGCATATTTGTATCAGTGTCTCTTCCCAAACTATACTGTAAGAATCCAGAGTGAATCTTATTCAAATTTGTGACCTCAGCAATAGTGTACTACTCAGTTAATAGTCATTAAATAAATGAATTTTTTAAAAAGACCTGTCATGCTTTATGCCAGAAGCTCAAAAACTGTATTTGGTATCCTTATTCTATTCATATAGGAAATCACTTTTATCAGTTCAATTCTATTTCTTTCCAACCAAAATAGCTTTTTCAAGACTAATGACATTTAAATTCTACATCCACCTTGGAGTCTTGCACTTATAAATCTTCACAATCTGAAATTTTCATCAGAGCTTATTCATATTTTAAATTGCCTTAAGTTACTTATATAAGAAATTTATTCAGGGGTGCCTGGGTGGCTTAGTCGGTTGAGCGTCCGACTTTCGCTTAGGTCATGATCTCGCGGTTCGTGGGTTCGAGCCCCGCATTGGGCTCTGTGCTAACTGTCAGCTCAGAGCCTGGAGCCTGTTTCAGTCTGTGACTCCCTCTCTCTCTGGCCCTCCCCTGCTCACGCTGTCTCTCTCTGTCTCCTAGAAATAAATTTAAAAAAATTAAAAAAAAAAGAAATTTATTCCATAATACCTAACATTTGAAACAATATGTGAATGTATTTGTGTGTTGTTAAATGAAAACTTCGCTCATGTCCAGGCAAACACTGACTTATTTACAGTTAGAACCGGTCTTTTCCTCTCTGGAGAAAGAGTCATTTTGTAAATATTTAGTGATAAAAAGAATTAGTAAAGAAGAAACATAGCCTACGTCATTAAAGTCCTAGAGGGAAAATGTCATCATTACAACTCACACATACAACTTACCCATCTTCTGACTTGTCAGTTCATCCTTAATTGTTTACCTTACATCCCTTCTTTGTACACTCTGTCACATGCAACCAGCTGGAACTGTAGAATATAAAAAAAATACATATAAAATGGGAATAGGGCATAAGAAAGGTAAAGGGTATATATACTCTGTTGTCAAGTTTAATTAATGACTTTTGAAGGTAAGTTTTATGACACTTTTTACATGTAATATGTGTTTAGTAGTTATGTTTCATCACTAGATGAGGTCTAATAAAGTAAGTAGAATACCCAGAATAGGATCAGTGGATACTTTACGGACTGGAAAAAGTAAGGACTGTTAAGATGAATGACTCTTCAAGACCCATCCTTCTACTTTGTCTCTACAAAAAGTGCAGTATCCAAAACTTACTTTTGATGAATCCTACAAGTAGGAAACAGAAATCTGGAGCAAGGTTTTTAGTTCCAGCTCTCAAGTTGGTTTCTCCCATGGCCCTGAATAACCATAACTTTTCTATGGCTCCATTTCATTGTATTCCCTTGTCTAGATACTCTAATTGTCCTTGTGTGGATATTATATCTTCCAAGAAAACTATTATTGAAGTATCCTGGATTGAACTGGGCCCTCCTGTAGCAAACTTTGCTCATCCCCCACCAGCAAAACTATAATTGTCTCTGCTCACAAAAAAGACTTTGGTTTCCTGCTTTTTCATTTTTGTTTCCCTAGTCCTTACCCAATACCTCAAACAGAAAAATTATTTAGTAAATGGTGGGAAGATGAAAGGAATATTTAATAATTCAAAGCTTTGTGCTGAGCTTTATAAGGGATCCAATATGTTTCCGTATGCCCCTCAGAAATGTTAGAGTCCAGTCCAGATGTGAAGATATGCCATGTATACATGTAAAATCAAATAGCTTCGTATATATTCATATGTGTGTGTGTGTGTGTGTGTGTGTGTGTGTGTGTGTTCACTATCTTCATGTCTACAGGAAATGTTGCCTAGAATTATATTGTTTCACCAGCGTTGATAGGGAAATACTGGAGACATACTGTTAAGTTTAAGAGTATTTAGATTTAATTGGTCCTAAAACTGCAATCAGGATCTGTACACTATGTCTAAATGTACAAATTAATTATTTAACTGAACTCACTTTATTTTTAATGTAGGCTATTGACTGGCAAGTTACTCAATAAAGTCAATATGGTTACAGCACATAGAACAGTCTCATGGTAAACATGCAGCTCCAATTTCCTCTTCACAGCAATAAAAGTTAGTAGATAAGCATTAACCACCAAAGCAAGAAAAAAGAAGTATATCTCCAAGAAAATTTCCTGTGTATTTTTTTGCCTTTTTATGCCATTTTAACCATTTTTACATATAATTTTTATTAACATAAGTATGCAAACTGGTGACATTAAATACATTCGCAATGTTGTGTGATCATCACCATTATTCTTCTCCAGAAATTTTCCATCATCCTAAACTGACACTCTTAACTCATTAAACAATAAGTTTCTGTTCCTCTAGTCCCTGGCAACCACTGTTCTAGGTTGTCTATATGAATTTGCCTATTCCAGGTATTTCAAGTAGGTCAGATCATATAGTATTTGACCTTTTGTATCTGGCTTATTTCATGTTGTACCATGTATCAAAATTCACTCCTAAGGTTGAATAATATTCTATTGTACACATATGCCACATTTTGTTTACTCATTTATCTGAGGATAGACATTTGCATTGTTTCCACCTTTTGGCTATTTTAAATAAACCTGCTATGAACATTGGTATACAAATTTATGTTAGAGCTTCTGCTTTCAAATATTTTGAGTATATACCTAAGAGTTGAATTTCTAATGTTATAATTCTATGTTTAACTTTTTGAGGAAATGTCATACTGTTTTCAGTAGTGGCTATATCTTTTTACATTCCTACAGCAATATACAAATATTCCAATTTCTCACATCCTTGCTAACACTTATGTCATTCTTTTAAAAAAATTTTTTAAATGTTTGTTTATTTTTGAGAGAGAGATACAGAGCATGAACAGGGGAAGGGCAGAGAGAAAAGGAGACACAGAATCCAAAACAGGCTCCAGGTTCTGAGCTGTCCACACAGAGCCCGATGCAGGACTCAAACTCACGAACCATGAGATCATGAACTGAGCCAAACAAAGTCTGAAGATTAACTGACTGAGCCATCTAGGAACCTTCAGGTTTTTAAAAATAAAAGTCACTTTTATAGATATGAAGTGGTTTCTTTCTGGTTTTGATTTGCATTTTCCTTATGATTGGTGGTGTTGAGTAAATTTTCATGTACTTATTGACCATTTGTATACCTTATTTAGAAAACTATTCAAGAAATTTTGCTCAATTTTTAGTTGGGATATTTGTTTTTATTTTTTTCTTATTCTTGAGCTGGAGGAGTACTTTCTATATTCTAGATATTTACACCATATCAGACATGTGATTTGCAAATATTTTTCTCATGCTGTGGATGTCTTTTTACCTTATTGACAATGGGATTTGATGCACAAAATTTTTAATTTTTTTAAATTTTTTAATGTTTTATTTATTTTTGAGAGAGATATAGAGACAGTGTAAGCAGGAGAGGGTCAGAGAGAGGGAGATACAGAATCAAAAGACAGGCTCAGGTTCTGAGCTAGCTGTCAACACAGAGCCTGACATGGGGCTTGAACCCAAGAACTGTGAGATCATGACCTGAGCTGAAGTCGGATGCTTAGCCAACTGAGCCACCCAGGTGCTCCAAAATTTAAAAATTTGAAGTCCAATTTATCTTTTTTCCTTTTATTTCTTATGTTTTTGGTGTCAGATGTAATAAATCACTTCCAAATGCAGTGTCATAAAAATTTTCTCCTATGATTTCTTCTAGGAGTTTTATATTTTTTTCTTATAAATTTTAAAATTCATTTTGAATTAATGTCTATATAATGTAAAGTAACAGTCCAGCTTCATTCTCTTGAATGCATCTATCATTTTCCCAGTACCATTTGCTGAAAAGACTGGCCTTTCCTCATCAAATGGTCTTGGCACCCTCATTGAAAATTATTTGACATATATGTAACAGTTTATTTCTGGATTTTTCCCCATATCTTATGTACCCAGAAACTACATATACTGGTACTATGCACTATGCAAGAGAGAAAATCAAGTGGAAGAAAAATGATGGAGGAGAACCTTGAAAAGATGCACACTTACTGAAGTCATAAGAAAAAGGTGTCTGTTATTCTTTGCAGTGTAGAATACCCAAATAGGATTGGTGGAAATTTTATGGACTTGAAACAGTAGAGAAGGGATTTTCACTTAAAACGACTCTTTAAGAATCTACTGAGAACTTCCCAAGTATCCAATCTTTAGATTGAAAAGTGGAATTTATTGTTCTTACTATATTATGTTTTAAATTTTCTTTCACAATTATCCATCCAAAAATTATTTTGTCTTACTCTTTTTACCATTAACTTACTATATTGCTTTGCATTATAAATTATCCTATATTGATTGATTATGAGTATCTCTAATGAAAACAAAATATACACCGAAGGAGCTACACAAGAATTTAGACTAACCCTCTGTGCCTTTATTCCTTTTTTTACCACCAAAATTTTCATTCACTACATAAGGTAAGAAGTTATAAATATGGAGATAATAAGGGACAAATATGCAGTTTAACATAGCTCATTTAACTTCACATAGAATCTTCAAGGCTATAATTTGAGAGGAAGACTGAACTCTTCAGAGTTCTCTTTCACAGAGAAATTCTGACTCTGAGAGAACTCACTGATGCCCTTTCTGACTGACCATTCAAACTGGAAACTGCAGTCTGATTGACTGAAGCCAATCATGGTTAGGTTTCTGCTCAAGATCTTTTTTTTTTTTTTAAGTGTATTTATTTTTAAGAGAGACAAAGAGAGTGAGCAGGGGAGGGTCAGAGAGAGAGGGAGAGAGAGAATCCTAAACAGGCTCTGCACTATCAGCACGGAGCCCAATGTGGGCCTTGAACTCACAAACTATGAGATCATGACCTGAGCCGAAACCCAGAGTTGCCCACTTAAAGGACTAAGCCACCCAGGATATCTTCTGCTCAAGATCTTAATGGTTATCCACAAAATTTTTCTTTTAATGTCCTAAGAACTTACTACTTTAATAATTGGCACTTGTCAAACATTAACAATAAATCTATCCGTGTCCACTTGTTCATAGGCATTCATAACAATTGTTAACCTTCAAGTCTTACCATGTGCTTTTCTACATTTCAGAAGAAATTCTCCAACATTTCCCAACCAAAGCCATTGTTCAAAGCCCACAGGTGTCTTGGCACTTACCACACAGTGGAATTCTAGATTCTTCAGCTTGCTTCCTTCCCTTGAATGCACTCTTGACCCAGCGCTGGGCAGAAAGCACCTCAAGGCAGGGATTGTGTTCATCTTTGGCACAATTTCATCCATTGTGCTTGGCCCTAGATGTCTCTGCCCTTATATAAATATTAAATAATAACAAGACAATGACTGTTCTTTCCCCTGGAGGGAAGGGGATGTTTTCCAGTATTTACTTTCACCTTCCTCACTTATCATTTAAATATTTTAACTGAAACCTTTATTTTTAAAAATAACTGAACAACTTATATGTACAAATGAAAACTAATTTCTGCACATTATTATATTGCCTTAAAGAAAGACTCTACTTAGAAAAAAATATTGGGGGGAAACACATTAAAAATGAAATGAAACTTCTTTTAACACAGTCCATGAGCACTCCATACATTCTTGTGTGCCCTGCACATCAGCTGTTGCGAGCGGGGTAAAAGTAAAATTATGAGGTGTAGTGTTCGTTTTGTTAACTACCAGGAAAGGAAAGCAGGTCTAAACTCAGGGAGAAAAATGTGAGCATTGTGAACTGCCATGTCTTCCTGCCCCTGGGAGATTTATTTATTGGAAATTATATTGCGAGGAAAAAGTCTAAATAAATTAAGTCCCTAGTTATTATGTCACAGGTAACTGCGTTTTAGAATATAGCCACAATTTTGCAGTTATGTAAACTAAGCTGTCAAGCACTTGTTATTTTAAAGCTGGAACCAGGCAGCTCCCCTGACAGCCTTGCAGTCCCAGCTCCCAGCCTGATTCATGGCCGGCGCTGAGACACAGGAAGTTCGTGTCTGCTATAATCTAAACACCATGAAAATGGAACATAAGAAGCAGTACAGAAAGGTAAAAATAGGCTAAACCCCATAACCCAGACAAGAACCATACAACATACTTGGAAGAAGGAGAAGGGAAAAATTAAGCCTGTGGAGCACAGCAGCAGCTTATTCATAATTAGGGATATCCAGGCCCGGCCAGAGTTTGCAGGCCCCAGTGCAAAGTGAAAATGAAGGGCCCCTTGTTCAAAAATTATGAATTTCAAGACAGGGACAGCAGGGCATTAAAACAAGTATGAGGGGCTTCTAAATCGCCAGGCCCTGTTAACTGCACAGACCACACGCACATGAAGCTAAGCCTAGGGCTACCTTTTAAAACTAGCTGACTAGTTAAGAAGAGTGAGATGTCATTGCTACAGATAGACACAGTGTCCCTCATCAGTAGTTTTCTCTAACAACGTTGTACTTTTAAAATGTTAATACATAATGATATGCATTCTATACATTTTAAGCTTTTATAAAAAAATGCATGGTTGTGTAGCAAATGCTTACAGTCAGTATAATTCTTTCCATATTTTTCTGCTCAGACATAGTAATCTGAATTTTACATCAATTTGACAGGAACAAAATCTGAACTCATTGTTTAGCTGGGAGTTATAGTCACTGCTCCAAGAATAGTCACTGGGAGAGAAAGTTTATTTAAAATACACTACTGTAAGCCTGTTTGCTTGTTTGTTTGTTTGGGGAGAGAGTTTGGCCATTCCTACCCTAAATAAAGGTAAGCTATGATTTGTTTCTTATAACAAAAAAATATATATTTAACTGCCCACACGTCTTATTTAAAAGGAAATTATGCTTTTCTCTTATTTTACTGTACTTACAGAGAAAGGGGCAAAATTTTGTCATCAAAAGCAAGAATTTACAGAAGTGAAAAACCATGAGATTACAGGGGAAGCAGAGTTGAGCAGCAAATCTGATCCTTAAAGCATTTTCTTTTTAACAAAAAGGTGCCTTTTTGGCAGGGGACCCTGAGCCACTGCCTCAGGGCCCTTCTATTCAGCTCAGCTCAGAGCAGAGAGACAGGGCGCCCCTCAGGAAGCTCCTTGGAACAGTAACATTATCTACCATAATTTGCCTGCACCAGAGACCCTGTCAACAGGCAGTGGTAGGCCATTCTGTTTAAACTGAAGTAATTAAATCTCTCTGCTCTCATAAAAGTAAAATAAAATAAAAATACAACTGCCTGCTGCTAGTCAGTGGAATTACATTGAGTGGAGGTAAATTTTAATTTCACGGTATAAGTGTTAAATTATTGCCCTCTAAACTTACTGCCAATTCTACATGAAATCTCACTACATTTTTATAATTCATCTTTTGTTTAGGATGGAAAGAGACTTAGAAATAGCACATGTGTTATGATTTGAAGGGAGATTTTTTTTTTTTTATGTGCAATTAGGCTCCTGAGAACCACAACAACATAATGACATTCAGGTTCTCTAATTGGACCAAGAGGAAACTATCATTTCTGAAATGTTTTGTGGGACTTAACCTTTGTTCAACTTCTCTAGAACACTTGAAATTATTTTGATAGTGTCTGTTTATTTTCAAGATTTCAATTTTATTTTTAAAACTGCATTTCACAGATGAGCATACCATTAATATGTAAGATGGTTAATAACCAGCCTCTTTCACTGCATTGTGAAATTATCAAGAAAATTGTCATTTATAAATAATTTTACATGAGTTTTTAAAAACTTGTTTTTTAGCATAACTTAATAGAACTCCACTCTGTGCCAAGACTCAGAGCCAAATAAATATCAATAGTTAAATTATATCTGCACAACTAATCAGTAAAAAGTTAATATTTAGAAAATGTCATTTTGGAATATTAATAAAAGTCTCAACAGTTCTCAATGATGAGCATTCAAAGAGTCTTGAAATAGACTCATATATATCTCATAATTTTTGCATAACTCCATCTAACTAATGAAATCAAAATGTTACATAACTTTAAATGAAGAAAGTAGAAAAAACTGCTTTAGTTTGTTTTAATCAATATTTTATATTTTGTTAGGACTATGCTGTGTTCGAATCAATGATTCAATACATCCCTTGTAGTTCAATTGATTTGCTGCCCTTAGACATTCTACATAGCTATTAACATAAAATGGATTTAAAATAGAATGCTGTGCAGTCAGACCTGAATAATCCATACATAGTTTATCCCATACCCCAGGGTATCTGAAAAGACTACTTACGGAGTGAATCAGCCTGACATCCTCCATATGCTATTGACTTGTTGAATTCCAAATTCTTTAATCTGAATAAAAATAGCATTCTCAAACTGACTCATGTTGGAGAGACCCAGCTACACCAAAATCAATAATTCTTTAGAGACAGAGGAATGCATATTCAACAAGTAGAGCATGGTATACAAAGCAAAGGTGAATATATATGTACCTACATATATAAATGGGGCAAGAATTAAAAATCTAGATAACCAGAGTTTAATTTACAGAATATTTGTAATTGGCATGAGAAGAAAGTGTAATAAGTATTAGAAACGTGGGTGATGGGTGAAATCTGGTAAATTAGCTCAGAGTAAAATGGTCTCAGCTGTATGGTGACTTAATTCAGCAGAGTTTTAAATTTTCAAGCAGGGAATAATAAATAACCTATGCTCATTTCAGATTTTCAAACTATTTCTTGACAGCAGTTTCCATTTTTAATTTATGTTTACTTTAATCATTTTCTTATTTACTGTAAGATATCTCTGAATTATCTTCACTGTCTTTTATTTTAGGAAATTCAATGATGAAAGTTTTCAATGGTAAAACCCTAAATCTAGTTTAAATAACCTTAATTCCCTAGAGCAAATCACCTCCATTCTTCAGTTCCTCACAGTAAAATAGAATTCACAAAACAGATGCAAACATACATATATATGCATTGGCAATTATGTATGTATATCTATATACTTATATATAGATGTTTATATGTATACATCTATATATATAGGCATATAAACATATAGATAGACATATGTATCTTTATACATCCATTCAAATGTCCCATAAGGCAACAAATTTAAAAATCGTAGATCCAGGAGAATCTTTGAAAAGTCTTTGGACATTGTCTATAAGTAAATTGTTTTCTTGGGTCATTTCAAAAGACATTGAGCAAATATTAGTGATTGTCGAGTCTGGATGATGTACTTGGGGTTTAATTGCTCTATTCTTTCTACAAATGTGCACATTTTACAATGTTCATAGTAAAATGTTAAATATAAGAAATGGAAGCCTATGTTGTTATTTTGACTTTCTGTTTTGTTGTTTTACTTTTGGTATTTGTTTATCCTCATTCAGGAAATCATCTGGATGGCTCATTCGGTTAAGTATCTGACTCTTGATCTCAGCTTAGGTCTTGATCTCAGGGTCATGAGTTCAAGCCCTGTGCTGGACCCTGTGCTGGGTGTGGAACCAACTTTATAAAAATATACAAAGGGTGCCTGAGTGGCTCAGTTGGTTGAGCCTCTGACTACAGCTCAGGTCATCATCTCGCAGTTTGTGTGTTTGAGCCTGTGTCAGGCTCTGTGCTGACAGCTTGGAGCCTGGAGCCTGCTTTGTCTCCATCTCTCTTTGCCCCTTCCTCACTCATTCTGTGTTTCTCACTGTCTCTCAATAATAAAAACAAAAACAAAGAATCACAAATTTCCATTATGTGTAGATAATCTCTGCCATATAATTTAATCAAAATTAGCAATTGATGTGTCAATATTATTACTTAGACTAACATCACCAATTTGTTCTACAAAATATTTTGTTATTTTGACAAATATTTTGATCATGAGGTCACTATACCATTCACCAATATTATTTGAGAAGAATTACATATTGCAATTCATTGAGCATATTGTATTTAATGTAAAATGCCATCAACAAACTATAAGAACATCATTATTTTATGGAAGAAGAACCCTGCCAATTAAACTATTGAAAATGATCTCTCATCCTTTTATAATTATTTCATTTAGGTTTTTTACCTTTATTTTCATAAAACCTCTTCTAGGATTATTTACACATCATGTTTAGCATACAACATTCAAGCATACATAAAAATGAGAATATAAACAAAGTAAATTGGTGCAAGTTCTCCTAAGAATTCCTACTTCCTAGTCTGATTAGGAGGTGTTAAGTCTATAGCTTTGCGTACAGCATCAACCTTTATATCATGAAGAACACTGATGATGAAGTATTTTTGGGGAGTACTCCAATCTTGTCTCCAGGAATTTTTTCCAAGTCACTGACACCTATTCTGCAATTTTGTATGTGTATATATTTATGTGTAAGTTCTACATATATATTGTATTATTTTTTCAAGCTTTTTCTGTCAAAAATTATCAAGCCTGTTAGGAAAGTTGAAAAAATATATGATGAATTCTAGTAAACCCTAATATATTATACATATTACACAGTGGCTCTATCTTTCCCTGTTTGGACTTTTGACAGACCATCTGAAAATAAGTTATGACTTCATGACATGTCACACTTAAATATTTTAGTGTGCTTCTCCTAAGAAAAGAACATTATCAAACATGACCATAATATCAGTATCTTATCAAAGAAAATTGACATTAAATCAGTAATACAATCAATACATATTTAAGCTTCCATAATTGTCCCAAAATGGTCTTTTGTAGCTGTTTTCCCTCCTGATCCAAGGTTCTATCAAGTTGGTTATTACATCTGTAAGTTTATTCTATTCTGATATAGTTTCCCACATGTGTGTTTGTGTTTGTGTGGGCATATGTGGATATGTGTGTATCTGTGTGTAGTTTGTAACATGGCATTAACTCTGTTGTAAAGTTCAGCCTATCTTATAGAAGGTCTCACATTATGGATTTGCCTTGCCTAAGAGCTTCTTCATGATTCTCTTAAGATTAAACATTTTTGATAAAATGCTACATAAGTGATGTTATATATGTCTAATTATATCACATCAGGAGGCAAATGTCAGTTTGTTCCACTATTGGTATTGCTATTAATTACTTATTAAATCTGATGGCTACTACAATCTCCTTATAAAGGTAACATTTCTCTTAAAAATTAATAAGTATCTATTGAGAAATACTCCAAAACATTGTCAATATCCCATTCCCTCAACAATCTAGTATATAACGTTTTTAATACTCACTAATATCCTCTGTATAAGCCAATCATTATTTTAGAAGTTAGAAACCATTCTGCAAGTTTTGATACAGGTTATTTCTTGATTGAATCCAAAAATACAAAAGAAGGTATACATCAATAATTAGGGTTCACATTATTTCCAATAGTCTCTAAATGATACACCAACTAAATTATTAGGAGGTTTTAATTGTTCTACAAGTCATTAACAATAATAACCAAGTTTGTATTTTCATAGGCAATGACAAGTACCATATGGATTTTTCTGACTAACAGAGATGGTAAGATATTCATAGTCCTTTCTCTGCCTCAGCACCAACCTTGGTTCTTGAGTTCAGCCAAAAAAGAATTCAGAGCCACACTCTCAAGTAAGCAAGAGTTTAATAGCAATTGAAAAGAAAATATACACTAAAGATGGGAGAGCAGACAGATCCAAAGGTAGTAACTATGCCAGGTGATAGAATTGCCTTGTTTTTTATACTTGCATGGGGTATGGCCCATAGCTAGGGTGGTCTCTGATTGAGGTTGCTTCCAATCATTTTGGGGATTCCTTCTGTAAGTTGGGAAAGGAAGTGTTTGGCCCTATATGGTCCTTGTTGGAACTGTCATGGCAGCCCTCCCCTGCACAGGGTGTGATTAAAACCTTGATATAGGGGCACCTGGGTGGCTCAGTCAGTTGGGCATCTGACTTCAGCTCAGGTCATGATCTCACAGTCTGTGAGTTTGAGCCCTGCATGAGGCTCTGTGCTGACAGCTCAAAGCCTGGAACCTCCTTCAGATTCTGTGTCTCCCTTTCTCTCTGTCCCTTCCCTACTTGTACTCTGTCTCTCTCTGTCTCTCAAAAATAAATAATAAAAAATGTCAAAAAAATAAAAGAAAAACTTCAATGAAAATATATTATAGTAAGTTATAGATTACTGTAGGGCAGGAATCATAGGGAAGAACACATGCATATCCCTCCGGGGTTTTCTGTTTAGAACTTGGTTTTTGCCCTTTTGAACAGTCAGCTAGCATTTGTTCCTTGCTCACGTCTGGCTAGTTGCGTACTCTATCAAGATGTCATAGAGATGGTACATTGTGAAGAAAAGAAAAAGAATTCATCTCAGAATGAATGAAATAGGACAATTCTGATTTTTGCCAAGTGGTACTATGTGGTCTTCTAAATACTTTTAGAAATGCAACAAAAGAAGAGATGAATTAGAGAACTAATAAGTTAGATGAATTAGTGCATGAGTAATGGAATATGTGCTTACATAACTGGATATGTGATATTAAAAGTCAAATATATTGTTATGGAAATGCAATCATAAGAATGATTTGAAAATTTAATATGTGCTATATGGAAGGCTGCTCACAAAGACAATACATAGACAGAGATTAGCATGCAGAATATTTATTAGGAAGAACTTAGGGATTAATGACTGTGGGAGAAGGGAAGGATTGCACAAGAGATTCAGCATAACTGTGTTGCATTATAGTCACAAACAAAGGCCTCAGCAGACCCCTCTGGTTGCTCTAATGCTGGAATGATCCTTCAGAATTGACTTGAATTGCAAGGAGAGAACTGAGACATTAGACTTATGTTAATATGTTTGAATACTAATAAGTATAGGCATTTATGGAATAGTTAGATTTGAATTGCATGTATACATAGATGATAGGGACTTATATGTAACAGATTGCTTGCTTGTAGAAGATTATTTAAGTTTGTCAATTTTAAATATATTATTTCAAAAAATATAGCAAGTGTAATCATACTATATAAAATCAAACTCTAAGGTTTTACCTTAGTTTTGAAATACATTCTTAAATACTGATAATATCATTTCTATTACAAGTAAATTAACATACCACATTGTCTAATATAATGGTAATATATAGCAGTAAAAACTCTATGCTTGTTTTTCTATCAGTTAATTTCTTTCAAGTTTGAACAGGATCTTGATATCCTGGTCTGTCTGTTTATTTGTTTGATGGATTTGTTAAATGAGATATCTCATTCAGAGTGAATTAATAGTTACTATGAACGCTTATATTACGTTAGACATTTTATATAATTTTGGTGAGTATTCACTGATTTTCATCTACTTTGAGAACACAAAAATAAAATAAAATTAAGCTATCAGTGTAGACAGCTTCCAGTTTTACTTGGTCATCCTGAATACATTAATTTATTTCATAAATATTTTTCCTAAATATACTATGGGCAGATGCCAGGCAGTAAATATATAATAAAGAACTAAGTTTAGAGAGATTGAGCTTGACAAAAAAAGAAATAATAAAAACAAAGTTAGATTATTACCATGGTAGTGGGTCTGTATAAACACAAAAAGAAGGAATCAGAATCAACCTGGCTGAATGAAAACTTCCCAAGGTGTTAATATCTTAATTAAATCTTAAGAGAGTAGGTGTCAGTCAGGCAAAGAAGAGGGGATGGAGGTAGACAGAACTTATGGAGACAATAGTCATGTGTTAAGCATTTATTTTGCATTTATTATGCACCCACCCAAGTACTTTAGATGTATTATGTCATAATTATCAAAACAACTCTATTGATCATATCCTATGATTGTTATTTTTTTATAGATAAGGTTTCTGAGACTTAAAGAAGGAAGGAAAAAGCCCACACACCCACACAGGTAAATAGTAGAGCTCAGGTTTACACCTATACGGAGGTAGAGAGGTATGAAACAACATTTTATTAGAAAAGAATATGAGAAAGATCAGGAAATTTAAGAGGGAGTCTGAAGCCAAATCATGGATTCTCTATGTTGAGTTAATGACTTTGAACTTCACCAAGAGAAATGAGTGACAGGATTATATTTGTATTCTAGAAAAATTATTTTGATATCATTATGAAGAATATATTGATGTAGTTAGGATGTAACTTCAGAATTCTAAGTTGTAAGCAATGAGTGCTAGAAATAAAGCAGTGGCAGATGTAAGGAAAGAGGAGATAGATTTTTTAAATTAATTAGGTTTTTAAATCAACAACACTTGGTTTCCAGTTAGCAAAGAGAGTAAGTTAAAGAGCAGAATCTACTAGACTTCAGATTTCTGGCTTGGGAAATTTGATAGATGGATAGATTCACTAGGTAACCTAAATACCAAAAGTATTTGCAAAGAAATGATTCTTAAATTTTTAAAATATTATATCCTAAAATGACAATAGTTTTCCTAGAATATCAATGGTACTACTTCTTAAGATCTTTGGCATGGTTTCAATTTGAACCCAGGATTCTTGTTTCCGTTGTTCCATTTCTTTCCATGTTTTAATACGTTGTAGACCTTACTTCCTTGTTTTCTTCCAATCTTTTCCCTTTTCTACTTCAAGAGTTAGAAGGAACTTTTCTGACAAATCATCTCTCCTTGGGTACCAGTTATCTATTACAGTGATAAATTATGCTGAAAACAAAACATTACATAATGATGGACACTTATTATGTTGTATATTTTCTATCAGTCATGAATTTGAGAGCAGCTGAGCTAAGTGGCCTGGCTTGGCTTTTCTCATAAGAATGCTATCAAAATGTTGGCCAAGGCTGCAGTCATCAGAGGGCTTATCTGGGGTTGGAGGGCTACTTCCAAAATAGTTCACTTACATGGCTATTGGCAGGTAGCCTCAGTTCCTTACCATGTGAATCTCTCCATAGGGCTGCTTGACATGGTATCGTTGTGACATTGGCAATTGGCTTCCCCCAGAGCAAGAGAATAAGCATGGAGGAAGTTATAATGTCTTTTATAACCCAGTATTGGAAGTCACATACCATTACTTCCACCATACTCCACTCTTTAGAAATGAATTACTAAATCCAGTCCACAACCAAGGAGAAGGAAGATAATATACTTTAGTTAATAATAATGTATCAATACTGGATAAATGGATAATAACAAATATACCAACATTAGTGCAAGACTTTACCTATGGGAGAACTGGGACAAAGGGGAGAGGCTATATGGAAACTTGCTGTACTTTTTGTTCAGTTTTTTTTTAAAACCTAATACTATCTTAGAAAAATAAAGTAAAAATTTTTAAAAAGAAAATTAGAGACACTGGATGAAATGAACAATTCAATTTTTAAAAAATGTTTTACTTATTTTTAGGAGAGAGAGAGAGAGAGACAGCATGAGCAGGGGAGGGTCAGAGAGAGAGGGAGACACAGACTCTGAAACAGGCTCCAGGCTCTGAGCTGGCAGTCAGCACAGAGCCCGATGCGGGGCTCGAACCCACGAACCGCGAGATCATGAAAGTCGTACACTTAACGGACTAAGCCACCCGGGCACCTGTGAACAATTCAATTTTTATAGCAAGGGAATAAATATCAAATATAAGGAGATGGAAGGAAGGAGAGGGAAGAGAGGGAAGGAAGGAGGAAAGAATTATAGTTATCCTTCTGGTTATCTTAATAGTTATCACCAGACTGTGATAATTACATATATATTTTTATATTTGACCAGAATATTCTTTTATAAGACACTCTGAGATCTAAAGGAGATTCTAGTAGACCAGAGGGTATTTTTATGATTCACTGCCTTGAGTAACTTTCTATGCCCCATCACTTCATAATAAAAGAGAATCATACAACTTGGCAGTTAACAAAGCTCTGGATTAAGGCTAAATGAGTTTTAACATGGTTCCATTACTAATTGTGTGATGTCGGGTCTTAGGCATATAGTAAGCATTTAGTGTTTTGCCTTTACAGCCTCAATATTAATGAGAATGAATAAAATGACCCAGTTTAAATTTCCCAAGTATATCTTTCCTAGGATATTTCTTAACAGAATTATTTTCATCAATATCGTTCCCATTTAGAAAATCCCTCTTTACTTCATATCTCTCAGGTTCTCTATAAAAGTAGTTCAATTTCTAATCATATCACCTACTTTTTTACATAACAGAAAATCAGAAATAACTGTTTTTCCTTACTTTGGCCAACATGGGGACAAGTTCAGTGTAGCAGGATCTGCATAAGCAAAGCCATTGAACCCAAACCCCATAAATGCTGCACCATGAAGCTACAGAAATGGTGACCTCAGACAACCATCCCCAGAGAGGCTGTCGAAAATTAAATTAAAACTATATTTTGAGAAATATGCTTTTCAAAACATGACACCTGCAATCTCATATATTATATGCAAAGCTTCCCTCCTTTGAGGACAACCCCTAGGAACTCCTGAGCTGAAACCCCTAAGAAGCTTGGCCATGAAAGGCAACACATATTCCCAACATGAAGTCTTTCTATTTCAATTTTCTAGTTGTAGCAACTCTGAATCCACACATTTCAGTGATAGTTATTATTAGATAAATGACATTACTTGTACTCTTTCTTTTTTCCACTATTGCAGAAACTTAAGATTTCCCCCTTTCCATGACCAGCCTTGCTTTCATTAACTTAGATCAGTTAGGAACAGTAGATACTGTGCCTTTGAGAAATCTTAAATGATTGAGCCAAAAAGGGAGGAAGTAAATTTCTGTCTGGTGACATTTAAGATTCTTAGTCCAAAGACAAGGATTATTTTATTTTAATTTTAGATACAAGGTACTGAAAACCCAAGAGCTATTAATTGATAATGTCTGTCACACATAAACATAATTTGCTTCTATTAACTAGTTACACTAATAACATAAATCACAAAGGCCATTTATTCCCTCATCTAAAATATGATTGATTAGATTTCCATCTCAGCATAGTATTTTTTTAATACTAGATATGCGTGTTACTTTTCTGGAGCACTCAAAATAGCTTAATAATTCTCTGCAAACTGAGTTGCCAAAGCTACACTGGAATTTTGATGTTTCCATTAATAAAAGATACATGCCTGCAGGAGGTACAGATTTGTGATCTCAGGATCCAGAGTTTAGGGGCAAAGGGAAAATGGCTTGCATCTGTACAATGATTAAATGTATGTTCAGAAAGAGGAACTCTAAAGTGTCTATACAGATCTAACAAGACCTATTTGGACCTGGGGCTTGCCCCTGCAGGGTGTTTTTTGATAGCTTTATCTCCGTCAGACACTGGGGCTCTATCCATTCTCACTTGTCAATATGCCATGATAGCTTCAGAGCTGGAAACAGGGAGATGATGGGCCACACGAAGAGAAATCTGAAAGTCAGGAAACCATTTCACCAAGTCCATACATAGCTAACCAAAATTCAATGTCAAGAAAAAAAGAGACAAATCAAATGTCAGAAAAATTTTTAAAGGATGCCAATCAAACCTAAAAATGGAATCTATAATTAGTAAAGAACTAAAATTTTTCAAAACAAAAATTGAAGTAAACATACATAAGAATCAAATATTAGTCCTATACATCTGCCTCCTGTATGGTGTAGGAGAGAGAGCACCGTGAACAGAGAACTGAAAATAAATAGAATCTGAAGATACTGTGTTTCTATGAAGGCTTATTGTGCTTTTGAAAGTCATTTTAACAAAAACCTACCAATCATACAATCTAGTCTTTATTTGTTTTAATCAATAAAATTTTTATTGTGCCTTTTCCATAAATAAGGCACTATGATAGATGTAAAAGAAGAACAAGAATCAACTTAGTACTGATTTCTTTTTCAAATTAAAATTGCTTTAATTTTGTTCTTCTAAAAAGAGATACTAATAGGGGCGCCTGGGTGGCTTAGTCAGTTAAGCGTCCGACTTTCGCATAGGTCATGATCTCGCGGTTCGTGGGTTCGAGCCCCGCGTCGGGCTCTGTGCTGACTGCCAGCTCGGAGCCTGGAGCCTGTTTCAGTCTGTGACTCCCTCTCTCTCTGACCCTCCCCTGTTTACGCTGTCTCTCTCTCTCTCCTAAAAATAAATAAAATCAAAAAGAAAAAAGAGAGATACTAATTATAAATATCTAGAAAAAATATGCCAAAAATTGTAAACACTGTCTAGAAATAACCACTATTAGCATTGTGGGATATATTATTCTAGCCTCTCAAATATATATATATATATATATACATATGTATGCATATATATATGAAAATATTATATATTTGTCTCTATATAAACATATATATTATATAAGGATACATTCATATACTTATAATTTATATGTAATATTTATACACATATTTGCATACACTCATGTATACATAGAAACATATGGCATTCTTTTGTTAGGGCTACCATAACAAAATACCACAACTAGGTTACTTAAACAATGGAAATTTATTTTCTCTAAATTCTGGAGGCTTGAAGTCCAAGATTAAGATGTAGGCAGGTTTATGTTTTTCTGAGGTCTCTGTTTTGGCTTGCAAATGGCTTCCTTCTCACTTATGTCCTCAGCCTCACATAGCTTTCTCTGTGCATACCTACATCCTTGATGTTGCTTTATTTGCCAAAATTCCCTCTTCTTATATGTCAGATTGGATTACCCTAATGACCTCATTTTAATGTGATCATCTCTTTTAAGGTTCTATCCCCAAATATATTCACATTCTGAGGTTTGAGGATTTAGAACTTCAAAAGGGACACACTTCAGCCAAAAACATAGACACATAAGTATGTACATACAGAGAGAGAGGGACATTTCTATTTTCATATAAAAATGAGACCATATTAGGTACCCTAATTTATAATGTGCTTGTTCATTATCCATTGATATATTTTTATCATATCCAATTAGTATGACTATGTAATAAGTTATTATATGAATTTAAATTTGAATTTATTTACTAAATTGCTATTATTCAACACTTAGATTGTTTGATTAATTAATATATATAAATTTTCTATCTAAACTGTATTAAACCTACTATGTACATTCATTTGGAGTTTTGATGGAATTGTTCCTTTAAAAGAAATGACTCTAAATGGAATTGTTGGATTAAAGAACATGCATATGATACACATTTTTAAAATGTTTTTATTTATTTATTTTTTTTAAAGAGAGAGCATAAGCAGGGGAGGGGCAGAGAGATAGGGGAACAGAGGATCTGAAGTGGCTTCTGCACTGACAGGCTAACAGCAGTGAGCCTGATGTGGGGCTCAAACTCAAGAACCATGAGATCACAACCTGAGCTGAAGTCAGACTGAGCCACCCAGGTGCTCCATGATACGTAATTTTAAAGAACTCTTTAGAATGTTTTTATTAATTTACAAAATTAATAAATTTACTTTCCAACATTCTGATTATATTATTAGTGTTTATTTTAGTCTTTGATAATACGATAGATGGAAAATACTACCTTGGTTTTGTTTTATTCCCAGTTCTTTGCTTGCTATTTAATTCAAACATCTTTTTATTTGCTTATTGTCCACTTTAATTTATTAATTCCATGCTATATCTTTTGCACAATATTCCATGAAGATGTTCGATTTTTCCTTATCAACTTAAAAGAAATGTTACATATCAGAATAGCCTATAGAAACCAGAATTTTTTGTCATATTTGTGGTTAGCTTTCTACTACTATTCTATAGTGTTTTTCTGACATTATAAAATTTTTGTTTTATCTCCTGTTTTTATTCAAGGTTTTTGTTGTTATGGTTGCTGTCAACCTATGAACAGTTTCCTTTGGTTTTACAGTTGGCCCTGCATAGAAAAGCCTGACCGCACAAGAAATTGTTTGTATATTCACCAATTTGCATCAGGTATCCTATGGATCCTTTCTGATAGTTTTTAATTTAGTTACAGTTAAAGTATGATATAACAATGTAATACAGTCTGTAAAATATGGTTAGCTTGTTTTGTAATACCATTAAATGAATAATTCCCTTTGGGGGCACCTGGGTGGTTCAGCTGGTTGAGCGTCTGGCTTTGGCTCAAGTCATGATCTCACGGTTCATGGGTTCAAGTCCCACATTGGGCTCTGTGCTGACAGCTCAGAGCCTGGAATCTGCTTCAGATTCTGTGTTTCTCTCTCTCTCTCTGACCCCCCCCGCTCATGCTCTGTCTCTCAAAAATAAATAAACATTAAAAAATTTTTTAAAAAGGAAAATAAAGAAGAATGAATAGTTCACGTTTTACTTAATGGTTTAACGTGTCATAATATTATGGCTTATAATACTATACATATATTTTTAAAGTTTATTTATTTATTTTTGAGAGAGAAGAGGGAGGATGAACACAAGTGGGGAAGGAGTAGAAGGGGAGGAGGAAGAGAGAATCCCAAATATCCTTGCGCCATTAGTGCAGAGCCTGACGATGGACTTGAGCACACGACTGTGAGATCATGACCTGAGATCAAGAGCAAGATGCTTAGCCAGCTGAGCCACCCAGGTGTACCTATAATACTATATTTTAATACCATAATACATATGGCCTGATGAGTCATATACTATATTTTTATCTATACTTGTCTTGTTTTACTTTAGCAGTATTGTCTGGTTCTAGTCTAATCTATATCTAGAAAAATGCTATTTATTATAACTTCATAATATGTTTTAATATGTGATAGGATAAATTATTATTTTTTCAAAACTTTCCTAACGATATTCTTTCATATTTACTTTTCAAGATTAAGTGAGGAATTATTATCAAGAGGGAGGAGCCAAGATGACTGAACAGCATAGAAGTCTTTTTTCTGTCTCATGTACATGAAATATAGCCATATCAACACTAAACCATCCTGCATACCTAGAAAACTGATTTGAGATTTAACACAATGATCTGCACCACTTGAGCCACAGAACTCAGCAAGTATGTAACACAAAGAGGTGAACTGGGGGAGAGAGGAACTGCGGGGGGCAGGGAACTGTTTTTGCTTGTGGAGAGAGGACAGAGACAGGGGGAGAGTACAGGAAAAGCACCCCCCCCCTCAAAAGCAGCTGGAGAGAAAGTGGAAAACAGGTGGAAACAACTGCAGGGATTGAACTAAAAAAGGATAAAGGAGAAAGGAGAAGGTTATAATGCCATTAAGACTCTATAATCCGTAGGAGTGCAGAGTCTGAAACTCAGCAGCTCAAATACCTAGTGGTGCTCTGGTTGGAAGGGCAAATTCCCAGGAGAAGAGGGTCTAGGACGTCCTTGGGTCATGTGACATTTTCCTTAATCCCGGAAACGCTGCTGCTACATGATTGAGTGAACATTTTCTGGGGCATGCTGGCACCCAGCCACAAATCTCTGGACATTGGCAACAGCAAGGTCTCAGTAGCATTTCTGAGTATTAGCTGGGTGATGCCATTTTCACCCCACTCGCTCATGTGCATGCAGACCTACAGGCACCACCACAATCCACCCCGGTAAACTAAGCAGCGCCATCTAGTGGAGAATGGAGACTTTACACTGAGCCCTGCCCAACTGGGCCAACATCACTCTTCAGTAATATCACAAATGTCTCCACCTGCTTAGTTTACGAGTTATAAAGTGCTGCATAGTTTGACTTCTAGGGGAAAACGATGTAATATCAATCGTATTTCAGTCTGTTTGCTGGCGCATCTCTTCAATTTTCTTTTCTTTTTCTTTCTTTATCATGTCTTTTCCTTTACTTGAATACAGAAAGATAAAAAAATTATTTTTATTAAAAATATTTTCCTTTAATTTTTCTACTACATTTTTAACTTTTTTGTAAATTTTTCAAATTCTGTTTTACTTCCATTATTTCAAGTTATTCTATTTCACCATATTCATTTTCTCAAAATTTCACACTTCTTTTTGATTTGTTTCCTTTTTTCCTTTTCTTTTCTTTTCCCCTTTTTTTCTCAAATCAATCAAGCTCCTTTCAATAATCAGACAAAAACACATCTTTGGACCTAGCTTCATTTACTTGATTGTGTGTGTGTGTGTGTGTGTGTGTGTGTGTGTGTGTGTTGTTTCTAATTTTTTAATTTCAATTTGTTCCCTTTTTTCTCTAATCAATCAAGCTCCTTTCAATAACCAGACCAAAGCACACATAGGATCTACCATCATTTATTTGATTTTTATTTGTGTATGTGTATTGTTTTCAATTTTTTAAAAATGTTTTATTTATTTCTGAAACAGTGAGACAGCAGGAGCAGGGGAGGTGAGAGAGAGAGGGAGACACAGAATCTGAAGCAGGCTCCAGGCTCTGAGCTGTCAGCACAGAGCCCAATGCGGGGCTTGAACCCACAAACCGTGAGATAATGACTTGAGCCGAAGTTCATGCTTAGCTGACAGAGCCACCCAGGCACCCCTCAATTTTTTAATTTAAAATTTTTTTATCTTTTTGATTCCTTTTCATCCTTCAAAATGATGAAAGAAAGAATTCACTCAAAAAGAAAGAGCAGGAAGAAACGACAGCCAGGGACTTAACCAACATAGATAAAAGCAAGATGTCTGAACCAGAATATAGAACCACAATAATAAGAATACTATCTGGGTCAAAAATAAGTTAGCATCCCTCCCTATGGAGATAAAAGAAGTAAAAGCTAGTCAGGATGAAATAAAAAAATGCTATAACTGAGCTGCAATCTCAAATGGATGCCATGGAGGCAAGGATGGATGAGGCAGAGCAGTGAATCAGTGATATAGAGGACAAATTTATGTAGAATAATGAAGCAGATAAAAAGAGGGAGAGTAAAGTGAAAGAGCATGATTTAGTAATAGAGAAATCAGTGATTCATTAAAAGGAACAACATCAGAATCATAGGGGTCCCAGAAGATGAAGAGAGAGAAATAGGTGTACAAGGGTTCTGTGGGCAAATCATAGCAGAAAACTTTCCTAACCTTGGGAAAGACACAGACATCCAAATCCTGGAAGCACAAGAACTCTCACAAGATTCAACAAAAACCAACCATCAACAAGGCACATCATAGTCAAATTCGCAAAATAATCAAGCAAGAAAGAAATCATGAAAGCAGCAAGGGAAATTAATTCTTTAACCTACAAAGGAAGACAGATCAAGTTTGCAGCAGACCTATCAACATAAACTTGGCAGACCAGAAAGGAGTGGCAGAATATACTCAATGTGCTGAATCAGAAAAATATGCAGCCAAAAATTCTTTACCCAGCAAGGCTGTCTCTCAAAATAGAAGGAGAGATAAAAAGTCCCAGACAAACAAAAATTAAAGGAGTTTATGACCACTAAACCAGCCCTGCAAGAAATTTTAAGGGGGACTCTCTAAGGGGAGAAAAGACGGGGGTGGGGTGGGGAGGGAAGACTAAAAGCAACGAAGACTAAACAGGACCGGAGAACACAACCAGAAACTCCAACTCTACAGGGAACATAATGGAAATAAATTCATATCTTTCAGTACCCTAAATATCGATGGAGTAAATGCTCCAATCAAAAGACATAGGGTAACAGAATGGATAAGAAAACAAGATCCATTTATATGCTGTTTATAACAAACCCACTTTAGACCTAAAGACACGTCAGACTGAAATGAAAGTAAAGGGATGGAGAACCATTTATCATACTAATGATTGCCAAAAGAAAGCCAGAGTAGCCATACTTATATCACACAATCTAGACTTTAAAATAAAATCAGTAACAAGAGATGAAGAAGGGCATTATGTCATAATTAAGGGGTCTATCCACCAAGAAGACATAACAACTGTAAACATTAATGTTCCAAATGTAGAACACCCAAATATATAACTCAATTAATCACAAACGTAAAGAAAATCATTGATAATAATACCATAATAGTAGGGGACCTTAACACTCCACTTACAGCAATGGACAGATCATCCTAAACAGAAAATCAACAAGGAAACAATGGCTTTGCTGACACACTAGACAAGATGGACTTAACAGATATATTCAGAATAATTCATCCTAAAACAGCAGAATATTCATTCTTCCCCAGTGCACAAGAAATGTCCTCCAGAATAGACACATACTCGGACACAAATCAGGCCTCAACAAGTAGAAAAAGATCAAAATCATACCGTGCATATTTTCAGACCACAACGCTATGAAACTTGAAATCAACCACAAGAAAAAAATTGGAAAGATAAACAAATACTTGGAGACTAAAGAACATCCTACTAAAGAATGAATGGGCTAACCAAGAAGTTAAGGAGGAAATTAAAAGTACATTGAAGCCAATGAAAATGTTAACACCACAGCCCAAAACCTCTGGGATGTAGAAAAGGCAGTCTTAAGAGGGAAGTATACAGCTTTGAGTCCCAGCTCAAAGCCCAAGCCTTCCTAAAAGAAGGAAGAAAGGTCTCAGATATGCAACCTAACCTTACACCTCAAAGAGCTGGAAAAAAATAACAGCAAATAAAATCCCAACCAGCAGAAGATAGGAAATAATAAAGATTAGAACAGATCAATGAACCAGAAGCTGGTTCCTAAAAGAATTAAGAAAATCAATAAACCACTAGCTAGTTTGATCAAAAAGAAAAAAGAATGAACCCAAATAAATAAAATCAAGAATGAAAGAGAAGAGATCACAGCCAACACAGCAGAAATATAAGCACTAATAAGAGAATATTATGAGCAATTATACACCAATAAAATGGGCAATCTGGAAGAAACAGACAAATTCCTAGAAACATATAAACTACCAAAACTGAAATAAGAAATAGAAAATTTGAACAGACCCATTACCAGGAAAGAAATCAAATTAGTAATAAAAAATCTCCTAGAAAACAATACTCCAGGGACAGATGACTTTCCAGGGGAATTCTACCAAACATTTAAGGAAGAGTTAATGCTATTCTCTTGAAGCTGTTCCAAAAAATAGAATGGAAAGAAAATTTCCAAACTCTTTGTATGAAGCCAGCATTACATTGATTCCAAAACTGGACAAAGACCTATGTATATATGAAAGCAATTATGTCTTGGTATCTTTGCTAAATAAATGACCGCCTATTCAAATTTTTATTAGTTCAAATGATTTTGTAATTGATTATGTTATGTTTTCTACAATATCAAAAAATAGTAACTAATGGTAAGTTCATTCCAAAGTTACTGCATTCTTATTTAAAAAAATTTTTTTAATACTTGTTAGGACTTAGAGAACACTGTTGGTTGTAGAGGTGAGTGCAGGCATTGGTAGTCCCTTTTTTTTAAAAATTTTTTTAAATGTTTTATTTATCTCTAAGAGAGAGACAATGTGTGCAGGGGAGGGTTAGAGAGAGAGGGTGATACAGAATCCATAACAGGCTCCAGGCTCTGAGCCAGCTGTCAGCACAGAGCCCGACGCGGGGCTCGAACCCACGAACCGTGAGATCATGACTTGAGCTGAAGTTGGACGCTCAACCGACTGAGCCACCCAGGTGCCCCTGGTAGTTCTTGTTATTAACAGAACATCCTTTAGTGTTCATCCTTTAGTGAACATCCATTCATCATGACATCTGCTCTTCCAGATAAAACATCTCATATAACTATAGCTAGCTTACCATGGATTTGGTTTTTAAAAAAACTTTTTATAGGAATGGATGATAAATGGTCGTCATGACAAGTTTCCTAAAGAAGACCACTGGCCTTATGGGATTGGCTTTTTATGACAGTCCACACTAGACACTTAGAATCTTATACACAAAGGTTCTTGAGGTTCTTGAGAAAATTTCTAAAAATGTAGCATCTAGAAAGAATACATAACAGATTACAAGTGAAAAGCCTACAGTTAAAGAGGAACCAGATATTAAGAAATTAGAATACCAGCTTCAGGGTGGCCACCTGATTCCTCAGGCTAAAAATGAACTCAGTCTGGAAAGAAATATTATACAGTGAAAACCATAGGAAACTAGTTTTCGGAAGAGCCTCCTGTTAACCAATGGAAATGACCAGGGGCGCCTGGGTGACTTAGTCGGTTGAGCGTCCGACTTTCGCTTAGGTCATGATCTCGCGGTTCGTGGGTTCGAGTCCCGTGTCGGGCTCTGTGCTGACTGCCAGCTCAGAGCCTGGAGCCTATTTCAGAGTCTGTGACTCCCTCTCTCTCTGACCCTCCCCTGCTCACGCTGTCTCTGTTTCTCCTAGAATAAAAAAAAAATTAAAAAAAAAAAACCCAATGGAAATGACCAATAAAATCATCATTAAATGACTAGTGTGTTAATGGGAAATTGATGTAATTAAGTGTTAATTAAAAAATAGATGCTGAATTATAACTACTTGTTGTTTGTTAATTGATTACAATGGCCATGAAGTTTTCTACTAATATGAGGAATCACATTACTGTGTTTGCCAGTATTTAATAAGACTTAACATTCTTGGACTAAGTAAAATTTATTATGCATAATTTTCTTTTCTTTTTTCTTCTCTTATTTTTAATTAAGGCAATATTTGATATATGTAAATAAAATAAACAATATACATGTAAGTTATAAAACATAACTTCTAAAAACACTCTCACAAAATTTCCACCCAGGCTAGGAATAAGATATTTTCAATATCTTATATATGTCAGTGCCCTGTCTGTGTTCTATCAAATCAACTAGTATCTTGAATTACATTATGTACTACATTCTTCAAAAACACTATCTGGTTGAACAGGATAATGATTTTTTAGAAATGTTTTATTTATATCCATATAGGAATACCGTTTATAGTGTTCTTTTCAATGCTATCTTAGTGATGTTTAGAAGTATCGAGCCTCAAGAAATTGATAAGCTTTCAATATTATCCTGATATCATAGAATTATCTGTTCTTTGAATGCTTGATAGAGCTCATTTTTAAAAGCAAAAGTTTGAGAATGAGAATTCTTTTGTGACTTGTTTCATTCTTTATTGTTTTTATTCTACTGGGAAGTAAGTACTTTACTTTGTTATGGTTTGCCTTGTTTGGGGTTTTCTTTATAACTCTTAGTGCTTCACTATTAGTGATGCATATTTCATACATACCACACCACACCACACACACACACACACACACACACACACACAAATACATTAGCCCAAAATTCAAATTAATATTTGCTTTTAATTAATTATGTCTATGTAGTCTAATTCCTAATGTCTCAACATGAATTTTATTTGGCTTCTTTGTTACATTTCTCACCCCAGATTTGAATTGTCAATTTTATTATAGTGTCCTTTAAAAAAAGGGTGTTTTGTTTTGTTTAGGAAAGGAAATCTATAGTTTGAAAGTAATAAAAGAATTCTTTTTCTGATGTTGATATTGTTCAGCTGCTTTCTGTTCGTTTTCATTTGCATGATATATCCTACATTTTCAACATTTCTCTTCTATTTTTGTTGAAGAGTGATGACTTAAAGACAGAATAAAAATGAACTTTTTCTATTACTATAAAAGTCCTTATTTTTCAAGAGTAATATATTTTACTTGCATTTATTTTAATAACTGTGTTCTTATTTCAGTCTTCTCATGTTTTCTTTCTTAAAATGTCTTTAGTTTTTTGCATTTTTCCACATTAGTTCATTAGATCATTTAAGATATTTATTAAGCACCTGTGTACCAAATACCATTGCCCACTTAATTTGTCCTTCCCCTAATGATAACCATAACAGCAATAGCCAAAATTTATTAAAGGTTTCCATAAAATATATACAGTCCCCGATTTCAACATATCTTAACAGATTTATTTTTTTTTAATTTTTTTAATGTTTTATTTATTTCTAGGAGAGAGAGAGAAAGAGAGAGACAGTGTGAGCAGTGGAGAGTCAGAGAGAGAGGGAGTCACAGACTGAAAAAGGCTCCAGGCTCCGAGCTGGCAGTCAGCACAGAGACCGACACGGGGCTCGAACCCACGAACTGCGAGATCATGACCTGAGCGAAAGTCGGACGCTTAACCGACTAAGCCACCCAGGCGCCCCTATATTAACAGATTTAATACCTACAGCAGGTAAGTTGGTCATTATTATACCCATTTTAAAGAGGAGAAAAATGATGGAAAACTTTTCAAGGAGTAGCTCAGTTGGTTAAGCATTGGACTTAGGCTCAGGTCATGATCTCACAATTCATGAATTCAAGCCCCACACTGGGCTCTGCACTAGTGGTATAGAGCCTGTTCTCTGCCCCTTCCCCACTTGGTGTCTCCCTCTCTTTCTCTCTCTCTCTCCCTCAAAATAAATGAACTTAAAAAAATATGTATTCAGAGACTACTCAGGTGAGTAGTTCTGTAAGCAGTGGAGTTAGGAAATGGAACCGGATAGCCTGACTCCAGAGCCTTCTGATTTGGAAGTCCTATTTTCTATTCTTATTCCACTATATTTATCCCATCTTTAAGCATATTTGCACTTATACTTAGCAACATGAAAATGGAATGAAAATTTGTGTTTATTCTCTTAAATTTTCCATCATTATATTTTCTCCTATGAGTCTGGGTCCAGCTAACCACCCTGTAGAATCTAAACTCTATGCTCCATCTTTTCCACTGCACACCTGACACACAATAAATAATTGTGAATATTGCATAGACGTATAGTCATCAGATTTACCTATTTAGTTTTGTGAGATATCCAACTTGTTCTTCATTGTTTCTATTAAATTACTTAGTTTCTTAAATGTTCTTCATCTCCTATTATTCTACATATTTTCACATCAGTCCATTTTGATAGAGTTAAAACTGTCATTTGAATCTCAATATTTCCCCCATTCCCTTTAGAAAGTACTATGTTTCTGATCTGCCTGAATGGTTCTTTTTTTTTTAGAATATATACCATATAAATGGATCTGAGAATAGAATATCTCATGATTTCACTTTATAAGATTTGAGTACATATTTGAAATATTTTGTTGTTATTGAAAAAGAAACAATACTTGCATGAATTATAACTAGAAAAACTAGACAAGCTATTTTTGACCAATAGTGCTCAGTAAAATATGTGTAATTTCGTTAAAAGACTGTTACACAATTGTGTTTAACAGAGCCACATAAATGTATCAATGATGCTATAAAATATTTATGCCTTAAGTATATACTATTCAGGGAGGGAAGCAAGATGGTGGAGAAGTAGGGAGCTCTGTACATTTTGCTCACCTCCATCTCTCAAACAGAGAAGGCCTAAAGCCATAGGACATTGAACTGTAGGTGTCTGGGAAGAAAAGAGACAGAGTACACTAAGAAGACAACCTCATAGGTGCATGAGGGTGGACTGGGGAAGATAAAAACGGACCAGAACAGAGACACAGAGAGAGTGGAGGGCACCCCCTTCACAGGGAGCTGTGGAGAGTCGAGGGCAAGAGAAAGAATGGCTGAAACTGCTCATAGAACTGTCCCTGGAGAAGAGAAAAACTTTGGCTTGGAACATAGAGTGATCCTATTTCTAGCTGTCATACTGACTTTGGACTGGGTGCCCCGGTCCCAGCTGCCACCAGGAGAAACTGCTCTGCTGCTCTCCACTCAATCCGCAGCTGGGAAACAGCTGGCCTGTGGGATTATATTTCAGGCAGTATCAATAAAGTGCGTGGACTAAGACCTGGAAACAAGGAAGGGCTTGGGACATAGAACATGGCTTACCTTGGCTACCCCCATGGCACAGGGAGATCGGACCCAAAAGAGTGATTTGCAACACTTGGTTCGAGAAGGGACTGGGGTACTGTCATTTTTCTACCCACAACCACCAAAGTGGGACCTCAGGGAGTGGCCCATGGGATGCAGAAGAGGCTAAGACTGCCTACACCGAACTATGCCCATCCCTGCTAGAGAGCTCCTTTTTTTTTTTTTTTTTTTAACTGGAGCCTGGGGCAAGACCAACATGGATTCACTACCCTGTTTAATTCTATATCAATTCTTTCTATTCAGATATATTTTCCCTTGCCTCATTTGTAACCCTTCCCTCTGCTGGACTGGGCACTCTGGTCATTGGTTTCCTTAAACAGTCACATTTAATCCATTCTGTAGATGTATATTCTACACTTCCACCACTACCTTTCTATCTCTCTCTCTCTCTGGAGTAATCAGACTATATAGGTTTCTTTCAGTAATATTATCTTTGTTTTTTTCTCTTTGCCTCCTAACATATTCTCCTCTTTCTGTCTCTGAATTAAGCCTCTTAGTCTGTCTACCTGGTCATTGTCCAATTTCCCTTTCTCCACACCACGTCAACCATGTCATTTCTCTCTTTGTATATGCTCTTCCATCAGCACTACATACACCCTGCTCTTTATTTGTAGCTGGGAATTCTGGTTTTATGCTTTTAGACTGTCCTTTGTCTTTGGGTTTTTTTCTTTTTTCTGTTTTTCTTTTTTGTTTTCTCTTTCTGTTTCCTTGTTTGTTGGACTTGTCTGTGCATTTGCTTGCCTTTCCTGCCTGTGTGTTTGTCTGTCTATTTTTCTTTCCAGGGCTACCTCAAGAAACAAGCCAAAGTACACATTGTGGAGAGTCCCAAATACCACTATGAGTAGGGAAATTATAAAATAACGAAAGTCTCAACAAGAGAGACGAGAGACACCATTCAAAGAACACTTTCTGAAGGGACAGGCCGTGGACAGTCAAAAAGCCTTCACTGATACAGCAGCATTCACAGGGGCAGAGTGCATAACAAGCTTTTAAAACTAACGAGATAGAAAGCTAACAAAAATGACAAAACAAAAGAGCTCTCCTCCAAAGAAATTCCAGGACGAATTGACAGCTAAAGAACCGCTCAAAACAGATATAAGCAAAATAACTGAACAAGAATTTAGAACAATAATCATAAAATTGATTGCAGGGCTTGAGAAAGGCATGGAAGACATCAGAGAAACTATTGCTACAAAGACTATGGAGCTTAAAAATAGTTGTGATGAATGAAAAAATGCTAAATATGAGGTGCGTAACAAAATGCAGTCATCCAATGCACGTATTGAAGAGGCAGAGAGGAGAATAGGTGAATTAGAAGACACAATTATAGAAAAAAAGAAAGCTGAGAAAAAGATAAACTGATCCAGGAACATGGGAGAGTCCTAGAGCTGAGTGATACAATCAAACAGAACAATATCCTTATCATAGGAATTCCAAAAGAGGAAGAAAGAGGGAAAGGTGCTGAAAGAGTCCTTGAACAAGTTATAGTGAAGAACTTCCCCAATCTGGAGAAGAAAACAGACATTGAAATCCAAGAGGCACAGAAAGTCCCCATCAGACGTAACTTGAAACTATCTTCTTCACAACATATCATAGTAAAACTAGTAAAATATAAGGACAAAGAGAGAATTCTGAAAACAGCTTGGATACAAAGGCCCTAGCATAAAAAGGGCCCTAACCACCTATCAGGGTGGTGACAGACCTATCTACTGAAACTTGGCAGGCTAGAAAGGAATGGCAGGAAATCTTCAATGTGATGAACAGAAAACATATGCAGCCAAGAATCCTCTCTCCAGCAAGCCTGTCATTCAGAATAGAAGGAGAGATAAAAGTCTTCTCAAATAAACAAAAATTGAAAGAATTCATCACCACTAAACCAGCCCTACAAGAAATCCTGAGGGGGACTCTATGAGGGAAATGTTGCAAGGAATGCAAGGTACCAGAGACACCGCCACAAGCATGAATCCTACAGAGAACACAATGACGATAAACCTATATTTTTCAATAATAGCACTGAATGTAAATGGACTAAATGCTCCAATCAAAAGACATAGAGTAGCAGAATAAATAAAACAACAAAATTCATCTATTTGCTGTCTGCAACAGACTCATTTTATAGATCTGAGGACACCTTCAGATTGAAAGTAAGGGGATGGAGTAATATCTATCTTGCTACAGGAAGTGAAAAGAAAGAGGGAGTAGCCATACTTATATTAGACAAACTGGACTTTAATACTTTAAAGGTAGTAACAAGGGATGAAGAAGGGCATTATATAATAATTGTATAATAATTACAGGATCTATCCATCAGGAAGAGATAACAGTTATAAATGTCTACACATTGAATATGAAAGCACTCAAATACATAAAATAATTAATCACAAACAGAATCAATCTTATGAATAAGAATATGCTAATAGCAGGGGACTTTAATACTCCACTTACAGCAGTGGGTAGATCAACTAGACAGAAAATCACTGAAGAAACAATGGACTTGAATGACACATTGGGCCAGATGGATTTGACAGATATATTTAGAACTCTACATCCTGGGGCTATGGAAATCACTTTCTTCTCAAGTGCACATGGCACATTCTCCAAGATAGATCATATACAGGGACATAAAGCAGCCCTCAATAAATATAAAAGACTTGAGATCATACCATGCACACTTTCAGATCACAATGCTATGAAGACAGAGACCAATCACATGAAATGTCTGGAAAACCTCCAAAAACATGGATGTTAAAGAACACCCTACTAAAGAATGAATGGACCAATCTGACAAATAGAGAATAAAATTTAAAATATATGGAAAGAAATGAAAATGATAATACAACAACGCAAACACTATGGGATGCGGCAAGGCAGTCCTAAGAGGAAAGTACATTGCACTCCAGGCCTATTTCAAGAAATTAGAAAAGGTGCAAATACAAAACCTAACAGTGCACATAAAGGAAATAGAAAGAGAGCAACAAAAGCACCCCAAACCCAGTAGAGGAAGAGAAATAATAAAAATCAGGCAGAAATAAACAATATAGAATCCAAAAAAACAGTTGAACAGATCAATGAAATCAAGAGTTAATTTAAAAAAAAAAAACAACAATAAAATTAATAAACCTCTAACCAGGCTTCTCAAAAAGGAAAGAGAGAGCACCCAAATAGACAATATTATGAATGAAAAAAGACTTATTATAACCAATCCCTCAGGAACACATGCAATTATCAGGGAATAACTGTGAAAAATTATATGCCAACAAACTGGACAACTTAAAGAAGTGGACAAATTCCTAAACACACACACACACAATACCAAAATCCACACAGGAAGAGATAAGAAAATATGAACAGATCCATAACTATTGAAGAAATTGAATCAGTTACCAAAAATCTCCCAACAAATAAGAGCCCTGGGCCAGATGGCTTCTCTGGAGAATTCTACCAGACATTTAAATCAGAGTTAAAACCCATTCTTCTCAAGCTATTCCAAAAAATAGAAATTGAAGGAAAACTTCCAGACTCATTTTATGAAGCCAGCATCACTCTGATTCCCAAGCCAGACAGAGACCCAGCAAAAAAAGAGAATTACAGGCCAATATCCTTGATGAATACAGATGCAAAAATCCTCAACAAGAGACTAGCAAATCGAACACAACAGTATATAAAAAGAATTATCCACCAAGATCAAGTGGGATTCATTCCTGGGTTACAGGGCTGGCAACATTCGCAAATCAATCAATGTGCTACATCACATTAACAAAAGAAAAGATAAAAACCATACGATCCTGTCGATAGATGCAGAAAAAGCATTTGACAAAATACAGCATCCCTTCTTAATAAAGACACTAGAGAAAGTTGGGATAGAAGGAAATACTTAAACGTCATAAAAGCCATCTATGACAAGCCTTCAGCTAACATCATCCTAAACAGGGAAAAACTGAGAGCTTTCCCCCGGAGTGCAGGAACACGACAGGGATGTCCACTCTCACCACTGTGCTTTCACATAGGGCTGAAAGTCCTAGCATCAGCAATCAGACAACAAAAGGAAATAAAAGGCATCAGAATAGGCATAGATGAAGTCAAACTTTCACTTTTTGCAGGCGACATGATACTCTACATGGAAAACCAGATACTCTCCACCAGAAGCCTATTAGAAATGATCCATGATGCTCTGAAGGAAAGGTTGCAAGGAACAAAGATTCCAGAGACACCACCTCAAACATGAACCCTACAAAAGATACAAAGACTCTAAACCCACATATTTCAATAATAACACTGAATGTAAATGGGCTGAATGCTCCAATCAAAAGACATAGGGTAGCAGAATGGATTAAAAAACAAAATCCATCTATATGCTGTCTACAAGAAACTCATTTTAGACGGGAAGATACCTTCAGATTAAAAGTAAGGGGATGGAGAAATATATATCATGCTACAGGAAATCAAAAGAAAGCCGGAGTAGCGATACTTATATCAGACAAACTGGACTTTAAATTAAAGACAATCACAAGAGATGAAGAAGGGCACTACATAATAATTACAGGGTCCATCCATCAGGAAGAACTAACAATCATAAATGTCTATGCACCGAATATGGAAGCACCTAAATATCTAAAACAATTAATCACAAACAGAAACAAGCTTATAGATAAGAATGTGCTAATAGCAGGGGACTTTAATACTCCGCTGACAGCAATGGATAGGTCAACCAGACAGAAAATCACTAAAGAAATAATGGACTTGAAAGATACATTGGACCAGATGGACCTGACGGATATATTTAGAACTTTACATCCTGAGGCCAGGGAATTTACTTTCTTCTCAAGTGCGCATGGCACATTCTCCAAGATAGATCCCATACTGGGACATAAAGCAGCCCTCAATAAATATAAAAGAATAGAGATCATACCATGCACACTGTCAGATCACAATGCTTTGAAACTTGAAATCAATTACAGGAAGAAGTCTGGAAAACTTCCAAAAACGTGGAGGTTAAAGAACACCCTTCTAAAGAATGAATGGGCCAATCAGGCAATTAGAGATGAAATTTAAAAATATATGGAAACAAATGAAAATGAAAACACAACAATTCAAAATCTATGGGATGCGGCAAAGGCAGTCCTAAGAGGAAAGTACATTGCTCTCCAGGCCTATTTCAAGAGATTAGAAAAAGCGCAAGTCCAGAATCTAACAGCTCACCTAAAGGAACTAGAGGCAGAGCAACAAGAACGCCCTAAACCCAGTAGAAGAAGAGAAATAGTAAAAATTAGAGCAGATATAAACAACATAGAGACCAAAGAAACAATGGAACAGATCAATGAAACCAAGAGTTGGTTTTTTGAAAAAGTAAACAAAATTGACAAACCTCTAGCCAGACTTATCCAAAAGAAAAGAGAGAGCACCCAAATAGACAAAATTATGAATGAAAATGGACTTATTACAACCAACCCCTCAGAAATACAAGCAATTATCAGGGAATACTATGAAAAATTATATGCCAACAAATTGGACAACTTAGAAGAAATGGACAAATTCCTAAACACACACTCACTACCAAAATTCACACAGGGAGAAATAGAAAACCTGAACAGACCCATAACGAGTGAAGAAATCGAATCAGTGATCAAAAATCTCCCAACAAATAAGAGCCCTGGACCTGATGGCTTCCCTGGGGAATTCTACCAGACATTTAAAACAGAATTAATCCCAATTCTTCTCAAGTTATTCCAAAAAATAGAAAGCGAAGGAAAACTCCCGGATTCATTTTATGAAGCCAGCATCACACTGATTCCCAGGCCAGACAGAGATCCAGCAAAAAAAGAGAACTATAGGCCAATATCCTTGATGAATACGGATGCAAAAATTCTCAACAAGATCCTTGCAAATCGAATCCAGCAGCATATCAAAAGAATCATCCACCAAGATCAAGTGGGATTCATTCCTGGTTTACAGGGCTGGTTGAATATTCGCAAATCAATCAATGTGATACATCATATCAATAAAAGAAAAGATAAAAACCATATGATCCTGTCAATAGATGCAGAAAAAGCATTTGACAAAATACAGCATCTCTTCTTACTAAAGACTCTCGAGAAAGTTGGGATAGAAGGAACCTACTTAAACATCATCAAAGCCATCTATGAGAAGCCTTCAGCTAACATCATCCTCAACGGGGAAAAACTGAGAGCTTTCCCCCTGAGAACAGGAACACGACAGGGATGCCCACTTTCACCACTGCTGTTTAACATAGTGCTGGAAGTCCTAGCATCAGCCATCAGACATCAAAAGGAAATCAAAGGCATCAGAATTGGCAAAGAGGAAGTCAAACTTTCACTCATCGCAGATGACATGATACTCTACATAGAAAACCCGACAGACTCCACCAGAAGCCTACTAGAACTGATCCAAGAATTCAGCCAAGTTACAGGGTACAAAATTAACGTACAGAAATCGGTTGCATTTTTATACACCAACAATGAAGCAACAGAAAGAGAAATCAAGAAACTGCTCCCATTCACAATTGCACAAAAAACCATAAAGTACCTTGGAATAAACCTAACCAAGGATACAAGAGATCTGTATGATGAAAACTATAGAAAACTTATGAAGGAAATTGAAGAAGACACAAAGAAATGGAAAAACATTCCATGCTCATGGATAGGAAGAATAAATATAGTTAAGATGTCATTACTACCTAAGGCACTCTACACATTCAATGCAATTCCAATCAAAATTGCACCAGCATACTTCTCAAAACTAGAACAAACTATCCAAAAATTTGTATGGAACCACAAAAGACCCCGAATAGCCAAAGTAATCCTGAAAAATAAAACCAAAACGGGAGGGATCACCATCCCAGACTTTAGCCTCTACTACAAAGCTGTCATCATCAAGACAGTATGGTATTGGCACAAAAACAGACACATAGACCAATGGAACAGAATTGAGAACTCAGAAGTGGACCCAAAAGTATACAGCCAACTAATCTTTGACAAAGCAGGAAAGAATATCCGATGGAAAAACGACAGCCTTTTTAACAGATGGTGTTGGGAGAACTGGACAGCAACATGCAGAAGAATGAAACTAGATCATTTTCTCACACCATGCACAAAAATAAACTCAAAATGGATAAAGGACCTGAACGTGAGACAGGAAACTCTCAACACCCTAGAGGAGAAAGCAGGAAACAACCTCCTTGACCTCCACCGCAGCAACTTCTTACTTGACACATCCCCAAAAGCAAGGGAATCAAGAGCAAAAATAAACTGTTGGGACCTCATCAAGATTAAAAGCTTCTGCACAGCCAAGGAAACAACCCAGAAAATTAATAGGCAACCAACGGAATGGGAAAAGATAGTTGCAAATGACATATCAGATAAAGGGTTGATATCCAGAATCTACAAGGAACTCACCAAACTACACGCCCGAAAAACAAACAACCCAGTGAAGAAATGGGCAGAAGATATGAACAGACACTTCTCCAAAGAGGACATCCAGATGGCCAACAGACACATGAAACGATGCTCAGCATCGCTCCTCATCAGGGAAATACAAATCAAAACTACACTGAGATACCACCTCACGCCAGTCAGAGTGGTTAAAATGAGCCAATCAGAGAACTCTAGATGCTGGCCAGGATGTGGAGAAACGGGCACCCTCCTACACTGTTGGTGGGAATGTAAACTGGTACAGCCCCTCTGGAAAACAGTGTGGAGGTTCCTCAGGAAACTAACAATAGAACTCCCCTATGACCCAGCAATAGCACTGCTAGGAATTTACCCAAGGGATACAGAAATGCTGATGCATAGGAGCACATGTACCCCAATGTTCATAGCAGCACTCTCCACAATAGCTAAAACCTGGAAAGAGCCTAAGTGTCCATCAACAGATGAATGGATCAAGAAGATGTGGTTTATCTATACCATGGAATACTACATGGCAATGAGAAACAATGAAATCTGGCCATGTGTAGCAACATGGATGGACCTTGAGGGTGTTATGCTGAGCGAAATAAGTCAGGCAGAGAAGGACAAATATCATATGTGTGCACGTATAGGAGGATTAGGAGGAACTTAACAGAGGACCAAGGGGGAGAAGGAGGGCGGAAATGGTGGGGGAAAGGGAGAGAGGCAAACCATGAGAGACTCTTGAATGCTGACAAAAACTGAGGACTGGTGGATGTGGGGGGGAGGAGGGATGGGCATGGAGGAGGACACTTGTGGGGATGAGCACTGGGTGTTATGTGGAAACTAATATGACAATAAACTATTTGTAAAAAAAAAAAAAAAAAAGAAATGATCCATGAATTCAGCAAAGTTGCAGGGTACAACATCAACGTTCAGAAATCGGTTGCATTTTTATACACCAATAATGAAGCCATACAAAGAGAAACTGAGAAACTGATCCCATTCACAATTGCACAGATACCTAGGTATTAGCCTAACGAAAGATATAAGAGATCTGTCTGATGAAAACTATAGAAAACTTATGAAGGAAATTAAAGTCACAAGAAATGGAAAAACATTCCATGCTCATGGATCGGAATAAACACTGTTAAAATGTCATTACTACTCAAAGCAATCTACACATTCAATATAGTCCCAATCAAAATTACACCAGTATTCTTATCAAAGCTAGAACAAACTATCCTATAATTTGTATGGAACCACGAAAGACCCCTAATAGCCATGTAATATTGAAGATGAAACCAAAACGGGAGTCATCACAATCCCAGACTTTAGCCTCTATTACAAAGCTGTAATTATCAAGACAGTATGGTATTGGCACACAAACACATAGACCAATAGAATAGAATAGAGAACTCAGAACTGGACCCACACATCTTTGGCCAACTACTCTTTGACAAAGCGGGAAAGAGTATCTAATGAAAAAAAGACAGCCTCTTTAACAGATGGTGCTGGGAGAACTGGACAGCAACATGCAGAAGAATGACACTGGATCACTGTCTCACCATACACAACAATAAACTCAAAATGGATAAAGGACCTGAATGTGAGACAGGAAACTATCAAAACCCTATGGGAGAAAGCAGGAAATAACCTCCTTGATCTCAACCATAGCAATTTCTTATTTAGCACATCCCCAAAAGCAAGGGAATCAAGAGCAAAGATGAACTAGTGGGACCTCATCAAGATAAAAAGCTTCTGCATTGCAAAGGAAACAATCAATAAAACTAATAGGCAACTTATGGATTGGGAAAAAATAGTAGCAAATGACATATCAGATAAAGGGCTAGTATCCAAAATCTGTAAGGAACTCACCAAACTCCATGCCGGAAAAACAAATAATCCAGTGAAGAAATGGGCAGAAGACATGAACAGACACTTCTTCAAAGAGGACATTCACATGGCCAACAGACACATGAAGCAATGCTCAGTGTCCCTCATCATCAGGGAAATGCAGATCAAAACCACACTGAGATACCACCTCATGCCGGTCAGAGTGGCTAGAATGAGCAAATCAGAGAACTCTAGATGCTGGCGAGGATATGGAGAAATGGGCACCCTCCTACACAGTTGGTGGGAATGTAAACTGGTGCAGCCCCTCTGGAAAACAGCGTGGAGGTTCTTCAAAAAACTAACAATAGAACTCCCCTATGTCCCAGCAATAGCACTGCTAGGAATTTACCCAAGGGATACAGGAGTGCTGATGTATAGGGGCACCTATACCCCAGTGTCCATAGCAGCACTTTCAACCAAAGCCAAATCATGGAAAGAGCCTAAATGTCCATCAACTGACGAATGGATCAAGAAGATGTGTTTTATCTATATGATGGAATACTACATGGCAATGAGAAAGAATGAAATCTGGCCATTTGTAGCAACGTGGGTGGAATTTGAGGGTGTTATGCTGAGCGAAATAAGTCAGGCAGAGAAAGACAGATACCGTATGTTTTCACTTATAGGTGGATTAGGAGAAACTTAACAGAGCACCATGGGGGAGGAGAAGGGGAAATTAGTTGTGGGGAGGGAGGAAGGCAAACCATGAGAGACTCTTGAAAGTTGAGAACAAACTGAGGGCTGATAGGGGTTGGGGGAGGGAAAGGGGGGTGATGGGCATGGAGGAGGGTACTTGTTGGGATGAGCACTGGGTGTTATATGGAAACCAACTTGACAATAAACTATGAAAGAAAAAAAGACAAAAAATGTATTTACTATTCTACAGCTTTAAAAATCCTCTTTTATATATAAGAAAATAGAAAGGAATACCAAATAATTAAAATTGAAGAATTGCCTCTACAGTCAGCAGTCATAGGCACCACAATCCACCTCAGCACACATATACGAGGCCACAATCTCCTCACCTCATGGAGATATTCCTTGTAGCCATTGTACCCACCGTGACAGTATTCTGTTCTGTTGATTTTCTCCCAATGCATGAAAAGTACATTATTGGCTCTTTTTCTCCTTCTCAATGACATGTCATTTATATCATTTGCTAAGTGTTTCATATGGGTTTTTAGGAACTCTATAGCCAGAATATTTTTGTTATCTAGACAAAGAACATGGCTCTTTTCAAATTGCAGGTTAAGTATCCTGTTTGGGGTGGGTACAGAAATAACAGGCAGAGAAATGCTCTCTTGGCTGGAAGAAGGACAAAGAATTGAGTACACATTAAAAAAGCAATTATTCCCTTTGCTGTAGAATGTACGGAAAGAAAAGTAAGAAGGACAAAGAATTACTAAAAAGGAATTTGCTGCTTCAGTGACCCTGTTAGATACCTGTAAAGACCTTTTGCTTCCTCTACCATTTCTAACTAAATCTTAGCAAAAAAGAGAAATCTAAAGAAATGGTGGGAATTATGTTAGAACTGGGCATTTTCTTCTTCAGTGTCACTGTAGCTGTTATTCCCTGGCAGCATAATTGTAACTAATTAGAATCTAGTTAGATACAGAGACAGCGTTAAAACCCTTTGCTTATTTTTTCTCCCTTGATCGTCACAGTTTGTGCTTATATATGTTCAGGGAAGGGGAAGTTTCAGTTCTACAATCACTTTTCAAGTTTAGTTTTATCTGTTTATTTTTCCTTCCAAATAATTTGCACAGATTTTGACATTTTGCTGTGGACTCTGTGAACCACTTTCAACACTCACTGCCAGGTTAACCACGGAGTCCACTCAAGGCAGGATAAAGCACATCTATTACCCCTGCTCTAATTGCAGGATAGCCAGAGGGTATCCATTTGGTCTATAATTAGGTCATTTCTCTCTCATCCCCTGCAAGTGTGTATAATTATAAATTAATTTAAAATCCCACTGTGAGAAAAGAAATTCGCTGAAATATAAAGGAAAGACAAAAGCTGCAGGAAGTATATCTTTAAAAACATTTTCTGGCATTTCCTTCAAAATTGATACTTGAACTGGTTTTTCATTCTACTATTCATTTTCCTAGCTAGGAGCTTCATCACTGTGCATTTAAATTTTGGGTCAATTTAAAGTTCTATTGCAGCCTTAAGGTTTTGATGGTTCCTGCAGAATTTACATTAGCAGATCAAAACTATCCTTTGGGGAAAATTAAACCCATTGAGAGGCCAGCCTCTGAGTGATGCTTAAAGGTGTGTCTCTGTGCAGGCCCTGACAGGATAATTTGTTATGTTCAGCATTCTCTCAAGGTGCCACACGTTGGCTCTTTTAACACTTGCCTTTCAGTTTTCACAATAAAAATGTTATGTGTTATACTAGAGAAGATAAAACATTAAAAACAAAAACTGGCTCACACTGTATATTACAGTAGCTGTTCTTTACATCTGTTTGGCTAAGCTGCTATTTTACTTCTGTTTTCCAAAAGCATGGTTAAATGTATTATCCTGCACATTTCTGAGAGGTGGTACAGGTAAAAACATGCATGTTTGACAACAGGATAACCTCAATCAAGCAATTGAGGCAATGTTTTGACTTGCTAGACTTCTTGTTTCTGTCAGGAAATCAATCTCTTTTGTGGACTTGGGGAAAATGTGGCAGGTGGTGCCTAAGCCAAGACAGTGTACATAAGACCTCAACTACATGTGTAACCTTTTTCTTACTTCCTAAACACTGAAAAATGAGAGTAAGCAAGAGAGAAATGTTCTGCCATCAGAAGAAGAGGTGCTGTATTTGAGTACTTTCTCTAAGAATATTCTGATGAATTCATTATAGTCACTATAGAAATGTGCGACTTTTTTCAAAATATAATTATTTTACTGGTTTGCAAAGACCCTTACCTGCTTCTTACATTATTATCCATTTAGAGAATAGTAACGGTAACATGTCACACTTACGCTCTGTTCTAAATTCTTTGCATTCAATATACCCTACAAGGTGTATACAGACAAGGAAACTGAAGCATAGGGGATTAAGAAAAATGATGAAGGCCTACCCAGGAGGCCTCTGGAACTCAAGCACTCAGTTTTGAGAGTGCTGCTCTAACCACACAATGCCATGCGTAGGAATAAAGCGTGACTAGCCAGATGCCACACTCTACATGACACGGGAACCCAAAAGGACAGGAATCGCTTTGATTGGTACTCTGCAACTGCTCACCAACTATTTTATGGACTTAATATGGCAGCATCTTCTTAAATCTAGTGATACCATATGGTCAACTTTGCTATTCAAGGAGTATCTGTATCCATAGTATCTCTAAAGAGAGATACTAAAATTTTTTATACCACCAGGGAATTTCATAGTTAAAAGCTGCAGAATCTACTTCTGGTACAACCAAGTCTAGTTTTAATTTGTGTTTATTTGGCAACCAAATGAAAGTAAAAAATCGAATGCTACTGAAATCATCCCCATCATCAAAGGTTTTAAGCTACCAATAAAATATTCTCTTATAAAAATAAGCATAAGGAGGATTTTAGCATACACAGAGGGGGAAAGTCCACAAAACATCAAATTCTGAAAAAAATTGTGTAACCTTAAATTTTTTGTTTTCAGAAAGTCATAATTCTTCAGTAGTTTGATATTTTAAAGACATTTAGATTCAATTAACAAATAACACTGAATTTTGCATTTTATGAGCAACTGAGCAACTAATAAACCTATTGTATTTCCTTCAAATCACTAACAGTCAGGTGAGAGCAAACTTCTTTTGTAAAGGGCCAGAGGGCAAATATTTTAGGCTTTGTGGGCTATATGGACTCTATCACACCTATTCTATCATTGCAGCACAAAAGCTACTGTAGAGGGTAGCTGTTTTTAAAGTTTATTTAATTTAGAGAGAGAGGAGGAGAGTACAAGCAGGGAGGGCCAGAGAAAGAGGGAGAGAGAGAGAATCTTGAGCAGGCTCTGCACTGACAACACAGAGCCCAATGCAGGGCTCCAGCCCACAAACTGTGAGATCATAACCTGAGCCAAAACCAAGAGTGGTATGCTTAACTGACTGAGCCAACCAAGTGCCCCCATAGGTGATATATTAATAAATGCTTGAGACTGTATTCCAATAAAATTTTATTTACAAAAACAGTTAGTTGGCCATATTATGCATTCAGGATGTAGTTCCTAATCCTGGAATTATACCATAGAAAGATCATGTATATATTTTACTTATCTTCTAGCAATATACTTATAAATCAATTTATTTTTTCAACATGATAATAAATTCTAAACAAGGCCATTTCTATATTAAAAAAACTTCCAGATTTTACCCAATAGTATAATGGTTCTGCAATTGTCCTCTAATTCCCATGTAATCACAATGGATTATATTACTCTATTTCAATAAACTGATATTCAGACACAGCCGAAGGTCTAGAAAATTAAGGGGCCCTTTCTAATCTTATACATAGCTGTGAGATCTGAGTCAAAACTAGGTGCTATATTTACCTTTGTAAGCATCAACAGCAGTGTGGCTCATGACTCCACTGAACATCAGGTGGCAAAACAATATTACTGACAGCCAAGTGTGTGGCAGCCAGCACTTCTGCATCCCTTTTCATCTGTCTGCTCCCTTCCTGATGAAAATATGTGCATTTTTAGCATCCAAGCCAAGTTCTGGAATTAACCAAACTAAACAGATTCATTTAAGCCAGTGCACTTTTTAGAATTCTTCTCAGAGAGAGAACACAGAGAAAAGAGGTGGTAAAAGTGTATGGCATAGGTGAACTTGTTCTTTTGTTTATAATTAGCTTTAGATATAGGGTATCCAGTTTTTTGTTCTCCATAAATAGTTAAAAAATTAATGATTTCTTTATGAATAAATGCATTTATAAAAAATTATTGGACATGGCTCTGCTTTATGTCTAAGATAAATCTTACTTTTTAGTAAAAATTTTTCAGACAACTGGAAAGATTTACAAATGACTATTGAAAAAAATATAATCACAATGAAATACTCTTTTTAGGATCATTGACTAAAGGGCTTCAGTTTTTTTTTTTTTTTAAACATTTTACTTTTTAAAAAAATTTTTAAATTTTTAAAAATCTATTTATGAAAGATAGAGAGGGAGAGAGAGAGAGACAGCGTGAGCAGGGGAGGGTCAGAGAAAGAAAGGCACAGAATCTGGAACAGGCTCCAGGCTCTGAGCTGGCTGTCGGTACAGAGCCCGTCGTGGGGCTGGAACCCACTAACCGTGAGATCATGACCTGAGCCGAAGTCAGACGCTTAACCAACTGAGCCACCCAGGTGCCCCAACCTCAGGTTTTTTTTTTTTTCTAACTAGATGCATTACTAGAACAATCATTTCTCAATATAAACTATGCCAAGTATACAATATGCCCGATAAATATAAAGAAATTTGTTCTAAAGTGACTGATTGATCTCAGCATTATGTTTTTCTCCTCCTTCTCCTTCGTCTTCTCTCTAATGCAGATAGAGTGACATTTTCCTATGGCCACCACAGAGTGTCTATTCATCTCAAATTAAATCACCGAATTCTTGGAAGAAAATCACTAGCTTTTGTTAAATTATATAAGTTTTTAGGGCACTTAAAAATAATTTTTAAACAAACATAAATTATAATGATTCCCAAAGGGTGGGAAATAAGACCAGATATCTTTTGTGATTTTCTCCTGTCGCTGGTTAACTTCTTATCTTTCCTCAGATTTGGGGAAATACTCTCTGGAGGATCTCTGCAAAAGCTTATCTGTCTGTTAACACTAAAATCTGCACCTCATCCTCATCTATTTGACTAGATAGGTCAAAGTCACAGCAGCTCAGGAAAACCCAAGAGGCTTGAAAACTCTGCAAATATAGCAAGGTGCTCCTTAGTCTGTTGGGAATGAAACAGAAATCTGGCAGAAGGTCAGGAGAATTCATTAGCTAGGCAGTGCAACGCAGCCACTACGAGGCACAGAGAGTGGATTTAGAGCAAAAGGCTAATTACTCCAGTACCCAGCTAAATCTCCTGCTAGATTTACCGCTAATTAATTTTCTCTTCATTTTTACCTATCCAGCCAGTGAATCAGGAGCTATGACTCATTTTCTGCTTTTCCTCCTATAACCATCACCAGTTTCTGCTCCATTAGCAAATTGCCTCTCTGAGTTTCTCTTTTCTAAAGGTTGGTTGCCTGGGCGATCTCATGGTCTTGACCTTGGGGAGGCCTTTGAGCAAAAGGACTTAGGGCAGTAAGCTGCAATCATTCAAAAACAACAAAATGGGGACCTAATAATGAAGAAGGGGGGTGTTGCTACTTTTTTCTTTTGCTTCCTCATAAGGAAAGAATATCATTTTTTTCATGATTCATAAATTTTCCCATTTCCTATTTATGCAAAGAAGGTATAATTTCTAGGGCTTTCAGGGAACTAAATGCCTGTGAATAACCACACAGAGTGCATGGACAGCACTGAATGGAGAAAGAGAGAAAGAAAACAATATCAAATGCTTTTATTTAGATTTTATAAAGATTTATAAATATGTCTTATTTTAATCAAATATCAACACTCTTAAACACATTAAGAATATAATGCAGGCCTTTGTTTCTATGTATCATCTAGTACTTGTAAAGAGTTGTTATCAATGAAAATAACCACTGTGATACAAGTTTGCTATGCCAGAACTAAACAATGCTCCAATAGCACCAAATAGCAATTTTATATAAACCAAAAGGAAGCTTATTGACTGGTTTGTTTCAAGAAGTTTATTTCCATAATGTGTCTTAGGTGTTTTCTATATGTTCCAAGATGACATAGAGCTCTACTATTAGCTTCATCGTGAACTGAATTAAATGAATGTTTAGACATATGAGTTTTTCAATGGAAATAACATGGTTTTGAATCAAAGTTGTATTAAATATACTTTCTAGAGCTGAGGGCTGTAGATCTACACATGTCAGTTATGAATTTTGGTTTAGAAGGAATTGGAAAATGGATCAAGAAATTAATAAAAATATGGTTATGAAAATACTGTGAAGGAAACAAAAAGATATTCATAAATTCCTAAATATTAAATACTACCTGTAGAAACAAGCTCTACAGACTGTTCATGGTGGCCCCATAACAGAGCATAACAGAGTATAACAAGAGCACTGTTCAGACAGGATGGCACTCTATAGATCAGAGATTCTTGCCATCCATTTCATGGAAACAGGTGTCTTTTTTCCAGGTGTCTTGAGGTGGCTCAAGACTTGCTACCTTGCTTAAAAATCAAAGCCCTGTAGTAGTGGGTAGGGTGGCAGTCTCATGTGTTTGCTGCAGGTAACTTATTTGGGCTGATTTATTATACATCAGCTACTTCAATTGAATAAATCTAACTTACTGGATTAAATCTTTGTTTATTGTTTGTTTGTTTTATTGCCATAGATGTCATTCTCAACACTTTTCTCTCCTGGGATCCTCACTGTATATTTCAGAAGGACATGGATATCTTTGGAAAAGTAAATATGAAAATTTTGCAGGTTTTTCTGTGGAATGAGTAATATATAAAATATTAATGACATACCCATAATTAAGGCAAAAGCAACCATATTATCCAGTACCCTCTCTACAACTACCTAAATAAACCATTTCAGAATCAGTAAGCTAGGATACCATGACTTTCATAAAATAATAATAAAAAACATGGTATCATCAAAATATCTGCACATGACACCATAAAGTTGAAGTCTTAAGTTTTAGATAATTACATATAGTTGACATTTAATAACAATATTTTTAGGTGTTATAAAATAATCTAGATTCATCAACTCTAATATAACCTAATAAAATTTGTAGTGATGGTATTTATAGTATTTTGGAGGTAAATAAATGAGTTCATAAATAGTTATTATGGCAGCAAAAATAATATAAAAACAAGGAGGGGGACAAAAACACAAGAGACTCTTTAATTTGGAGAACAAACAGAGGGTTACTGGAGGGGTTGTAGGAGAGGGGATGGGCTAAATAGGTAAGAGGCATTAAGGGATCTACTCTTGAAATCGTTGTTGCACTATATGCTAACTGACTTGGATATAAATTTTAAAAAATTAATAAAAAATAAATTCCACATACAAATGGAAAATAATAAATAATTGTTATGGCATCTTTATCACAACAATTTAGAAATGCAAATGGCCAATAAAACCACATTTTATATTAAGGAGCCACTGCATTCTGGTTCACTTCATGGGAGACAAGTCAGTATTTGGGTACAGAAAGTGGAGAAAGATATGGAGGAAGTTAGCTAACACATCTTAACAATATCAAGAGACTCAATAAAACAGCTATTATGAAGGCTTGAGAGGGCTCCTAGGGAGCTTGTAGGAGCTAGGACTAATCCTAGGCCATGTCCATAGATTACATCTGCTCTGAGAAAAACATTCATGGAATTTGGTTCCAGAATTGAGTGGATCCAAAATATTCATATTATTCAGATATTCATTACAGGAGTTAAGAGATCTTAAAACACCTATAGAATAGGATGGAAATACAGCATAGGTTTCAGTTAGTGAAATATAATTCACCCAGACTTCTTTACCCCTAACGAATCTTAACAATAAATATCTAGCTAAATATCATATCCAAGGTCAATTGTAAACATTTACATGATAGTTATAAAAGATTCCTAGAAAACATCTTTAAGCAAATTTTTCTGCTTTATTATCTATCCAAAGGAGAAAGTAATTAGTCTATAGGACGTGGTAGGTCCCTTACTTAGCAGTTCTGATTCATAAAGAAAAGAGTTGGGTTGTTAGCTTCAGAAATTAAGTCAAATGGAAATAAGAAAGATTTTAAAGTGCAATTTCTCATAGACTAAAGTTAGGTGTGCCTCGTCTTGAATTCCTTCCCATCATGTATAAGCTATGGCATCATGGGTAACTTATTTTATTTCTTGAACTGCAATTTATTCATCTGAAAAGCAGATACGAAGATAGTTAACTTTCAGTAAAGTTTAAATAGGATAATGTATGACATATTGCCCAAAACAGTAGATAATTAAGAATGTCCCACCAATATGTTGTCACATAATGGGATTGGATATTATAAAACTAGGGAAGTAAGTTATATGTCAAAAACACTTTTATGAGTTTATTCAAAATATTTGTGGACGTCTAAGAGGATAATAATTTCTTAGGAATTAATTGCAAACTGACCTGAGCTTAAACAGAAGATCTTTTATATAAGAGAAAATTCAGCTTTATAATAATATGAACTTATCTTACCATAAATAACTTAAATAAGCAGGAGAAATGATATGCATATGTTGGCTTATTTTTTAAAAAAATGGAAATATAAACAATTTGGTTAAATATTGTTCTATTATTTTTTCAGGTTTTTTATATGTTTATTTATTTTTGAAAGAGAGAGAGCAAGCAGGGGAGAGGAAGAGAGAAGGGGACGCGCAAAATCCAAAACAGGCTCCAGGTTCTGAGCTGTCAGCACAGACCCAACATGGGGCTCAAACTCATGAGCTGTGAGATCATTACCTGAGCCAAATTGCACACTTAACTGACTGAGCCACTCAGGTGTCCCAAATTTTGTTTTATTATTTAAATGAAACTGTTTCATTATCTCAGTAGTTAGTGTGTTAATGGGCCTACTTACTATAAAAGACTATAGGTTTTAATCACTACAACTAAATGTTATTGTTCTTGATTATGTTAACTCCCTCTTGTTTTATTCTACCACTATCATTAGTGTGATTAATTTAAATAACTTGTAGAAACCATGGAAAAGAACATGAACGTAGTGTAATAATAATTTCTTAGAAAAATTTTAATAACAAAATATATTCAAAATTTCTATCCACTCTTGATTTACATTCTCTCATTTTAAAAATAGACCTTCACTTTGTACTTCTAATCTTTCCACTTCCAGGTAAGTCTGCCCTTGCCCATAAGTAGTGTGAGAAGACATCTTCTTTACATAACAAGAAGACATTTCACATACAAACATCTTGCTTCTTTGTCTAAAATTTTCCCCTAAGGTTAACATTTTTAGGCTAAATATTAAAGGCAACTATGAAGGCAGAAAGGTTACCTGGAAGGGATTACATATTAAACCATCACGGGCCTTTTCTTGCCAAAGTATTGGACCTATGGGAATAGATATGGGAAGGAAGGAAGGAAGGAAGGAAGGAAGGAAGGAAGGAAGGAAGGAAGGAAGGAAAAATTAGCATTGGGTGTTGTTGGAGGAATTCTAAATCATGACACACCAAGTTCCTGAAGGGAAGAGCAGAATGCAAAGTGGCTGGAAGATCCCAAAGAAAACCCAGCCTACTTCACAATTTAGTCTTGGGCCAAAGCTGATTATGCTGAAGTCCTTCCTTCCTGCAGCCCATGGAGTGCCCTTTAATTTATATACCTGCTTCTTCTCAGGCAAGTGGGGGATTATGAGTGCAGCCTTTGCGTGCTTCCCTTTACCCACACTAATCTCACAGCTTGATGCTAAGGCTAATTATTTGACTAGGACCGTAAATCCTGACAGTTAATGTGGAGTTAGCATCATTGGAAAAATAGAATCATTTAACTGCAAGAAATCTATAACCTAGTTGTGCTCAGCCTCTAGGCAATAAGAGCCCACTGACAATTCCAAGTAATAGTGCCCTCATCGTATAGGGCTTTAGGTAAGAAGCTTTTAAAGCTTCTTATTTTGGGTTTTACTATTTTATTATGAGGAAAAATTCTTTAAAAAAATCTTTCTTGTACAATATAAACCCATTTCCTTTTGTCTGGAGGTCAAGTGAAACCAGGTGAATTGCCTGAGAATGTATAAACTTCATAGGTTTATAGGCCATTCATAGTGTTGATAAGATCCTTAGAGATCATTCAGTTCAACTCTCTTATTTTTGATCCGGGAATTAAAATACAGGGCTTTACAGTTACTTCACCATATTCACACAGTTAGTTATAGATCCCCATGAGCTTTAATAATATGCATTATAAATAATTCTAAGTCATTCATTCCCAGAATTACAAGGCTTTCCCAGGAAAATAGACAAGCTCAAACAATACGAGCAGGTTTAGCCAAAAGTTGGACCACCTGAGTTCCACTGCTGGTTCTGTTGTGACTTTTGGCAAGTTTATTTCATTTGCCCTTCAACTCCCTTATCTGTAAGATGGCATCACTGATAGCACTGACTTACAAAAATGTATTGAAGGTTAAATGATCCCATGCACAACATTAATAGCTAAGATGTTTTATGTGTCCACCACTATTTTAAGTGCTCTATCCATATTAATTTCTACAGCAAACCCTTGAGGTAAATACCATTTTCTCATTTGACAGATGACAAAACTGAGGAACTCATTAAAGTGCCAGGCATATAATGAGTAATAATAAACTTTAGTATTTTATATATTTATATTTTATATATTTATATTTATGTTTATATTTTATAAATAAAGTATTTACTTTATTATTTAGTATCATCACAATTATCACTATCATTAGGAGTTAGTGATTTACATGTAGATTAGCCTTCAAAAATCTTTATGAGTAGACTGGTTTGCCAATATGGTACTTCCAACCTAGGGCAGTGATGAGCTCAGAAAATGTAAACATTAAAAAAAAAAATCTCACCTGAAAAAAAATCTGTGACCATAAGAAAATTACAAACAGCATTCCAGAGTCAAATGAAAATAACAATGGCATTATTCATTCTTTGGAATTATCTCTATGTCCCTCCCTTTGGTTGTATGAATAATAAAAAGCACAAGAAAAAAAACCTTCTTCCAATTGCTAATAAAAATCACACACACAAAAAATCTGTATGTTACTATAGTATTAAGATTCTTGAAATATATGGTATGGCATTCACATGTATTTCTTTTTTCCTGAAATGCTCTTGTGACTCTTGACAGCTCATTAACAATCCATACAAACCCAAGCTGGGCTTACATGTGCTGTAACCAGCTGTTCTCACCTCTCAGAATGTCGCTGCCACAGGCATGGACTGGCCAGTCTGAAGGGAGGGTGAATAGAGAGAGAGGATGTTTAGTAAGACTTCTTAGCCTCCCCTGCTGGCTTTTATTTTGACATATGGGGCTGTAACCCAAAGTGCACAAGGATTAGAGATGTCATTTTATGTCAGTTGTAAAACAGAATACAACAAAAACTGAGAGCAGATATACCATCATTTGTCGGCAGTGACACTTCCAGAAGGGAAGATGCCATGGTCAAATCAAACAGCCGCCTTTTCAGATAGGGTTTTTCTTTGCCCACTCAAACTGTCAGCAGTTCTTACTGGGGGATTTCACAAGCTGCAAACTCAACTTCTTGCAAGAGAATGATTCTACTTCTCCACAAATGGGTAATACTGTGAATGGGTGGATGTAACTAAGAAGCTACTGAAATCCCGGAAAAAGAAAACCACCAACACAAATCCAAACCTGACACAATTGGTTTCCAAGTAGTTACACCTACCTAGCATTTCATGGATTATGCTAGAACATAGCAACAAAATTTAATTTTTCAAAATATAACCAATTCCAAATAATTTGCTTATATAAAGAGTAGATGGGTGATTGAGTGGTTCAGTCAATTAAGCGTCCCACTCTTGATTTATGCTCTGGTCATGATCTCAGGACTGTGAGATAGAGCTCCCCCAGGGGTCTGTGCTGAGCCTGGAGTCTCCTTAGGATTTTCTCTCTCCCTCTGCCCATCTCCCCCACCCCCTTGTCAAAAATAAAAAAGAGTAAATGACAAAAATGTATTGAATAATCAGCAGGATATTAAAAGGAGGATTCTGCCACAATACATAATTTGCTTAGTAATAAATTTTTATATTTATTGAACATTTCTTAATTGCCAGAGAAATTGCTTTGTATTCCATATATGTTGTCTTATTCAGTTCTTTTACTTTTTTATGTTTTATTTATTTTTGAATAAAGAGAGTGAACATCTGTGAGTGCCTGCATGTGCACCAGCAGAGAAGAGAAAGAAAGAGACTGAGACAAAGAATCTGAAACAGGCTCCAAGCTATCAGGGCAGAGGCTGATGGAGGGCTCAAACTCACTGACCATGAGGTCATGACCTGAGCCAAAGTCAGTGCTTAACTGAACTGACTGAGCCACCCAGGCAAGCCTCATTCAGTCCTTTAAAAAAAATATGAATGTTAGGCTCATAAGGATGAACTATACATATATACAATCACATAATAAGAAAATGACATAGCCAGAATTCAAACTTTTCTTCTTGATTCTAAAGGTCATATTTCTCCCTAGTCTCCATTCTCTGATTATGGGGCACATATTTCCCAGAGGCATCTGTTCAGAGGCTAGGGTGCATTTCAAACATTGGATAAAGATGATGCAGCTCCCCGTCATTTTATTGTAGGTATAGAGAAATATTATGTTAAATGTACTTCTGTAAAATTACCACTTCCACTTCTCCACTCCAGTCAATATGAACATTTATTTGTTTATTTCTTTGATAGCTAAGGAAAAAAATACTTATATGTAGTAGGGATTTTGAAAAGTTGGTGACTGATTTACATAGCTAATACAAAGTAGACATATTGACACTGTGGATTTCTTAGAAAGTGGGTGGAAGTTCACAAATTGGACTTTAAAATAAATTCTTAACTTTAATGACTTTTTAAAAATTTTCAACTTCATAATAGATCACCAAGATATGTGTTGACTATGCTTAGTGTCATTACGCACCATGGAGCTCTACTGAAATTCCAAGTTTTGTGATTTTTTGCATCATTCTTCACTTCTCCTCTCTCTCTCTCCTCACTCTCTAAGAAGAGAGAGAGAGCATGAGCTGGGGAGAGAGGCACAGGGAAAGAGAGTGAGAGAATCCCTAGCTAGCTCCATGCTCAACAAAGAGCCTGAAATGGGCTGGATCCTATTATCTGGGATCATGAACTGCACCAAAGTCAAGAGTCAGTTGCTCAACTGACTGAGCTGCCCAGGTACCCCCAAAGTGATATAATTTTTAAAACATAGTTTCAAATGAGGACAGAATTGGTAGATAAAAATTACAAGTTTTAAGTATATTACTTTGCTTGCCGCACAGAAGGTGGGGCCATAATTCAGGCTACAATGGCAGTCAAAAAGAGCAAGGCATGAGCTATTCATCCAAGCTTAAGTAAAATATTATTAATATTACTGTAGGGATGAAAATGAGTAGAAACCTTGATGTTTCTTGTGCAAGAAAGAAACAAACAAAAAAACTACCCTGAGCAGTAACTCTATCAAATTATCATTCCTACAGTAAATTTAAAACAAATCATGCACGTCTCTAAGGAAACTCAAGAGATTATCTGCAAGTAAACAAAAATTAAATTAAAAAAAATTTTAAAAAGAGCACAAATCAAACTAGAAATTTTTAAATGGTTCAGGTTTTTTTGGTGACCAATTTCAGAATCACTTTGAAAGGTTATGCTTATGAAATAAGAAAATTAGGTAAATTTCTATCTATCCTTCAGATATAACAAAATCTCCTTTTGATTAAAAAAAGAAAAGACAAAGATGCTAAAGAAAAAAATATTTCGCTCACAAATAATGCCCAATAGCACACTTTCAGGTGCCCAAAAATCCATATTGAATTGGTTGAGAGACTTTAGGTTCTTGGGCAATTAGTTCACATTATATTTTAGATTTATACTGATTTTATCTATGAAGATATGTTTATTCAAAATGCTTATAGTTTTTTTCTTTTTAATTTTTTAAATTTAAAATTTTAACAAGAAAGATATTTTTGTGAGTTATTTGTCAATCTAGCACTTTTCACTTAAAGAATACATATGTGTCTGCATGTATAAGGAACAATCTACAGGTGGTTAAAACTACATGAGTCATCACTTACATCAAGGCCATCAAAACCTCATTTTTACCAGTAGTTACTGCATCACTAAGCAAGAACACCTGGCTCAGTTTTATTTATGATATTGTTCAGTTTATTCATTGAGGTGGTAAGAATGTTAAGTGTTCTTAAAACAATAAAGATACTGTTTCGAATATTTATTCTTCAGAAAATCTGAGGTAAAATGGAAATGAACTTTGGAAGTTCGCTCTACTACATAGGTCTACCTGGTACACTCAGGGGTAGATGATGGACAGCATTTTTATACTCACATTTAATATTTTTATGTGTAAAATATAAAGAAGCTAATAATTTTTTAAAAGGGCTAAAATCCTGAAAAATATGTTGGGTGACCTAGAGTTAACCTGTTTACCAGATATATTCTTAAGGCTGAATACCCTAAGTCAAGGCAAAGTTACATGTTTCAATTGTCTATGAAGATTGCTATAAGGAAGGTAAGTTGGAGATTATGAATCATTGGAGAATCTTGATTTGGTGCATGAAAAGTATCTGTGGTAAGATAAAAATGTAAAACCATCTTTCATTAGCTAAAAGAGTTGGAATGAGTATATGTAGTCATGGTAATAGAATCTGATCAATGTATCAGAGACCCTCACAGTAGAGATCTCTATATTTGGCTATACAGAGCCTAAGAGATATAGTTAATGAATTTCCTTAGCAACAGCTTGAAACACCAAGAAGTACAAAACTCAAATGCCCTCAAGGCAACATAAATTAGTAAGCCTGAGGAAGTAAGAGAGACTATCTGTCTAAAGGCAGTTATTTTCTTTTCATGGAGAACGGTCCAAATTTTATTCTCAGGTCACCAGTATGTCACACCTGTCTTCTAATATGTCCCTTTTCTGGCAGAATTTTAGGTATATCTTCTTAGTCATTATTCTAACTTTACTTCATATCAGAAAATGCCATTTGTATAGCTATTATGTGAATCAGGACCCTTAAAACATGTGATGCAAAATAGAATCAATTGGTCTAAGCATTGCTCTTGTTACCAAGATTAGTTTTATGTAATAGGTATGATTTTTTTTGAAATTGCAAATGAAATTTGCATCAAAATGTGTTGTCTCTTAAACAATGGCATTTAAGATGAATTTTAACTCAAATCGGCCATTGTTCATCCATTAGCCAATAAGTGAATTTAGTTTTGTTTTAATTTGTCTCCTGAAGATCAATGATATGAAACATTAAATACAAAGTATATGAATCCTGTAATAAAACCTTGTGCCATGTCTTTAACTCAGTAGATTGTTTAAAGAGCAAAAGTTGGAGAACATTTAATAAATTAAAAGCTTTGAGTGAATAAACCAAAAGGTAAGACAAATAATTTTATAATTAAAGAAGAAGGAAAGTCTTTCAAAGAGAAAATAATAACATATTTTAGACAAATACTGAAAGATTTTCTAAAACACAGATTTTCTCTATGGGAAATTCTAAAGGTTATTCTCTAGAAAGAAACAGAAAGTAATATGCTGGAAGTCTAGTCAAACAATGGTTGTACAGACAACAACAATGATAATAATAGTATGTTTTATAGACTTTAATAAAATAAGGAAGAATTTAAATATTGCATTAAGTATACAAAGTGGAAAGAAAGTTATAATTAAAGCAAAAGATTTTGAATTTTTCAGAAAGAAGGTAAAGATACTGATTAGTTTTAGATTTGTTTTAATGTTATTTATTTTTTAGAGAGAGGGGGAGAGAATGTGAGTGGGAAAGGGCAGAGAGAGAAGGAGACAGAAGGCAAATATAAGATAATATATTAAGACCACATGACCTCATTGAGTTTACCTCAAGAGTATAGGTAAGTATAAGAGTGGTTCAACTTAAGAAACCCTATTAATTAAGTGCACTATCAAAAAAGAGTAGAAAAACTAAAATTACCATTTCTATTGAGCATTTTGGATACCTAAATTTTCAATATTGGATAAAATAATAATAATCATACCTTAAAATATAAGGATTGCAAAGGAAGGAACAAACATTCCTTATTTGTAGATGATATGATTACTACATGAAAAACTCCAAAGAATCTACAAATAAATTATGTAAATTAATAAGGTCCCTTTGGAAGATTTTTGGATATATAATTAATATTCAATTTAGTTGCATTTTTATACACTTAACAGGAAATGCAAGTAGTTAAAAATATCATTAGTCTTTTTTTTGTAGCAACATAAAAGAAATTAAAAGTTACCTAGTGTGGCAGTTTTATAATAGGACTCCAAAATGCATTTCTACTCCTTTTATTCATAAAAGAGTTTGTGACTGTTTCTGTCAACGTAAGAGAAGTGATTTTATGTGTCTTCCAAGACTAGGTGGCAAAAATTTGTGTAGCTTTTACCTTGTTCTCTTAGAACACCTGTGTTTACTACATTTGCTTATGGGACAATCTTTTTTTTTTTTAATTTTTTTAATGTTTTTTATTTATTTCTAGAAGAGAGAGAGAGACAGCATGAATCTGGCAGGAATGTAAGCAAATCATCTTTTTTGTTTGTTTAGACAAAGAATTTATTTTTGTTGTTGTTGTTGTTTTGTTGCTGTTCATTTGCTCAACTTAGTTTAAAATGGGTTATAGGATATGTAGCTTTAGGCATTTTTGGATCCAGGTCCTCAAATGATATTATACAGCCTCTGGTTATCATGTCACATATCGATTCTGCATCTCACTGTATGTTTGTATTATTCTCACATAAGCTCTTTCCAGGTAGTGAGAAAGATGGTTGCTAGCATCCTAGATCTTTATTCTAATGACTCATGATATAGCCTTAATGCCTTAACATAGGAAGTAAAGGATGAATAGATGGTCTCTATCCAAGAGTCATGTACATGCTTAATAAACATCAAACAATCTACAATTTTGCAAATTTGAACCCACAGGTGACACTAGCCCCATCACCATCACTATTTGATGATCCGATTAACATTGTATGAGAGAACCCAAATAAGAGCCAGTCCCTACCTGAACTATCCCAATCCATATAACTTTAAGGGCTGATAACAGATTATTGTTTTAAGGCACTAGTTTGGGGATATTTTGTTATATAGAAACTGTAATAATATACCTGTCAATAAATTTAATAAATATTGTGTACGATTTTCATGGAGAATCTCCAAACTTTTATTTAAAAACTACTAAAGAAGATCTCAGTAAAAGGAAATAGATACAATGATTTTTGGATGGGAAAGCTTATTATCATAAAAATGCCGCTTTATACAAATTACTTCTTAGATTGAATAAAATCTAAAAGGCAATTTCTAGATAGATAGATAGATAGATTCTAAAATGCATTGAAAAAAAGGGCCAATAAGGGTCAAGACAACTGAAAAAAAGGGAAGAACAAAATGAAGAAGACAAAGGAGGAAGAGAGGAGGAGAAAGAGGAGGAGAAAGAGAAGGAAGAGAGGGTAGAAGGACAAGTGGAGGGAGGGAGAGGGAGAAGAAAGAAGATGAAAAATTGGAGATGCCATGTCTGCCAGATATCAAGAAAGCCAATTAAGCTACAGTAATTAATATAATATTAGTGTAGGGGTAGGCTAATAGACCAATGAAGAATAGAGAGCAAATCCATGGATATAAGAAAACTTGACATAGAATATATGTGACATTATACAGGTCAGTGGAGAAAAAATAAATTACTCTACAAATAATTCTTGGGTATATGCTCATTTTTATACATGAAAACAAAACACACAAAAATTACTTAACATATAAAAATCAGTTTGGGATGGATTAAGATTTCATGTGAAAGTCAAATTCTTAAAACATTTAGAAGAAAATGTATTCCTTAATACTTCATGGCAGATAAAGATTTCTTAAAAACAAAAAAAATAAATCAAAAAGAGAAAAGAATAAATCATAAAGAAAAAGTTTAAAAAAATTTTTTTACATTTATTTATTTTGAAAGAGATAGAGACAGTGCAAGTGGGACAGGGAAAGAGAGAGAGGGAGAGAGAGAGTCCCAAGCAGGCTCCATGTTGTCAGTGCAGAGCTTGACATTGGGGTTAAACTTGCAAAACCAAGAGATCATGACCTGAGCTGAAACCAAGAGTCAGATGCTTAACCTACTGAAGCACCCAGATGCCCTAGAAAAAGCTTTAATATATTTTACTGCATTGAAATCTGTTGATTAAAGACACAAATGAAGTAAAAGAAAAAGCCATAAATTAAAAGATGATACTTGCAACACATATTATTGACAAAGGATTAGTCACTATAATCCTATAAATTAAAAGAATCTTATAAATCGAAGAATTCCTCTAAGTTAATGAGTAGTAAGAAAATGGCAAATAACATAAGAAGGCATTTTAAGAGGAAATATATTTAGCTAAAACTCACTAGTAATAAAAAGATGCAAATTAAAATCACAGTAAGGCATTGTTTTCCTCCACATCAAATGATCAAAACTCAAGAAGTTTTATCATACCAGAGTTACTGAAGCCAGGGAAAGTAATTTGGCATTTATTTTAGCACTGCCATTTAAAGCTTAAGATGTGTATACCTTTAATCTCATAATCCCATCTTGGAGAAAATCAACAGATGATAGATGATGATGATGATGGTAATAATAGATGATAAATAGATGCTATAGATGATGAAAGATAGATGATAGCTAGCTAACTAGATGATAATGATGATAGATGATAAATAGATGATTGATGATAGATAGATAGATGATAGATAGATAGATAGATGATAGATGATATATAGAAAGAAGATATTCCATGAGAAACCCTTCTACATAAGTATGAAAACATAGAAGTGTACAAAATTGTCATACAAATGCTGCTTATAAAACAAAAACTTGAACATAACTCAAATGTTTATTGATAGAAGAGATAAATTACACACACACACACACACACACACACACACACACACAACTGGAATATTCCAGAACACTTAAAGTTATTCAACCACTGCTACATTCATCAACATAAATTAATTGTAAGGCCAAATGGTTAGTGAAAATACACATAGCAGAAGAATATGTATTTTGTTATTCCTTTTCTATAAAGGTAAAAAATATGCAGAGCTAAATAACATAGCATTGTTTTTTGGGCCAGCGTGTATGAAGTTTAGAAGTTGTCACTTCCTCATAACAAGTGAAAAGTTGAACAAACTGAAAAATCAACAACTCTTCTTCAGTCTGTAAGAGAAGGGAGATTATAGGACAAACTGCTGCTTTTAAAATTGGAGACCAACAGGCAAATACAGAGAATCACAACCTACCAGAGTATAAACTCAAGAGCTGAAATCTCTGTAGGCCAGGCCAGAGTAGGAAACTCTGAATAGTATTTGATAAATTGTTGGAAGATTAATATGGACAACTCAGAGAGGTAAAAACTCCCGAGGAAACAATTTAGTCATGAAGGGGCCTCACATTTTTCTGAATGTTAACTCCAAGAGCCTGAAATGGTTCTCACAGTGAATATCAAAGAAAAATTCCATCATGGTTCTGATTAGAAGAAGGAGGGTAAGAGCTTGAGTGATTGGGGGTTTAGAAGAGTGTAAATGTTTTGAGGAAAAGGAAGTATTCAACTTCAGCCGGCTCTAGTCATCCTGTCTCAACTAAGGGATGAGAAGCAACAAAACCAGAAGCATGAATGAGATTCGTAGTCCAGGGTTGTGGCCTCACCAAAAGAATGAGACCTATTCACAGAATTATAGAATGCTACCCCTCTCCCCAAACATTACCATCACATCACTAGTGGCCTATTTACATAAATTCCTTTACCTAATATATCATGTTCAACTATCAAGAAAAAAATGAGGAACAAGGGGGAGAAGAAGGGGGGAAATGGTGGGGGAAAGGGAGAGAGGCAAACCATGAGAGACTCTTGAATGCTGACAAAAACTGAGGACTGATGGATGTGGGGGGGAGGGATGGGCATGGAGGAGGACACTTGTGGGGATGAGCACTGGGTGTTATGTGGAAACTAATTTGACAATAAACTATTTGTAAAAAAAAAAACAACTTATTGACAAAATCTAAAAAAAAAAAAAAAGAAAAGAAAAGAAAAAAAATAATACATACACTAAAAGGAAAAACAAAATCCAGTTTAAAGAGATAAAAACAAGCATCAGAATGAGACTCTGATATGGAAGGGATATTGGAATTATCAGACTGGAAATTTAAATTAATTATGATTACTATGCTAAGGGCTCTAATGGATAAAGTAGACAGCAGGCAAGAACATAGGGGCAATGTAAGCAAAGAAATGGAAATCATAAGAAAGAAACAAGAAGAAATGCAATAGATCAATGCCTTTGGTGAGAGTATTAGTGGAGAGAACATGTATGAGGAAAAAAATCTCTCAGTGTGAGACTGTCTCAATAAAAACCTTCAAAAATGAAAAGCAAAGAGAAATAACTTTAAGAAAAATGAAAGAGAATAGCCAAGAACTATGGGGTAAACATAAAAGGCATATAATATGTATAGTGGGAATACCAAAAGATTGAAAGAAGAGAAGAATTATTTTAAACCATAAGGACACAGGGGCACATAGGTGGCTCAGTTGGTTAAGCATTCGACTTTAGCTCAGGTCGTGATCTTGTGATTCATGAGTTCAAGCCCTGCATTGGGCTCTTTTCTGACAGTTCAGAGCCTGAAGCCTGCTTTGGATTCTTTGTTTCTCACTCTCTCTGCCTCTCTCCCGCTCACACTCTGTCTCTCTCTTTCTCTCAAAAATAAATAAGCAAAAAATTAAAAAAAAACAATAAAGAGACAGAATTTCCCCCAAATTAATGTCAGGCACCAAACCATACATTTAGGAAACTCAGAGAACACCAACAAGGACAAATGCAAAACAACAACAACAACAACAAATCCCTACACCTAGGCATATTATTTTCAAACTAAAGAAAATCAAAGATAAAGTAAATCTCCTAAAAGAAGCCAAAGGATAAAAATACATTACCTATAAAGAATCAACAATAAGAATTACAAGTCTTCCTAAGAAACCATGCAAGTAAAAAGAGAGTTGAGTGATCTATTTATTTTTTTTAAATGTTTTATTTATTTCTAGGAGAGAGAGAGAGAGAGAGAGACATCGTGAGCAGGGGAGGGTCAGAGAGAGAGGGAGTCACAGACTCTGAAACAGGCTCCAGGCTCTGAGCTGGCAGTCAGCACAGAGCCCAACGTGGGGCTCGAACCCACGAACCGCGAGATCATGACCTAAGCGAAAGTTGGACACTTAACCGACTAAGCCTCCCAGGCGCCCCTTGAGTGATCTATTTAAAGTGCTGTAAGAAAAAACACCAACCAGAATTCTGCACCCAATGGAATTATTTTTCTAAATTGAAGGAGAAATAAAGAATTTCTCCAGACAAACAAAAATTGGGGGAATTTATAGCCAGTAGACTTGCCTAGCAAGAAATATTAAAATAGATTCTCTAAAGATAAGGAAAGTGATATAGGTCAGAAACTTAGATGGACATGAGGAAAAGAAGAGCATGAAAAAAAGAAGGTAAAATAAGATTATTTTCCTTATTTTTGATTGATCTAACAGATAAGAGTTTATTGAAAATAACAATAGCTACAATATCTTTGATTATGTATGATTATGTGTATATACTTGCTCATGTATTCTTATATATAAATGAATTAAACAGAAGCAATAATACAAGAAATAGGAAGGACGAATTTTCATTACCTGCGAAGTGGCATATTGTTATTTAAAAGAGGTCTTGGGTTAGTTGTAACTGCTTATTTCAATCTTTAGTGTAATCAATAGAAGTTAAACAACAAAAAACATTACTCATACTCACCAAGGAGGAGATATTGGAATTCCATAAAATTCTCACTTAAAATTACAAAAGGGAGGAAAAGACAAAATAAGAATAGGAACAAAGAACAAGGGCAACAAATAGAAAACAATAACAAATATGATTGTTAATCCAACTACTTCAATAATCACTTTGACTGTCAAAGATCTAAATGCACCAATTAAAAAACAAAGATTATCAGAATAGATCAAAAAAGAAGAACCAACTTTATGGTGTTTACAAGAATTCCACTTTGAGTGCATAGACACACATAAATTAAAAGTAAATGGATGGCTACTCTGGAAACTATAGAACACTTATGAAAGAAATTGAAGAAGACACAAAGGTATAAAAAATTAATGTTTATGGATTGGAAGAACAAATATTGGTGAGAATGTAGAGAAAGGGAAATCCTCTTATACTCTTGATGGGAATGCAAACTGGTGCAGTCAGTCTGGAAAATAGTATGGAGGTTCCTCAAAAAGCTAAAAATAGAACTATCCTATGATCCAGCAATTGCACCACTAGATATTTATCCAAAGGATACAAAACTATTGCTTTGAAGGGGCACAATGTTTATAGTAGTACTATAAACAAAAAATATTTTATGGAAAGAGCCCAAGGTCCATCAACAGATGAATGGATAAAGAAGATGTGTAATATTACTTATCCATAAAAAAGAATGAAATCTTGCCTTTTGCCATGATGTGAATGGAACTAGAGTGAATTATGCTAAGTGAAATAAATCAGTCAGAGAAAGACTAATACAATATGATTTCACTTATATGTGAAATTTAAGAAACAAAGTGATGAACATAGAGGAAGGGAAGGAAAAATAAGATAAAAACAAAGAGGGAGGCAAATCATGAGAGACTCTTAACTATAGAGAACAAAGAGTATTGTTGGAGGAGACGTGGTGGGGGTAGACTAAATGGGTGATGGGCATTAAGGAGGGCAGTTGTTGTGATGAGCACTGGATGTTATATGTAAGTGATGAATCACCAAATTCTAATCCTGAAACCAATACTACACTATTAACTAACTTGAATTTAAATAAAGACTTGGAAGAAAAATAACCAAATAAAATTTAAAAATAAAAATTTTAAAGAAATAGAACACTTAATGAAAATAAATATTTTTTGTGCTGTAAAAAAAAGTAAATGGATGGAGAAATATACTATGCTAACACTAATTAAAGAAAGTGAGAGTAGCTTTAATTTGGGACAGAGCAGACTTCCAATCATAGATGGTTATCAGAGATAGAGAGATATTATGTAATGATAAAGGGTGAATTCTCCAAGAAGACATAATAATCCCTAATATGTATGTTCCCAGCAACATGGTATCAAAATACCAAGAACCATTCCTTTATAGCCATACTCAATGAAACATACTACTGGAAAGGAATTAGACAAATCCCAGGAGTATGCCTCCTGATAAAGGCTATTGCTTTGGTTCTGACTGTTCCTTTACTTTACACTCTTATATTCTTTTTTTTCCTGTATTTTATTTTATTTTGTTTCATTTCATGTTTGACATCAAATGCCATCTAAATTCACTAGTGGAGGTGAACATTTACTTTTTTACTTTCAAAAATGCCATTATAATTGTTTTATATATATATATATATAACAATATATATAACAATATATAATTGTTATATTTTAGTATCCATTGACTAGAAATATATATATATCATATATACATACATATAATATACATGCACACATACACATATGCATACACACACACACACAAAGACATAAATTCTTTGATCTCTCAGTACCATACCTCCTCTGTGTCCCAGATTTCCAAGGCAAATGGTTTGGGAACTACTGCCCTGTATCTTTTAGTGTTTAACTGCAATAATGCAGATAATAGTGAAATTACTTTTCCTTTAAATGAAAGCAAGAAGCAAGTATGGCTAGAACTGCAGAGAAATAGATAAATTCACTATTATATCTAGAGACTAAGGAGGCCTCTCTCAGAAATGGACACATGCTGGGGCATCTGGGTGGCTCAGTCAGTTAAGCCTCAGACTTCTGCTCAGGTCATGATCTCACGGTTCATGGGTTAGAGCCCCCGTATCTGGCTCTGTGCTGACAGCTAGCTCAGAGCCAGGAGCCTGTTTCGAATTCTGTGTCTCCCTCTCTCTCTGACCCTCCCCAGATCATGCGGTTTCTCTCTCTCTCTCTCTCTCTCTCAGAAATAAATAAAACGTAAAAAAAAATGGACACATCCAGAGCACTTGGGTGGTTGAGTTGGTTAAGTGGCCTATTCTTGATTTTGGCTCAGGACATTATCTCACAGTTCAGACACTGAGCCCCACTTTGGACTTCACACTGACAGCATTGAGACCTTATGGAAGTCTCTCCCTCCCTCTCTTTGCCCTACTGTCTCCCCTCTCTCTCTCAAAAATAAATACCTTAAAAAAAAGAAAATAAAAATAAATGGACACACCCAGGAGGTGTAAAATCAGTAAAACATATCTGAACTAAGCAACATTATCAATAACTACATTTAATTAGCGTCTATAGCTTACTTGATCCAGCAACAGCAGAATACACATTATTCTCAAGACCACATGGAACATTCACCAAGATAGACCACTTCTGAGACAGAAAACACAACTCAACAAATTGAAAAAAATAGGGATTATTCAATTCCTGCTCTAAAACCACAATGAAATTAAACTAGAAATCAATAACCAAAAAAAAAAAAAAGCTGGAAAATCACCAAAAAATTTAGAGATTAAACAACACACTTCTAAATAACACACAGGTCAAGGAAGAAATATCAAGTGAAATAATAAAATATTTTGAACAAAATGAATTTTAAAATACAGCTTTTCAAATTTTGTGAGATTCAGTAAAGGGAAATTTACAGGATTCAATGCATATTTTAGAAAACAAGAAAGATATAAAATAAACCTCCTATAGGCACTTGGGTGGCTAAGCCGGTTGAGTGGCTGACTGCAGCTCATGTCATGATCTCACAGTTCATGGGTTCGAGTCCTGCATCAGGTCCTGTGTTGACAGCTTGAAGCCTGGAGTCTGTTTGGGTTTTTGTGTCTCCCCCTCTCTGCCCCTCCCCTAGTCACGCTCTGTCTCTGTCTTTCAAAAATGATTAAACTTAAAAAAATTAAAATAAACCACCTAATCTTCCACTTTCAGTAACTAGGGGGAAAATAAATGAAGAGAAAAACAGACTCTTAAATACAAAAACAAACTGTTGCCAGAGAGGGGATGAGAGGGGGAAAGGGTGAAATAGATGAAAGGGATTAAGAATCACAAAATTCTAGTCATAAAACAAATAAGTTGCAGAAATGAAAAATACAGCATTGGAAATATAGTCAATAATAATGTAATAATGTTGTATGGTGACAAATGTGACTACACTTACTGCATTGAGCATTGAGTATTTATAGAATTGTCAAATCAATGTTGTACATTGGAAAGTAATATAACATTGCATATCAATTATACTTCAATATTAAATAAAAATAAGCATATAAAAATTAAGTTAGAAGAAAAAACAGAACAAATTAAATCTAAAGTAGGCAGAAGAAAGGAAATAATAAGAATTAAATTAGAAATCAATGAAATTGAAAACAAAACATCAGTAGAGAAAAACAATGAAACCAAAAGCTGGTTCTTTGAAAATATCAATAAAATTAATAGAAGAAAAAAAGAGAGACAACACAAATTAATATTGGAAATGAAAGAAGGGGCATCTCTACAGATAACTTAGACATTAAAAGATTTATTTATTTATTTATTTATTTATTTTAAATGTTTATTTATTTCTAGGAGACAGAGAGAGAGAGACAGCGTGAGCAGGGGAGGGTCAGAGAGAGAGGGAGTCACAGACTGAAACAGGCTCCAGGCTCCGAGCTGGCAGTCAGCACAGAGCCCGACGCGGGGCTCGAACCTACGAACCGCGAGATCATGACCCAAGCGAAAGTCGGACGCTTAACCGACTAAGCCACCCAGGCGCCCCAGACATTAAAAGATTTATGATGAAAATTATGAACAACTCTATACCCACAAATCTGATAACCAAGATAAAATGGACTAATTCCGTATAAGACACAAGCTTCTAAAATTCACACAAGAAGAAATAGACAGTCTTAGTAGACATACATATGCTAAATAAATTGAATTGATAATTTATAATCTTCCAAAACAAAAAATATCATATCCAAATGGGTTCACTGATGAATTCTGCCAAACATTTATGGAAGAAATTATAGCAGTTCTCTATTATCTCTTTCAAAAGATAGATAGAGGGCTACATGCTAAGTCATTCTCTTTCTATGAGACCATAATTACCCTAATAGCAAACCAGATAAAGACACTGCAATAAAAGAAAATTATAGACCCAAATCTCTCATAAAAATGGGAAAAAATCCCCCCAAAAACTAATGAATCAACTCCAACAATATATAAAAATAAATATCCACCATGACCACATGGGATTTATCACAGGTATGCATATTTGGTTTAGCATTCAAAAAGGGTGAATGAAATCCATCACATCAACAGACTAAAGAGAAAATCATATAGTCAAACCAATAGATATAGAAAAAGTATTTGACAAAATCCATCACCCATTCATGATATTGAAAAACTCTCAGTCAACTAGAAAGAGGGAGGAATTTCCTCGACTTGGTAAAGAACATCTACAAAAAACTTAACAGCTAGCAACATTAATGTTAAGAAACCTGAAGCTTTCCCAATAAGATTAAAAACAAGGTAAAGATGGCTCATCTCATCACTCCTTTCCAACATCATGCTGAAAGCTCTAGCTAATGCAGTTAGAAAAGAAAGGGAAATAAAAGCTACACGGATTAGAAAAGAAACCTAAAAGTGTCTTTGTTCACAGAAGACATGATTATCTATGTAGAAAATCTGATAGAATCAGCAAGAACAATAAACGACTTAAACTAATGATCAATTATGGCAGGGTTAAACTATAAATGTTACTTTCCTATATACTTGATATTAACAAATGAAATTGACAGGATATAATACCATTTACATTAACACCAAAACCCCCTTAAATATTTAAGATAAATCTGACAAAATATGTACAAGATCTGTATAAGAAAAATCATAAAATCCATTGAACAAAATCAAAGAAGAACTAAAATAAATGGAGAGGCATTTCATGTTCATGGATAGGAAGACAATATCGTCAAGATATCAGTTCTTATCTACTTGACCCAAATTCAATGCAATCCCAATCAAAATCTCAGCATGTTATCTGTCAGATAAAAAAAAAAAAGTTCTGAAGTGAGGCAAAAGACCCAGAATGCCAACATGATACTGAAGAAGAGAAAAGTTAGGAAACTGACACTATTCAAATTCCAGACTTACTGTAAAGTCACAATAATCAAAACCATGTGATCTGGTGAAAGATTAGTCAAATAGGTCAGTAGAACCCAGTAGAATTGAGAACCCCAAATTAGGTCACACAAATATAGTCAACTGATCTTTGACAAAGGAGAAAAAAAAAAGAATACAATGGATACAATGGTACACAGGCAATCTTGTCAACAAAAGTAGTGGAACAACTAAATTCTAAAAAACTAAACTAAAACAAAACAACTAAAACAAAAAACTAAAAAATTATTTTGAGTCTAGACACAGACTTACATCCATCACTTAAAAGTAACTCAAAATGGATCTATACCTAAATGTAAAATTCAGAAGTATAAAACTCTTGGAAAAGAACATAGGAGAAAACCTAGATGACTCTGGATATGACTCCATTTTAGATAAAACACCAAAGTCATGATCCATAAAAAAAATAATTGAGAAGCTGGAATTCATTAAAGTTAAGAAAAAACTTCTGTGAAATATAATATCAAAAGAATGAGAAGATAACTCACAGATGAGAGAAAATATTTGAAAAGACAAATCTGAGAAAACACTGTTGTCTGAAATATATAAAGTACTCTTCAAACTCAACAATAAAAAGACAAACAATTCAGTTAATAACGGGCCCAAACCCTTAACAGATATCTCACCAAAGAAGATATATAAGTGGCAAATAAGAATATGGTAAGATTCCCCACAACAAATGTCATCAGGAAAACACTAATTAAAACAATGAGATACCTCTACAACCTCTCAGGATGGCCAAAATCCAGAACACTGACAAAACAAAATGCTGGTTAAGATATGGAGCGATAGAAACCGTTATTCAATGCTGGTGGTAATGCAAAATATTTCAGCCACTTTGGAAAACAGGTAAGCAGTTTCTTACAAAACTAAGCACACTATCACCATATGATCCAGCAATCGTTCTTCTTGATATGTATCCAAAGATGTTTAAATAATATCTACATTAAAACATGCACATGGATGTTTACAGTAGCTTTATTCAAAATAAGAAAAAGTTGGAAGCACCCAAGATATTTTTTCAATAGGTAAATGTATAAATAATCTAAGTTATATACCCACAATGGATATTATTCAGCACTAAAAAGGAAGGAGCTATGGAGTCATGAAAATACATGGAGGGGCATTAAATACATATTACTTAGTGAAAGAAGTCAATATGAAAAAACTGAATACTTCATGATTATAAGTACATGACATTCTGGAAAAGAAAAAAACAAACATAGTTAAAAATAGTAGTTTCCAGGGGTTGGGTCAGGGAGAGGGATAGATAGGTAGAGCATAGTGGATTTATAGAAGAGTGAAAAATAATCTGTATGGTACTATAATAATAGATAGATGTCATTAAACATTTTTCCAATCACCAAGAGTGAGCCCTAAGGTAAACTATGGACTTTGAGTAATTACGATGTCTTATTGTTGATTCATCTATTATAACAATTATAGCAGTCTGGTATAAGATGTTGATAATGGGGGAGAATATGCAATTGTAGGGGCAGGGAGTATATGAACAATCACTGTACCTGTTTCATTTTGTGACTTGAATTTCATTTTTTTGTTTTCTTTTTTTGTTTTGTTTATTTTTACATTTTATTTCAAGTATAGTTAACATTTGGTGTTATATTAGCTTCAGATGTACAGTATAGTGATTCAACAATACCATATATCACCCAGTGCTCATCATTACAAGTGCACTCCTTACTCCTCATGTCCTATTTCACCCATCCCCCACCCCCGGCATTTCCTCTTGGGTAACCATCAGTTTGTTCTCTATGGTTAAGTGTCTGTTTCTTGGTTAGTTTATGTATTTTTCCCCCTTTGCTCATTCATTTCTTAAATTGCATATGTGAGTGAAATCCCATGATATTTGTCTTTCTCTGATTTATTTCACTTAGCACTATACTTCCTAGATCCATCCATGTTGTTGCCAATAGCAAGATTTCATTCTTTCTAATGGCTGAATTATATTTCATATATAATTTGGATTATATATGGTATCATAAATAATAGGTAAATGTATTTGGATCATATCTATTATATATATATATATATATATAGATAGATAGATAGATAGATAGATATAATATATATATATCATATCCTCTTTATCTATTGGATATATCTATTGGATCATATCTATTATATATATATAGATATATATATATAGATATAATGTATATATATCATATCCTCTTTATCTATTCATCTAGATAGAATAGATATATATATTCATAGATATATATATATTCATAGATATAATATATATATATCATATCCTCTTTATCTATTCATCTATCAATGGACACTTGGGCTATTTCCATAATTTGGCTACTATAAACTATGTTGTTATAAGTATAGGGGTATATGTATTGAAATAGTGGGGTTTTTTATATTTTTAAATAAATACACAGTAGTGCAACTACTGGGTTTTAGGGTACTTCTATTTTTAACATTTTTGAGGAAGCTCTATACTGTTCTTCACAGTTTGCACCAGTTTGCATTTCTTTTTCTCCATGAAACACGAAAGAGATTTCCTTTTTCTCCACATCCTCATCAACGCTTGTTCTCTTGTGTTTTCCTAGCCATTTTGACAGTTTTAATTTGCATTTCCCTGTTGATGAGCGATGTTGAGTCTCTGAAAACAAATGCGTGTTGGCCATCTAGATGTCTTCTTAGGAGAAATGTCTGTTCATGTCTTTTGCCCATTTTTTGTTGGATTATTCTTTAGGTATTGAGTTGTATACGTTTTTATATATTTTGAGTACTAACCCTTTATCAAACATGTAATCTACAAATATCTTTTTCCATTCAGTAGGTTGCATTTTAGTTTTGTTGAACCAACAACCATAAAATTTATATGCATTTACAAAAGACCCTGAATATCCAAAACAGTCCTGAAAAAGAAAAGCAAAACTGGAGGCACCACAATTCCAGACTTAAAATTATATTACAAAGCAGTAGCAATCAATACAGTATGGTACTGGCACAAAAATAGACACATAGATCAATAGAACAGAAAACAATACCCAGAAATAAATGCACAATTATATGGCTAATTAATCTTTGACAAAGGACAAAAGAAAATCCAATGGGAAAAAGACAGTCTCTTCACCAAGACATACTGGGAAAACTGGGCAGCTGCATGCAAAAGAATGAAACTGAACCACTTTCTTACACCATACACAAAAATAAACTCAAAATGGATTAAAGACATAAATGTGAGACCTGAAATTTTCAAAATCCTAGAAGAGAGCATAGACAGTAATATCTCTGACATCGGCCACAGCAACATTTTTCTAGATATGTCTCCGGGGTCCAGGGAAATAAAAGCAAAACTATCAGGACTACATTAGAATAAAAAGCTTCTGGGTAGTAAAGGAAACAATCAACAAAACTGAAATTTCTGTACCTTTTTAATTTCACCATAAACAGAAAACTTCTTCAAAGAATAAAGTCTTAATCTATTTAGACTTTGGAAAGTTAAAAAAAGTAAGGAAAGATAGACACACAAGTTAGGTTGTTAGCTCTGAGAATAGAGGTAAGAATTTACTAAGGATGGAAACTAAGGTTTTAAAATTATTGGTAATATTTTTTAAATTGACCAATGTGTACAAGAATGGAGCAGCATCTTTTTGGACTTGAGACTCTTATTCCTATGTGTGCTTTGGATCCTATTCCTTCCTACTTCATCAAGAAATATAAGATAAATTGGGGCGCCTGGGTGGTTTAGTCGGTTAAGCGTCCGACTTTCGCTTAGGTCATGATCTCGTGGTTCGTGGGTTCGAGCCCCGCGTCGGGCTCTGTGCTGACTGCCAGCTCAGAGCCTGGAGCCTGTTTCAGTCTGTGACTCCCTCTCTCTCTGAACCTCCCCTGCTCATGCTGTCTCTCTCTCTCTCTCCTAGAAATAAATTTAAAAAAAAATTAAAAAAAAAAAAAGAAATATAAGATAAATGATGCTGAGCATCGTTTCATGTGTCTGTTGCCCATCTGGATGTCTTCTTCGGAAAAGTGTCTGTTCATGTCTTCTGCCCATTTCTTCACTGGATTATTTGTTTTTCAGGTGTGGAGTTTGGTGAGTTCCTTATAGACTTTGGATACTAGTCCTTTATCCAATGTCATTTGAAACTATCTTTTCCCAGTCTGTCAGTTGCCTATTCGCTTTATTGATTGTTTCCTTTGCCTTTCAGAAGTTTTTTATCTTGATGAGGTCCCAATAGTTCATTTTTGCTCTTGATTCCCTTGCCTCTGGGGATGTGTCAAGTAAGAAATTGCTGTGGTTGAGGTCAAGGAGGTTGTTTCCTACTTTCTCCTCTAGGGTTTTAATAGTTTCCTGTCTCACATTCAGGTCCTTTATTCATTTTGAGTTTATTTTGGGGTATGGTGTAAATCAAAATCACACTGAGATACCACTTGACGCTGGTCAGAGTGGCTAAAATGAACAAATCGGGAGACTATAGATGCTGGTGAGAATGTTTCCACATTCTCCTACACTGTTGGTGGGAACGTAAACTGGTGCAGCCCCTCTGGAAAATAGTGTGGAGGTTCCTCAAAAAGTTAACAATAGAACTCCCCTATAACGCAGCAATAGCACTGCTAGGAATTTACCCAAGGAATACAGGGTTGCTGATGTATAGGGGCACATGTACCTCAATGTTCATAGCAGCACTTTCAACCATAGCCAAATCATGGAAAGAGCCTAAATGTCCATCAACTGATGAGTGGATCAAGAAGATGTGGTTTATCTATACAATGGAATACTACATGGCAACGAGAAAGAATGAAACCTGGCCATTTGTAGCAACATGGATGGAACCTGAGGATGTTATGCTGAGCAAAATAAGTCAGGCAGAGAAAGACAGATACCATATGTTTTCACTTATAGATGGAACAGGAGAAACTTAACAGAAAACCATGGGGAGGAGAAGGGGAAAAATAGAGAGAGGAAGGCAGGCAAACCATGAGAGACTCTTAAATACTGAGGACTGAAGGGGAGGGAGGATAGAGGAAGGGGGTTGATGGGCATGGAGGAGGGTACTTGTTGGAATGAGCACTGGGTGTTATATGGAAACCAACTTGACAATAAACTATGAAAGAAAAAAAAATTAAAACAAAAAAAACCCCCAAAAGTGAATAATCATTTTAAAAAATTAAAAAAAGAAATATAAGGTATTTTATTTTTTCTATTATATAATCATTTACCTTATAAATGTCCTTGTTCCACATAGTATGGAATTGTGAAATATAGAACCTATGTCTTTTACATATTTTAACATTCATAGCACCTAACTTACTGTGAAAGTTACTAAAGATGCCATATTGATACTTTTTTAAATGTTCTGTATTTTATGATTTGGCATATTAAAAAATGCTTCCTGGTTGAGGAGAGATAGATCCTAATAGGATTAACCATTTCTTAGGATGCACCTTTCAAGAAGAAATCAATCAATTCAAGTCTACACCCCAAACACCTTATCTAACTCTCACACACCTTGGTCTAAGTCATCCCTGAGCCAGGTACCACCAATCACAGACCACCCCTGGAGACCAAAGTTCCCAAGAATTATTTATTCCTATACTCTTTACTCTGACTTGCCTTGTTCCCCATCTCCCCACATACACACAAAACAAAACAATAAAATCTCTACCCTAGACTTTCCCCTTCTTTCTTGTCTTCTACCACCTGAACAAAACCTGGCACCTCTCCTGGCCAGGTGGCCCTTCATGGCATGCAGTGACTCTCTTTCTGGAGTCTGTTAGTATGACACACCTCTTCCTCCTAAGCCTACTTCTCATGTCTTCCTATGGCTGCACCAACTTTACCATACCATCCTTAGAACAGATATCATATAAACATTTCTGTAGTCTTGCATTTCTTAACCAATAAATCAAAGTTTTGCCTACATGCATCATTTATAGCTTCTATAACGTTTCAGTATTTTGCATATTGTTTATGTTATATATAAATGTTTCTTTACAATAGAATCAAAGTAAATATTTTACAAAGTGAGTTCAACATGTTAGCTAGTTTTTATTATTGATACTTAACATTTTCCCATGTTTGGCCAGGTTGTTTAAGCCTCCAAAACACAAGATTATTTGTTACAATAGCTAATTTGTGTATATGGTTCAAAGCATTTCCACAGAGAAATTGAATTTCTCTATGGAAATTCATGGGTTTTGACAAACTTATTTTGGAAATCAACAGATTGTAAAATCAGCTCAGAATTATTTTCAGTTTGACTAAGAAGCAACTCTCGGGGCACCTGGGTGGCTCAGTTGGTAAGCGTCCAACTTCGGCTCAGGTCATGATCTCACGGTTCCTGGGTTCGAGCCCCACGTCGGGCTCTGTGCTGACAGCTAGCTCAAAGCCTGGAGTCTGTTTCAGATTTCTGTGTCTCCCTCTCCTTCTGACCTTCCCCTGCTCATGCTGTCTGTCTCTCAGAAATAAATAAAACATTTTAAAAATTTAAAAAAAAAGAAGCAACCCATTAACCTGGTAGACCCAAAATCAATGTCATTTCCTAGAAACAAGAGCAATTAAGGTGGGAGAAAGGGAGAAAGAGATTTTTTTCTTAAGCCCTTGACTTAGATCACGTTTTACCAAAATAATATAAGGAGTAAATGGTGACTTAGTACATTTTACTTTAATAAAAATTTTGCAGAACTGTCTAATACAGTTCCTGGTCTGATTTAATTATGTCTGGGAAGCTCTTATCATCTCACATAAAAATCACTTCCAAGTGGCCAGAATGCCCCTGCTGATTTATTTGGCAATAAGTAGTTGTTATGGCCTCAGACATGAACCAACGAGAGGGCTGACTCACTGAGTCTGCATAGAACTGATATGTGCCTTCTGAACCCTTTGACAGTTAGGGTCATTACAGTACATTTCTCATCGGGGGGAAAGTGTTGGTATAGAAAACAACATGACAATATTTGACAGTAGCAGTGCTGTGGGGTCTGAATATTGACTTTAAATTCCAATTTGCCTAAATACATGTAAAAGAGGGCCATGATACAGTTATCAAGAGAGTCAATTATTCGAGCTGCAAGGGAAACATTACTTTCATTTTGATCTATGTGTTATTGAAGCATATTTTATCAAACAAGCACAAAAGCTCAAAGCTGTATCAAATGCTATACTTCAAAAGGGTCCAAAAACATGGATTAAACTAAGCTTATATAACTTCCACTACCAATAATTTAAAAACTAAAACACTACAATTTTCAGTATAGATATGGCTTTGTTTAGAAAGAAAAACAGAATGATGTATTCTTGAAAGCAGAGTGGAGAAGAATCTACACCTTTCCTTTCCCCCGTTCCCACTCCTTGGTTTTTACCACAAACCATAAAAAGTAGCTATACTGAGTCCCAACCACAAATGACCTCTGGCTTTCACCAGCAAAGAGAATTCTGCTCCAGGACTCACGGGACAGGAGTAGTGTAAGCCCAAATGCAGCTCAGGTTTACTCACATAAGCCAAAAAATTGGTGAGTTTGGCTAATATTCAAGTTCATTCTGAAGCATTAAATCAAAGTGTTACAGGTTTGGTTCCAACATTTCAGAATGCCTGTAGCAGCGAATTACAAATCAGTCACCTTCCTTTCCCTATAATCAATCTAACCTAGGTGACAGAAGCAATGTAGTGCCAGGACCTGGCTTGTATGATAAAAATAAGCCAAAGAATTAACACAGTAAATTTCATTGTTAACAGCTCTTCTGAGGAAGGAGGAGGGAATGAAAAAGGAAAGGAAGTGATCCAACAAAGAAGACACTTGGAAGAAAAAGGAAATCATTTTAGTGCAGAATTGGAGAGAAAGAGCAAGAATAGAAACAGAGGGAAAAAAATCTTAACACACCCCAAAGTTAGGCTAAATTGTAAGAGACAGTTGGTAGAGCACTCTGAAGTTGAAAAAAAATTAATGGAAGAAGAGAAAATAGAAGAGACAAAAAACCAAACTGGAGAGCATGCCCGTTTCCTCAAGGATATACTAGAAGTAGAAGCTCACAGGAAGAGATCTCTGAAGAAGGTGGGAGATGCTGGCTCTTGCAAGAACCAGAAAGGATGTCTGAGAGCCTGAGACATCAACTCTTTAGTTTCTAAGCATTGAAAACAATGAGGTTATTGGAGAAAAAAAAATTGTTAAATAAATGAATAGCTTTTAATTCACCAGAGATAACATTGAAATATCAAGAGAGAATAAATGTCAGTTATACTTTCCAGACCAAGACCATTTTGATAAACAAAATTGCAGTCTCCTACATATCAACTCATAGAACTAGGAGAATTTTCAATAAAATTTGATTTTTTTAATAAATTGAAAGCAGATGTAAGGAAATTCTAATAAGTAAATACATTACACTTTCTTTTTGCAAAACATAAATTGGGATGTCTTGATTAATAGTTACTCCAGCTTCCAACTTAATGCCTGCAAAGGAAAATTCTTTCAAGTGAGAAGGTTCACTGATGCTGCTATACAATGCTAAAAGCCTTTTGGTCTACTACTGGGAGGGATGGATGGAGGTGACTGGGGAGATGGGAAAGAGGTGACGATCTTTACTAATGAAAGGGATACAAAGACAGGACTCAGTAGCAGTTCAAGGTTTCCAAAGTAAAGATGAATAACAATGCTAAATGAAAGCAAGCATAGGATATGCTAAATGTTATTGCTCTATTTTTAAAATGGTACTGCTAAACATTTCACCTATATGAAAAAACAAAAATCAGTTTATTTCCCCTTTTCTCTATGTAAAAGTCCATATTATTATTAATTAAGGCTGGAACATCTCATCTTATTTGGCAGATTCTTCTACTATGCTATAGAAAAGAACTTAACTCAGGGAACTCTACAGCCTTCTTCACAGATTCTAAATAATCATGGCTCCATAGATTATCTTCCAGGGTCTGTGAGGAACAGAAAGCTTTTCCTAGAATATGGGGAGTGGGGAGGGGTAATTCTGAGGCAGACTGAAGGCAGTTTTTCCCCAGTTCTCATGTGATTTTTAAGAGCCAGCCGGTCTGGAAAATGTTGAATTTGTTTGTAGGAAAGGTAAACACTGCCAAAATCAACAAGTTCCTTCCTTAGGGGGCTGTAGAGAAAATTGGTCTACAGATTAAGACAGTTCAGACAACTTATGTTTGAGTAGAAGTGAACCCCTTTGGCACCCAGGTTTTACCCCAGAACTCTATTAGAAAGCTGATAAATCTCTGTTGGAGGAATTACAAACTGTGTACTCATGAGGTAAAGGAAATTAAAATTGATCTCTTCTATAAATATCTTAGACAAAGTGATTTTATTTAATGAGTAAGTAGACCAGGAGGCTTAGTGAATTGGGTTAAATGGCTCAGCCACACTGGCTAGATTGCTTTTCTGTGTGACTTAACTGATTAGACCTATATAAAATGGTTTCATAAGTGATTGGTTGCAAGTCAACAAAAATGTTTTGATTAAAATGGAATGGCTAAACATTTTCTTCATGTCCTATAATTACGGCTGCCAAATAAAAATGCAGGACACTGGCTACAATTGAATTTTAGGTAAACAACAAATAATTTTTTAATATAAGCATGTCCTACACATTGCATACAACATAGTTATATTAAAAATAATTCATTGTTTATCTAAAATTCAAATGTAACTGTGTATTCTCTTTTTGTATTTACTACATCTGGCAAATTTACCTATAATACATATAAAATAGAGTATGTGTTTTTTATACCCCATCCTAAAAGCACACGAATTTTGTTCGAATAAATATAGTTAATACCTCTGTATAGAACCCTAAAGATTAAGTATTATTTATGAGAGGAAAATCCAGGCAGGGTTTCCTAAGAAGTTAGTTATAAGAATTACTTTAGGGAATTGAATTGCCTGAGATTTTTTCTAGGTTACATTTTATAACTATCTGGGGAGTTTTAAAAATCCTTGTGTCCAGGCTGCAACTCAGACCAATTAAACCAGAATCTCTGGGTGGGACCCAGGCATCTGTACATTTTAAAGCTGCTCAGTAATACCACTGTGCTGTTATCATGATAATCACTGCTCTAGATGGTACCAGTTTGCCAGTCTACCAGTCTGTGATCACACACACACACACAAGATTAAAAGGTGACTAATGCTTCCATTTGAAATGTCATTTAGGTTAACAGAAAATTTGGTTCCTTTTGCTTCTTCCAGGTTCGGAATTTATAAAAATATATGCTGCTAGTATTGGGAATTTATAAAAATATACATGGCTAGTGATGGGACTTAGACGAAGGGGTGAGAAATAGTAAAGATGAAGTTGTTTTTTTAAGTCTAAACTAGATCTTCAAATGTAGCAGGCTTATGAACCTTGGCTGTGTTTTATGGACACAACTGTTAAACAAAGTTGAATACCCATAAATCTATGCTCTTATCAATATATTAAAACTATATATATACATATATTTATATATTCACATTTATAGTCCATGGATAGAAGTCACAAATTATATATTTCAAGTACATAGTTTCCCCTTGTTTTATTATATTTTTCCCAAAAACATTATCTACCAATGTCAGCTACAGAACTCTGAAAAATCACAGAAACGCCTAACCAAATTCACTGCTTTTTGTTCACATTATGGATTCATTTCAATGCCAATGTACTCTTAAAATTAGTGAATGCAGCAAAGATCACTAAGTTTACTTTTTCTCAGCAAATGTAACTGACAGCTGAGGCAAATGTATTGCCTGAAGATTAATATAGAAAAATTCTTTCTGTATTTGTCCTGGAAGTTGACTGATAAGCCTGCTGCAGTGCTGCATGCTTTCAAGCATTCCTTGTCAGAAAGTCCAAAGAATTGTTATGTTATTAAAACTCCAACCCTACCACTTACAAGGAGAGTTCCAAAGCAAGCTTCTATATCTTATCACATACCACTGGCTCCACAGTGCATTTTGACACAGAGTATATTTACTTTCAACACTGACAACATTCCCTTTGCTCTATTCATGTATCCTAAACTCTCCTGGATTTAAGAATTCCATGTACACTTTTCAATAGGTTGTATTTGTAATTCCAGCCCTAAAAAGGATAAAAGAGTTAACTAAATCTTTCACTAATAATGAAGGGTTGATAGTCTCTACATATGTAGGCTGATAAAAGTTTTAGTTTTTCTGGCACAAAAAGAGATAAAGAAAAGAAACCATAAAATTATTTCATGTTTTACTTCATCTCAAGTTCCTCATGAATACTAAATACTGTGCTTAAATGCAAATATTTTCCTTTTATGGAATTGTGCCTTTAAAATAAGGGGCACAGGGGCGCCTGGATGGTTCAGTTGGTTAAGCAACCAACTTCGGCTCAGGTCATGATCTCGCGGTTCGTGGGTTCGGGCCCTGCATTGGGCTCTGTGCTGACAGGTAGCTCAGAGCCTGGAGCCTGCTTCGGATTCTCTGTCTTCTTCTTTCCCTCTGACCCTCCCCTACCCATTGTCTCTCTCTCTCTCAGAGATAAATAAAACATTAAAAATAAGTAAATAAATAAATAAAAAATAAATAAATAAAATAAGGGGCATAAACTGGACATGTGACAAAAGAAGTCATCTGTCACCATATGCCTTCCAAAATGTATAGGATCACTTTGATTCTGTTCTCCATCCTCTTCTCTTCCTCTGTATGTTCTTTCTTCTTATTATTATTATATTTTTTAAATGTTTTATTTATTTCTAGGAGAGAGAGAGAGAGAGACAGCATGAGCAGGGGAGGGTCAGAGAGAGAGGGAGTCACAGACTGAAACAGGCTCCAGGCTCTGAGCTGGCAGTCAGCACAGAGCCCGACGCGGGGCTCGAACCCACGAACCGCGAGATCATGACCTAAGCGAAAGTCAGACGCTTAACCGACTAAGCCACCCAGGCGCACCTTCCTCTGTATGTTCTTAACCAAGTATTTAATCATCTATGTGTGTATTACCTTCAAATATGTATTTCCATCTCTAAATTCTCTTAATTTACAATCTCACTTTCCAGTTGTCCAAGTAACATATCTCAGATCCCTAGGGTGAAAATTCTGAAGAAATTTTGACACGTCAACCTTTACATAATCAACAAGTTTCCCCACTCATCCTTTCACAGAAGTTTCCATTTATGCCCTTTAATATACATTCTTATTGCCAACTCCCTGCATCAGGCTTCATTAGCTCATACCCCAACTATTACTTTGAACTCCTAATTAGGTTCCCTTTATCTACTCCATATATATTCCTGATTATGACATTCTAAGGGGGAAAATAATTTTAAAAATTTAGTGTACTTTCATTTTCTAACTGAACAGCACCACGCGAAAGATACAGAAATCTGAGTCTGAGAGTATCAGTGGAGAGAGATCCTTGCAAATACTTTGGGATCTCAGTAGACACTCTGGAAGTTTAAACCCTACAATTGTTGGAACAACCAGAGTAGAATTGGCAATACAAAACCCCACAAAAACCTGCAACACAGTCTTATGTAAATTCAAATCTTGATTAGATTAATGTCATCTGACCCTACTGTATGGTTCTAGTACAGACTAAGATAAATTCTCTTGGACAAAAAATAATAGTATTCAGAGCCAACACAATGACTATTGTTGAATAAAAATTTTGCTAGCATATCAAGAATCATGATGAAGAGAGAACACTAAAAACAAACTCTCATTTAACCAAGTTATTAAAGTTATCAAAGATGGACTCTAAAATAGATACATTTAATATTAAAAAAATATAAGGCAGAATAGAATATTTTACTAGAGAATTCAAATGCACTAAAGATAATAAAATAAGACTCTAAAGTTGAAAATGTGATTAACTGAAATTTAGAGTTTGATAGATGGGCTTAACATCAGATTGATGCAGCATAAGAAAGAATTAATGAACTTGTGAAGAGAAACTGATAAAAGTATAGGCCAAACCAAAAGAAAGAATAATAAAGAAAAGAACTCTATCTCTATCCATAAATGACAGAGAGAAAATTATAACATATGTAACTGCAGGCTCAGAAGAAGGAGAGAGACTAAAGAAGAAACTATATTTAAAAAGATAACAGATTTTCAAAAACTGACAGAAAATCAACATACAGATCTTAGAAAAACTGTGGATCTCAAGCAGGATAGTCACACATGCACACACATAAAGACCCCACAACTAACCACATCATAGAAAAACTGCTGAAAATCAGAGGTAAAGAGAGTATTTTTAAAATTTAAAGAAGACTATGGGAAATTTATTGTCAACAAACTGAAACTTAAAAAAAAAATAGAGAGAAAATGATACCAGGTAGCAACATAAAAATGCAGGAAGAAATTTAGAACAACAGACTATATCTGAGTGATTGGAATACAGTATAATGATTGAATTTTATGACCAAGTAGAAATAAATAGATCTTCATTATGTACACTCCAGTATCAGTCTCCTCAGTGCTGCATCCATGAAGGCAGGAAATTTGTCTTGTTCTCGATTATATTTAATTTAATGGCTAAACGGATACTGTCTACAACTTTGCACCATATTTGAAAGCATTGGGCAATAATTGAATGACTTTAGCTACCAAGATACAGTTTTAAGGAAATTATGGACTAAGATGAAAATCTGTGTTTATTTTTTGAGAAGGAAAGAAGGGAGGAAGGGAAGAGATAGAAACTCAACATAATACTGTGGAGCTAACATGGAGAAAGATAGGGTGAGGCTTCAACCCCACCGTAACCTCCTGTCCTAATATATTAAAAGGAAAATTTTGTAGCAGCAGTATAGACAATGTAGCCAGGTTTCCCTCTAGAAAGATTTAACCATTTATCATTTGTGGATCAATACTGTTTCATAGGTCATAGTAACAATTTTTAGAGCACCACAGTAAGGCTAATAATGCCTGTGATGAGAGTCACCATCAAGGAAGGGATTGAAGGATGGTGCATATGTTAGCAGGTTTATAATCAGTGAGACTCACTGCTGTTATCCCATTAAGTTGGAATGGAATGGCTGTTACTATAAGTGGATAATGTGATCCTTGCTACTATCACTTCAGGGTGCCAACAGCATGGCACTGCTATTATCATTCCAGGGTGGTCATGAGCTCATGCTATTTTCTTCTACAAGTTTGAGGAAAGATATGTTGCTGTCACAACAGGATAATAGTAAACAAGTGTCATGGTATTACACAGGCAGGCAGAGAAAGGAAACAGATTTGGATCTTTAAAACACTAACTACAGCTTCAGTTATAAGTTTCAAAAATGAGTGGTTGATGAATATGAGCTTAAATTTTCAGATCTCTCACTTAATTGGGTCTTGCATACCTTTCTTTGTGTTTGGATAAATGAAAAAGAATATGTAAATTACAGGGTTACAGGGCTGTGCAGAAAATAACCTCCAGTAAGAGGGGTTCCCTTTTTCACACTAAAGTTTTAGGTAGTTAGTACTTATCATATAAATGTATCAATTACGTGTCATAAAAGGGAAATACCTAACTCCTGTTAATATTACAGTTTAAGTTTAGATATTTGAGGATTTCATATTAGTCTAGCATTAACTCATATCATGTAGGGATAAATTCTTTTTTTAAATTTCATCACTTGTTCTCTATTTCTATAAACAAATTTTGAAAGTCTATGTATATACACACTATGTATATACACACTATACTGTATAAAATCCATCTAGGATCTTCCTCATTAGTAACTGGTGTGCTCTCATAATTCTTTCTCAAGCAGGGAGTTTGGAAGATTAGTATTTTAGATTTATTTCTGTCCTTGTTTGTCACGTCTACGTCACAAGGGTGTTGGAAGGATTAATTAGTTAACATGCAAGATTCTTTGAAGATGAAAAGCACTCTGAAATTGCTGAGCAGTGCTAGCAAACCTCCATAGTACATATTTTTCCTTTTATATTTGTAAAAATTCATCCACCTCCTATTAACCCTTCTTGCTGACATTATGTACTTGGAGTGCATTTTTAAAAAATTTACTGGCCTTATCTTTTCCTTCACAAGGCTTATAGTATTTATCTACTTATGTCTTAATTTCTTTCCTCTGTTTCCCTATTAATTTTTTTCTTACTAAGAGGTCCTGAAATCTTACTGACTAGTTATCTTTCTCTTACTTACATTTTTAAAAATGTATTGGAATTCTGGATTGGTGTACCTAAGATCACTACAGAGAAAGGGAACAGTCACTATTACCAAATCTTAGAGGCTTAGGCCATGAGAATCATTAATTTGGATTAAATAGAACAGTCCAAAGGGCAGGCAAACCTGTTTGTGCAATTCGCTGAGCAAGAAAGAAGCAATTGCTTTCTTTACCCCTTGAAGATCTAAATTTTTCATAATAAGTTATTTTAGATGTCTTTTATGAAATTGAAGTCTATATTCAAGAAATCTGGTAAGGTTCCCCGAAGTATTCCAACTTCTGACTCTGGATGCTGCTGACTGTCTGCAGCCCACAGGCAGTGGCTCTGGACACAAGAGGAGGAAAGTTCTTTTACCAGAAACAATCTGTGATTAGAAGGTTCATTTCTAGTAAGCATCTAAGCTTAGAGATATTTATCTAGAGTTATCACAATTATTTTAACTACCTAAGGCTATAAAACAGAGGTGATTATCTAGGAGGAGACTTTGGGATTGTATTCACAGAAATAAGCCATTATTTTTCCACTATATTTTTGACACTTCTGTTTTTGATTTTAAGTAGGACCATGAAATGTTTAAATACATCAAATGTGTTTAAAGGTATCAGCTTTTAAAAAGAGGTGTTTGTTGTTTGTTGTTTTTAACCCCCTCGCCTGCCAGTGCACCTCACCCAGCCTGAGCACACTGGTGGCCACAGCCCACCTCCCCATGCTGACGGGGGGCCCAAGAAGACTTGGCAGCTGGCTGTCCGGGGAGATGGGAGCAGAACTCTGTCCAGGAGTGTTGGAGGGGCTCTGTCAGCCCTGTTTGGAGGTGAGAGGCTGAAAGAAGTGTTCTTCTTATTCTCCCCAAGAGATTATGGTTCTGATCAATATCTTTATGAAAAACAGAGGTTATAAAACACAGTACATGCAAATACTTTTGCCTTTGTATTATAAACTTAATTCAGCTAATAGTTAAACATATTAAAATAACAGATTTCTCACACTTCCTGTCTTGAATGAGCAGAAAACTATGAAACACTACAAAATAAAGTGGAACGTGATTATGGCACATTACCTTTACTATTATATAAAACACACACATAAAAATATATGTGTGTATGTAATATATATAAATATACATATCCATTACAATGAATAGATATATATCTTCATTACAATGATATTAAAGGAAGAGCATGTTTCAAGAAAAATCCCATTTCTTTTTCTTGATTCACCGAAAAGTTGTGCATAATTAATACATACAATACTATGGGGGTGTCTGTGGCTCGTGGCTCAGATAGTCAAACATCCTAATTCAGCTCACAACATGATCGCATGGTTGCTGAGTTGGAGCCTCACATGGGGCTCTCTGCTCTCAGAGGAGAGCCCACTTAGGATCCTCTCTCTCTCTCTCAAAAATAAATTAACATTAATAAAAATAAACACACACAATTTTATGAGTTTGGAGATAAGTATACACCCATGAAACTATTACCCCAATCAAGCCTATTAAACCATTTACCTTCTAAAATTTCCTCCCACACTCTTTTATCGTCTAACTCTTTGTCCTTCAGTTCCTCTTTCTCTTCCTTCTTTCCTATCCTCCCTCCTCCTCTACTTCTTTTACCTCCTTCGCTTTTCTCCTTCTCCTTCTTTCATTATTTCATTTATTAATATTATTGTTACTGCTATTGTTATTATTTTGTGATAAGAACACATAAGTTACACCCTCAGTAAATTTTTAAGTATGCACTACAGTATCATTAACTAACGGCATTGTGCTATACAGATCTCTAGGACATATTCATTTTGTGTAAATGAAACTTTATTCTGATTAGTACCTCCCCCCCGAACCTCTGGCAACTACCGTGCCTGAACACTGCTTTCCTGAGTTTGACTATTTTAGATTCATTATATAAGTGATGTAGTATAGTGTTTGTATTTCTGTATAGTATTTTTTTATCTCACTTAACATAATATCCTCCAGGTTAATCCATGTAGTTGGAAATGTTAGGATTTCCTTTTTTCTTAGGTTGAACAAGTTTCATTGTATGTATCTACAACATTCATCCATTGATGGTGGTTTTAGGTGGTTTTCCATGTCTTGACTATTGTGAATAATTAATGAACATGGTAGTACATATATCTCTTATGGATCCTGATGTCATTTCTTTTTGGATAGATACCCAGAAGTGGTATTTCTGGATCACACAGTAGTTCTGTTTGTAGTTTTTGAGGAACCTCCATACCATCTTCCATAGCAGCTGCACCAATTTACATTCCTATAAATAGTGTATGAATTTCCCTTTTTTTTTTTTACATCCTCATCAACATTTGTTATCTTTCTTTTTTCTTTTAATAGAAGCCAACCTAAAAGATAAAAGGTGACATTTCATTGTGAGTTGAATCCGCATTTCTCTGATGATTAATGTAGAGCACATTTCTATATATATATATTTTTATGTCTCCTTTGGAAAAATGTCCGTGTAGTTCCTTTGTCTATTTTTCAATTAGGTCATTTAGAGTTTTTACCATTGAATTATGTGAATTACTTATATGTTTCGGATATTAATCTCTTATCAGACATGTGGCTTGCAAATATTTTATTCCTTTACATTCCATTGCCTTCTTGTTGCTGATAGTTTCTTTTGCTGTGAAAAATCTTTATAGTTTGATGTATTCTCTCTTGTTTATTTTTGGTTTTTTTTGTTCTGTTTTTGGTGTCATATTCAAGAAACAATTGCCAAGACTAATGTCTAGAAGGCTTTCCCCTTTATTTTTTTCTGAGAGTTTTATGGTCTCAGGTATTATGTTTAAGTCTTTAATCCACTTTGAGTTGATATTTGTGTATGGTATGAGATGGGGACAAATTTCATTCTTCTGCATGTGGCTGCTTAGTTTTCCAAATACCATTTAATGAAGAAACTATTCTTTCCCCATTATGTATTATTGGCATCCTTGTCAAAGGTCAGTTGACTGTACATATGTGGGTTTAATTCTGGGCTCTGTATTTTGTAACACTGGTCCATATACCTGTTTTTTTATGTCAGTTCCATACTACTGTTTTGATTACTGTCATTTTGTAGTATATTTTGAAATCAGGAGGAGTGATGCTTCCAGCTTTGTTTCTCTTGCTTAAAATTATTTGACTATTTGGATTCTTTTGTGGTTCCATATGAATTTTAGGATTTTTTAATTTCTATAAAAATGCTATTTGGGATCTTGATGAAGATTACATTGAATCTGTAGATCATTTTGGGTAGTATGGACATTTAAAAATATGAATTCTTCTCATATATAGAAAGGGGATATCTTTTCATGGATTTATGAAAAGGGTCTTCTTTATGCCCTTTCATCAGTGTTTTACAGTTTTCAGGGTATAAGTCTATTACCAAATTGGTTAAGCTTATTTCTAGGTGTTCTGCTCTTTTTGATGCTATTTTAAATGTCATTGTTTCCTTATTTTTCTCTTTGGAAAATTTGTTAATATGTAGAGATGTAACTGATTCTGTACATTGATTTTGTGTCCTGCAACTTTGCTGGATTCTGTTGTTCTAACATATTTTTTGTGAAATTTTTAAGGTTGTTTACACATACAAATGCAAAAAAATACAATTTTACTTCTTCTTTTGTTATTTGGATGCTTTCATTTCTTTTTCTTGTCTATTACTCTGCCTAGGATTTTCAGTCCTATGTTAAATAAAATTGGTGAGAGTGGGCATCTTTGTCTTATATTGAATTTTAGAGGAAAAGTTATCAGATGTTAACTGTGAGTTTTTCATATCTGGCCTTTATTGTATTGATGTAATTTCCTTCTATACCTAATATGTCGAGAGTTTTTATCATGAGAGCATATTGAATAGTGCCAAATATTTTATTCTGCATCTTTAAAGATCATCATGTGATTTATTTTTCATTTTGTTAATGTCACTTTGATTGATTTGCACATATGTAACTAGTTTTGCATCCCATGGATTAATCCCATTCAATCACAATGTATGATCCTCGATATGCTGTTGAAATCGGTTTGCTAATAGTTTGTTGAGGATTTTTGCATCCATGTTTATCAAGGATATTAGCCTATAGTTTTATTTTCTTGTGGTGCCTTTGTCTGTCTTTGGTACCAGATTAATACTGGCTTCCAAAAAAGTCTTGAAAGTGTTATTTCCTTTTTAAATGTTTGAAAGAGTTTAAGAAAATTGATATTAATTTTTCTTTTAATGTTTGGTAGAATTCATTTTTGAAGGCATCTGCTTCTGGTTTTTTATGATCATTGTTGTAAGACTTTTATTATGGATTCAATTTCCTTATTTGTTATTGGCCTGTTTATGCTTTTTATTTCCTTTTTATTCAGTTTTGATAAATTGTATTCTCTAATTTGTTGAAATGTAATAGTTTATAATAATCTCATGATTTTTAAAATTTCTGTGTCATTGGCTCTAATATCTCTTCTTCCATTTCTGATTTTATTTATTTGAGTCTTCTCTCATCATTTCTTGGTCCACCTGAATATTTATCAACTTTGTTTTTCTTTTCAGAGAACCAATTCTTCATTTTGTCTATTTTTTCTATTGTTTCTCTCTCTGTCTCTTTCTCTGTCTCTCCCTTTCTCCTCTAATCTTATTTCTTTACTTCTAACTTTGGAGTTAGTTTGTTCTTCTTTGCTTAGTTTCTTCAGGTATAATGTCAGGTTGTTCACTTGAGATCTTTCTTCTTTTCCAATTTAAACTGGAAGCTTCCCTATTTGTACTACTGTTGGTGCATACCATGAGTTTGAAATGTTGTGTTTTCATTTTCATTTGTCTTAAGATATTTTCTAATGTCTCTTTTAATTATTTGATCCAAAGATGATACAAAAGTATCTTGTTTTAGTTCCAAATGTCTGTGATTTTTTTTCATTTTCTCTTTGTTACTAATACTTAGTTTCCTTACATTGCCATAAGGAAAAATACTTGGAATAATTTTAGTCTCAAAAATTTAAAGATTTGTTTTGTAACTAATATGATCAAACCTTGAGAATGTTCCATAAATCTTTGAGAAAAATATGCCTTCTACTTCTTTTGGAGGGGGGGCTCTATATATCTCTGTCAGGTCCATTTGACCTATAGTGTAGTTCAAGTCTGCTGAGTCCTTATACATTTTCTGTTTAGATGACCTATTGGCATAAGTGGGGTATTAAAGTCTCTTACTATTACTATATTGCTGTCTATTTCTCCATCCAAGTCTGTCAATATTTGCTTTATATATTTGGGTACATTTATACTTACAATTATTCTATCTTCTTGTTGAATTAACACTTTTATTACTATTTTGAGACCTTTTTTCGTCTCTTGACAGTTTTTGACTTGAAGTCTATTTTGTCTGATATAAGTAACATTTGTTCTCTTTCAACTACTCTTTTCTCTTCCTTTGCTTTTAGCTTATATGTGGCCTTCAATCTAAAGCAGGTTTTTTGCAGACTACACATAGTTGGATCTTTTTTTATATTTGTTTTGCCATTCTATGTCTTTTGATTGGATACTTAACATAATCTATTAAATTTAAAGTAATTATTGGGGCGCCTGGGTGGCTTAGTCGGTTAAGCGTCCGACTTTCGCTTGGGTCATGATCTCGCGGTTCGTAGGTTCGAGCCCCGCGTCGGGCTCTGTGCTGACTGCCAGCTCAGAGCCTGGAGCCTGTTTCAGTCTGTGACTCCCTCTCTCTCTGACCCTCCCCTGCTCACGCTGTCTCTCTCTCTCTCTCCTAAACATAAATAAAACATTAAAAAAAAATAAAGTAATTATCAACAGTTAAGAACTTAGTATTGCCAATTTATTAATTCTTTTGCTTGTTTTATAGTATATTTTTGTTTTATTCCTCTTTTGCTTACTGCCTTTGTGATTAGATGATTTTTTGTAGCAATATCTTTTCTCTTTATCTTTTTCTATATCTGCAATGTTTTTTTTTTCCTTTTGGTTCGGATGAGCCTTATATAAAACTTACTGTTAGAACAATAATAATACACAGCTGTATTTGAAGTTTGTAACAACTTAACACTAATTGCATATAAAAACACTTCACTTTACCAACAGACACATGAAACGATGCTCAGCATCCCTCCTCATCAGGGAAATACAAATCAAAACCACCCTGAGATACCACCTCACGCCAGTCAGAGTAGCTAAAATGAGCAAATCAGAGAACTCTAGATGCTGGCGAGGTTGTGGAGAAACGGGCACCCTCCTACACTGTTGGTGGGAATGTAAACTGGTGCAGCCCTTCTGGAAAACAGTGTGGAGGTTCCTAAGGAAACTAACAATAGAACTCCCCTATGACTCAGCAATAGCACTGCTAGGAATTTCCCCGAGGGATACAGAAATGCTGAGGCATAGGAGCACATGTACCCCAATGTTCATAGCAGCACTCTCCACAATAGCTAAAACATGGAAAGAGCCTAAGTGTCCATCAACGGACAAATGAATCAAGAAGATGTGGTTTATCTATACCATGGAATACTCCATGGCAATGAGAAACAATGAAATCTGGACATGTGTAGCAACATGGATGGACCCTGAAGGTGTTATGCTGAGCGAAATAAGTCAGGCAGAGAAGGACAAATATCATATGTTTGCACTTATAGGAGGATTAGGAGGAACTTGACGGAGGAACAAGGGGTAGAAGAAGGGCGGAAATGGTGGGGGAAAGGGAGAGAGGCAAACCATGAGAGACTCTTGAATGCTGACAAAAACTGAGGACTGATGGATGTGGGGGGAGGAGGGATGGGCATGGAGGAGGGCACTTGTGGGGATGAGCACTGAGTGTTATGTGGAAACTAATTTGACAAAAAACTATTTGTAAAAAAAAACAAAACAAAACCCACTTCACTTTCAAGACACCTGGGTGTGGACCTAGTTAAGCAACTGATTCTTGATTTCATCTCAGGTCATGATCTCACGGTTGTGAGTTCAGGCCCCACGATGGGTTTTGCATTGGATCAGTACAGATAGTGCTTGGAATTCTTTCTTCCTCTCTTTCTGCCCCTACCTCACTCATGCTCTCTCTCCCAAAATAAATAAATTTAAAAATAAAACCTTTCCACTTTTACTCCCCCCCTTGCAAACTTTGTTATTGATATCAGAATTTACTAATTTTAATATTGCTTATTCAGTAACCAATTTTTGTGGTTATAGTTAGTCTTCATACTTTTCTCTTTTAACTTTTACATTAGAGTTTAAGTGATTTAGATCTCACACTTACAGTGTTACATTATTCTGTATTTGTTTATACATTTATCTTTATCTGTGAGATTTATGCTTTCAAATGCCTTCATGTTACAGTTTTCCCTCCTTTCATTTCAGCTTGAAGAGCTCCCTTTAACATTTCTTATAAGGCATATCTAGTGTTAAAAACTCCTTTTTGTTTGCCTGAGAAAGTCTTTATCTCTCTTTTATTGTTAAAGGACAGTTTTACTGAATATATTATTCTTGTTTGGCAGGTTTTTAACTTTCTTTCAGCACTTTGAATATATCACCTCACTTTTTCTGGGCCTGCAATATTTCTTTTTTTTTTTTTAAACTTTTTAAAAAAAATTTATTTCTAGGAGAGAGAGAGAGACAGCGTGAGCAGGGGAGGGTCAGAGAGAGAGGGAGTCACAGACTGAAACAGGCTCCAGGCTCTGAGCTGGCAGTCAGCACAGAGGCCGATGTAGGACTTGAACCCACGAACCACAAGATCATGACCCAAGCTAAGTCGGACGCTTAACCGACTAAGCCACCCAGGCGCCCCCCCCCCTTTTTTTTATTGTGGGCCTGCAATATTTTCTATTGAGGAAATCCACTAATAGTCTTAAAGGGGTGCTTTTGAATAGTATGATTCACTTCTCTTGTTACTTTCAAAATTCTCTTCTTGTCTTTAACTTTTGATAATTTATTTTCTTGATGGTATTTCCATACTACTTGCATGCTTTCTTTACTCTTATTCACTTTTTTTGTTGTCATTGTTCCTCTAAGTGGGTAATTTCAAGTGACTTGTCTTCAAACTTATTAAATCTTTCATCTGCTTGAGTTTGTCTGTCATTAAAGCTATGTATTGAATTTTCCATTGAAGTCATTGTGCTTTTAAGCTCCAGAATTTATTTTGCTCTTTTTCATGGTGTGTATCTCTGTTGAACTTCTTGTTTTGTGTATGATTTGGGTTTTTTTTCCATCTAATTTAGTCATCATTCTGAATAGCTCACTGAAAAGTAGCTTAAAATAAAATTTTAAGGGGCACCTGGGTATCTCAGTCAGTTAAGCATCCGACTTCATCTCAGGTCATGATCTCATGGTTTGTAAGTTCAGGCCCCATGTCAAGTTCTGTGCTGACAGCTCAGAGCCAGGATCCTGCTTCAGATTCTGTGTCTATCTCTGTTCTTCCCCAACTTGTGCTCTGTCTCTTTCTGTTGCTCAAAAATGAATAAACATTTAAAAAATAAAAATCAAATAAAAATAACACTTTAATATCTTTTATTATACCAAATCACCAGTATTTCTCCTCAATCATTATACTTAATTTACTACCCTGTGACCCAACAATAGCACTACTAGGAATTTATCCAAAGGATATAAGAGTGCTGATTCAAAGGGGCACATGTACCCCAATGTTTATAGCAGTGCTTAAAACAATAGTCAAATTATAGAAAGAGCCCAAATGTCCATCAACTGATGAAGTTGTGATTTATATATACAATGGAATACTTCTTGGCAATGAGAAAGAATGAAATCCTGCCATTTGCAGTATTGTGGATGGAACTGGGGGGTATTATGCAAAATGAAACAAGTCACTCAAAGAAAGACAGATATCATATAATTTCATTCATATGTGAAACTTGAGAAACTTAACAGAAGACTATGGCAGAGGGGAAGAGAAAAAATAGTTACAAACAGAGAGGAAGGGAGGCAAACCATAAGAGACTCTTAAAACCAGAGAACAAACTGAGGATTGATGGGGAGAGGGTGTGGGAGAGGAGAGAATGGGTGATGAGCATTGAGGAAGGCACTGGTTGGAATGAGCATGGAATGTACTATGTAAGTGATGAATCATGGGAATCTACCCCCAAAATCAAGAGCACACTGTATACACTCTATATTAGCCAACTCGACAATGAATTATATTTTAAAAAATCAATATATTTAAAACTCTCAAAGCTGGATAAATGAGATACACGAAATATCCCAAATATAACTTTTCTTGTCATTTTAATTATTCTTCAATAATTCTTATTAAGAAGTCCAATATATTAAATATATCTCCTTTTCTATTATGGGAGATTGGATTACTGTTACTAAGTATTCATCTCTTCTGTATGGGAGAATTATATCTCAGTGTCTATTCCCATATGACTTACAGAAATCCCTGTGGAAGAAGTACATATTTATCTTTGGCCAGTGAATTATCATAACCAACTAAAGACTTAAAGAGCATCTCATAATTCATTTCTCTTTCTGTCTGCCATCAAACATATTAGATGGAAGATGAGTTTTGGCCTGGGTGTAAAATGAAGGAAATATGTGGAGCCAAAATAAAGCCATCATTCAATCATAACCAATCATTTTTAAAAAATGCAAAAAACACAAATGTCCAACTAAGAAGGTAAAGCAAAGGAGGGAAATTATCAGAAAATCTTGGAGAAACTCTCCAGATTTAACAATGACTTTTTATCAAAATGAATGGAAAAGACATGCACCAGAACATATTACAATGAAATTTCAGTACATCATGGAAAAAGAAAAAAAAGAATCCTAAAGTCTTCAAGAGAAAAACAAACAAGCGAGTCACATTAAATATCCAGGAACCAAATAGCATCGTATTTCTCAACCACAATAAGGAAGCTAGAAGGCAATGGGACTATGCAATCATATTTGAGAAGAAATTATTATCAATTTAAAATCTGATGCATAAACAGGTTTTTAAATCCATGTAAAAGTAGAATAAAGACATTGTCAGACAGCCAACTCTTCAACAGATTTACTGCTTATACATCTTCTATTAAGCTTCTAGAGTATGTATCTCACAAAAACAAGGAGTAAACTCAGAGAATGTTGGATGTAGAAGAAAAACAGAGGAAATGCCTAGGCTGATGCTTTTTCCTAATTTAAGAATGATCACGATACACCAGGTACAGAGGTAAACCAGCTTAGATTGAACTAGTCAAAAAAGTTTAGGCTTTCATTGAAATGAAATATACAGAATACCTGATCATCTGAGTGTCTTGCAATGGGAATAAGATAATTGACATATAAGAATTTGGCTTGAGAGAAAGACAAATATCATATGTGTGCACGTATAGGAGGATTAGGAGGAACTTAACAGAGGACCAAGGGGGAGAAGAAGGGCAGAAATGGTGGGGGAAAGGGGGAGAGGCAAACCATGAGAGACTCTTGAATGCTGACAAAAACTGAGGACTGGTGGATGTGGGGGGGAGGAGGGGTGGGCATGGAGGAGGGCACTTGTGGGGATGAGCACTGGGTGTTATGTGGAAACTAATTTGACAATAAACTATTTGTAAAAAAAAAAAAAGAATTTGGCTTGAATGCATGGAAATGTAAGAAATAGAAATACAAGATAATTATTGATGATAGAGAAAAAATTTTTTCAGGAAAGGCAGAATATCATTAATTTAACAGCATACACATGGTTTTAATAATATAAGCACTGAGTGTTAATCCAACCAAAATTAATACATAATTCTATCTGAAAGATAGAATAGAAAGAGCACATGTGAGGAAACAGTTCAAAGATAATCTTCAATTGTGGAAAGAAAAAATGACTACAAAGTAGCAATATGAGAGTAATACTTAGAGATGTGATGGTACTAAAAATAATTAAAAATAGAGGAAGATGGAGAAGAAAATAAAGAAAAAGAAATAAGAGGAAAAGAATAAAAAGAGTAAGAAGAAAAAGAAAAAGAAAAACAAAGGAAGGAAAAAGATGAGAAGTTTATATAGAAAGAAAATTTCATCCTACCAGATATCAGAACTTCTTATAACACTACATTAATTAAAGAATGTGGTAATTACATAGAAATAGAAAAATAAATCAGTGGAAGAGAATCCATTTAAATTTTTAAAGAAGACTCCACATATAAATAAATTGACACTGGAGAGAGTGGCCTTGTAGATCAGCCAGAAAATGTACTAGAAAGTACAATGCCAGGACATGGTTATCCATATAAGAACAATAAATTCATACCTAACTTGCAATATATAGAACAATCAATCTCAGGTGGAATAAAGATATTGAAAACAACCCATAAAACTCAGAAGAAAATAAGTTATGTTTATGAACTTGGTGTAGGAAAAGATTCTTATACAAGACAGAAAAATTTCAAAACATAAGAAAAAGATTGACAAATTTTAACTATTTTGAAGTTAGAAATGATCAAACATAAAAATACGTTATAATAAAAAATAATGGATAAGTTATAGCATGGTCAAGTACATTTGCAAAGTTTTAAAGGAAGAAATTATTAAAATCCAAAATATATAAAGAATTCCCCAAAATTAATAAACAAAAGGCAAATAAGACCTACAAATGGGCAAATCCACAGCTGAAAAAATGCAATGGCTAACAAATCTAGGAAGAAAAATCCTAACAAATAATTGTGAAAAGGCAAAATAAAAGAACATTTCACATTCAAGATATTAGCAAAAAAAAAAAAAGTTTGATTACAAAAAGTGTAGATATCGCTAAGAAACAATTGGAAACCATCTTCTTTACCATTGAATATTCTTGTCTCTTTTGTCATAGATTAATGACCATAAAAGTGTGGATTCATTTTTGGACTCTCTATTCTGTTCTATTGACCCATGTGTCCGTTTTTGTGCCAGTATCATACTGTTTTGATTATTATAACTTTTTAGTGTATCTTGATATCTGGAATTTTCAAGTGTCCATCAATAGATGAAAGAGAGGTGCCTGGGTGGCTCAGTCAGTTAAGCATCTGACTTCAGCTCAGATCATGATCTCACTGTTTGTGGGTTTGAGCCTCACGTCTGCTCTGTGCTGACAGCTAGCTCAGAGCCTGGAGGCTGCTTCTGATTCTGTGTCTCCCTCTCTTTCTGACTCTCCCCTGCTCACGCTCTCTCTCTCAAAAAAAAAAATAAATAAAACATTAAAAAAAATTTTTAAATTACTAGATGAAAGAGTAGGTAAGATGTGGTATACATAAAAAATGGAATGTACGTGGCCATAAAAAGAATGAAATCTGGACATTTGCAACAATATGGGTGGACCTGGAAGGTGTAATGCTAAGTGAAATAAGTCAGTCAGAGAAAGACAAATACACTATGATTTCAACCTTATGTAGAATTTAAGAAACAAAACAAAGATGTTAAATAAAAAACAAAAAAGCAGACTCCTAACTATAAAGAACTAACTGGTGGTTGCCAGAGGGAAGGTGAACAGAGGGATGGATGAAATAGATAAGGGGGATTAAAAGTACACTTATTCTGATGAGCACTGAAAAATGTATAGAATTGTTGAAACATTATATTGTACACCTGAAACTAACATAACACTGTATGCTAATTATGCTTGAATAAAGCTATAAAAATAAATAAAAGAACCTACTTTAAAAATAGTTACAGTGCTTACCACTAGTTCCACTTACAGTGCTATTGGGGTTACAAGCTGTCTTAATACCCTGAAAAGATATTCAGCATTATCTATTAAAACTGGATCAAGTCCCATGACTCATCGATTTCATTTACAAGTGTAAATACTACAAAAACTCCGCTTTGTGGACAAGGGGACATGTACCAGAATTCTTGTGACAGTATTTTTATAGCTATATTTTGAGTGTAAACTAAATGCAAATGAAAATATAAGAAGAATAAGGGTGCCTGGGTGGCTCAGTCTGTTAAACTTCTCCCTCTTAATTTCAGCTCAGGTCATGATCTCGTGGTTTGTAAGTTCAAACCCCATGTTGGACTCTGCACTGATAGTGTGGAGTCTGCTTGGGATTCTCTCTCACCCCCTCTCTCTCCGCCCCTCCCCCGCTTATGTACATACACTCTCTCTCAAAACAAATAAACTTAAAAAAATAAGAATAAACACATTGTGTGTATTGACACATGATGGGATATGTATAATAATAAGATGGATTAGAGCGACAATGCATTAGAAATCTCAAAAATACATTAATGGAGAAAAGTAAGGAGTATAAGAATATGCACAGAAGGATACAATTATATAAATTTAAAAATATATAACATGTTGCTTAGGAATATATACTGTAAATGATTCATGGGAATAATAAATAACCAAAGATTTATGGTTTTACTTCTAATGGGCAGGAAGGAAAATGTGATCAAAAATAGTTTATAAAAGGACACTTGAGTGGCTCAATCGGTCGAATGTCTGACTTTGGCTCAATTCATAATCTCACAGTTCATGAGTTTGAGCCCTGCATTGGACTCTGTACTGACAGCTTAGCTCTTGGAACCTCCTTTGGATTTTGTGCCTCCCTGTCTCTCCACCCCTCTCTTGCTTAGGCTCTGTGACTCTCTCTCTCAAAAATAAACATTAAAAATATTTTAAAACTATGGTTTATTAAAAAAAGTTTATAAGTTTATCAGTGGCTTCAGTGGTATTTGTAAAATTGTACTTCTTAAATGGGGTGATGTATACATGTATATTTGTTCTATTCTTTTCAATACCTGAATATATCTGAATGCCTGAAATTTTAAAGGGGTACAAGCTTCCAGTTAGTCAATGAATATGTCATGAGGATGCAAGGTATATCTTAGGGAATAAGGTCCCTAAGTATTGTAATAACATTATGTGGTGACAGATGGTATCCCAGATAATAAGCATAGCATAACATATAGAGATGTTGAATCATTTTGTGGTACATCTGAAACTGATGTAACATTGTATGTCAATATGAAATAAATAAAACAACCAGTTGGCTTTTAAAAGACATTTTAATTCTAAGAAGAAAATTTTAAAGATATGGAATATTATCATAGCATCCAAGCATGGGTATATGCCTTAGCCTTGAACAATATCTATGTAGTCATAATTATAAACACTGAATAGTGATTTAACCAAAATTCTCAACATGCTTTTATTTGAAGGATAGAGAATGGACATATTTTTACAGCAAAGAGTGTTTGTAGAAGAATTAAATCATTTTCTTCCATAGTGACAACCTAAAAGAGAATATCAAAACTCATTTATTTAGGAATATTAAGGTACACAAAGAATCAGAAATATAGTTGCCTCTGGGAAGCAATATTCAGGGGTTTGAGAAGGTAGATAGATGACTGCTATTTGAATGATAAGCTTTGGAAGACTTTTTGAGTTATAAACTATATTTGTATATAATTTCCATAAAAATAAATTTTAATTTAAAAAAGTAAATTAAGAATCTACTTCATACAGAACAAAGTCTGTACCCTAAACTGAAGCTACACCTAATACTGACTTATAGCTACCTATAGGTGTGTTTTGAATCCCCTTCTCTCTGGCATTCTTATGTTACTATCATCCACTATTGTCCAGAAAAACTAATATTTTATCTGACAAATAACTCAAATCTAAAATTTCAAAATACCAAAATAAATTTTTATAAAATCACTATCATCCTCACTACCTTAGAACTCAAAACCAAACAGTAAATATGACATAGAAAAAAATAAAATCCATAACTGTGACTGTTCATGTTACTAGCCATTTATGGAAAAACAGAAAATAAAGATGCAAGAGATGATTAGGTAATCTCGTTTCCTACAATATGTATTCTCTAGTGGTTTATATAGCCAGTCTTCTTTGAATGACTCAAGAAAAGGAGTCATTCAGCCATACTACCCAGGGAAATCTATGCTGTGTTAGCAGTACAGCACCTGCAGTTATAGCATCACACAGATGTGCTAGATGGACTGAGAAATAGGAACAATTCTTTGGGGGAAAAAGGAGACATGGGGAAACAGGTTTCTGAAAAAGTATCCACTGACACTAGCATACCATGTAATTTCCCAGAATAAAAAAAAAAACAACTTAGAATTTGTAGAGAACATATTTTTCACATTCTAAATTTTGTGCCATTTCACTTATACTAAACGTGGTCATGGCACAATGCAGATTTAAGAAAAAGTCAGTAAAACCCCCAAGTCCAAATAATTTATTAGAGATGTAGAGGAAGATAAAAAAAATGAATCACACTGCAATAATCACAGAAAATATTTTTATCCTATTCATCTGTATGTAAATATAGTGAGCTGAAATGAATAGCAATCTATCCTAAATGATTTTTGCCAAATATTCCTTCTTCCATCCCAGAATGATCTTTCTCCCAACATTCACTTTCTTGTTTTTAACAACAAATACACAGTGAATGATGAACTCTGCTTTTTTTGCTTTTCTTTAACCAACTTGAGACCTTCATATACTTTAAATTTCATTTATTAGGTACTATATGAGCCTCAGATGATACAGAAAAAATAAGATCACAATAGAGACTACTACTATTACTACTAATAGCTAACAGCATTAAACTTAAATTACCTCTTTTCATCCTCACAATGAAATTTGTATTTCCTGGTTGTATGGCAAAATGATTTGGTGCTTCAATTTTCAAATCTATAAAAAGTGAGAATGTCAGTAGTTAGACAATAGTCCTAACTCAAGTAATTGTGAAAACAAATTAGTTAATGTATATGAGTTTGACACATATAAATCCAGATCCAGGACTTTAAATGTCATTTACGTATGCTCAAGAGTTCCAAATATAGATCTCTAGTCCTTATTTCTCCCCAGAACTGAAAATTCAAATTTCCAAATACCTGATTTCATCTTAATATGGATGTCTAGTAGCCATGTCAACATTAACATAGCCAATGGGACTCTTGATTTCTTCCCCTCTCCAGAAGAAAAGCCAACTTTTCTGCTATAAGACCTAGGAAATAACAGCAAATGAGGGTCCATATAGAAGTGTTTACTTAAGTATGCAGATTACACAGCCCAGCGACCTAGACTCAAATCCATCAGGCAACTAGTTGTGTGACCTTGAGCAAATTATTTACTCTTTTTGTGTCCCAGCTTTCTCCTCTTTAAAAAAAATTTTTTTTAATGTTTTATTTATTTCTGAGAGAGAGAGAGAGAGACAGCATGAGCAGGGAAGGGTCAGAGGGAGAGGGAGACACAGAATCCGAAACAGGCTCCAGGCTCTGGGCTAGTTGTCAGCACAGAGCCCGACGTGGGGCTCGAATCCACCAACCGTGAGATCATGACCTGAGCCGAAGTCAAACGCTTAAGCAACTGAGCCATCCAAGTGCCCCCAGCTTTCTCCTCTTAAAAGACTGGAGTTAATAGTAACTTCCTTGAGTTGTGATGAAGTGTCCATACAAATGCTTAGAACCATGCCTGGTACACACAGTGATCACTACATGAATGGTATATACTATTATCATAGTGATATTAATCATTATCATATTTTTCTTAATTACTTAAATCAAACAGCTAAGAGTTATCTTTGATTCTCTCCTTTACCCCTCACACTGAATCTATAAGTAAATCCTGTTTGTTGTGTTCCAAAATATCTCAAATCCAGTGACAAATGCACTACTACTACCATGACCCCATACTGGGATCGGCCACCAATACTTCATGCTGGACTGTCACAATGGCCTCTAAAGAGTCTTTGTCCTTCTACTCTTGTCTGTCCTCCATCGTCACCCACTATTCATGACCAACCCATGATGACAAACCATTTCAAATGTAAGGCAGATCAAATCACCTTCCTGGTAAAACTTTCTAGTACAGCACTCTCCCCACATTCTGAACGGAATCCAAGCTCTTCACTTAGTGGAGTGTCTGACAACTAAGAACACAGAGCGAGATCACCACTGTGTAACCTGAGACAAGCTATTATAACATTCCATGCCTCGGTTTCCTCATCTACAGGATGAGGATAACGTTAGTTCTCAGCTCATGGGCTGTAATGAAAATGAAAGAGCTCATAAATACAAAATACTTAGCCTAGTGCCCCAAAAATAGTGCACAAGGTATGCATGATTGATGTATTTTCCTCTTCCTCCTTTTCGCCTTATCTCTTACTATCTTGCCACCACTGCTTTTCATACGTCCTTTCAATAGACCAAGTTCATTTCTGCCTTAAGACTTTAAAAGAGCTGTCCTTCCCACCCAGATTGTTCTTCCAGAAGATCCTCAGGTACCTGGCTTCCTGTCTGAAGGAGCTTAATTTTGTCCACAGAATCTCCTTCCCTAATAAATAACCCAATCTAAAGCAGACACTGTGATATCCTGTCACATAATCTGATTTTATTCTCTGGATAGCACTTTTCAATATCTAATTTTAAACATAACTTTTTACTTATTTATTTACTAATTTTCTCACCTGCACATAAATAAACACACATGAGAGGGAGAGCAGAGATGGAAAGAGAAATTCAAACTCCATGAAAGCTGAGAGTCTGCTTGTCTTGTTCTGTACTATATCTTTAAAGTCTAGATTGGTCCCTGTTCTATATGGAGCACGTGATAAATATTTATATTTTTCTGACAGGACACTTTATTTAAGGACATCTTTAAATACTAACATCAGCTAAGACTAATAACTTTACTTCTGATGTCTGAAAAGTTACGATGACAATGACATAGGGTATTTAATAAATATATGGATGGTAAAATTATTTCTATTTTGTTTATATCTAGGGTGAATATATCACAATCATATATAATTGCTAAGTATGCATAATTTCTCTATTTTGGTGCTTTGAGTACAATTATATAAAGACTATAAACATGATGTCCATGAATTATATAAAGACTATAAACATGATGTCAATAGACAAATCAATAAATATGTAGCATATTATATTTGTATATCATATCGCATGTACATTTCTTGACAAATCTGGGTTTACTGAGCAGTCTCCAGAGAAGCTGACAAGCAAGGGGGAATTTGTTAGGATGGTATTTAGTGAGGCTGGATTCAGTTGCAAATTGTTTTCTCTCCTTGCAGATGTGAATTAGCTGAGGTGTGAAGTCATCGTCATATTTGGCACATTATTGAGGTGCTTGGATGGAGGCTTTCTAAAAAAAATAAGCAAAGAATTAAACTGTGGGAGAGCTTGCAGTGCAGCTGGAAATAGCAGTCTCTGATGAGTGAGCTGAGCCAACAACCAAAATTAAATAATGCTCTGAAAAGTGATCCTGCCTCAAGCACTCTATTGCACTGCTTCTCTGACATCCCCTTGCTAAGGTCAGCAGCCAGGACAAATTTAAGACTTGCAAATACTGCCCTTCAAAGACTGACATGGAGCCAGATTTAAAACCAGATGCCTACTTGGAAAGGAAATTAAGAGGCAGCCTGAAACATGTTACATGAGAATATTATTTATTCAATCATGTATTAACTGAAACATCAACTATTTCAGTCTCAAACTGTATTGAGTAATCAGCAGTGATGCTATGAATGTACACTGCAGTAATTAAGTGAAGTGCCATGTGTTAATGCAAGATGAATGACTATGTTGCAAATATCTCAAGAGAGAATATAGAAACCGTGACTTAATAAGCTACTACACCAAAATAGTTTTGTCTATTAATGCTGTATAAATTTTTATAAAGATATTAATGCTTATAAATCTAAAAATGGACCCATAGAATTCATAAAGGAGTTATTTCCTTATTTCCTATGATGAACATCTTTCTTCAACCAAGGACCCTTATAGATTTTTCTTAGTTTTTGATAACTTTATTTGGAAACAACCAACCAAATGGTATGGGTGTAAGGAAGCTCCCTCGCCAAATTAAGTCACAAACGGTTCACAGTCCCTGCCATCAAAAGTAGTGAACACAGAAAATGCAACCTATGTGATATTTTTAAAAGAATATTAAAAACAAGAAGATCTCCTTTCACTTTTAGTTATATACATGGTAAGGGTGTGAGCAGTTCTGAGTTTTATCAAGGCAGGAAACTAACATAGTATTGTAATTTTGTTAATGTTTTTGTTTTTTTTTGAGCTATAAAACTTGTGCTGATGACAAGAGAGAATACTGCCTTTTTGCTGAAACTCATTTTTTCATATATAATAATAAAAAATGTGTTCTCATTTTACTCAAATACCACTGCTGCTTTTCTGGAACTTTTCTCAGCATCGTCCCCTATAATGTGGGCCAGACTGATTAGTCTACAGTATCCTTCCTCTCAGTAGGGAAAAAGTGGTTACAATTTTCCCACTGCATTCTGGCCTGGGTCCGGTGTGGGACAGTCCATATGACAAGTATTCACGGATGATTCTTTGTACTCTAGTGTGTCTGTAGGCATTAAGAACTACCAATGGGCATTGGGTTATATGGACTCTATGCCAAGAGAGATTTGATTGGGACCAGCTCTTTTTGTTCTCTGGAATGTAAATTTCATTATTTCAGAGATAGCATAAATTTGAACCAAAAAATAAATGGACAATAATTGGCAAAATTAGGTGAGTGGCAAAATTAAAAGTTCTCAAAAAGGCTCTGCAGTCATACCAATGTATCAAAAACATTAAAATGTGTTTCCAAAAGTAAAATTTAGTGTGGAAGCAAGATTTAAGGACATTATTGGAAATTCCTTGAATCACTAATGCTTTTAAATTATTGAGTTTTGAAGTTTATTGTTCATAGAAATTTACTTGTTTTGAAGTTTATTGAAAATAGAGGTATAAACTTAAAAAATCATTAAATTATTTTATCCTAACTACTTTCACACATTATTTGCAATACTATAAGTTTGAAGCTTATTATATACAAAGTAATAGCATTTTTACAGTATATAAAAATGTATTATCTTCTTCTTTGTCACAGAATTCACTTCTGAGCTGAAAGTTAGGACTGACCAGAATGACTGGTTAAAGTCAGCCAAAGATATTGGTGAAATACAGAGTGAGTAACCAAGTATGAAACACCTGCAAATGTTCTAAAGTGTGTTGGTCTTCATTCTCAGTTGCTGTTTTTTCCTTTTTCTGAATTAAGGATTCCTATGACCTGGTTAAACAAATACTCAGTGGAAGGATAGCCTATATTTCATGATGAAATGCAGGGGAAAATAATATGCACCTTGTCTTTCTATGACTAATGCAAAAATCTAATCATTCATTTCATTCCATGGCCCACACTGGGTTTAAACAGCTAGAGTCTGTCTGCCAGGTAAAAAAGACTTAATGTCCCTCTTGAGAAGAAATTAACTGCTAAAACAGACCAATGTGAAATGGAGTTTTGTCTTCTGTCCTCAATACTCCCATTTTTCTCTTTTAATCTTGTTCTTCCGTTCAAGCAGAATGAAAACTTGGATCTTTGCCTTGAGCAAATTTCATTTCCAAGGCTCAAATTCTGGGATCTTGTTTAATTGCAGAGGTGAGCTACCCTTGTAGTAATTCTAAAATCAGTCCAGTCCACTGCTCAAGAGCAGGAAAAAAATAAAGTGGTGTTCTACTTCCTAAGTCACACATTGCTCTTTGGGAAACCCTGGACCTTTTCCCTTATTCAGCACAACCTTGCTGGATTAATTAATACTGCAAAATTAACATAGCCCAGACAACACAATGGTAGCAAACAACAACCAAAGAGACTCAGGTATGTGACTCAGATTTCCCCAGCCAGCATAGCTATGGCTTTTTATCCAGGGATATAAGGAAGGAGAATGCTGAAGGGGAAAGTAGTCTTGTTATAGCCTTCAGTCAATTAACCATTAAGAATTCTGCCAAGATGACTTATCTCTTACAAAATGATAATTGGGCTCTACAAAGTAGAAATGTATGTTTACTAAACAGGAATGTAAAAAGGAAACCTGATGTATTAGTAAGAAACCAAACAAGAATGGACAATAGATGATAGATAGATGATACATGATAGATAGATATATGATAGATAGGTAGGTAGATGATAGATGATAGATAGATAGATAGATGATAGATAAATAGATAGATAGATAGAAAGGGATGTGTTTTAAGAAATTGGCTTACACAATTATGGAAGCTGGCAAGTCCAATGATGTGCAGAGTGAGTCAGAAAGTTGGAAAGCCAGGAGAGCCAATGGTGTGGTTCCAGTAGAAGGGTGGCAGACTTGAGAACCAGGAAGAGTCAATACCCCAGTTTGAAGATCACAAGGCTTAGGAGGAATTCTCTCTTACTAAGGGGAGGGTCAATCTTCTTTTATTCAGGCCTTCAACTGAGTGGATGAGGTTCATTTACATTATGGAAGGCAATTTGATTTACTGAGTATATCAATTTAATATTAATCTTGTCCAAAAGACATCCTCACAGAAATGCCCAGAATAGTATTTGATTGACAACCTGGACACCAGTTGTCCTAGTCAGATTGAGACATTAACCATCACAACTGAGGTGTGTTAGTTCATGTGATGTGAGGGGCACACTCCAGCAGAGTCAGTCTGAACTCAAGCCTACATGTACCTAGTCCATTCCTGGCTCCTACTCACAATAAATGTATAAAATGTTTATATGCTTCCTTTCTTTGTACTTCTTTAACTTGGTGTCACACCAAGTTATATTCCATGAAACTATTTATAACCTAAAAGTATATTTATAAAGTATATTTATAACCTAGAAATATAGAGATCTATATATGACATTGATTTACTTCATTTCTTTATAAATATCTCCTTTTCTCTTCCTCTTCACCCTTTTGTTTTTATCAATGTTCAGGCAAATGCTCTAAATACCTAATAAACTTTCATTATAGATTATCAATAAGGCTACAATCCATGAAAGAATAATTGGTATTCCTTCATGTAGCTTCTGAATGAAAAAATGAAATCACCTGATCTTTGACAAAGAAGCAAAGGAAATTCAATGGAAATAGTAGTTTTTTCCATAAATGGTACTGTGGCATTTGTGGGGAAAAATGAACCCAGACACAGGTCTTACACCTTTCATAAAAATTAACTCAACATGGAAAATAGTGCTGAAAGACAATGAAAACCAGTAAAAGTTTTAAAAAAACTAATAGGGGAAAATCTATATGACCTTGGGTTTGGCAATGAGTTTATTGATATAATACTGAAAATATGATCCATAAAAGAAAAGTGCTAATTTGGCCTATATTAAAATGAAAAACCTCTGCTGTGCAAAAGATATTATTAAGAGAATAGAAAGACAGTCATACCCTAGGAGAAAATATTTCCAAAACATGTATATGACAAAAGGCTTATATCAGATACCAGCTTAAAAATGGTCAAAGGATCTGAACAGACACTTCAGTAAAGAAGATAAACAGATGAAAAATAAGGATAAGCAAAGATACTATACACCATTAATACTAATCTTCAGAAAATCGTAGACTAAAACAATAATGAGATACTACCACACAGCTATTAGAATGATTAAAATTAAACAAAACAAAACAAAACATAACAATACCAAATTCTGGACAGGATGTAGAGCAAAAGGACCTCTCGTGCATTGCTAGTGGGAATAAAAATGGAATAGTCACTTTTGGAATGCAAGTCACTTCGGCAGTTTCTTACAAAGCTAAAAAGACTTTTATCATATCATATCTTACAAAGCATAAAAAGTACCAACAACTGTACTTTTAGGTATTTACTCAACTGATTTGAACATCTGCACCCACAAAACTTGTACATGAATATTTACAGCAGCTTTATTCAAAATCACTAAAACTGTAAACAACTAAAATGTTCTTCAAAAGAAAATGGTATACCCAAACAATAAATGATCATTAGGTCATGAAAACACGTGGAAGAACCTTAAATGCATATTGATAAGCAAAAGAAACCTTCTAAAAAAGGCCATATATTGTATTATTCCAATTAAATTGTATTCCAGAAAAGGCAAAATTGCAATAATAGTTAAAAGGTAGTCGTTGCCAGAAGTATAAGGAATTGGATGGAGTATTGAAAAGATGAGCCACAAAGGATATTTTAGGGCATTGAAATTACTCTTTATGGTAATATAATGCTGGATATATAATATATTTGTCAAAACCCATAGTTTACAGCATTAACAGTTAAACAATGCAACACATTTAAAAATGTTTTTCAGAAGTTGGGCAGATATCAGGATAAACTACAGATTTGGAAAAATGTAACTAGTGTACATAAATGTATGGAACAAATCACTGAAGAGGATGGGAAGAAAGGTTCTGTCCTCAGTAATTTGGAACTGAATGGACTCTAGGACTGAAGGCAGAAAGAGCTGCAATGCATTGTATTCTAGTTGCAGTTTTTTCCCACAGGGGTCCTGACTAACAGTCTGATTCTTTATATGTGTATACTAGAGTTGAATAATTGAATAAACGCATAGTGGGTGGCAGAAGCCAAGTTGGAGTTTACAAATAAGCTAGGAAAGGAGGTGCCTTTGATACATGTGGTGACAGACCAGAGCTAGAAACATAAGTATGAACTCATATTTAGCTTAATGTAGTTACACAAGTAAATATTTATAAATATGTGTATATAAGCAGGTTAATATATATGCATACTTTTCCTTCCTTCTGTAAACTCAGTGGGTCTAAAAGCAATAACATATAATAACAACGAAGCACCCAGATCTTGGTTTCTAATATCATCATCCAATAAAAGGAACAAGGGATATATAGAGAAATTGCCAGTTCTAGAACTGAGGCAGGAAACATACATATAATATGAACATCCTGTAACGTCAAAAAATAGTCTAAAAAAAATAATGAAGAAATGTTAAAGGAGCAAATGGCCAATCTAAAATTCCCAATTACCATAGCTGGAACAATGGACAAGAAGTAAGTAGTAGTATTGGAGGAGAACTCAAGCTAAATATATCTTTGACTCCTTACTGATATGGACTCATGATATGACTGAATCAATGAGGGAGAAGAAATATACCTCTCATGCAGAAGAATTCCAAATAATTTATGCAGATACTCTGTTTTTGAGGAGGTAGAGGATAACTCCTGAAGTATGGGCTGCACATAGTGACTTCCTTCCATAGAGCACAGCATTATAATGTGGGAGGAGGGGTGGAGGGAGAGGAAATTGCAGTGGAGAAACCTGATAAACACTACCTTAGCCAGGTGATTAAGGTCAACATCAACTCTAATTAGTCATGTTAATAGTAAGTGACCTTGGTATGATGTGATGAAAATAGTACTTTACCTCTGTGATCTTCCTCCCCAGAACCCATAACTCCAAGCTAATCATAAGAAAAAACAGCAGACAAACCCCATTGAGGGACATTCTACAAAATACCTGACCAGTACATCTCAAGATCATTAATTATAAGGAAAGTCAGAGAAACGGTCACAACCAAGAGTAATGACTAAATGTAATGTGGTATACTGGATCAGATCCTGGAACAGAAAAAGAACATTAGATAAAAGCTGAAGAAATCTGTATAAAATATAGTCTTTAGATAATAATACTGTATCAATATTGATTCATTAATTGTAACAAATGCACCAATCTAATGTAAGAAGTTATTAATAGAAGAAACTGGGGTATGAGAACTCTCTGTACTATCCTCACAACTTTTCTGCAAATCTAAAACAGTTCTTTAAAAAAAGATAAATGCATCATCTATTTACATGTTACCTTTAAATTCATTCCAAGAATTCCATTGTAAAACCTGTTATTCAAATTCTATTTTGAGGGGCGCCTGGGTGGCTTAGTCGGTTAAGCGTCCGACTTTCGCTTGGGTCATGATCTCGCGGTTCGTGGGTTCAAGCCCCGCGTCCGGCTCTGTGCTGACTGCCAGCTCGGAGACTGGAGCCTGTTTCGGTCTGTGACTCCCTCTCTCTCTGACCCTCCCCTGCTCATGCTCTCTCTCTCCTAGAAATAAATAAAACATTAAAAAAAAAATTAAAAAAAAAAAAAAAACAAAAACAAATTCTATTTTGAAATTTATTTTATAAATATCACTGTATTCTAAATAAGTTTATATTATTTTAATTTTAAGGAGTCAATCACACTGACTAATTTATCTTTCTCTCAATTATTTTAGAAGATCATTTAAAAAAATTCCAATGGAATCCTGAAAATTCCAAGTATCACAGGGTTACCCTGCCTCCTATATACTGAAGAGGCTATTTCAGACCAGCCCTGTACAACCATGGACTTGTTTGTTGGTTTGTTTTATGGTTTTCAATGAATTTACTTCCCAAGTTCTAATGTTTTTTAATATTATGTTTCACAGGTGCAAATGCCAAAATAACATAAAATTGGAATAAGACAAAATATCAGAAGCCTAAGTAAATGTTTGAATTTACTATGTTAATCTTGTTGCCATCATGCAGGACCTTACCTAAAATAGGCAAGCAGATCACTTGCATCTCACTTTTGTTTAAACTCTAGAAAAAAACATTCAGATTCTCTTTCACATATTAATAATGCCTTTGTCAGGGTCCCTTTTTAAATCTGAATTCAATCTTTTATGCTGCTGCTTAATACCATTTGTTCCTATTATTTTTACAAGTAAAAATAGAAAACAGTTATTGGCCATTTCCTGTATAGCCCTCATGCATGTGTATATAAAGATTATCATTAAATAACTCTTCTCTTCAGGTTAAATGAGTACAGTGCCTTTAATCTTTTCAATTCAAAGCCAATCCTTTTTGTCTTCTTGTGGGTGGTTATTATCTAAACACTTCTAATTTGCTAGTCATGTCTTTAGTCCAGCACCAAAGACTTAAACTTGACATTCAAGACAATATACTTGAAAACCGCTGTGTGATCTTGGAGGAAAAATAATCTATAAAAAGAATAGGGTTACCTAATTTTATCATTAAAAATGAATTTTACTGAAAATATTTCCAATTAGAATATCAACCTTTCTTTTCTGCTTTTGGATACAAAAGGGAATGTAAAATCTGATAGAATATAACTTTTTGAAGAACCTTACCACCATGTGAATACTAAAATACAGGCTATTTATTGGGACACTAGTGCCGTGGATTGATTGGCAAATTCATTCCAATATAAAGTAGTCATAGAGGAAAATACTTGATATTTTGGCATCCCTGGCAGCTCTCATTTCAGGGAGCAAGATTCCTTGAACTGTGAAAAGGCTTTCCTGCTGCTCATAGTATCTGTAGCCACATAGCTTTTGGAAGAAAATTTACTGCTTTTGTCAAATAGGCCTAAAGAGACATGACATTGTCCTCTGGGCTCTGCAGGAGATCCTCTTCCATATGGAGGCTTGTTCATTTGGGCCTATATGAATAGGATTAACTCATCGCTTTCACAAACACAATGGGTTACTTATGTGATCACAAAGGAAAATATATGTAAGCACTTAGCACAGGCCTGCCATCTCCTAAGGAGTCAGAAAAATAGCTAGCTCTTTTTTAAAAAGGAATTTGCAAATTACAAAGTTAAGGCCTTGTAAGCATAGTAGAAAGATTTTTTTTTTCCATTTTGTAAAAGAATTTTTTCTGATAATTTCTCAGTATGCTTCCTTATTTGGGATTTATCTTAAATAAACAGGACTCCTGTCCTCAAAGATTAATCAGAAGTGAAGTTGACATTCTCATTCTCAGCTTTAAATGGTGTCACACCCGAAACCACTTTGTAAAACCAAATTTTAACCTGGTGGTTAAGGTAGTAAGTGCTCTGATTTTTTACTATCTCTTTCCTTTTCTTCAGAAAATCTTCTTAGTTTCCTGAAACTCTTACCTGGGAGCTCCTTGCCAAAGGCCCTGGCTTCACTCTTCTGTTCCAGCCTCCATTTCCTCCCTTCCCTGTCTGACAAGCCACGGAGTAAAGCCTCCGTTTCTCTCACTCACAAAATCTGAGCAACCTCACCCTTCACGCTTACCATGGACCATCATATACTGAGATACTGACATACCATCAATTCCAGAGCAGCCAGTAATGTGATTATGTGTGATTGCTAATAGCAGAGAAATAAATGTGGATATATGGGCATAATACCATGTGTCCATGAGGGTGCCAAATACACAAATTGAGGATGTTTATCATCCCCCTCTTGGGCTCCCTTAGGAAGCCCCAGAAGATGTGACCCATAGCTGTTAAGTACTCAGTGGATCCTCAGATAATATAGCATCATTTCCAAGGATGATAATTACTGGGCTGGAGTTTTCAAGACTACCATAAGGGAAGACATCTAACAGTGATGTGGATTGGGAAAGAAGTTCCTAAGAAAAAGCAGTACCCTAAGTCTCTGTTAATCAAGATTTTTCTCTAACAATTTGAAGTTGAAATGATTTCAGATCAACAAAACACCTCAGGCTAACCTAACTAGGTAATCGAGATACATTTGGTGTTTGTCACATATGACATTTGGACAACAAAATTTTTCATAAGGACCTATCAAAGAATTTCCTGTTTATGGATTTTCCTTTTCAAGAATAATTATGTTTTTTTAAACCTAATCTCCCCCAACTTTTTCCTCACACTTGCGCATGTTCAAACCAGGATGCAGAAGCCCACACCTGTTGCTAAGTAACAATTCTGCTTTGAGAATACTTTTAAAACATATACATTTAAAAAATCAATTCAGGGCTCACTTTGGGATGGATTTTCGGTGTATTTGAATCTTCTTGATGGAAGGTATATATCACAAATATGGCTTATTTACAAGGTTCTCAATAAGGCAGCCTATGAAGAGAGTTATAGAAGAAGAAGAAGAGGAAGAAGAAGAAGAGGAAGAAGAAGAAGAAGAAGAAGCAGAAGAAGCAGAAGAAGAAGAAGAAGAAGAAGAAGAAGAAGAAGAAAATAGCTATAGCATCAGGATCCCAAATCTTTGTTTCAAATCTGGAATGGAGCTTTAATTTCACACCTTGACAAGCCTTGTCAGTGGAAAGAAACCCTGTATGACAGCTTGGTCACATCCCTTCTATCAGAACTCATATTCAGAACTGTGGTGTGCATGGCAGGAATCCTGCTTTATGAATGCATGCAGCTTCTGCTCAAACCAACACATTAAAACACACGCACGCACACACACACACGCACACACACACACACACACACACACACACACACACACACACACACACCAAAATGGTGCTACCCTGAGTCAGACTTACATCCTTTTACAAAGAGATTGCATTTTAAAAACTGTGCTAAGGGGGGCATCTAAACCACCTGCCTTCTGCTACTCAGTTGCCTGTCACAGAAGGCCATCTGACTCAAGAAAAGAAATATTTCCATTTTATAAATAGAAAGGGTATTACAAATATATTTTGCCTAAAGAAAAATATTAATGAGATAAATAAACCCAAATTTTAGTAGAGTGTCAGCCAAAATATGTTCATCACTGTCAGTTTGAGTCAATCATGCAACATTCTGAAGTTAGTAACAGCTTGAGGCCGTTGCTAAATTGGGATTATAAAAAGATATCTTCATACTCAGGATCTGTAATTCCAAGGAAGAAGCAGGATGAATTTCCTCTACTCTGTATAAAAGAAAGACTGAAAATCACGTAGAGGAAGGCCTCTCTGTTTTATTTTAGTTATAATCATCTCCCCCTCCCTACCCTGCCACCACCACATCCAGAAGAAACTACTCTACTTCATGGTGGGAATACACAATAGTTACATTGTCTGGAGCCAAATTGTCTAGGTTTGAATCTTGGATTCCCAGGTAATTCTATGGAAGTTAGCAAATCATATCCCTGTACCTCAGCATCCTCATCTATAAAATGGAGATCATAAGGAAAACCTTAGGGATTTTGTAAAGGTCAAAAGAAATAATAAAGCTTAAAGCTGTCAGGTGAGTGTTCAGCATGCAGGTCAATACATATTAGCTATTATTAATATGAATGCCCAAAGCATTTTCTCTGAGCCTCTTTCTGTGCATATCTTACCATCTCAAAATATTTGGAAGTTCTGTGTTGAAAGCATCTTTAAATCCATCCAGCACAGTGCCTAAAACAACACTTTTTGTGAAACAAATGTAATATTATCTTTCATATCTTGTAAAGTCTTCATATAAAATGTATCACAAATCTCTGCAAACATTTTCACCTTGCTTAATGAGGGTAATGTTCTTCCAACCCAGTTATTGATCACCTATCACTCTCCATTAAAATATAACAATATTTGATTTTAAAAATTATTATAATTTAAATTGTAGACCAACAATACAGAAATACATCTGCTTTACAATTACTAAAATTGGAATTGTGAATTCTGCTCCATCTAGAATGAGGGCTATGGAGAGCAAGGTAGGTTAGGATGAAATCCCATAAGAACCTGGCAATGACATTGGAAAGTGCACATTTTTTGTGGAGGTGACTGTCACTTATCCCCAATGCTAAGGCAGCCTCATCAACTATGGCAAATATTTAGTGACTAGCTACAGTTCTCTGAAGAACCTGCCATATGTGTATGAACTAGATAATTTATGATAAATGCATTAACATTTATATCTAAAATTGAAGTTTCTTTGACTCTTTAGGAACATAGTAATTTCTTGAGCAACATATTCAACATATTTATCTTCTAATAGTCTCTAATACAGTACATTTTCTTGCTCACATGAACCAAGGACAGCAGCAAGATTAGATTCTCTTTCACTTCAATGCCTGAACACATGTATTCCATGATGACAAAAGGAGATCTGGACCAGGAAAGATTTCTTCCATCGTGCTCTGTATATCTTTTCCCAAAGGGATCAAAACTGTAAATGAAATCCCACACAACTTGGGTAATAGAATAATCTTTACTCATACTATAAATAACTTTATCTTTGGGGTATAGAATTCTGGTTTTAATTTAGAGTAAATTGAGTAGCATAACACAGACTACCCTGTCCTTAATGGAATAAGATTTGGTGATGATTGTCAATTAGATTTTTTAAGTTATTATACTCTCAGCTTATACTGTAATTATATGAATAATTGTGACAATCCCACGAATTTATTCCAAAAGCTTCAGTTAGGGCTTTAGACCACTTAATGTTATTTTTAACTTAGTTTAAAATTCATGTGGATAAAGGGGGGAAATGGTGAGGTTTTTTTTTTCCTCTTGGTTTTATTCATTCTTTTCCTCAGAGTTCTCTGACATCTGTTTAAAAGCTCAGTTAATAAACAATATTTTCTTCCTAGTAACTTGGCACTTTGTACATAACACCACCACAATACTATTATTTATTCCTTCACATAAAATGAAAAAATATGCAAAACACACAGACACATCCAAGAAGACACACACACACAGACCACTAATCAAGAGAACAGTGTTGGTCAGGACCTAAAATGGGTGTGAGTTGCTGCAGTTTACTGAAATTAAATCAGCCCAGGGTTGACATGAACCAAGAACAAGTCAAATTTGTTGACAGAGGCTTTAAAGAAGCCCTACTAGGTGCATGTCAAATTACTCTCTGGCCCTGGTAAATATGTCATTAAAAATCAATTGGTTTTGGGGCGCCTGGGTGGCTCAGTCGGTTAGGCTTCCGGCTTCTGCTCAAGTCATGATGTCATGATTGTGGGTTCGAGCACCGCGTCGGGCTCCGTGCTGACAGCTCAGGGCCTGGAGCCTGTTTCAGATTCTGTGTCTCCCTCTCTCTGACCCTCCCCGCTCACGCTGTCTCTCTCTCTCTCTCAGAAAGGAATAAAACATTTAAAAAAATCTATTGTTTTTAACAGGCATTTTAAGGCATTTTCCTGATGATTTAACCTTTGCTGGGCATGAGCATTTATGACTTGGTCTTTAAAACGCTCTACAACTCAGTACCGGTAGCTGTTCCAGGTGTCAAAACTGCTTAAAAACCATCCAAAACTTGGTTGCTTAAAACCACAGTCATGAGGTGCCCGGGTGGCTCAGTTGGTTAAGCTGCTGACTCTGATACTGGCTCAGGTCATGATCTCATGGTTTGTGAGTTTGAGTCCCCAGTTAGGCTCTGCACTGACAGTGTGGAGCCTGCTTGGGATTCTCTCTCTCTTTCTGCCCCTTTCTTATCTCTTTCTTTCAAAATAAGTAAATAAACTTTAAAAATAAAAAACAATGATTATTTACTACTCTCAGTTTCTGGAGGTCAGAACTTCATCAGCGGCTTGGCTGCTCAATTATGATTCAGGTGCCCTCATGACAATCTAGTCAGGTGAGGGCTCGGCTGGGAATGTCACCGGGATTCTTCTCTCATCTGTGTGGTGCCAGGGCTGGAATGACCCAAACAGTGGAGGCTTGTTCCTCAAGCATCTCCTTCTATTTCTATGTGTCTCTCTGTGAGATTTCTCTCCATCATGGCCTCTTCAAGGGAGTAAAACTTGTACCATGTCAGTTCAGGGCTTCCCCAGTATGTGAAAGAGAACAGGAGAGTAGCAGCCCATGGGTCACCCAACATCACTTTCACAATGTTCTAATCATTAGAAGCCAGTCACTATTTTAGCCCTGATTAAGAGAGAGGAATTTGGCTCCCTCGTTTTATAGGAGGTGTTCAAAGAGTTTCCAGATGTATTTTAAAATCATATCAGCAGTTATGCCTAATAATTACTTGTTTTCATAAGTACTAGATGGGTTTTACCCAATACAATAGTAAGCGTAGACTTTTCTTCCTTAAGAAATTTTAATCTTAAACACATGTCATATTTCTTCATTTTTTATTGTATGCTGAAATAATTCTTTTTTTTAAATTTATTTATAGGAGAGAGAGAGAGAGAGACAGTGTGAGCAGGGGAGGGTCAGAGAGAGAGGGAGTCACAGACTGAAACAGGCTCCAGACTCTGAGCTGGCAGTCAGCACAGAGCCCGATGCGGTGCTCGAACCCACGAACCGCGAGATCATGACCTGAGCGAAAGTCGGACGCTTAACCGACTAAGCCACCCAGGCGCCCCAGTATGCTGAAATAATTCTTAAGCAAATCCTTTGAAAAGTAAGGAGAGCTATAAATAAATAGAGCAAATAAACACAAATATCTGAATGAAATGTTCATTAAGATTTCAGAGTGATGGCATAGAAAACATTATCAGGTTTCTTTGTGCCACTTTTTTGCTATTCCTCTGCATACTGTTCTTTTGTTATTTCTCTATAATATCTCTCAGAAAAGGAAAGGTTGTTGTTTTTATTTTTTTCTTTTTTTTTTAAAATGTTTTATTTATTTCTAGGAGAGAGAGAGAGACAGCGTGAGCAGGGGAGGGTCAGAGAGAGAGGGAGTCACAGACTGAAACAGGCTCCAGGCTCTGAGCTGGCAGTCAGCACAGAGCCCAATGCGGGGCTTGAACCCACGAACCGCGAGATCATGACCTAAGCGAAAGTCGGACACTTAACCGACTAAGCCACCCAGGCGCCCCAAGGTTGTTGTTTTTAATAAGTAATATTAACCATTTTAAATGTGGGTAGAAATGATGGATGTGGAAAATAAACATCCTCTTACTTTCTCTTACAAAATCATTACCCCAAAATCACTGAAACTCTTTTCTGGAAATGTTGACATTGAAAATAATTCTAATTTTAAGCTGATGGAGCCTAGAGTAATTGTTAACCAAACTCAATAAGTAGTAATTAATTTTTTCCTTCTTATTTGTTCCTCTTGAAATATTTTCACAGTCAACTGATATGCCACCACCTGGATGAACACTAAGATGTTTGTTTGGTATTCGACAGGTGTTAACACTGACTAAGAATCAGAGCCTTTTAATTAGCAAAATTCATTTTGTGGAGAGCAAGTTAGGCTTTTATCAATTAAAAAAATCCTTTGCAAATAATAATGAAAATTTAGCCCAGAACTTGAGTGTCACCATAGAGGTGACAATAGAAAAAAAATCACTAAACCCAGAAAAGAGAAATGTTTATCTCTCTTCCACAATTTTCTCAGAAAGAATTCTAGTGAATTTCTTGCAGGGAGGTTAAAAATTAGAAATTTAAATAGAGTAGCAAAAACATATAGGAAATATGGAAACTAAGATTAGCCCATGATTAGGCAAAGCAATCTGTAAAAAACAAAATGCACATGCTGAGAATTTTTTTAAATGTTATTTTTAAGATTGCCACATGCTATGGAATCAATGTACTGATCGATTATTTCAGACCATTTCCACATTTTTTATAATAACTTGATGAAGACATTAAAGAGGAAGAAATTCTCAGTTCTAAATGTACCTCAGATTCACCAGTAATTGCCACACTAAAATAGCCAAAATAAGAACTAAATAAAGATACCTTTCATGGGATGAATGTCTTTGTCTACCAACTATCATAGAGAAAATAAGTGTCTATTTATAGTGGAGAATGTCAAGGCTGTGGCTAGAAACCCTTGGTAAAAACTGTCTAGGAAAGAGATTTGCCTTTGAATTAAGTAAAAAAAAAGAAATTATAACGTTGAATTGCCAAATATATCACATACATAACATCCTTTTTTAATCATGGATAATAAAATTAATTTTTAAAACTGATGTATTTTCTTCAGGAATATTATTTTCCTAATTCCTATAGTTTAGAAGCAGATTGGCCTTATTCGTTGTTTCACAATTGAGTATTAGAATGAGTGGGGTACTATTCTTTGAATTCACACCCTCATATTAATAGTCCCCACCACTCTGGAGGCTTTGTCATATGACTGGAGTTTTAATTAATATACTTTAAAAATATAACCAAATTTGAAATATTTGTAGAAATATCTAGTTAAGAGCCATAGTGGAGGCCAGGACTAAAGTGAGGGTGACCAGCTCTCAGCTATGTTAACTTTCATTTCTCACAGAACCAGAATGCAAAAAGGACCAGAAAAGAGGTGAGAGATCCAGTGTCTTCATCTCCTGGACACTAGTGAGCTCTGAGAGTTGGAACCAAGACTTACCCTCTTGGGTACTCCATTTCTAAATCTGTACACTTGACTAATTATCTAACATCCTTCCAACTCTCAACTGATACAATTATTTGAAACCAAACCTATAACCTCTGTAAGAAGGCCTTAAACCTAAAATGAAATGCCAAAAATGAGACAACCAAGAAACAAGCTATTATTTAAATTCCCCTTTGAAGATTCTATTTGGTTATGATACTCCCAGCCTGGTATATAAAGACGAGCCAGGTTCTATTGCTAAGCAGACACATATACAAGGTCACCAGTAATTTATTCATAAAACATTTATTGGGATTCAGCTAAATACAACGTATGGTAGCAGACACTAAGAAAGAGGCAGGTGTAAGCCAGTTTCTCCCTGGAGTTGCATGCACAGGGATCTGAGACAAGCATGCCTCAGAAGATGAAAGGTGATGTTGTACAATTAAGACATAAAACAAATGATTATTACATTAGGGCAATCATGTAAGGAGGGGAAATGCCTAACCGTTTTTCCTAATGTAGCAATGGCTCGGAGGGCTTTAGTCTCCCTATAATTGCCTTCAGCATCTTGCAGAGAGTTACCACAAATAAACATAAAATCTATACAAGAAATGATGTGCTTACCATGCAAATGAACTTTAAGGATAAGTCCCAAAGTTTCTACAGCCAATCAATGAATCACGTCATTGTCCTGGTCCTGAATGAAAATGTTGGACCTACCCTTAATTATAATCACTTCTTAAAGAGACCAGCTTTAATTGTTTAGTGACTAATCAATTCAGTTTGGAGCTTGTATGCACTAGCCTGAATAAGCATGCATTAAAGACAATGAAAAGGATACTGAGGTTTTCCACCTGACACTGAAAATGTAGAGTTGTGCCTATAAAGAGTTTATGAAATGAAGTCATGAATTTAGAGCAACACATCACACATAGGAGCCTAGTCAAGAGTTTTCCCTTCAGTCTCTAAGGTCCCCTTCCATGAAGATGCCCTGTTTCTGAACAGAAACCATCCAGATTATAAACACCTTCTAAAGTGATTTCCCCAGTCAGACCATAATAGATGAACGGAAAAGATCTGTAGCAATATGTGTAAATTGAGGAAGAATACTACTGTTAATGTTCTAGTTTATACTGTGTGTGGCCCACTAGCTCAGTCTTTATCCAAATAGTTCTTTAAGTTTTTATTTTCATCCTCCCCTTCCCTCTCCTTTATTCCCCCATGACAGACTTCAAAGAACCCAAATAGTTGAGTCTTGGGGGCAAGTGGCAACTAAGGAAGGAACCTCAAGAGACAGATAAGTGGACCATCAGGACAAGCCTCCCAGAGCCAAGTGAGAAATTGAGACTTCATATTGTGGGCAGTAGAGAGCCACAGAAATGCATCCAGGAAGAGAAAACTGGTGGGGGAGCATTATCAATCTGTTTCTATACTATCTCTGAGACCTCAGAAAGGAGGCTACACCAAGGTAAGTTCTAGAATACTTCATCAGGCTGCCATGAGGGCCCATCAGTTTGAGCAAGATAAGATGGTGGCTTGAACTTGGCTGATGACAGTAGAACAGGAGCAGTTCAAGAGGAACTTTGGAAGCAGATTTTTAAATAGACTTTATTTGTGGTCATGAGAGTTTGAGTGTTTAATGTCATTACACATTATTCCTGACAGATCTCCAGAAGGACTCCATTTTCTTTACACAGTTCTCTCTCTGGAACAGGAAGAGTGAGCAGCAATTCTAACACCTGGAAGGGAAGACAACACTCCCATTTTTCTACTACCTAATGCGTTGGAATAACTATGACCTCCTCAGTACCCAAATTCAAATTGAATATTTAAATTATATTAAAAAAAAATAACTTTTAAAAAATTCATGGTAATAAGCCCTTTGTTTTCATTTGCTTCTACCATGTCTATTACTCAGTAAGATCTGAAACTGAGATTTCAAAATATCCTACGAAGTAAGACTCCTCTTATGTTTCTGACCACACAAAAGCAAAAAAGCAAGACAGGCTGAGAGTCATCATGTTTACAGAACAATTCTTAAAATAAAAAATAAAAAGTTAAGCATTTGATGTTCTGAATCCCTTTTCAAACTGAGCCACATTATTTCCATTTTCAAAATCATAAACTAGTGAGGATTTCCTAGTTATTGTTGGCATTATTCAAATGTATGTTTTACAACCAGCCCTCTTTGAAGGCTTTGTGCTGGTTTGTTTTTCATGGTGCCTAGCCACAATTAAAATAGGTTGAATTTTGAAAAATATACAATTTTTAGCATAATGTTAGTTTTAAGAGAGAGTACATTATCACTATTGCTCTATGTTGATTAATATTCTTCCATTAAGTGTTATATCCAGAAAGTATTAACATCCAGGAAGAATGTAAACAGTTCTAATAACTCTAAACAATTTGAGGATGGGTTTTTGATAGAATAGCTCTAGAAGATGACTAAATTCTCTAGGCATAAGTGCCTTGAACTAACAAAGCACAATAGATGTATTCTCAAAGTGACAAAAAATTATCTTCAAATAACACAATAATATGAAGTAGAAATAGCCAAATGATGAACAAATCCAATTTTCCCAGGAAAAATCTCAGGGAGTCACCTTCCATAGTTTGTTTTCCACAAAACATTATTTGTTTTGAAACAATTTGCAAAAACACACACATACACAAACAAAAAAAGATACATTAAATCAAGATTAAGAAAATGGGCAATATGTATTGCAACGGGCTCTGAGGAGAGGTTACAGCTGTCATCATTCAATTGTCTCCTCCTAGACCTATGGGAGATGCTCTTCTCAGCCCCATTGCATAGTGTAGACCAAAAAAATGTGAGGAAAACTGGCATATGTCACTTGCTAGCAGAAGCAAGTAGAAATCTACATGTGATTCTCCAGGTTCTCTTTTCCCTGCCACTTCAGCTGAAGAAACTGTGTTCACAAGAATAAAGGGTGTAGACAACCTCTACTTGGACACTGGACAGAATCTGAATGGAACAAAGTTCTTGCCAATCTGTTCAAGGCTTTTCTTAATTCTGCTAAGCTATGGAAATTTGCAGGGTTTTGTTACCACATAACTTAAACTATTCTGACAAATACTGTTAGTGATTATTTAGAAAAGAAAAAAAATTGTTCACGAGAAAGTATGGATAAATTAACAATGATATGAAGCATAAACTAAGTAATTATTCACAAAATGTAATTAAAATATTAGGCTATAGTTTTTGAATAATTATATCTATTAAATGCTCTACATGCATTATCTCATTCAATCCAGATGTGGAAAGTAGAGTTTAAAGGAATTCAGTAACTTACATTATTTTAAAGAAATAAAGCAGGATTGGGGCACCTGGTTAAAAACCCAACTTTGGCTTAGGTCATGATCTCATGGTTCAAACCCCACATGGAGCTAAGTACTGACTGCTCGGAGCCTGAAACCTACTTCAGATTCTGTATCACCCTCTCTCTCTGCCCCTCCCCCCACTGATGCTCTGTCTCTCTCTGTCTTTCAAAAATAAATAAATGTTAAAAAAAAAAATAGAACAGGACTTAAACTGAGGAGGTCTGATCCGAGAACTGTAGTTGGAATTCTGGTCCCAAGGGAAAGTTTTACATAAGGTGTCACCTGGTAAAATTACCATGACTCAGAAGGAGAAAGAAACTTTTTCCTAGCTCTGAGTAGACTGGAACTTGGCACATGAATCTTTAAGTAAGGAACATAACAGACAGTTTATTTGATTTTTTTTTTTTTTTTACTAACAGACAATTTATTTGATAGTAAAAATTAATGAAAAAAACATGGGCAATTGGGTTTGACAGACTTAGATTTAGATTCTGGAGTGATCAGTCTTTCTGAGTGAGATATTTAAGAAAAAAATCAAGTGAATACAGTGTCAGATGAAATCTAGTGCTCCTAAAAGAGATATTGCCTCCTCTTTTTTTTCACTTTCTATTTTAAAATGTAGTTGAAATATTTCAACTAATAACATTCTGAAGTAATTTTAAACTTACAGAGTTGAAAAATGGCATTCACTGAGATTTAAAAATTATTGACATTTTATCACATTTGCATGCAGGCTCTCTCACTCACATACACACACACATTGTTGGTTTGTTATGGAACTTTTAAGAGTTGCAGACTGATGTCATCAAAATGCAATGTAGGAGACTTCAGCCGCCATTCCCCCAAAATATCAACAATTCGACAGTTATCCATGAACAAAAACAGCCTGAAAGAACTCTTGAGACCACTTAAGAAATTTTAGCAACACAATGGAACAAAAAAAACCTGAGAATAACTGCACATTTCACCAACTTTTGCTTCACAGATATCTGCATTCAGTGACACCAGTCACTAGAATTCCTCCCCACCCCACACTTCTACCTACCCCAGACCATCTTGGAGCCCTGGAACCAGCAACCAGCTCAAGCTCTGTGGTTTCACAAGTGCAAGATGTCAGACTAGACCCCACAGCTGATCCCCTCTGCTTTTTATGGGCTCCGGTGTAGTTGTATGCTGCAGGCCTGATGTCCATCCCCCCACCTCCACTACATCGCACACACTTAACAGGAGATTGGGCAGCATCAGGAAGAAAAGCTAATAGTCAGGGTCCCTGCAGACACTTATAGGCCCAGACCAGGGCCTGTCTTCTATCAATAGCCTGTACCACTATGCATACCGTAGCTAGTCCCTCCAGCTACTCACCTGTATAGTCTTGGTCTGACTCTCATCACCAGAATCTATGTCAGTGCACATGCTTATGGGGGTGAAGCTATGTGAGAGCATGTCAACAGCCAGGGCCCTGCAACAGCCAGTGATTCTGCAATTGATCCTGCCTTGTTGACTTCCCTGGTCCACAGCACTATCTGTATGTCTGCAACTGGCTCCTACTGCTAAATATACAAATACTCTTAGCCCCTGCAGCCTAGTGTGCTCATCGTCAGCTCCAGCTCCCACCATTCCGTGCCCTGGTTCTTTGTTGCTAAGCCTACAGATGCCACTGAGTGTCTCAACAGGACCTCCCCCACCACCACAGTATTTGCCAAGGACCAACAGTTATCAATGCTATGGATGCCCAATAGCCTAAGCCAAAGGGACATCATGCTCCCATGGATGTGATGGCACATCTCCTCCCCACCACAGCTGGCACCTTTCACCATTGAACCTGGGGTCACAATACACTCTGGCATGCTCCCACTCAACAGATAAAAGTCTTCCCTAACCAAAGTCAGTCCATAAGGTCTGGAAAAGGTTACTGCTCTTTAAAAATATTTTTAATGTATATTTATTTCTGAGCGAGAGAAACAGAGCACCAGTGGGGAAGGGACAGAGACAGGGAGACACAGAATCCAAAGCAGGCTCCAGGCCCTGAGCTGTCAGCACAGAACCTGATGTGGGGCTTGAACTCATGAGCTGTGAGATCATGACCTGTGCTGAGGTCAGACACCCATTTGACTGAGCCACCCAGGTGCCCTGGTTACTGATCCTTTAAATGTTAAGACACCTACACAAAGCTGTGGGTATCAAGGATATATGACTCCAATGAGGAAATACAGTAAATCTACTATAACTGTCCTCCAAAAAATGGAGATCCAGGAGTTTCCCAACAAATAATTCAAAATAAGTAGAGAGCTTACAAGAGAACACAGAAAAATAATTTAACAATATCAGGAAAAACAATACAAGAACAAAATGAGAAATTCAACAAAAAGACCAGAAATCATAAAAAAGAACCAAATCAATTTTCATACTGAAGAATACAGTGATGGAATTGAAGAATTCAGTAGAGAATTTCAATAGCAGATTTGGCCAAGAAGAAACAGTGAGCTGGAGAAGATCAATTTAAATATCTAACCTGAGGAGCAAAAGAAAAATGAATGAAAAGGAATAAAGAAAGCATATAGGACTTATAAGATACTATTAAGAGAAATAATGTATTTATCATTGGATAAAATAATGCATTTATCATTGGACCCAGAAGAGAAAAGAAGGAGAAAGAGGCAGACGGCTTATTTAAAGAAATAATGACTGAGAACGTCCCAAACCTGGAGAGAAATTTGGACATCTAAGATCATGAAGTTTATAGGTCATCCCAAAATTTCAATCCAAAAGATCTCCGCCCAGATATATGAAAATAAAACTGCCTAAATCAAGGGAAAAGAGAGGATTTTAAAAGCATCAAGAGAAAAAAAAATTCTCTCATACAAGGATACCCACATAAGGCTCTCAGCAGATTTCTTACCAGAGGCCTTACAGACCAGAAGAGAATAGGATGATATGTTCAAAGTGATGAAAGAAAGAACTAGCAACCAAGAATACTTCACACCACAAAGTTGTTTTTAGAAATACAGGCAAAATAAAGACTTCCTAATAAACAAAATCTGAGGGAATTCATACCACTAAATACTCTTTACAAAAAATGCTAGAAGGAGTTCTTTAAGCAGAATCAAAAGGATGTTAATCAGAGACATGAAAACATAAGCAAATATACAACTCACTGGAAAAGGTAAGTATATAGTGAGATTCTGAAAAGACTAATGTTTTAATATGGTGATGTGTTAACTATTCAACTAGAATAAAAATTAAAGGGCAAAAGTAACAAAAATAGTATAACTACAACAATTTTTAATTAATATACAATATAAAATATAAATTATGACATCAAATGTATAAGAAGGGATTAAAAGGGAAGAGCTTTTGTGCATGATTGAAGCTATCAGCATATATATTATATTACATATCTAAAATCTATATTAGATATAGGTCATCATATATATATATGAGATATATATCATATATATATATGATGTTTCCTATAAGCTTTATAGGAAAAGCTTTATATATATATATATATGATATATATCTCATATATATATATGATGTTTCCTATAAGCTTTATAGTAATAACAAAGCAAAATCCTGAAGGAGAGTCACAAAAGAGCATAAAGAGAAAGGAATCAAAGCATACCAATACAGAAAATCATTAATTCACAAAGGAAGGCAGAAAAGAGGAAGAAAGGAACAAAGGAACTATGAAACAGCCAGAAAACAATTAACAAGTTACCATTAGTAACTCATTACCTATCAATAATTACTCCAAATGTAAATGGATTGAATTCTCCAACCAAAAGACATAGAGTTACTGGACATATTAGAAAACAATAATTAACTATATGCTGTCTACATGAAACTCACTTCAGCTTTAAGGACACACATAGCTTCAAAGTGAAGGTAGAGAAAAATACATCCCGTGTAGGTAGAAACAAGGGCAGGTGTAGCTATATTTATTTCAGACAAAATAGATTTCAGCCAAGGGGAACAAGAGATAAAGAAGGTAATTACATAATTATAAGGGGATCAGCAATCATAAATATATTTATATTATACATATATAACATGTGTATATTATACATTTATAATTTGCAACATATACATATATAATTTACAACATTGCACACAATATTATAGCACTTAAATATATGAAACAAATGCTAACAGATAAAAGAGGAAAATAGAAAGAAATATAATAGTAGGGGACTTCATACCTCACTTTCAACAATGTCTAAATCTAGACAAAAAAATCAACCGTGAAGTGTTGGACTTGAACCATACTTTAGACCAAATTGACCTAACAGACATATATAGAATATTTCATCCAAGAGCAACAAAACAGCACCCACAGAACATTCTCCAGGGTAAATAATTTGATGGGTCACCAAAAAAAAAAAAAAAAAAAAAAAAATCTTAGAAAATTTAAGAAGATTGAAATCATACCAAGTATGATTTTCCAACCACAGTGGTATGAAACTAGAAATCAATAACAGAAGGGAAGCTGGAAAATTCACTAATATGTGGAAAATAAGCAACACATTCCTAAACAACCAATGGTTCAAAAAATAAACCACAAAGGAGTCAACAAAATGAACAATTAGCAGGTAGAAATATATCCAATTAAAAAGCTTCTGCCCAGTAAAACAATCAGCAAAATGAAAAGGCAATGTATGAAAGGGGAAACATTTTAAATTATATATCTGATAATGGGTTAATATCTGAAAAATATAAAGAACTTATACAACCTAATAGCCAAAAAAAAAATCTAATTAAAAAGTGAGCTGAGGTACATTTTTCCATAAAGGCACACAAATGGCCGACAGGTACATTAAAAGGTAGTGGACATTACTATTTATCAGGAAATGCAAATCAAAATCACAGTCGGATATCACCTCACACCTGTTATAATGGCTATCATCAAAAAGACAAGAGATAACAAATATTGGCAAAGATATAGAGAAAAGTGTTCCCTTATGCCCTGTTGGTAGGAATGTAATTTGGTACAGCCACTATGAAAAACAGGACGGCAGGTCATCAAAAAATTAAAAATGGAACAGTCATATATCCAGCAATCCCATTTTTAGATATATATACCCAAAGGAAATGAAAACAGAGTTGAACAGATATCTGCAAACTCATGTTCATTGCAGCATTATTTACAGTAACTAAAAAATAATTATTTACTAAATAAATGATTATTAACTAAATAAGTTATTATTTACAATATGTGTTCATTAACTGATGAATGGATAAAAATGTGGCATAGATCTACAATGGAACATTATTCTGCCATGAGAAATAAGGAAAATCCTGCAATTTGTGACAGCATAGATGAACTTTGAAGGCATTATGTCAACTGAAATCAATCAGACAGAAAAAGTCAAATAGCGTATGATCTCATTTATATGTGGAATCTAATGCAGCTGAACTCAGAAAAGAAAATGGAGTGGTGGTTACTGGGGATTGAATGTATGAGAAATAAGGAGATACTGGTCAAAGTTATTAAATTCTGAGAATCTAATACACAACATGGTAATTATAGTTAATAATTCTGTATACACTTGAATATTGCTCAGAGAGTAAATCTTAAGTATTCTCACCACAAAAAAGAACAGCAATTATGTGACATGACATGATGGAAGTGTTAGCAAAAATAATGATGGTAATCAGTTTGCAATATGTAAGTGTATCAGATCAACACACCTTAAACTTACACCTTAAACTCATACAGTGTCATATGTCAATTATATCTCAATGAAGCTGGGGGAGGAAGGGAAATGAGTTATTTGCAGACCTCATGTCTAAATGTACATTTCATAAACACAAAGATATATTGTTATGTAACTAAAGTATGATTTTAAGATTCAAGAAATTAAACATTGATCTAATAGGTCATCCACCTTTAAATTTTGCCAGTTGCTCCAATAATGTTCCTTGATCTGGAACACTTCATCATCCTTTATATTTTCATGGCTTTGACATGTTTTAAGAATAGAGATCCATCATTTTGAGGAATATTCTTCACTTCAGATTTCTCAGATTATTTCCTTCTCTTCAGATCCAAGTTATGCATTTTTAAACAGAATATCACATAAATGGTTCTGTGTTCATATTCACTTGCTTATCTGTTTTTTGTCCTTCCTATTTATTTCTACTGCCTATATTACAGGGTCTTTGGGGTTCCAATGCTATGATATAAAAGCCATAAAAGACTTTATATCCAAACACATAACAATTAGTAAAAATTATGAGTTGCATAAACACAAGTGTCAGGTTTTTTCAAAGTAAATGTCATAATTTTTAAGGAATAAAACTGAAATGATGAGGGTAAAAAAAAAATCACTGTTGTCTTAACTCCATTGCATCCAGTGCATTACAAAAAAAATGCCCGTATGTGAACTAGTAAAAACACTGAATAAAAATTAAACAACTCACCCAATTATTCTGAAGTCTCAAGTGAACGAGCATGCTTGATCTAACTTATTATTCATTGCTTATTAGTTTTCCTGATCGATTTAAGTGAGTATAGAATCCAGAAAAACTGATAACTGACCAAAGTGTAGATCCAAAATATTGGCCCTATCAACCACATATTGAGAGGCATCCTACAGTTCAGTGCTGGCCAATCGCTGCTCACAAAACACAACCTACATGAGGCTTGTTGATGACCTCCTTGAGGCCCAAACGTAGAGAAACATGTGCAATTCATGTGACTGAAGGATCTGCTTTCTACTGCTTTAAATGCATATGAAACTTTCTATAATAGCATCCTAGCAGGTTCAGTAAAAACACATATCAAATAGTCTAAGGACACCTGGGTGGCTCAGTTAGTATAAGTGTCTGACTTCAGCTCAGGTCATGATCTTGCAGCCCATTGGTTCAAGCCCCACGTTGGGCTTTGTGCTGACAGCTCAGAGTCTGGAGCCTGCTTCGGATTCTGTGTTTCCCTCTTCTCTCTGGCCCTCCCTCACTCCCACTCTGTCTCTCTCTCCCTCTCTCAAAAACAAATAAGCATTAAAAAATTAAAGAAATAGTCTAAAAATGTCATTTATGTTCCTGACATCCATTTTCCAAATTAGTAATGAAGGTGTGTGAAGAAGAGTTTACAGTTGGGCAACCTCAGAAAACTATCAATCATTTTCCCTATCTGGTTTATTGTGCTTTGTTTTGCATTATTATTTTTTTTCACATAGATAAAAAAGAATAGCAGGGGTTATGAAAATCCCTTATTAGTATGGCAAGCAGAAACTTATGAATTGGCCTGATTTATCTTAAGAATCAAGTAGATGCAGTATATGATAAGTAACCTTCAACCATGACCATCCAGTAAGATGTAGATGTCCTAACTAAAAAAGGCTTTGCATTAAATGACAATAGTTTTCATGATGAAGTCTATGAACACTTAGAGGATTATCAGCAATGAACCATGTCCTCCAACTGAAAGAAATGGTACATGTTTTTGGAGAACTTTTACAGCATTAATTAAAGTTGCAAAATAGCCCATGCTGGGATTAAAAACAACTTCAATGATCCGGGTGGTTGGTGCTGTGTGATCACAGGGGTCCTGACCCATTTCCCTCATTAAACATGACTGGTCTATTTTGGCTTCTCTGACAGCTGATTTCTTATATCTGATTTCTATCTGACCCCTTGGATGTTCCTAATCCCTGGCCACTGTATACTCTTCACCCTTGCCTTTTCTTTGCATGGATTCTGGACTCTGGAACCTGCTCCCTTCTCTATGATCTTATATACTATTTTCTGCCCATCCATAGTTATGTCAGACTGGCAAATCCTCCCTTCCTGCAAGAAAGTTTCTGTTCTGTGAGTTGTCAATAATATTTATGGTAGTCTTTGGCAATATGCATCATCAAAGTAAATGGAATGTTATTAATAACTTATATAAAGCCTTGATGTGTATATAAACAAAATATAATGGTTGTAATTTGTTCTTAAACACATACATTAGAAAATAAAGTTATTAACAGACACATGAAATGATGCTCAGCATCCCTCCTCATCAGGGAAATACAAATCAAAACCTCACTGAGATACTACCTCATGCCAGTTAGAGTGGCTAAAATGAGCAAATCAGAGGACTCTAGATGCTGGCGAGGATGTGGAGAAACAGGAATGTAAACTGGTGCAGCCCCTCTGGAAAACAGTATGGAGGTTCCTCAAAAAATTAACAGTAGAACTCCCCTATGACCCAACAATAGCACTGCTAGGAATTTACCCAAGGAATACAGGAGTGCTGATGCATAGGGGCACACATACCCCAATGTTCATAGCAGCACTCTCAACAATAGCCAAATCATGGAAAGAGCTTAAGTGTCCATCAACTGATGAATGGATCAAGAAGATGTGGTTTATCTATACAATGGAATATTACATGGCAATGAGAAAGAACGAAATCTGGCCATGTGTAGCAACATGGATGGAACTTGAGGATAGTGTTATGCTAAGCGAAATAAGTCAGGCAGAGGATGACAGATACCATATGTTTGCACGTATAGGAGGATTAGGAGGAACTTAACAGAGGGCCGTGGGAGAGAAGAAAGGGAAAAACAGTTGGGGAGAGGGAGAGGGCAAACCGTGAGAGACTCTTGAATGCAGAGAACAAACTGAGGGCTGATGGGGGTGGGGGGAGGGGAAGGTGAGTGATGGGCATGCAGGAGGGCACTTGTGGGGATGAGCACTGGGTGTTATACGGAAACCAACTTAACAATAAACTATTTAAAAGAAAAGAAAAGAAAGAAAATAAAGTTGTTACACTGTTACTTAACTGAGTAATTTCAAAATGAGTATATTCTTAGATAGCTTCCATAACTGACTGAGTTATACATCTATATACCTTTTAAATGATTGAGAAATTATTATTGTCTATATATAACATATGGATACCACAGGTCAAATACTGACTTAGTGAAGGACAAAGCAATGAAAATTACTTTGTTCTTGAATTTCTTTGCGATGATTAGTGTTTGATTAAGTTAAAATGCCAAGCTACAGAGAAGTGGAAATTCAAGGACTCACCAGAAGAAATGATGGTATTTTCCATGAAAGATCAAAAATTATATAGTATAGTTAAAACATTTTATTAAGAGGAAGGCACATGTTATAAGAACTTGCCTAGAATCACAATTACGACTATAGGCTCAGTCACACTAACATTTGACTGGTTCAGTAACTGTTTTTGCTGGGGGCACAATAAAAAATCTTAATTTAATTTTTTCACTATTTTCAGGGTCAGATATCCCCAGCAGGCACTAGAGCATTTGCCCACTGACCTGCACATTTCAGAGGAATGTGAAAGAGCAGTGATAACTAGAAATCTACCAAGCTTTGATTCTGACCCTCCATACCCACCCCTGGCAATGCATTTAAGTCCTAACCATAAAAAACTGCATCTCTACTCGTGGATTGACATCATGAGAATTATGCCAGCCTGAAGAAAAACTTAATCAATTCTGAAGGAGGAAAGACGGAGTAAAAATATCATGTATAAGGTGGTTGGTAGGGTGAGAATATTTGTGTACACTTCCGATTTATAAAATATTTTACATAGATTACCTTAATGCTACTACCATCCACATTGTGAGGTAGAGTATTTTTAGTCTTTTTGACAAATTATAATTCTTCTTAATTATCATATGAATAAGAAACATCAGGGTTGTGGTGTTACGTAATAGTCCTGTATACAATGAGGTGAGCTCCTCAAACAATCCCACTAGTATCATTTCTCCATCTTTCCACCACTGCTTGTGTGAGCAAGGAGTCAAGTTATGTTATCAAGATGGCCTTTTGCTAGCAGTTCTGAGCATGCAAATATGGAAGTTTTCCTTCCTGATTCCTTGCCTCACACTTCAGAGAAGTTGCCACATATTTAGCTCACTATTTTCCTTTACTCAGCAGCTTCTTTTTAAAGCTTCACATCTGGGAGGAACCTGCTTTCAACTTAGTAATATGGACAGACTTCACCACTGACATTCCACGTCTGTTCTCGCAGCTCAGCGGAAGAGCCAAAGGAAATGAGAACAAGAGCAATTACAGAGGCCATTCATGTTTACCTTTCTGGGATTTGGCTTCCTTGTATTTAAAATGAGAGACCAGGACAAAATAAATCTCCAAGATCCATGCCAATTCAAACATGAACGGTTTGCAGTTTGTTAAAAATATTTGTAAGTCAATCTTCCTTACAAAACTTATCTGTAAGTCCACTGAAGCGTCTTTAGAGTTTCTATAATTTCTACTTTTACTGCCAATGAACATTTGGATCCAAACTCACATCTAAACAATCTCAGAGCTATTATCACAGCCTTGTAAAGAGCATCTAAAAGGCTAGTAGAAACAACCCTTACCTATAAATGACTCAGGAATATGAACAGCATGTGCAAATGCCCCTTTCTCCCTTTGTCTCCTCACCTCTGGAACCCCTGGTGCTACTCCAAAAAGCCATTCTGGGCAGGCAAAAAAGCTTTAGAGAAATTGGAGGTTCAGAAGTAAAGAAAGGAAAGATACTGTGAAAAAGGAAATGCAGCATGGAGCTGACCAGGGACAGGTGCGCAGAATGAGCTGACCTCCACCAACCCAAAAATATCTTTCCCCTACTGTGCCTGAAGTTTTGACTTCACTTTGGCATGCTGACTGAAATCGCATCACTGAGACATGCTTCCTGGATAATAAGCAGTTTTTTTTTTTAATGCAACTAACTTGAGATTTCAGAGACTGTCAAGCCTTTCATGAATTTGTGTGAGTTCATTGTTTTCCTCCTAACGCCCAGCTGAGATCAACAGTCCTGAGTTAATCGGAGTTTTGAACAGCAGGAAAGAAAAGGCAGGTAATTTTGGTGAAAGATAATTTGAGAGAATGTGCTAATTTTGGCTAATGTTGATGGATAAGTTTAGAGGACTGGAAATTAGGGCATAGAAAGTAGAGGGGTAGCAGATACCCGAGAAAGGAGGTACTGGCCACTTGGCCAGATGCTGCATGCTTTTGAGAGTTAGGTGATATTATTTCTTTTACAGATAAGGAAACCGAGGCTCACAGAGATAAAGAAACTTGCCCAGGGTCAGGGTCAGGTCATGTTATGGTCACCATTTCACACTGCCTTCACTTTTACCTTCTTTTTTACCCTCTTCCTTTCTGTTTTCTTACCATCTGCTTCTTCACTGCTACCAGGACTTAAATGAAGAGGAAGAGTGTCATTCTGTGCAATTTCTGTGATTCAACCTGGAAGAAAATATGTTTGGGGCTCCAAATAGCCAACTTATAAATGAGCTGTTGGGATACAATTGTTCTTAAGTTGAGTAATTCAAACATTTTTTATTTTTTCCAACTTCATAATTCATAAGTGAAAACTGTTGAAATAATTCCTTGTTTATAATCTTGTCCAATTATTACACAGTACTATAGTCACAGTAGACTACAAACTCTTCACACAGGGACTTTCCTGCACTGGTCATACTAGGAATTCAGTAAATGTATTGAATCAATAAATAAATGTGAATCAATAAAATCTAATCAAAATGGCCTACTCAAAATAATATAGTTGTATGCAGTTATGTTTTAGACTAGACACCCTAGAAAACCATGGACTAGCTCTGGTTCTGGCTGCCAATGATAGACCAGTTAAAAGCAACTATTGGTGGCATCATTTATGTGGGGTAGAATGAAAAGTTGGAACATGCATATTTTTAATTTGTTCTGGGATTTGTACTCCCTTTTTTGTCATTTTTTAGTTTTTACTTTTATTTTTTAAGTTTATTTATTTTGAGAGAGCAAGAGCATGAGCAATAGAGGGGTAGAGAGAAAGGAGGAGGGAGAATCTCAAGAAGGCTCCACACTATCAGTGCAGAGCCCAATGTGAGGCTCAAACTCACAAACCGTGAGATCATGACCTGAGCCTAAACCAAGAGTCAGGCCCTAACCAACTGAGCCACTCAGGTGTCCCTAGATTTTATTTTTAAATCCAAGAGTTTCTTTTAACCATAGAGTTGATAAGAATGAAATAATTCTGAACCGAAAGTAAAGAGTTAATCTTGAAATTTTAAGAGCATTGGCAATTTCAGGATCAGAATCATATGTAGCGGTACATTATATCATAAATCATGAACAAAAAAAGCAGTCACATGGAGTTAAGTAGCTGAGGTATTAATGGAACAGTAACATTGTGGAGCCTTTTAGGAGCAAAAGCATAAATCTCCTTCTATTTCCATGATCAACCTTTGGTCCAATTTAAGGGGAAAAGATTGACCACTACTTAACAACAGATCTTTTATAAATTGAGCAATCTGAAGCAGCAGCTCAAAAAAAAATTCCTTAATAAGGAAATATCTGCAGAGAAACCATTATTTCCAGGGCATGACATAAATGTGGGAGAACAAGACAAATATAGTTTGAAAAATGAGCCCCTTGGCCTCAAGGAAGGGACAAAGATGCCCTATCAGGCAATAGGAACTAGATGTAAGGGAAAGGATTCAGGACATCTGGCAGTACTAGAAGCAGGTAGTTAGGAGCTATGCAATAAAACTACTTGGGTTCAAACTCCACACTCATTACATCCTACCTGTGCAGCCTTGGCAAATCATCTCAGCTTCCTTCATTTCAAAGTGGAGGCTGATACTAGTACACACTGTAGGAAGGAATCCTGAGACCTAAATTAGTTAATATGTGTAAAAGTACTTAGAAAAGTGCTTGGCATAAAGTAAGCCCTCCATCAATGTTAGCTTTTCACTCCATGCCTCACTATGTATGAGACCTCAGACCTCAGTGAAGTCTCTGCTTCTTAGGATCTCATTTGCCCCACCAAGATGACACAGTGAGTCAGCACTGAGCCCAGGCCTTGCTCTCCAAGTAGAATTAGCGACCTTCCTGGGGAGTAAGCATTCATCATTGTACTCCTCAACACCTTAACATAGAACTGGGGTAGGGGAGATTATGAAATTCACCTCAAGCATTTCTCTATTAACAAAGGAGGTTTCTGAACTGCTGCCTCAGGTCAGTTACAAGAAATCCACTACTAACTAGTGGTCAGCCCACCTCTTAGCTTGGAGATGTGAAGTATAAGCCAAAGATTGCCCACAGAATTGGAAATTTAAGATTTTGCTACTAAAAAGTTCTAAAACGCTATCAGTTAATCAAGGCTTCAGCTACTCTACTGTGATGACTGACGTGTGGCGGTATTTTTTTAATTCTTGATTTATGATTCAATGCACCTGCTACAAGTTATTCTGATCCTGAAATTTTCTATGCCCTTAAAATTCCAAATTTAACTCTCCTTCTTTGCCCCAGTAATGTCCCTCCCTGAAAGCATTCCTTTACATACCCATGAATTTCACCTCCAGTCACAATTCGTTGCCCTTACAGTCACTCCCGAGGCTGAGTCTGTCATAACCTTTTTACGTATAACTCTCCCATCAGCATTTTAGCCCAGAAAATTCCAGGCACAATTGCCTTCTGGGGATCTAAATCAGGTTATGGTAATGTGACAGCTCATTCAATATCCTGTAACTCCCCAGCCTCTTGCCATCAACTCCCATTCACAAATTCATATTTTATAGAAAAACTTTAAATGAAAGCTTAGATTAGGCAAAGATCGTAGTTTGCTCCAGATACCTGCCGGGATTTACATACTCCATGGAGGAATCTGACTAATTCTAAACAGCAATTAAACACATTCAATATGACTTAAAAGTCTGGGTTTCTCAGAGAAGGCAGGCTGACTGTATGCAAAGGACCATGGTCTGGAACTTGAATGAGCCATCCATACATTTCAAGTTTCAAACTTCCTTTGAGTACCACGGCTTTACCACAGCTCTTTTGGTTCACTAAGAAAATGTCTATGTTGAAACCATGTTCAAGTAGATCACACTTTTGAGAATCTTGGAATATTTGACATAGGAAGAGTATAGTACATGGGTGGACAATTGAATGGACGTCAGAAGGTTGAATCAAAGAGCTTTACTGCCAAAACACTAAAATTGGAGACTTGTTCTTGGACAAGCCACAACTCTCATAGCATTCATTGTTCTCATCTATTAAATTAAGATAGGGCAAGATGACTTCTAAATCTTAACCCATAATCCCATAATGAAAGGCTTTTCCATGTACATTCAGCAGCCAAGCCCAACTGGCAAGTCCTAAAGAGCCAGAGTCTAAATGTAATACTCCTGTGAAACTGGCTCATGCGGTTGGTTCCATACTTATCCACTATTTTGGGAAGTATATTTATAAGATCTTATCCTAATACCAAATTGATATACATTATTTGTTTTTCCTTTTATAGGAGTAATGAGATAGGTTTTCAGTTTTGAAAACATGTCTATAGGTCATATCTGAATGTGAACATATTAGCTGTATCAAGAACAAAATTCCTTTTGCCCAAGTCAGTAGAACTTGTCCTAAACTTTTTTTTTCTAATCCTCACTTGTGGAATCACTGTTTCATCTGGGAAGGCACAAATAAGAAAGACATTGGGGTACCTGGGTGCCTCGCCTGTTAGGTGTCCAACTCTTGATTTCTCCCCAGGTCATGATCTCATGAGCCTAGAGCCCCGTGTCTGGCTCTGCACAACAGAGGAGAGCCTGATTGGGGTTCTCCCTCTCTTTTTCTCTGCCCCTCCTCCACTTGCACTCTCTCTGTCTCTCTCAAAATAAATAAACTTAAAAAAATAAAGAAGAAATTGTTATGGTAGAAGGAGAATATGTTAACTTTAGAAAATTTAATCCCAGTTCTACATCCTGGATAAGTGTTCTTATGTGTATGTTACTTAGCTTCCCAATAGTAAATAGAGAAGTAGAGGTAGACTTTAACATACATTCCTGCTATAAAATTCTGGTATCCTGGAAAATAAACTCCCCTCATTTCAGCCTCAATTCTTGTGGGGGGAAAAATCTCATGTGGGAAAAATGAGTGTCAGGTAGATAAAAAGCTATCTATAAATAGCTGTTTAATATAAAACAAATGAAGCAGAGGTGCCCACTGAATTCTACTGCACTCATATTTATTATGAGCATGAGAAAGAACAGAAGATTTCAGAGGAGGAATATAAACATATGCCATTGCCTTTTCTGGTAACTCCTTAACTATTCACTTATAGATTCACATTAGGAGCATATACCTCCCACAACAAACTCAGATGGCCTGTATGCCATGTTTGCATCTACACAGAGTATTTTTTAAAATTATAACATGCTATTTGCACTATCACAAGATGAGTCCTGTAGCTATGTCCTTAGAGATTTTCAGTTGCTACAAATGTACCTACTCACATGCATGGCTAAAAGATTGCAGAAAGCTTATTGTTATGTTTGATATTGTTCAAGAAAAAACAGGCATTAAAGAAACTGCAAATCAGGACTGTAGCCAGAGAAATCTCAGCTTTCTTGGAACTAATGTTTTTTATGTCTGTTTAAAAGGTAATCTCCCAATGTACTAAAAGCTGTTGTGTTTTCTGAGGAGAGATATTAATGGGCTGTGTGACCTTGAGCAAGTCCCTTAATTTCCTATTTATAAAACTGGAACTGAGACAAGATATCTTTTCCAGCTCTAAACTTCTATACCTCTAATAAGAATTAATGCTTTCTTATAGATGGTTAATCCCGATACAGATGATACAGTGTAGTTCAGATATAATCCAAACAAAAATCACATCTCTCCCAGCACAAAAACAACGTTGAAACCAAGCAGGATTTACATGGGAAATAGATCTAGCCTCAGATTTCAACATTATTATGGGTTCTCACCAGAGTGCCCTGAATTATTCTCCACCCTGTTCAACTGCGCACTAAATCTTCAGGATGTGAGATCAGTGCTAGCTCAGATAAATAAATGAATCAATGTTAAGCAAATGTAGTAAATCATCAGCTTCCCTCACCTCAGTCTCCCTTCCCTGCCAAATTCCTATGGAAACAAACAAACAAAAAAGTCAGAGGAGAAAAGAAAGCAGAAAATATTTTCGGCCTACTACATGATTTGTGTGACCAAGATTGCCCTACATTTTATCAGCATGGCCTCCACCTGCCCTCCCACCTAGCAGAACTATTTTCAGCACATAGGCCAATGCTTATTTTTGTAGATGTATTAAACCATATCTCCTGTTACGCAGTTTTTTTGTTAAGGAAGTTATTCCTTAAGTCCATCCAGCTGTTTTCTCAATTGTACCTTTAGGAATAAGGGGACAGGAAGCCTGAGAAGACATAGCTAATTCAGCACTACCCCTCACAACTACAACCCAAGAAAAATATCTCACAGGAATTTACCTTGTTAATAGCAGATCAGCAGCACATCCTTGTATGAAGGACAGTCATCTCAGTTTCCTTAGTTGGCCATTGTTAAGTTAAGTCCTGGATAATTACTTTTCTCATTCTAATTTAATTTGCATTAAGCCTAGTGTGTTTAGTTTTTGAGACCTAACACTCAAATCTGGCAGACATTGGCCTGTGGTTAGGAATGCAAGACTCCTGGGAAAACATCTGGTCTCATTCTGAATAAATGCCTGAATTCACTATATTCTCATCTGAGAAATCTCTGAATGTGCTTCCTAATGGAGTATATGCTGCACATACATTATTTTAAAATACAAACAGATTAAGAGATGACCACTGAGAGAACGATGACTAGAATGTTTGATACTTTACTATGAATTAATCATTAAAATTATTCATAACATTATCCTATTATTTTTAAGAACCACATGCCAACTCAAGGCATTCCTATTTGACAAATAATTTTGAATGAATTGCAGCCATTTTCAGCTCTCTCTATTATTCTCACATTGTCATAGTTTGAAGTATAAAGTACTGAATAACCTTTTTATATACAGTAACTATTGTGTGGTTACTAAGGGAAAGAAAACATAACAAAAAGGACTATGAGGATGTCTCTTTATAAATTGTCTAATAGTCATTCAATAGTACTGTTAGATTGTCACTAACATACAAATGTGCACACACACGTACCCATTACATTACATAAGTGTATATATATGCATACAAGTACATGTGTGTATGTATACATTGGACAATAAACTGGGAGTGCTCCTATTTCACTTTATGGGCTATGTTTGAGAAAAAACAATTTTTCCAAATGCATCTCTAACTAAAGCCATTAGAATACTGTTTATCCACCTCCTTTCTTGTAAACAGAACCTTCAAGAAAACACTAATTTAATTCTAATATTTATCTTTGTTTATGTGCTAGAAAGCCGAGAGACTGCGAACACTTAAGTTGATGAAATGTTATTGAAGCATCCAATGTAAGTGGATAGGGAGTTCAGTTGAATTTAATGAGAGCAAGAATGATACAATCCTTATATTTCTGCATTTTCTCCTTCTGAAATAGCACTTGACATTTGTGGATTGAGAAAATACAAATGGCCAAAAGCAATGTGTGTCAAACTCAAAGCCTTAGCTCTGTCTTGATTCCATAATTCTCAAGAGTTAACATTAGTTACATTCTAATTTTGCATGGACAATTGACTAGTGTTTTATTTTTTGCAATAAATAAATACAGCAATTTTGCTTCACTCCATTACATTTTTTATTAATTCTCCACAGCAAGTAGTTCCATGAAATACTGCCATCGTATAATGTTATATTCTCCTTTTCCAGCTCTCCTGAATATATTTAAAATTTGTAAAAAGTTACATTAAAAATCTTATTAACAGAAGATCCACGCTACCACAGTATTCTAATGCTTAATCTGAACTACGAAGAATCACTGAAAATTCCTAGATTACATTAGCTCAAAAAAGTCATACTGCCTCACCATATGGGATCCCAGAATTATGTGATATTAATGGCACATGCCTCCATTTCCTCATTTTCTCAAACTTCCCTGAATACCCTGAAATTCATCCTCTTCACAAGGTTCACTGAACAAACACCTCATTGGGATACATTCCTCAGTCCTCCCCCTCCCTAACCCAAGCCACCAATGTCTAGAGATTGCTAAAAATATCTTCTCTGTGGAACATATTTGTCACATTTTTGACCTGGTGGCTTCACTGTAGGCATTTCAATGCCAAGGGCTTTTTGACGCTATCACAGGCTATTTTGATCCCCCATATTCGGATAAAACTTAAAAAACTAAAATAAGATATTATAAGCTAAGCTTTTATACTCATAACTTAACTTGCAAAGCTTTACACACTTCAGACCTACAGCCTGTAAGGCGGGCATCAGCATAGAGATATGGGTCAAGAATGCAGGGTCAGAGATGAGACCGAGGTTGGTCAGACCAACCACAGAAGCCTGCGAGCCATGTGCAGTGGTAACGTCTCACCCCCAAAACAGACTACCAGCCACTCTGAGCAAACTCTCCTTTTTCCCCGAGAAGTCGTCCATATTTTGGAAGCTCTATATCATAACTTTTCAGATTTCTCCTTTATACTCAACAATACATAATTAGAATGATGTAAAAGCAAAAACATCATTTAGGTTGTACAAGGAATTGGCAATTCTATTTCTTTTAATATAGTTCATCTTTGACTGTGGAGACTAGGACCATTAGCTCACCTGGAGGCAAATCCAGTTTGAAAATGAGATTTCACTTCTGTCAAGATAGCATGAGACCCATTCTCCAGAAAAACTTGTCAAAATTATATATTAATTATTAAAATATTAAATTATAAGACATACATTAATAATTTGTGTATTTAGTTGGTATTAAATATATACTACATATATTTTTATATAGATACACGCGCGCGCACACACACACACACACACACACACACACACACACACACACACACATGAATCTTGACTGTCCTGTCTCAACTGAAAAGATAGAGTTTCTATATTTGAAGAGGCAAGCCGAGAAGATGTGGGGATGTTGTTCTGACTCCCCCAGCTGAGCACTAAGGTCCTAAAGTCACAGAGAGAAGCTTTGTCCTGTCTCATCCCCATCTCCTAATTCTTGGCTCGGAGATTTTTGCCTGGGAAGAGAGGGAAGCCATAAAAATAAAGCTGTTCTTTTCCCAAAGAACTGACTTCATTTGCAACAGAAAGCAAAGCAGTTAAAGCCTAAGGACACTCAAAAACAGCAGAGGTTGCTGTGGTGGCAATTAGGTGGAGGTTGGTGGATTCATTGACAATAGAGGCTAAATTATAGCCTGAGTAACTTGTAAGAACAAACTGGGGAAAAAAACAGTGGGGAAGAGCCTTCTGGGGGTTAGAATGTATCTCAAACACTGACCAGATAGCAGGGTGTGGTCATGGTAAGAGGCAGTTAAAGAAAGCCCTGTGAAAATACTGTCTTCCCAACATGACTTTTGTACAACTAAGGCTGTACTCCCAAGGCACAATATCAGAAGCTTCACACTGTGGGATGGAGTGGGGCATAGACCTCACGACAATAATGCAGCCAGTTGTGAAACAAACAAAGAGAAAACAAACAAAAAGATCAGATAAATAAAACTAACAAGGTCCCAAAGCAGCGCCCCCCCACCCCAACTTCCAAAGTTGGGAGCTAACTACTACTGAGAGTTGTTACAATATAATATCTAAAATACATAAAATATCCAAATATGCAGGAAAACAGGTATTACCTGTGAACTGGAGGTGTGGGGGTAGGTAGGCAATAGAAACTCGGTGAGAGTGACCAGATATCATATTTAAAAAGCATTATAAATACGCTCAAAGAGTTTATGGAAAACCATAATTAAAGAAGAAAAGGATGGTTTCATTACAATGGTGCCTCAAATAAAGAATATTAGTAAAGATATGGAAATTATTCTAAAAGAACCAAATAGAAATTCTGGACTTAAAAAATACACTAACTGAAATACTAAAATATTCTAGAAGGGCACAACAGTAGATGTGGGAATCACGAAAAGAAAGAATCAACAAATTTAAAGACAGATTGAAAGAGATTATGCAATCCTAGGAGCAGAAAGAGAAACAAAAGAATGAAGAAGACCTTGGGAAAATGTGAGACAGCATGAACTGCAACAACATGCTTTCAATAGGAGTACCAGAAAGAGAAGAGGGGAAGAAAGGAACAGAAAAAATATTCAGACATAACGGCTGAAAAATCCCCAAATTTACTGAAAAACATAAATGTACGCATATGGGAAGTGCAACAAATTCTAAATAAAATAAACAAAAACGATTCACTTTCATAAACAGTAAATATGTTCAAAACCAAAGATAAAAAAAATCCTGAAAGCAGCAAGAGAAATGTGACTCATCACTAACAAGAGAACCCTGATAAGAATAAGAGCTGAGTTCTTATTAGAATCGGTGGAGCCCAAGGACAGTGATATAGTATATTCAGAGCTCTCACAACAACAACAACAACAACAGCAACAGTCAGCCAGGAACCCTATATCCAGCAAAACTGTCTTTCAAATATGAAGTTAAAGACATTTTCATATAAACAAAAACAGAGAATTTGTTCCAGAATAATATTAGCAAAAAATACTAAAGAAGGTTCTTTAGGATTAAAGCAAATGATCACAAAGGGTAAAAACATGAAAAAACAAAGAGCACCAATGAAGGCAAGTGTGTAATTTTAAAAGCTATGTAGATGCATATGTCTTCTCTTTTGTTTTCTCAACTAACTTAGGAAGCAATTCTATAAAACAAAATGCATATATTTTCCAGCTGTAATATACAGAAATGTAACACATTTATGGTTTTTAAAATTTTTTAAATGTGTGTTTATTTTTGAGAGAGAAAGAGATAGAATGTGAGCAGAGGAGGGACAGAGAGAGAGGGAGACACAGAATCTGAAGCAGGCTCCAGGCTCTGAGCTGTCAGCATAGAGCCCAATGCAGGGCTCAAACTCACAAACCGAGGGTTGCCTGGGTGGCTTAGTCGGTTGAGCGTCCGACTTTCGCTTAGGTCATGATCTCGCGGTTCGTTGGTTCAAGCCCCGCGTCGGGCTCTGTGCTGACTGCCAGCTCAGAGCCTGGAGCCTATTTCAGAGTCTGTGTCTCCCTCTCTCTCTGATCCTCTCCTGCTCACGCTCTCTCTCTCTATCCTAGAAATAAATAAAAATATTAAAAAAAAAACACAAAAAACTCACAAACCGAGGAGTCGAAGCTGCATACTTAACCAACTGAGCCATCCAGGTGCCCCCAGAAATGTAATATATTTGTAAATAATAACACAGAGGAAATGGGTTGGAACAAAGCTATAGTGGCCTAAGAAATCACCCCAAATGGTTACTCAAATCCACAAGAACAAATCAAGAGATCAAAAAATGATAAGAATAGCTATATAACTAAGCCTATAAATATATACTTGCTCTCCCTTCTTCTCCTAGCTTCTTTAAAGGAGATAATCTTATATAAGGTAATAATTATACAAATATAATGTTGGGTTTGTAACTTTTATAGTGTAATATATATAATAAAGATATTACAGAATGGGTGTGGAGTAAAACTTTAGATGATTAATATTTCTACATTTCATTGATTAAGTTAGTACAAATTTGAACCTGATATTTATGTCAAATCATAAAGTGACCACTAAGAAAATAAGTGTTAGGAATACTGAAAATAAATCATTAAAGAAATTAAAATGCTACGTTAGACAATATTCACTTAAAGAAAAAGAAAATAAAAAAGCAGTGGTAGAGGAGCAAAAAAGACAGAGACATTTAGAAAACAAATAGTAAATGATGCATGAAACTCCAACCATATCATGAAAAACATTAACTTTCAATGGGTTAAACAATCCAATCAAAGATAGAGATCCTCAGACTGGATTTAAAAAACAAACAAACCAATAAACAGAAAACAAGGTCCTGGCTATAGACGACACACTTTAGATTCAAAGATATAATTAGACCAAAAGAATGAAAAAATAATTAGTCTGCAAAGGACTGAGCAAGCAAAGGACTAAGGAAGTAAGGACAAGGAAGTTGGAATGGCTATACCAAAGCAAAATATACAAAATATACTTTAAAACAAACAAACAAACAAACAAAAAGTTACTAGAGATAAACAGAAATATTTTGTAATGATAATTTGTAATGTCAATTCATCAGGAAGATATAAAACTGGAAATATATAAATACATAACAAATATAAACCAAAATACTTGAAGCAAAAAGGGTTAGAAATTAATAGATAGTTCTACAGTGATAATTGGAGACTTCAAAATTCCAGTTTCAATAATGGATGGAACAACTAGACAGAAGGTCAATAAGGAAACAGAAGATTTGAACAATACAATGAACAAACTAGACCTGACAGACATCTATAAAATACTCTATCCAACAGCAGCAGAACATTCCTATTCCTTAAGTGCACATGGAAATACACTGTTCTAGGATAGACTATAGACTAAGCCATAAAACACACCTCAATATATTTGAAAGGAGAGAACTAGTAAGAAGAATGTTTTCTGACACAATGTAATGAAATTATAGATCAACATAAAATTTTGAAAATCCCATAATTAGGGGGAAATTAGCATAATCTTTTTTTTAAGTTTATTTTGAGAGAGTGTGAGGGAGGGACAGAGAGAGAGAGAGAGAGGGAGAAACCCAAAGTCTCTGCACCATCAGTGGGGAGCCCGATATGGGGCTCCATGCAGGGCTCCATGTGGAGTCCGAACTCAGCATCTGTGACATCATGACCTGAGTCAAAATCTAAAATCAGAGACTTAACTGAGTCATCCAAGTGCCCACAAATTAACATAATTTAAAATAAACTATAGGTCTAAAAAGAAATCAAAAGAGAAGTTAGAAAACACAGTAAAACCTTGGTTTATCAATATAGTTGGCTCTAGAAACATGCTTGTAATCCAAGGCACTTGTATATCAAAGTTAATTTCCCCATAAGAAATAATGGAAACTCAGATGATTCATTTCACAACCCAAAAATATTCATATAAAAATTATTACAATAGTGTAATATAAAATAATGAGAAATACAAAATATAAAGAAAAATAAACAAATTAACTTGCACTTACCTTTGAAAACCTGTGGCTGGTGTGAGGGAGACAAGAGAGGAAGGTTATGATGTAAGACAACTTTCACTATTACTAATGGAATCACTGCTATCTATTGGATCAATGGAATTTTTTTCTTTTTGTGCAACTTTAACAAGGAATCTATCCAGTGACACTTGCTTTTGTCTCCTTTTAAGGATTTTGCAGAAATGTGACATTGCATCTTCATTAAACAGATTTATCACTCACATTGCTACAGCCTTATTTGGGTGGTTCTTTTCTACAAAATTTTGCACTGTTTCCCACATTTTACACATCATCCTAATTTCATTTGAAGTGTGGGATTCCTCTGCCTTTTTCTCTTCCTCCTTTGCAGATGTAGACTTCTTACAAAATCTTGCAATTTCAGCTACTTGCATACATATTTGCACTTCTCAATGATTTCCTTCTTCACTTCCACTGTAATCATTCCTTTTTTCTTACCACCTTTCTTCTCAACTTTTTTCTGCATGGGGTCCATTGTATACACTCTCATCAATGTTGACTACAGTGTTAATAAACTCCCATAATATACTGTATATATACTGTACCTGGCAATAAGGCAGCTGAGGCAAAGGTCTATATCTGCAGTCAGCATGACCTAGAATGAAGCAAAGCATTCCTAAGCATATGCTTGTATGGAAAAGCAAAGGACTATCCATACATGCTTTGAAGTGACAAAAAATTCACTAATGTTGTGGGCACCTCCCAATTTTCTGAAAAATCACTGATTTCTGCCAAACACAGCAGCCTGGGACTGAGCATCTAAGCATGGGAGATGATCACCAACAATCCTGTGGCAAGAGACAGAGAATCACTGGCTCATTTGTGATCATGTGACATTCAGCATCACATACTACTCAAATTGCAAGACACTGCTTGTTAATCAAGTTAAAATTTATTAGAAATGTCTGTTCATCTTGTAGAACACATGCAGAACAAGTTACTTGCAATCTAAGGCTTAACTGTACTTTGAAATAAATGAAAATGAAAAAAACCATACAATTACTTATGGGATATAATTAAAGCAGTACTGAGAGGAAAATTTATAGCTGTAATTGCCTGTATTTCTTTTTTAAATCTTAAATCAATAGTCTAATTTTTCATCTCAAGACACCAGAAAAAGAAGCTAACCCTAAAGCAAGCACAAGGATAGAAATAATAGAGTGGAAGTCAATGAAATAGAGAATAAAAAACTAGTAGAGAAAATTTATGTGACCAAAATTGGTTCTTTGAAATGCTGAATAGGATAAACTTTTATTACCTAGATTGATTAGAGTAAAAAACATAAGAAGAGTCAAAATGTTAAAATAAAATTTAAAACGGGCATTACCACAAGCCTACAGATATAAAAAAATGATTTATCAAGAATACTACAAACAACTGTATACCAATAAATTAGATAAAATAAATGAAATAAGAAATTCCTATAAAGATACTAATTACAGAAATTGACTCAATCTGAATAGGTCAATAACAATAGATTGAATTAAGAATTAAAAGAAACTACCCACAAAGAAAAGCGTAGGTCCAGATGTCTTCCTGGATGGACCCTACCAAACATTTAAAGAATGAGTGAGTACCTGTTCTTCACAAACTCTTCCAAAGAATAGAAGAGATGGGACTATGCAGATACCAAAACCAAAGACATCACAAAGAAAACACACTATGGATAATTATCCCTTATATATACAGAAATAAAAATTATTTACAAAACATTAGCAAATTAAACCCAACAACATATAAAAGGAATTATATCCCATAACCAAGTAGGATTTATTAAAAATAATAAGATTGGTTTAACATCTGAAACTCCATTAAGAGAAAGCATCATATCAATGAACTAAAGAAACCAAAATAACATAATTATATCAATAGTTGCAAAAAAAAATACTTGATGAAATCCAACACCCTTCCCTGATTAAAAAAATATATACTCAACAAACTAGAAACATAAGTGAGAACTTTCAATGTAATAAGGGGCATCTATGAAAAACTAACATCACATTTAATGATGAAAGACTGAGTTATCTTCCCTTATGATCAGGAACAAGACAAGGTGTCTGCTCTCACCACTTTTTTTCAATATTGTACTTAAGATTCGTGTCAGAGCAGTTAAGAATAACAAATAAATGAAACGTATTAGGTCAGAAGGAAAGAAGTAATAGAATGTATCTGCATATGACATGATCTAGTATATCTACAATTATAAGGAATCCACTAAAAACTATTAGAATTAATGAGTTCAACAAGGTTGCAGGATACAAGGTCAATATAAAAATCAGTTGCATTTCTATACATTAGCAATGAACAACCTGAAAATAAAATTAAGAGTACAATTCCAAGGGTGCGTGGGTGGCTTAGTCGGTTAAGCGTCTGACCTTGGCTCAGAACATAATCTCACAGTTCGTGAGTTCAAGTCCCATGTTGGGCTCTGTGCTGACAGCTCAGAGCCTGGAGCCTGCTTCAGATCTGTGTCTCCCTCTCTCTTTGCCCCTCCCCCGCTCACACTTTATTTGTATCTCTCGCTCTCAAAAAATAAACATTAAAAAAAATTTTTAAAAGAGTACAGTTGCATTTACAATAGCAGTAAAAAAATAAAATACTGGGGGCGCCTGGGTGGCTTAGTCGGTTAAGCGTCCGACTTTCGCTTAGGTCATGATCTCGCGGTTCGCGGGTTCGAGCCCCGCGTCGGGCTCTGTGCTGACTGCCAGCTCAGAGCCTGGAGCCTGTTTCCGTCTGTGACTCCCTCTCTCTCTGACCCTCCCCTGCTCACGCTGTCTCTCTCTCTCTCTGTCCTAGAAATAAATAAATAAAATAAATAAATAAAATAAAATAAAATAAAATACTATACTTAGAAATAAATTTAATCAAGGAGGTACAACTCTCATACTATAAAAACCATAAAACACTGTTGAAAGAAATTTTAAAAGGTTAAATAAATAGTAATTATTCATATTCATAGATTGAAAGATTTAATTTAAGATGGCAATATTCCCCAAATTGATTTACAATTCAGTGCAATCCCTATCTGACTCCCAGCTGGCTTCTTTGAAAATTGAGAAGCTAATTCTAAAATTTATGTGGAATTGCAAATGACCTAGAACAGGCAAAACTATCTTGAAAATAAAGGATAAAGTCAGAAAACCCACATATCTTGATTTTTTAAAAAAAATTTAAGGTTTATTTATTTTTGAGAGAGAGAGAGACAGAGTGTGAATGGGGAAGGGTGGAGAGAGGGAGACATAGAATCAGAAGCAGGCTCCAGGTTCCAAGCTGTCAGCACAGAGTCCTACGCAGTTCTTGAACTCACACTGTGAGATCATGACCTGAGCTGAAGTTGGACGCTCAACCAACTGAGCCACCCAGTGTCCCACATATCTTAATTTTGAAATTACTATAGAGAGATAGTAATCAAGACAGTATAGTACTGATGTAAAGGTAGACATAGATTAACTGAATAGAATCAAAAGTTCACACATACACCCATATGTCTGTGGTCAACTGATTTTGAGGAGGGTCAAAGATTGCTTAATGGGGAAAGAACAGACTATTCAACAAATGAAAAAGGGCAACTTGATAGCCACATGAAAAGAATGAAGTTAGATGCTTTATCTCATATCATATACAAAAATTACTTCAAAATGAATCAGAGACCTAAATGTAAGAGCTACAACTTTAAACTCTTGGCAGAAAACATAGAGGTAAATCTTTATTATCAAAATTTGGAACTGGTTTCTTTGCTATGATACCAAAAATCAAGCAACAAAAGAAAAAAGGTAGACCAATTGTACTTCATCAAAATTAAAAACATTTATGCCTTAAAGGACATTATCAAACAAAGTGATTTTGTGCTCAAAGAATTCTATCAAGAAAGTGGAAACACAGTCTTCAGAATGGGAGAAAATGTTTGCAGACTGTATATATGATAAGGTGTTTACATCCAGAATATTTAAAGAACTCTTACAAGTCAATAATAAAAGGACAAATGACTCAGATAAAAATAGGCCAAGTATCTGAACATAGATTTCTCCAAAGAAGATATAGAAATAACCAATAAGCATATGAAAGAATGTTCAACATAATTAGTCATCAATAAAATGCAAATCAAAACAACCATAGTATATCATTTCATCTACACTCACACTGCTGGTGAGAATGTAAAATGGTGGAGACACTTTGAAAACCAGTCTGGTAATTCCTCAAATGACTAAACTTAGAGTTACTATATGACCTAGTCTTCCACTACTACATATTTACCCAAGAGAAATGAAAACATGTCTACACAGAAACTTGTACACAAATGTTTAATAGCATTATTCATAATAGCCGAAAAGGGGAAACAATCCAAATGTCTATCAACTGATGAATGGATAAACAAAATGTGGCACAGCCATACAATGGTATATTGTTTGATGGTGAAAAGTAATGAAGTCCTGATACATGCTGCAATATGGATGATCCTTGCAATTTTTATTTTTATTTTATCTAAGTGAAAGAAGCCAGTTGCAAAATTTTACATATGATTCCATTCATAGGAAATTTCCAGAAGGGAAATACAGAGCAAAAGTAAATTTGTGGTTCCTCAGGGTTTGGGAGAATGTGGAATGGAAGGAAAAAAAAATAACTAAAGGATAAGGAGTTTCTTTTTGAGGTAGTGAAAATGTTCTAAAATGGACTAAGGTGACAGTTGCACATACCTGTAATACACTAACAATCACTGAATTGTACACATTAGAAGAATGAATGTTATGGTATGTAAATTGTATCTCAATAAATTATTAAAAATCTATAAACCTTAAAAATACCTTTGCTTTCATAATTCAGTACTGGTAATAATAAAAATGGTTTTAAAACCTGTAAAATAAATGAAAAATAGTTAAACTAAAAGAAACAATCACTGCCTATAAAAAATGTAAACAATACAAAAATGAATAAACAAGATCCACACACTTGATGGCTGGGGGTGGAGCAAGAAGCAGGAAAATATAACTTTAAAACATGACTTTACTCTTTGATAGGGTCGTTTTTGTACAGTCCTGTCAGAAGTGATTATTCAAAATGGCTTTGTCAGAATGCCCCACGTTGCTGTGGAATTGCCTCTTTGCTGCAATCAATTCATCTCCCAATTTTTTTGATCTGTTAACAACTTTGTTGCCACCTTCCAAGTGTCTGTGGCCCATTCTTTCATTTCAGGCCATTAAATTAGTTGTTTTTTTTCTTTTTAATTCATGGTTCAGCACCATTAAGCTTCTACTGGTTTTATTGAAAAAAGAGAATAAGTTAATTCTTACCCTAAAATCTAATCATCCTCTGTTCTCTTTATCCTTCTGCTTTGCTGGCCAGAGACTCACATCCTGTTTTCTTTGAGGGTTGCTTTGGTTGTTTTTTTTTTTTTTTCCTTTCTCAGTCAGTCCTTCAAGGCACTTTGCCCATATTTTTCCAAGTCTGTTTCTGTCTCTATTATAAATGTTTACATATGTTTTTAAATAAAATATTGAAATTTTAACATCTTTATTAAATAATTGTATACATATTTGTATAAAATTCTTATATAATTCTATTCAGCAATGACAATATAGTTTTTAAAAGTGTGTTATATTAAAATAGAACTGTAGACTAAAGGGAAAGCCTAGACTAAAGGATATAAAAAAATTAGAGCATAAATCCAAAGGGTCACATAGTTTGTCTTTTTATAAACCAGGAAAAGAGCTAATTTTGATTCAGCTTGTAAAACTATGTGCTGCACTGTTGTTTGCAAAGTAGACTTCTCTACTCTTTGGACATTTACAAAGAATTTTTCAACCCACAACTGCTAAGCATGTTCTCAGCTACTGAGAGGGTTGCCTTGGGATTATTCTTGGCTTTATTTGTTGGTTTTTTTTCTCCAATTACAAAAAAAAAATACATCCACTGTTCTACTTTTATGTATAAATGCTACTAAGCTTGCTTCTGTTCTAATGACATTATTTTAACATGATTCTAAAAATGACATGATAAGCATTGCTCTAACTAAAATTGCAACAGTACAGCCAATTACATATTATTTCAAAGCTACACTACTAAAACAATACAAATTCAAGAAAGTGTAAAGGAGAACAGAAAGAAATCCATGCAGATACTTCAAGTAAAAGTACTTTAATAAGGAAGTTATACAAAGAGTTGTGGAAAAATGTTAAGGTAACTAGCAAGGAATATTGAGACACCCAAACTTGAAACAGTGAGAAACTATTAGTACCAGGAGGGCTGAAAAGACAGGGAGATGACAATGTGCTGTCAGAACGTTGTGAGAGCATCTGGAGGGCAGAGACATCCAGCAGGAGCTTCTATTACTGAGGAACACTGGCATGGGCACACACAAAAGGAGAGAGTAGAGAAGATCATCCCAGATCTATCTCTTTTCTCTGGGTCTTTGATTTTCAGTAAGTGTCTCCCATTAGCCAAATCTAAGAGAAAACTGCCAACCATGGAGCCCAGGAAATGAAGCCTATAGGAATCAGCTCCCTTATGCATAAGGAAAAGAAGGCCAGGACAGGAAATTTACCTATGGAGGCAAATGTAGACTAAGCTAGCCTAGGTACTAGGAAAAAGGAATACAGAAATCTCAAGAGATATCCTTGCACCAAATATACAGGACCCAGGGGTAGCTGCTAATTTTTAGTTCTTCTGAAAAAGCAGTATAGCTTCCAAAAGGTGTTTCCACTGACACATAGAATGTTCATTTCCCTTTGTTGTCTCCTCAAGATTTCACTTTTGATGAAGAACACTTTTTTTCATGGTCATCCTCTAGCTATCTAGATGATGCATTACATTTTCCTGGGAAGAAAATTCAGAAGTTGAAATAGACACAATGACATTCCTTTCATGGAGTCTGGACTGAATATTGGAATGCTCAGTTAGACAGGGGAAGTCAGGTTATTGGTCAAGAGGCCACCACCTCTCTTTTTCTTAAAGCTACTGCCTGTACATGGAATAATTATCACTGGCATCTTTACCCAATTTAGTGTCAAAATGCAGGCTACCTAGCCATTATCTTATAATTGTCATAATAACTAAGCTATTACTATTACCAAGCAGCGAGCAGCACAGAAGTCATCACACAATAGAGTCAAATCTCTGTAAGTGCCTACAGGCTTGATCATATCAGCCTCATTGTGTTTGTGTCAGTCAGGGCGACTGAAGAAAAAGACTTCTGCTCTGATGACTCAATTGAAGACATTTTAATGAGACAACTGCAGAAGTATGCACAGGGTTAAGGGCATCTGCGAAAGACTGAGACACCTAGAAATTGAGGGAAGCTCTTACCTACCCTTTGAGCAGCACAGCAAAGATGGGCAATGGATAATGTGACCAGATCCTTGTGAGGGCTGGCATTCTGGAGGAGGAACAGGCAGAAACTGCAGTCATGTGGGGTGACATGGCCACTTCCAAATATAAAACACAGAGACAGGGAGGAGAAGGTAAATTCCCCCACTTCTCTCTCTCCTTCTAGCCTCTAGCTGACTCCTCCCACTGGCTGCATCTCACTACCTGACACTGGCAAAGTCACTCAGGTAGTGAGGTCCTTTGGAATCAACCTTCCTGGTGCATAGCAAGACAGAGAAAAGCAGGTTATGTGGGGGGATGTCCGATGGAAAATAGCCATCCCTGCATAATAACTCACTAAAAGTACTATATAATAAATAAAATATTGGAAGAAGTCTAGATTTGACTCTTTTTCAAGGGGACTTAATTTCTAAAGTGCCAGAAGATATTGCTAGTTATATAAAAAATGTCTTAGTCCAACCTCAAAACAGCATTAAACTTTCCATTTTGGGATTAACAGTATGGTTCAGGCATTGAAATACTAAGAATACAATCCATTTTGTGGAATTCTGTAAGTTAAATACATATATAGTGTGTATCTTCTATTTTTGTCTTATTGGTAACTTCCTCCAAAAAATTTTTGGAAATAACTTTATTCCCTAAATCAACTAAAGTGTGGTATATTATTTTGAAAGAGTGGGACTGTTAATAATGGAAATTACTTCACATATAAATTGAGTACTATGATTGGGCATCAAAACACAGTGGGAAGGGATTTTCCATGCCATCTTTTTTTTCTTGTTTAGTATGCACACAATTATATGCCTCCTTTCCACTCCACCTTTATTGCATCTGCAATGTCAGAAATAATGTGATCAATCACAGAATGTCCCCATGGTCATATGCATTGTTTTTCTGAATTTGGCATTTTAACTGCTTTTTCATTTTATAATGTGAGCAGCAAAATTGGCTATAAATCCTAAAATAAACCATATTGGTAAACTGTAAGAAGAAATATTGCATTACAAATGAAAATTTCACCAGATAAAGTTTCATTTAATTGTAGCTTTTATGAGGACAGCATCCCTCTAGTTTAATTTTCAGATACAATTGTTGCCATGCCTCTTGCTCTCTTGCTGTTAAAGCTACATCTAATAAGGTTAACTTTTCCTTTGATATTATTTGAAGCAAGCTGTTTACACAGTTGTAGCTGTAATGACTCCAGAGACTTTAAGCTTCTTGATATTTTTATTAACATTTTAACATCTAGGACTAAAAGTAAAATATATTTTATGTTTTAAATATTTACTTGGATCTCTTATGATTGGCAATTTTATAATCTCATGTGTCTTTAGAGAAAATTTTTAAAAAGTAATTAAAACATATCTTTCCTTGAAACACAATGAAACTTTTTAAATGGCTTCTACTTTAAGATAAGTCCATATTCACCTTTCTAGTTTTCCCGTATCTTATTGAATGATATCTCTCACATCCTCATGTAAGTACACATGCAAATACAGACAGACAGACAGACACACACACACACACACACACACACACACATATCCATTATAGCACTGGAAAAAATAGATAGATTAAGATTATATTAATGATTCAGAAACTGTATAATTTTTGTAAAATAAAAACAAAAAGATCATATTATCAGATACCTAATTATATAAATGAATGGCCTAAGACCCAATTCAGGTCAAGGAGAGGACCTCTAGATAAGTTAAATGAATTAATTTTCTTAAGTAAACTTCAGAAAAAAAAACAAAACATTTTTTCCATGTTCCATGTCATAGAACTTCACAAGCCCACTGAAAGTACTAATGGCTGAGTTCATACTATGTTCTGTGCATACAGAGAATAACCATGGCACTTGTCATGTTTCTACCAACAAAACTGCTCCTCTCAGTAAATAAACCTGTCACAGTGGACGTCTTGCATGGATAGTAAGTCTAGGGACACACAAGGCAATCTTCTACCTAACCTTATGTTTTTCACACCCCTGTAACTAAATGAGCAAAAAACTGTCAAAGATGGCAGAGATATCTCCCATGGGCTCCACCTGTAGGGAAAATTCTTCCTTCATTACTTGAAGGGGTCTGTGGGCTATCAGCATACTCCCCCCTCCCACACACCTTAAAAGGAAATACACCAATCGATAGGTCTAAGAACTGCTTCTCCTACACTTACATTTTTGGTGAATTCATAGCTTTAAATACCCGCACTAAGCCTGTCACTCACAAACTATTATCTTTACCCAGGATGTCTCCCATGAGCTGCATATGTACACATCCAAATGTCTATCTGTATTTAGATGTCTAACAAGTATTTCAAATACAGCATGTATAACACTCAACTCCTGATCTCTCCCTAAAACCGTGTCTCAATAACTGTTATTCCTTTTCAACACGTAGGCCTGAAATCTGGGAGTAATCCTTGACTCCTATCTTTCCCCCAAACTCCATGTGCAATAAGCCACCAAATCTAGTTGTTTTCCAATTCATCTAGAATCCCACTGCCTCTCACTGCTGGCATTGCTACCACCTTGCCCCAGCATCACTGCTCTTCCCCTAGGATAACTGCAATCTTCTTTTCTAGCTGGTCTTCCTGCTTTTCACTCTTGCCCTCTTGCTAGTCTCAACATGCAACCAATGTGATCCTCTTAATATTAATCAAATTAAGTCATTGCTTTACTCAAAACTTCTGATGGTTCTCCATTTCAATCAGACTAAAAACTTTGTGTGTGAACTTTGGTTCACAGAATCTCAGCTTATTCATTTCTACATCACTCCTTGACCTTATCACCAATTCTTTCCCCCTCAATCTAAACACTGCAGTCATAGTTGCCTCCATGCTGTTCCTGGAATATTCCAGGCACATCCCAGCTTTGGTCTCATCATACCCATTATGTCCTTGGAATGAAACACTCTTTATCTGATTCCTCCTTGGCTTACTGCTTCACCTGCTTCAGGCAGGTCCTTGCTCAAATGTCATCCTCTCCATACGACCCACTCTGAATATTCTATTCAACTTAAAATTGCAACCTTAAAATTGCAACCAACTTAAAATTGCAAAAAACAGAAAATGAAAGAATAAGTCAAGTGAGAAAGCAGGAAGCAACCTCCTTGACCTTCACCGCAGCAATTTCTTACTTGACACATCCCCAAAAGCAAAAGAATCAAGAGCAAAAATAAACTATTGGGACCTCATCAAGATTAAAAGCTTCTGCAAGGCAAAGGAGACGATCCATAAAACTAATAGACAACTGACAGAATGGGAAAAGATAGTTGCAAATGACATATCAGATAAAGGGTTAATATCAAGAATCTATAAGGAACTTACCAAACTCCACACCTGAAAAACAAACAACCCAGTGAAGAAATGGGCAGAAGGTATGAACAGACACTTCTCCAAAGAGGACATCCAGATGGCCAACAGACACATGAAACGATGCTCAGCATCGCTCCTCATCAGGGAAATACAAATCAAAACCACACTTAGATACCACCTCACACCAACCAGAGTGGCTAAAATGAGTAAATCAGAGGACTCTAGGTGCTGGTGAGGATGTGAAGAAACAGGCACTCTCCTACACTGTTGGTAGGAATGTAAACTGGTACAGCCCCTCTGGAAAACAGTGTGAAGGTTCCTCAAAACATTAACAATAGAACTCCCCTATGACCCAGCAATAGCACTGCTAGGAATTTACCCAAGGGATGGATACAGAAATGCTGATGCATAGGGGCACATGTACCCCAATGTTCATAGCAGCACTCTCAACAATAGCCAAAACATGAAAAGAGCCTCAGTGTCCATCAACAGACGAATGGATCAAGAAGATGTGGTTTATCTATACGATGGAATACTACATGTCAGTGAGAAAGAATGAAATCTGGCCATGTGCAGCAACATGGATGGACCTTGAGGGTGTTATGCTGAGCGAAATAAGTCAGGCAGAGAAGGACAAATATCATATGTCTGCACGTATAGGAGGATTAGGAGGAGCTTAATGGAGGACCATGGGGGAGAAGAAGGGGGGAAATAGTGGGGGAGAGGGAGAAAGGCAAAGCATGAGAGACTCTTGAATGCTGAGAACAAACTGAGGACTGATGGGTGTGGGGGGGAGGGGGAGGGTGGGCATGGAGGAGGGCACTTGTGGGGATGAGCACTGGGTGTTATATGGAAACCAACTTGACAAAAACTATTTGTAAAATACATACATACATACATAAATACATAAAAAAAGAAAGGTCAAGTTATTTTTTTATTTTTTACTGTTTTTTATTTATTTCTATTTCTAGAGAGAGAGACAGCGTGAGCAGGGGAGGGTCAGAGAGAGAGGGAGTCACAGACTGAAACAGGCTCCAGGCTCTGAGCCGGCAGTCAGCACAGAGCCCGACGCGGGGCTCGAACCCACGAACCGCGAGATCATGACCCAAGCGAAAGTCGGACGCTTAACCGACTAAGCCACCCAGGCGCCCCGGTCAAGTTATTTTTTAAACAAGAATTGTGAATCTTGGTTTCAAAGACTATCACATCCACAAAGGAACAGTTTGCTGTGCCAAAGAAATCATCAGAGAACAGAAAGTCTTTTTGGGATTTAAAAATGTACTTGATAAAATTTACAAACCAAGGGGTGCCTGGGTAGTTCAGTTGGTTGGGCCTCTGACTTTGTCTCAGGTTATAATCTCATGGTTCCTGAGTTCAAGCCCTGCGTTGGACAGCTGACAGCTAGCTGACAGCTAGCTCAGAGCCTGGAGTCTGCTTCGGATTCTGTGTCTCCTTCTCTCTCTGACCCTGACCTGCTCACACTGTCTCTCTTTCTCTCTCTCAGAAATAAATAAAAAACAAAAAAATTTTACAAACCAATAAATGAATATGATTACATCACTGTTACTTCAGAAAATTGAATTGATGATTTGGAACCCCATCTTGAGCAATTCTTCCATAACTTAAAAGAAAACAAAACAGAAAGTACAGAAGGGAGCTTAAGAAACATAGATCCAAAACATATAATATTGACTTATTAGAAGTATCAGGAGAAGAGAGTGGAGTAAATAATAGAGAAGAAGAAACAGTCAAAAAAGAAAATCTGAGCCAAAGATGGGCTTGAATTATCAGGATAAAAGTTCACCCCAAGTATCACAAAGAAAAGAGTGTATTAAATTATAATAAAATACATACATAGGTATTTTCTTGTCAAAATTCTAGAAAGAGAAGAATCTAATTTTCTATAAAAAATGTTTACCTAGATAAGAAAGACATTCACACTAACATTAGATTTCTTAATTGTATTTGTAGATACTAAGAAATATCCAGTTGACAGACTATTCGAAAAGAACATGTGTGTAAATGTATACATTTAATATATATTTCTATGCTCTGACATAAAAATAATTAAGAGCTAGTTAATACTTATGTGAGATACATTCTTCAGTTGCCTTTTCTCACATAAACATTTTAAACTAAACTAAAGAAACTCTTCAGGAAAGGAATTATTGTTACTTCTCTCCTCTTGGAAAAAATTCTTAATTATCTTAGACTTTCTACAGATTAAAGCACCATAATAGCTTGTTTGGAGGTTCTATCAGGGGAGTGCAGCTACTCATATACCCTTTTTTTTTTTAAATCTCAACATTTTATTTAATTTTTTTAATAATTTATTGTCAAGTTGGTTTCCATATAACACCCAGTGCTCATCCCCACATGCCCTCCTCCATGCCCATTACCCTCCTTCCCTACCATCTGCCCTCAGTTGGTTCTCGGCATTCAAGAGTCTCTCATGGTTACTCGTATACCCTTGACTGAAGAATGGTCCTCCTGTATCGGGGAAGGTAAGGTCGTCCTCTTTTACTGAGTGCGCAGCTTCTGGAGGGACGCACATGGAGCAGTGAGGGAGGAAGGAAACACCCGCCTAGCGAGCCAGCTCAGCGAATCAGCCCTGGCGACCAATGGGATGACAGATGTCGCAGCCAGATAGCCCTCACATCCGTAAAGCACCATAATAAAAGGTTTTAGAAAGGAACTCCAAAAGCATATTAAAAGTATAACTACATTTTAAAAGTAGGGGCACCTGGGTGGCTCAGTGAGTTAAGTATCAGACTCTGGATTTAGGCTCAGGTCATGGTCTCACAGTTTGTGAGATCAGGCCCCATGTCAGGCTCTGCATTGACAGTGCTGAGCCTACTTGGGATTCTCTCCCTCCCTCTCTTTCTGCCCCTCCCCTGCTCATGCTCTCTATCTCTCAAAATAAATAAAAATAAACTTTTAAAACATAAAATAAAAATAGAAATAAGTATATTGCATTATATTCATGCACTCAGATCTAATAGGACTGATTCACAATTACTCACAAATCTTGTACATTAATTTGAAACAAGATTGCTGTATTTAATAAATGGAAGCTGATTTACATTATTCATCATGTGGGAAAGTATGAAATAACTATAATTGGAAAAATTAAGTAACCATTTATATATGAGATATATAAACATATATATATACATATATATCGACACACACACACACACACACACACACGCACACCCCTTAACAGTTACTAAGAACATTCCCTTTACATTTTTCATTCCTCTAATTATTCCACTTCTACTGTCCCCTTCCCTTATTCATTAACAACACAGCAAAAGATATAGTTAGTAGATAATTATGCTTCCTAGGATTTTTGATTTTGCAACTGATGTACTTCACCCTATTTTATATTCTCCAAATCTAAAGGTTCTCAGACATATTATTCATAATTATGTCTACCTATTTATGGCTTTAGTGAAATGACTATTATTCGATCAATAGGAAGGCATATCACTTCAAAATACTTATTTTATATCACATTTATTGGCATCTCATTGGAAGTAGTATGAGCAGAAAACTAATCTGTATAGCTAATAAGAAAAATCACTTACATTACACAAACTTTAAATATTCAAATATAATGAGTTATAAGCAATAAGTTATAAGTAATAAGTTATAACTTATTCTCCTTTGCTGCAAGCACACCCATCATACTGAACAAAACACATTTCACATATCATGTTCAATAACTTATTTAGCTTCATAACACACACACACACACACACACACACACACACACACGTATCACCCTTCTTAGTGTATAATTTTGAGTTCAATTGACTTAAAGTTAATATAAAATTGTACACGTATCAAAATACACAGGGATGAAATAATTATCTATACACCAGTGTCACAACTATTTCAGGCATTCTGACTTAAGGATGAAAGAATCTATAGTTTTACAGATGCCGCCTAAAATTTAGGTGAAAGATACACTATAAAACCAATATCATATTGCTGGGAAAAAAATAATGTGCAGAATAGCTTTCCATCTATACCTCTCTTGTGATCATTTTAGTAGACAACCTGAACATCAATCCAAGTTTCCTTTCTCTGTATATTGTTAAGTGTTTCCCAGGCTAGAACACTTCTTTGAACCAATGTTCAGGTAAGACCCTCATGCTTCTCAATGGTTTTGTCTGATCATTGAAAACCCACAGAGAGTGGCCTTTTGTTGTCTTTTCATTAGAAAGTAAGTGTAACATCCATAACCAGTGACAGTTGTCATCCCTATCAGATCTCTTTCACTACCTTTTGAGGTAGGGGAGAGGTCACCAGGCGTACATTTCCTATTCTATTGTTTTAAAGTTTTCCTTGCTTGTAACAAATATTTTAGTATCTTTTAGCTTCTCTGGTAGCACTAAATCTCTTGAGGTTTCTTTTTTTTTAATTTTTTAAAAATGTCTTTATTTATTTCTGAGAGAGAGAGAGAGAGAGAGAGAGAGAGAGAGACCATGAGCAGGGGAGGGTTAGAGGGAGAGGGAGACACAGAATCTGAAACAGGCTCCAGGCTCTGAGCTAGCTGTCAGCACAGAGCCCAATGTGGCCACAAACCGTGAGATCATGAACTGAGCTGAAGTGGGACGCTTAACCAACTAAGCCATCCAGGTGCCCCTCAAGGTTTCTTTAAAAGAGGTATTCTCAGATTAAAATCAGCTCTTTCTTTGTTTTCACCAAAAGAAGTGGAAGGAATCAGATAGTGAATACCATATAGTTTTGTGGATATCTCCTGGTCTGCTGACATGATATAAGCATTCTGTGCTCTGATTCAGCACATACCATGTGTATGCCTCTGAGTTCAGCATCTCAAACCAGAAGAGCCTAATACATGTTTCAGAGATTGTTCCTTTCAGTTATAATAAATTATAATTGAAGAAGTGCAAATATTAAAGATAATTAAAATGTATCACCCTTCCTCTGTTATCCTCTTTGAAATAAATGTATAGAAACACACTTTATATTTGAAAACAAATTCATTTCCTCAAAGCACATGTTTCAAATGGTGGATGCCATTTACTAAAAGCCCTGACTTGACATTTGAGAATAGCATGGACTGTGGAAATTGTAGCCATTTCAACATATTATGTTCATGTAAGGTAGACTTTTATCCAGATACTACACACCTATGTGAGAAGTAAATCAAGGGAATTTGTAACATGGAAAGGAGACTGCCTTGGCAGAGAACGTAATAACATTCCACTTATCTTTCTATATTTAAAGTTTTCCCAGACATAAACTTCTGTAATTTAACAAATCATCATTGAGCAACTACTCTGTGTCAGCAAGTGCATGTCCTGAAGATGCACAGGGAGAAAAGACAGAAATAGTCCCTTTCACAAGATCACTAGTGCCCTAGTGAAAAGGCCACTCCATTAAGGTGCTCTGATGAGGCAATATTGGACAAGATCATCACAATGGTACATACCCAGTTTTCACACTGAAGCCCATCTAAATGAACCTAGCTCACTAGCTGGAAATCTGGTGTCAAGAGACTAATAAATGTCAAAATACAAATTTTGGAAACCTCTTTCTCTCCAAAAGCTGCTTGTCAGACAATTTCTATAAAGTTCTAGCAAAATCCCAGATACTAGAGATAAACAACTTTCCCATGAGATCCATAAATTATGAGAAACATTAAACTCAAGAAAACTGCCAAGTTTCCAAAAGTTACATGTTTTTCTAAGCTTTATCTGAAATTCTGGTCATACCACGAGGGCAGTTAGAAAACGAAAAGTAACCGATCCATGAACCTTGCATGTTATAGCTGTCTAATATTTCCAACAGAATTCTTAGACAGGAGTGCATTTTTCTTTAAGTAGTATGTGTAAAGTTAATCACTTATATTTACCTTTAATGTGCTTTAAAGATAAACCTTGGACCTAAGGTTGAAGTTTGGTTTCTCTCATATCCCACAGCATGCTGGACTTCACCTTGAGTGGCTTCACCCCATAGTGGCAGACTGCTTTCCTACCTGACCACTCCACAGTTCAACCTCTTTATGAAGACAAGGTCCACGTCTCCCTTGGTCACCACTGTACATCCCAGTGCTTGGCAAGTAGAAAGTACTCATAAATATTTTTGAATAATTGAATAAATAACAAATTAACGTGAACCTTAGATTTAAAAATTATTATATAGGTATCTACAAGTTAATACCTTACTCAAATAAAATTGGTTTTGTTTAAAATTTCTTTATGAGCATATTCTCATCCTCATATCCATAAGGTATTAAAGTCAAGATAAAGAATGTCAAGGGTATGGCTCTGGAGTCAAACTTTCTAGATCAAATCCTGCTTGATTGAATTGGTGACTTCAACTTCTCCGCTACTTCAAGGTAGTATCTGTTACAGTACTTATGATCATAAAATAAGAGAAATACTATAAAGTATTGAACTCAATACCATGTTAGATGCTCATTTTGTTTGCCAATGCTATTTCCATTACCAAAATAAAGTATAAATTGGTATTCCACCATACGGTGAAATAGACCTTTGGTCCACACCATTCGTTGCTGTTTGCAGCACTCTTGGGGGTTTGCCTCAAAATTAAAGACGGGACTATGCCCAAAATAAGGCATATTTTTTTTCTTTCCTTGTCTACTCAGGTGAACTTGTTGTTTTAGAAACAGCAACAAACTTTAACAGAACAAATATTTCTCTAGTTAGCCCTTCCTCCAGTTTCTGCATCACATAGCTACAGAAACCCAAAAGCAACAAATGATAATAATCAACTTTACCTGAATCACAAAATGCCATGCTATACATAACATGCATTCTCTCACAGCTGACACTTTGTGTAGTATTGGTGAGTGCAGCCCTTACACTGGGTAGTTTAATAATTCCACATCTGGAAAATGTATACAAACATGTTAAATATGATGTTATTTAATACAGCAAAAAAATTTTTTAAATCTAAACCTCTATTACTTGACTACATTAAGAATTTAATAAAAGCATCCTTTGTGCAAGGCCTCAGGATTTTTAATTAATTTATTATAGTCATATGTATTTTTAACACCTATAATAGGGAAATCTGTGTCTTCCTATCAGGAATATATTAAAAGCTATCTAAATTATGAACAAATATGAGAAAAAGAAAGAGAGAAAAGAAGCAAAATAGTAATTTCTGGATGTTCACCAGAATATTAACTTACAGGTGTTCATATTTTTAATTATATATCATTATAGTGTTTAAGTTATTAACTATACGTATTGCCTTTTCTGTCACACAGACAAATTTAGAAGCCATTGATACATAGGACAAGATCTTCACATGTCCATCTCTATATAACTTATTGCAGGGCAATGATCATTATTTGTTGGGTAAATATAAATGAATAAAAGAACAAAATATTGAACAGAATCATAGAAGTATCATATATTTTATCTAGACAAAAAGCAATGAATTTGTAGCCTTGGTAAATAATAAATCTCGACAAGAACACTGTGGGCCAAGATCTCCTTTACACTGAGAAGAGAAACAGCCAAACTAAGTTAGTTCTTGAATAAAGTTTAGAACTTGACAGAGTTGTGTTTTGCATCCTCCCTTTGTCCTCCATCTCAGTTTCACACTTGAACCATCAGAACTCTCCTATTGTCTCCCACTACCTACTTTCAGGAAATTATTAGATGTCTGTTGTGTATATGTTGACATGAATTCAGTTCATTCCTCTTCCCAGGTGTCTTGGTGAGGTTTTAGGTTGGCTTATCTCCTTTTGCTTTGTAGTTAGGTTCTTTGGTCATCAGACTCCAAAGTGATGTCTATGAGCCTACGATGTACAGTTGGCTGATGCAACTTGATTAGTATGCAGCATTTTATGCACCAGTTCTATGTTTGAAATGGACACGAGTAGTTGGCTTTTAGTTGTGTTCAAAAAGGTGTTCAAAAAGGTTTGGTAGGTTATGGGCTGTGCATGGGTGCAGCCTCAATATCAGTGCTTAGACCCCACTAATGAGGGGAAAAATAAAACCAGTTCGGTAAGTACCTATGTGGTTCTTGCAGATGATATTAGCTGGTTTGATCCCTGACACTTGGCCATTCTCTCCCAGTTAGGAGTAAATCCAGCTGGCTCTATGTGAGAGAAGGTCCACTGGCTGTGTCTCAAGGCACACCTAACACCGAAGGCTGGGGGACCTACACCAGGTCGGGGGACCTACACCAGGTCCTAGCTTGCTGCTTCTGTGTGGTCCCACTGGTGGAAGAATTGCTCCTCCTTTGACAACCAAGACCTACTTTCTATGTGGACCCTTTCAGGATGACTCCACCTGACTCTTTCCTCCCTCTGCATATACAGAATCTGATAAAGAGTTGAGAAACCAATTCTTTGGACTTGCCTCTTTTGCAAGACACATAGTACAACTTGCCTGTGTTTTAGTCATATTCTGTGAGACTGTATCTTCATGTAAAGATTCATGAATTTAAAGGAAGATAAACTGCTTTTTCTCTACTTCTTAAAATAGTGCACTGTGAAAATTATGGAATGAAATGCTTTTAAAATTCATGGCCAGAATGCTGACTCACCACCTTTGGACTTGCGATTCTCACTTCCAGGACTGCTTTCCCTCAAATATCTGCTGCTCATCTCCTCAAGTTTTTACTCAAATATCATCTTCTCACTGGAGCTTTTCATGGGCATTCTATGTAAATATGCAGTCCCTTAACCACTAGGATTTCCTATTTCCCTTTTCCTTCCTTAATTTTCTCCCTCCAGTCATTAACATGTTACTTCTATATTTGTTTTAGTTATTGATTATTTGCCTTCAGCGAAACATAGGCTCCATTAGGGTGCTTATTTTTGTTTTTCCATCTGCTATTGTGAACTTAGTACCTAAATCTGTACATAGTAGATATTATAGTAGTACCTAAATCTGTACATAGTAGATATTCAATACATGTGTGAAATAAATATTGTACAAATACTTTATAATTACAATAGTTGTTGGTATAGGGTTTTGTGAGAGAGGAAGTTAAGTCCATTATGAGGATCAGAGAAGGCTTCCCAGAGGATGTTTAGGACCCAGGGATAGGAATAAGCTTGGTGTGTAGCAGTTATCTACTACACTTGGTAGTAGACCAAGAAGACTTGGTGACTTAACACAACATCATGTGTTTGTCACAATAGGTTAGTGGTTTGGGCTGGACTCAGCTGTAGTACCTCATCCGATGACCATTGAACTCACTCCTGGTCTGGGCTCACTCCATGTCTGGAGAATGGGTGAATGTTGGCAGAGAAGGAAACTGAGCCATGAATCACTCATGAAACAGCAGGGTTATTCAGGCTTCTTCTACAAGCAGCCAGAGAAAGAAAAATTCCCAATGTGTAGTGTTTCTCAGGCCTTCTCTTATGTCACTTTTGCTTTTGTGTCAGAGGTCAAAATGAATCACAGGGGCAAGTCAAAGTTAATATGGGAGGGCCACGAAAGGACATGAATATAGGGAGAGGTGACTTATTGGGACCTTTTGTGTAACAATATCCCATAGTGAGTTTGAGGAACAGAAAGAAGGCTAGTGTAGCTGAAACATAATCAACCAACACAGAGTGGTGGGAGATAATGAATTCAAAAAGGAAGGTAATTAAGATTCAAATTATATAAGGTCTCATAGCCCAGAAAAGGTCTGATTGTTTTCAAAGTCAATAGAGAGACACCATAATGTTCTAAGCAGGGAAATAATTTGATTTGATGTACACAGTTCATTCTTGTTACTTACAATTCATAATTATAGATGTATATTATTTAATAGAATGAGAATGTAAGCAGGAGTCCAGGGATCCTAGGAAGGGACAATTGCGGTGTGCCCAAGGGAGTTGGCAGTGACAGCCATGGATGAATGGAAGCTCCTGAGGAGGTAGCATTGAGACCTTGATTAGATCTGGAGCATAAAGACCACTGGGAGCTTTGGTCTCTTTCTAGTAGCTCATCCTGGTTCCTGCAACTCACATGGTTCCCAGGACCTATGAAAAGCCTTGTTCAAAGCTAGCACCTAGTATATTGGCTAAACATTGTTTACTTTGATTTTTAGTATGAACTGTAACTGCCTAGACACAGGCAGAGGCTGCTAACTAGTTTAGAATTTTCATCCCATTATGGGTTGTTTTGCTGCTATCTTTACTGTATTATTTTTCTTTTGCTTTGTAGCAAGTTATCTCAAAATATAGTGACTTACAACAAGAAACACTTATCTCACAAGAATCAGGATGACTCTGACTCAGGGTCTCTCAGGAGACTACATATAAGATGTTGGCTAGAACTGCAGTCATTTGAAGGCTTGACTGATTTGGAGGACCCACTCCTAAGGCAGCTCACTTACACAGCTAGCAAGTTGGACCTGAACACTGGCAAGAGGTCTCAGTTTCTCCCCAATGCTAGCTCCTCCATTCAGACCTCTCCACAGACTACTTGGACATCATCACAATATGGCAGCTGACAGCAAAAGTCTCTTTAGGATCTAGTCGTGGAAATTATACATCATCACTACAACCAAATTCTATTAATTATGAGTCACTAAGTCCAGTCCACATCCAGAGAGGGGAGAATCAGATTCTGCTTTCTGAAGGGAGATGAATCAAACAATTTGTGGGAAGATTATAAAACCACTAGACTACTAACAACAATCACCATCTTTTGAGTACCTAACAGGTATCAAAAACTGTGCTTGCTATTTTTATATACACTCTCTTTTATATATTTATTACATACACTCTCTCACTTTTACCCTAAAACTTGACCTTACAGATGAGGAGACTAAGGCTCAGAAGGTTTACTGACTTATCTAAGATATCAAGGTTAGAAAGTGATAGAACGAGGACTCTGAATCCAGTCATCATGGCCTCAGTGTGATTTCTGTTTTATACAACCATTGGGCCTTCACCCTTTACCTCCAACCACATACAGAACCTTAGAAAAAGCTTGGCATTTCAGAAAATTAAGCAAGTACCATGCATCATCTGTTTATTTTAAACTGTCTGCTTCACTGAAACACTGACCACTTTCTTAAAAACACAAAAGCGGGGCGCCTGGGTGGCTCAGTCGGTTAAACATCCGACTTTCGCTTAGGTCATGATCCCGCGGTTCGTGGGTTTGAGCCCCGCGTCGGGCTCTGTGCTGACTGCCAGCTCAGAGCCAGGAGACTATTTCAGAGTCTGTATCTCCCTCTCTCTCTGACCCTCCCCTGCTCATGCTGTCTCTCTCTCTCCTAGAAATAAAAATATTTAAAAAAAACACAAAAGCATATTAATTTGAATCTATCTAGAATTGTGATAATCATTAGGATGCATAATTTAAACTTTTAAATTGCATTTAAAATATGATAGTTTCTACAGGCATTAACTGTGCAAAATTAAAAATCATAATACTTTCAGTAAAGCAGGTCTAGTAAGATTCACATGGTTTAATTGTGGTTTTTCTAAGTTTATTTATTTGGAGAGAGAGAGAGAGGAGGGGAGGGGTAGAGAGAGAGGAAGAGAGAGTGAATCCCAAGCAGGCTCCACATTGTCAGTACAAAGCCTGACACAGGGCTCAAACTCACAAACTGTGAGATCATGACCTGAACCAAAACCAAGAGTCATATACTTAACTGAGCCACCTAAAAGCCCCAAGATTCACATGGTGTAAAACTCTTAAATGAGAATCTATTTTGGTAAATGATTAAATGCTAAATTTCTCCAAAGACACGCTTTTTAACTGGTTTACTGTTTCAAGCTGACTTTCTTCCTCATCCTCAAAGATATATGGTATATGGTGTCTTTAGTTACGTGTTTTCCTTATTTGTATTTAAATGTGGTGTGATTGAGGATATTTCAAGACCTTGAATCCAAACTACTAACAACAGGATGCTAATAAAGGAACATCTTTTGAGGAGTACTTCTGACACTTGTAAACATGCTAAGAAATGTAAGCTTCAGCTGCACACAGAAGTCATTCTGCTGAATCTGGAGATATGCTCAGCTCAGATTATGCCTGCTATGGAAAATAAGCATATTTTACAGGGTCCTGAACATCTGTCCTGAAAAGTGTTAGCTGAGATAAAGAAAAATGCAGTAGAATAGATTCAGAGCCTCCATAGCTCTGAGAGAATAAGTTAGAATCATATCCCCCAGTCTCTAGCCTGTGGTAGACACCTGTCTTCAAAATTAGCTCATACCTGTATCTGAGTGAGGACCAGGCTGGCCTGAGAGAGACCAGGGGGCATGTCCATTTGCCTTGTGGGATTGCCTTTACATATCTCCCAATGGGAGTTTCATATTGTCCCAAGAATGCATTTTCATGTTTTCCCCTACCAAGTCATCATTGTCTCTCTCTATGAATTTCTGTCTAGTTTATATAAAGTACATATTCTCCCACATTTTCTCATTCTCTGTCTCCCATACTTCCCTTCCTCATGCGCACACTATTTGGGGAAAACCTACTGCTGACTGCCTATTTTAGATGTGGTTTCTACTAATTTTGAAAACAAAGTATATTCTGCAAAAGCCTAAATAATAATAGCTAATTTCTATAGAAAGAGCTCACTGTGTGCCAGATACTCTTCCAAAAGCTGGTCACATATTACTTTAATCCTCATTACAACTTTTAAGCAAGATAGCACCATTGTTCACGTTTTATAAACAGAGAACCAAGGCATAGAGACCAAGTGATAGTCTTACTATCCTGAAGCTAATAGTGGCAAAGCCAAGGTTCAAAGCGTTGTTCTTAATAACTTTACCCCAGCTGCCTCTCAAGTTGTCCCTACCTAGTACAAAAAAGATGCAATCTGAGTGCTAAGAAAGGTTTAACCTTGATCTCCAATGTGCAGATTGCCTTTGCACTTTCAGCTCTACATTTCAGGAAGTTTATAATCCTATTAATGTGTGGTTTATTATTCTATGGATTTGAATAGAACATGGATCAAATCAAACCCCTCAAACACAACTACACATTAGTAGGTAAAAGAATGGTATATGTTTATACCTAGATCATCCTGAATACTATAACATCTAATATGTGTGTTTTACATGAGAGCTAAAGAAGTAATTTGACCTGAACAACCATCCTGTGAAATGTGTTGGAGAACCAATGTATCTTCTTGGTTTTGGAGTAGATGTCTCAAATAAATACAATTCTACCACTTACAAGTTGCTTGTTCTCTGTGCCTCACCTCTCATATCTGTAAAATGGGCATCATAATGATACCATGTAGGCTTGAGGATGAAAAAAGTTAATAATATTAAGCTATTAGAACAGTGCCTAACACATAATAAACTCTTAAACCTGTCAGCTGCTATTTAACTTGAGCAGGTATTATTCTCATCCTCATCTTATAGATAAGGAGACTGGGGAAAAGAGAGGTTGGGTGGCTAGTCCCAAGTCACACAGCAAGTAGTTAAAGCAATTTTTGACCTCAAGCCAAATATTCTTCTCACGACACACAATCTTATAGAGAAGCTAAAAGAACACAACTCCATTTTACAAATTGCATCTATCAGTCTTACACTCCATGACCCAAAACACAATGTTATGGTGTCATGTTTATAAAACCATTTCACCTGCAGAACAACTCTGGTGAAGGTAGTGGAGCTGCTGATTTACCATGTACACTTTCTGGAATTGCCAAATTATGCTAACATTTCATATTTCCCAAGCATTCAAGCCCCTCCAGATTTAGAGACCATATCCTAAATTATTAAATGTTCCACAGTGAATTCTTTAATTATCCAATGCCATTTTAGAAATGCTGCTGAGTGGCAGACTGTCATCAGAGGCAATCATAGGATAAGAAGCAGAGAGAGGCAGCTCAGCCTAGGGGATTTTGACCTTTTGCTCTTGCCTGTGGCTGGATAGTGACTCTATCCACAGAGTCTACAGAGAGGCTGCCCATAAGGGAGGAGGTCATGCTCTGCTGAAGATAGAAGTACGCACACAATCAACTGATAAACTCCACTTGTGACACCCCTCTTCCCAGAGGTCTTTCAGGCAATCCATGTGAGACACACTGTCCCCTTTACAGTGTTCATGTAGTGAGACTCTTGATTTTACCTGTGCACAAATATGAGGGGCTTGGCTGGGGGGGTGAGGGGGGGAGGAGGGATAGAAAAATCATCACTCCTGAGTATGGCCCTATATGAATCATAGACTTCTAAAAGTTGCCATGTTCAGCAGGTACAGAACATAAAATAGTGCAAATCCTCCTCTAGAATCTCACAACATCCTAGGAGCAATGTGACCAAATTTAGTTTCTGTAGGAATGGGATCAAAAAGAAGCCGAGTTAATGTATTAACAGGAAAGTATTTTTTTACAGGGTGTACCTTGAAATTTGACCCTAACATTGAGGAAAGAGTGGGAAATGGAAAACTATTCTTTTTTTTTTTTTAATGTTTTATTTATTTCCAGGAGAGAGAGAGAGAGAGAGCAGGGGAGGGTCAGAGAGAGAGGGAGTCACAGACTGAAACAGGCTCCAGGCTCTGAGCTGGCAGTCAGCACAGAGCCCGACGCGGGGCTCAAACCCACGAACCGCGAGATCATGACCTAAGCGAAAGTCGGACGCTTAACCGACTAAGCCACCCAGGCGCCCCGGAAAACTATTCTTACATAGTAAAATGACTGCTCAGACAGGGAAACCCAAGAGGCTCAAGTGCTTGGGAGCTAAGGGGCTATTTAACGATGTGAGTGTCAATGTCGAGGAACTGAAGACCAAAAAGTTCAGAGGTTGTGAGAAGACAAATGGACGATTATTCAACAGAAAGATTATTTTCACTTGGATGCCCTTGAAACTAAAAGGTCTTCAAAATTCTAAGTTGAGACACTGCAAAGATTCCTCTTAGGCTTCATTTAGAACAATTCATGATATGAGTGTTACCCAAGGCATGCTAACATACTTCATCTGAAGGAATGATAATTTTTAAGTTTTATATAAATATTTTCTAACTCCACATTCCATCCTGGTTAATGGAGAAAATGATATCTTTATTAATCAAGTAACTTAAAGAGAGTAATCAAACATGCATTAAAATTGGCAATGGTGATATATATTTATTCACAGAAAAGAAATGTAGCATCATCCTATTTTTTGACCTATTTCTATTTTATAACTTTAAACATATTTGGGGACATGTTTTAGATAGCTTATCTTAGAGACTGGGTCAGAAGATTACCTCTTAAAACCAACTGGGAGAGGCATGGTATTTCTAGACCATAATACAAAAAAGCACAATGTCATAATATAAATAACATTGTACAAAACAGAAAACAATGTGGATGATATGATTCTTGAATATTTATTTTACCAGATTTTTCCATTTTAATATAATTTCATTCTTTATTTTGTAATAAAAACATTTGTATTTTCTCCCAAATAAAAATAGAATGTGATTTATATGTGAGAGTATTTCACATATGCATGGATTCTGATTTAAGAGAAAAGTATTTGTTAGGGAACACAAAAGTTGGAAAGCATAAAAATGCACTAGAGCCAATATTCACAGGACATATCCTTTAAAAGAGCAAATTTGTACATAAAGTTCTTTGAACACAAAGAATCTTACATAATTATTTTCTCAGAACCACTTTTGGCACATTTTTAAATTTCAAGTTTTCATTTAAATTCCAGTTTTTAATAGTATAATATTAGTTTCAGGAGTAGAATTCAGTGATTCATCACTTACATACTCAGTGCTCATCACAAGTGCACTCCTTAATATCCATCCCCCATTTAGCCCATCCCCCACCAACCTCCCTCCAGCAAAGCTCAGTTTGTTCTCTGTAGTTAAGAGTCTCTTTAATGATTTGGGGTACATTTTTTGACCAAGTATTAAATACACATGGATGTATGCGCGCGCGCACACAAACACACACATACACACACACAAACACACTCAAGTCTCAAAGTAAAAATTAATTCAATTATCCAGTTAATATAAGCTTCTCTTCCCAAACTCTGCTCTTTTCCTCAGTTCGTCTTTGGCTCCATTTTTAGGATATTTTAGGGAAAAATAAGTTTTTGGCTAACTTCTCAAAGGTAAAAGGCTCATTTCCCCTCCCTCACATTAACACAGCCCCCGGTTGCTTCGGCAAGGCAAGTGACAGGCTCAGTGTCACCTCTCCTTTCCCTGATGATAATGATCCTCCCTTACATGCTTAGCAGCTTCCTCCTGAAACCCGAGGCATTTTGCCTCAGGCTGTCTCTCTTCTGAAGAGAAATTGGACACAGCTTAAAGATTTGATTATTTTGACTTCCACAGTTCATTAAGATAGCACCACAAGCTCTGAGTCCAGGGGCACCCAGAAGTGCCCCAATTCTGCACACCGTTTATGTTCTATATCTGGTTATTTGCATCCGTCTGGAAAGTGGACCATATAACCCAATCATAGACATCATATGCAGTGTCTATTAGTTTGATGCAGCAAAGGTCATCCCATTTCTGCTCAAAGCTGGCAATTATTTCCCTTTCACACACCCCATGGTTCTTTCTCATGCCATTGCAGGCTAATGGTTTTTTTAAAAAGATAAAGAATAGCAGAGCGCTGCATGCACAGGGCTAACAGGTGTCATAAGAAACTTCCCACCTCCTCTGTTAGTGACATCAGTTTCCCCTCACAACTATGATGGGCTGGCAGTTACAATGGATCAGGAGGCCTAAGAGCTTCACCTGCTAGCCAGGGTCTGTTTTCATAATCCTCCCCTACTAGGATCTTTTGACATTTCTTCCAGAAAACATTTTTTTGAAAATAAAGAGAAAGCGCCTAATGTACCATCTGAGTTCAAAGCTTCATCTGAAGTAAATATACTGACAATTCTTCCAAACTATCAGTTTTCCTTTGCTTATTGCTTTGCACTGGTATTTTTACTCCCATCTTTTCAAATAACTGGCAACTCAGCTGCCAGAAACAGGATAATTGCCAGCACTCTGGTTGCCTCCCTTCCCACCTGAGCTGACCACATGGGAAGGTAGGGCTCTGGTGAGGCATCACTCATGTATGGCAGAATCATAGTCTCCAGTTGCTCTGGACAAATGAAAGAATTCCAATTTATCATAGTTCCAGCATTTGGAGACGACAGCTACAGATTCTGCCAAAAATATCCAGCCTCCTGACCAATCATTTTCTATTAACTAATATGTTTAAATGATTACTCAATATCTTGGAAAGAAAAAGGGAATAATGCTGCTCAGTATGTAAAAACAAGGCACAGTCTATATAGAAACAAGACACCCTGATTTTTTTTTTCTTTTGCAAATCCACACTTAAAGAGAATCCCAGACCAAAATGCAGGAAGATCTCCTGGATGACCTCTCTACATTTCCTGCCAAAGGAGGAATAGGCTCCTGAGACCATCCAGCAGACTGTGAGGAAGTCAGGGTTGCATCGCTCCAAAAATCTTAGGGCTGAGCAAGGTTTCATCTTTAAGACAAATCTTGGCACTCTGACCAGGTCATTGTATCATGAGAAAAGAGATAAATGCTTAAAATTTCACCATGGATTCAGAGTCAAAAGGCAAGAAGGCAAAGAAAAATGTCTTTTTACAGACAATAGGCTTTAGAAATATCAAAGAGCTACCTTGTAGAGCAGGGATCTACCAGATGAGTTGGTAGAGACTGGAATTTAAGAATTAGCTGAAACAGTGTTGGGTGTGAAACAGAACTGGAATGTGGCTATGTAGCTAGTGCACAGTATAGTTCAGGAGCCCTTTATTTAAAGGGAAAGGGACTGAATGCCTTTCTAGTACTGTCATCTCCTACCCTACCTCTGATTTGCCTTGGCTCATTTAAATAAAAAAAAAGCAGAAGTATTTATTTAAATCAACAGTATTTTGATGGTAGTAACAAAAGCCAGCATTTATATGGTAGATTTGTTTTTTGTTTGTTTGTTTCTATATGGTAGATTTTATCCCCATAACAATGATGTGACCTAGGAAATATGATTCACATACTGATCACTGACTACTGACTCCAGAGTATTTCCCACTAGCCTCTTTGTTAAAGATCATCATAGTTTCTTAAGCTTGCCAATGTCTTCCTCCTTAGTGTCTAGCTAACACTCCTATATATCCACTAAATCTGAGTCCTGAGCATTTTATTTTTAGATTTCTGCATACCATCTAACTAGTGGTGATCTCAACCTAGATAGACCCTGTCCATTTTGTTCATAATTGTCTTTGTCCTCCAAATGTGGCTTCAACCACCATGAACTCCGCAAAGTAGCAAATAACAAAATGAGCCAATATGGTGTGTTAAGTATTCACGTCATTCCCCACAAAGTACTCTTGACACTTCCTGTATACATCCCATGTGTCCATTTATCCTCTCCAAAGCAAAAGAGAACTAAGAGCAGATATATAACAAACCAAAACCAAAATTCACTGCTCTCTGTGAAATGGCTCATTCCTTTGTTAGTAACAATGAGTGTTTAGATTGCTTGCTACCCTTTACTGATAATGACAAACTTTACTTATAATGACAAGTTAAAACAACCAACCTCAGTATTTTGAATTAAAAAATCCACAGTGTGGAGTAAAAGAATAGTGAAGGAAATCAAACACAAATAACAACAAACAAAGCCATAGTATTACCATCACTAACATGGATGGAGTTAATTATCATGAAAAATAAATAATCAAAAATAAGTGATTAATTAATTATTGTGAAATATAATTAACCATGTAATCATCTTAATTACCTAGTGAGTATACAGCTGTGATTATATGAAATAATATTTTAAAGAGTGCAGCACAAAACTGCTAAGACTAGCAGGGAATGTATTATTATTATTATATAGGGCTATAGTTTCATATATTATTAATATAATAAATTATACAACAGAGATGTCATATTATATAGATCATATTTAATGATCTAAGGAAGGGAGAAAGGAAAGAAAGAATGAGCAAATGAAGGAAAATTGGTCTATATCATTTGTAGATAACTCATGGCAGGTGGGGCAGAGAGCTGGTCTCTTTGCCCATACTTCACTCTTCTTTTCGATTCATCTCCCACACTCTTTTCAAAATGAACTCTATAATAGATAACATTATTCTGTGTTTTCCCCACCCCAGCCTACAATTCTTCTGTAGCATGCAGTGGTATCTTTCAATATTATTTTTATTGTATTTCACAGAAATACATTTTATGTCTTGACACATATGTATGCACACACACACAAGTAAAAAATATATTTCATGGAGAATAGATTGGTAGTTGGCAAGAGCTGGGGAGGGAAGAAGGTAGGTGTGGCTATAAGGAGGAAGCAGGAAGCATAAGGGAGACCTACGGTAATGATATAGTTCTGTATCTTGATTTTGGCGGTGAATACATGAAGCTATATGTGCAATGGAATCACATGGATCTCTCTATATGCACACTCAGATTAATGTGTACAAAACTGGTGAAATCCAAAGAAGCTCTATTGATTATACCAACGTCAGTTTTCTGGTTTTGACAGTATTGCAGTTGTGTAGAATGTTAATGTTGGAGGAAGCTGGAAGAGAGGTGGTTGGAACCTCCCTGTGAATTTCTTTGCAACTTCCAATGAAGCTAGAGTTGCTTCAGAATAAAAAGTGTTTTTTAAGTTAATAAAAAGAAATTTCACAAACAATACTTAACTTTAGTATAGGTGATATAGCCTGATATTTTCTAGTCTAGCCCTTTGTATTATTTTTAATTTTTTAAAAAGTGTTTTATTCATTTCTGAGAGAGAGAGAGAGAGGCAGAGTGAGCAGGGGAAGGCCAGAGAGAGAGGGAGACACAGAATCCAAAGCAGGCTCCAGGCTCTGAGCTGTCAGCACAGAGGCCAATCTGGAGCCCAAACCCACGAACCGTGAGATCATGACCTGAGCCAAAGCTGGACGCTTAACCAACTGAGCCACCCAGGCTCCCCTCTTTGCATTTTTTAAACACAGGTTATCACATACCAAGTTATTTCCTGACTTGTGACTGGATTTTGAACCCACAATCTGAATAACACTGACATAGAAAAGACAGCCCTAATTATTTAGCATGACAAGAAATCAACCTTTCTATTTTCATCTCCAATCACACAACATTGAATTACAATGTTGTACAATCTTGGAACATACGAGTCTCTCAAATGCTGAACAAGCGAATGAACGACAGATAAGAGAAATATGTTGACCCTTTTCTACTTCATCTTGATTCTAACTAAAACTAGTAGAACAAACTTTATGAGGGTCTTCTATGACTGTTAATAACATCTGGGTTTATTCTAGTAATAACAGTATGTTCAATGTAGAGAATTTAGGAATATAGACAAGTAAAAAATTACAACAGAAAATCATGATTAACTAACCCCATACTCTCCAGAGCTAATCACTAATATTTTGATGTTTCCCTGAAAAGATTTTATACATAAACACATATATAAACATACAGATTTTATGATGTTGGAAACACAATGATTATATGGATTTATGTATTGTTTCTTGGACTATTTATTTTTTCTTGTTTATTTTTTTAAATGTTCTGATTTATTTCTGAGAGACAGAGAGTGGCAGCGTGAGCAGGGGAGGGTCAGAGAGAGAGGGAGACACAGAATCTGAAGGAGGCTCCAGGCTGTGAGCTGTCAGAACAGAGCCTGACACAGGGGGCCGGAGGGGGGGCGGTGCTCGAACCCACGAACCGTGAGTTCATAATCTGAGCTGAAGTCAGATGCTTAACCGACTGAGCCGCTCAGGTGCCCCAATTGTTTCTTGTTTCTTTTACCATCTATTTTGAGCATTTTCCATGCCATTCAATATTCACTGAAATACCACTTCTAAAAACTTCACAATAGTGTTGTAGGTCAACCTATTTTCCTGTTTGAACACCAAGCTTGTTTTCACTTTTTGTCACCATAGATAATACTGCAGTGAGTTTCCTTAAACATGCATTTTCATAAAAAAAAAATCTCTATCCTTGAGTAATACCATGTTTTCACTGATAGTTTGGGAGACAAAGCAACAGTATTAGTATGCATTGGTTGTTGGGGGATAATAGCAGCTGATAGAATCTGTGGGCGGCAGAAGTACAGACCTTCTTGACACATTCACTGATGTCAGGCTTCGGAACAATGTGATCAGGACTGAGGGAATGTGAGCTGGCCTCCTATTATTACCTGCATACTTGCTCTCCTTTTATTAATGTCAAAGATAAAGATTTTGTAATAATAGATATTGATCATATTACATACAAACTGATGTATGTAATCAAGCACACACTGTTCCACCATTTCTGGGCAATATAAATGTGCATCCAGTTTCACTCTTGGCAAATTCTGTTCTGCTACCCACTACCCAAGGCCTCCAGCCAGGGCCGTCATCACTCTGGGGCAGGCTTGCCTCCCCCTGGCTCCCTCCCTCTAACACCCAGCCTGCACTCATCTTGTCCAGTTGCTTCAGAGCTGCAGTGAATGTCAACCTTTCATTGACGGCTTGGCCCCGTCCAGCCATGGGGACTCTCCAGACCTGGTCCCTCTAGGTCCCTTCCCTGACAACAACAGATCCAGGCAGCTCCAGGAGCTGCTCCACTCATCTCCTGCCCAGCAGGGCCTGTGAGCACGGGGGCAGTGCCTTGTTCTTTTCACCTTTCATGGGCCTTGCATGTGATGACCCCCTGGAATACCACCTGTTTATAGGGACCTAAAGCAGGAGCACTGGCAGCTGCCCCCAACTTTCCTCTCTTTCCAAAGGACCTTTCCTTCTCTTTTCAAAGGCATGCACAAATAACACCTCTTTCCTGGTAAAGATAAGCATATAAATACAGCATTGGCTTTGAGTGTTAGAATGGAGTTGGGACAGGGCTTCCATTCCCTTATCATGTGAGGACAAGCACTGACAGAATGTCGTTTCTTCATGGTTTCCTTTGCTCCCAAATGGTGATATTCATAGTTGCCTGAACAAAATGACAACAGCATGAGGTCATAAAGGACACTGTGTCTGCAAAGTGGTACCATTGTTGCAGGTGGGCAGTAGCATGGCAAAGTCCTCCACAATATACACAGTCACTTCCCCAGGCCAGGCACCTCACCTGGTGGGAAATGTGCCTGAGAGCAAATGCATGGACAAAGAACAAAGGCAAATACTCACATCCCTTGCAACTTTGCTGCCTAGCACACTCCTTCTCCATGCTGGCTATCATTGTGCCCAAAAGGTAAAAATAGCTCCACTTTCAAGCTTCACCTCAATAAATTAGGACAAGGGTTAGAGGCCAAGGTTCTAGCAGAGGGAACCTTATAGCAACAATGGGATGGCCCCAGACCAAGGAAAGGTTAGTCCTGGGGCACAACCTTCACTAATTTGCCTCCACTGACTTCATCTGGCTCTGACAACACCACCCACCTAAGATCAGATGCATGTTCCTTGATACTGAATGGTCTTTGAAAAATGAATATGTTCAATAGAATCTATTTATCTTGGGGGAAAATGAATATAATTCCAGTCAGTGTTCAAAGACACTATTTTTTTAGCCTGCACAGTAGCATATGGTTACGGTAAGGTAGCATGTCAAGCCAAAGTCTTTTGTGAATCCAGGGCAAAGCTCTTTTCCAATGACATAAGGTAATTATGAATAGAAGGGTGATCCTCCTTTAAGTCCAGCAGGAGCTCAATTCTGACTATTCATATTGGTCATACCCACTCAGAATGACAAAATCATTTGATGGACACTAGACAGATATGCATTATTCACAGAGGCATCTTCAAAGAAATTCCATAAATTATAGGTTTCCTGAAACTGAAAGTTCCAGTGAGCTGGCAGTGAATGCCAGGGGTGAAGAGGTGTAATCAGCGTGAGTATTGTTCCTAGTTAATTTGTCCCTTATAGGTGGCTGCATTTTATGTCCCAGGAAGAAGGGCTCTCTTTGTGTCTTCTCAGAACTGCCTTCAACTCTTCCCAGAGACTGCCTATATTCACTGATTCTTGACCTGGGCTGCACATTAGTATTGCCCTGGAGCTTTTTAGAATCCCACTGCCAGGGTCACTCCTGGGAGATTCTTCATTGATCTGAAGTGAGGCCTGGGCATCAGTATTTTTTTTAATCTCTGTAGTAGATTCTAATGTGCAGCCATGGTCTAAAAATAATGAACTAACCATTACAATTGCTTAAGGGATTTGCACATTTTTTAAGCAATCAGGTTGTGTTCCTGAATATCTTTCCCTGTATACTTAGATTCCAAATACATAAATCAATATCCATTTAAGTCTGGGTTCTCCAGAGAAATAGAACTAATAGAATGTATGTATACAGAGAGAATTATTTTAAGGAATTGTCTCATGTAATCGTGGAGTCTTTCGAGTCCAAAATTTATAGGGCAAGTCAGCAGGCTAGAGACCCAGGGAAGGGTTAATGTTAAAATTCAAGTCCAAAGGCAGCCTGGAGGCAGAAATCATTCCTCCTCAATAGACATTGGTCTTTTCTCTTAAGACCTTCAACTGGCGAGGCTGATCCACATTTTGTAGGGTAATTGGTTTTATTTAAAGTCTACTCATTTAAATGTAATCATATCTAAAAAGTACACTCATAGCAACATCTAGACTGGTGTTTGACCAAATGGTAGGGCACCATATCTTAGACAAGATGACTCAAAAAATTAACCATCATAGTAATCTTCAATAGATGTATCTGAACAGTGCATAGATGACTCAGCCCCTTGGCCATCTGGTAAAGTGCTTCAACTCTGTGCTTCTCCAACTCTTTTTTAGTTATTTACATTATTTACTGAAGATTAATTAGTTAATGTTTTTATCTCCAAAAAGAACAGGTATGGATACTACTAAGTGATGGTACCACCACTTAGTAGATGGTACCACCTCCAGTAGGACTGGAGAATGCTGGGGAGCAGTGCAAAAAGCAGTGCAAAAAAGATTTGAGTGCAAAAAGTCCTGGAATCAGTTGAAGAGAGTTGACAAGATATCAGACAAATGGACACATGAAGCTAGGTTCTAGAGATAAAGTAGCAGTTGCCACTCCCACTTAGTTACTTCAGGTAGAGAGCTGAAGGCTCTCCATCCTAGAGCCATTTCTGACTCAATAGTTTTAATCCAGGCAGATAGGAAAGGGAGGAAAATGTGTTACTATATGCAAACCCAGTAAATGAGGAGCCAATACCAGGCCTATATGGAAAACTCTATTCACCATCTGGCCAGTAAGAATCACTTTGATGTCTAAAATAGGTCATCAACACAGTTGTTGACCAATACCAGTTTATCTTCTAGCTATATGAAATAATATGAAAGACCTAATACCCAGTTAAAATATAAGATATGCCAATCAAATACCTTCCACTGCATCAGGGAACACTTGCTTTCTGGCTTCCAGCAGTAAGGTGGAACAGAAAGCTGAAGGCATGGAGAATCATTAGGTAGGTGAATACATTCCCTAGGATCCTATTCTAGAGTGGCAATAGACTGACTGACAGTCTTCCTCCTTCAAAGTTCGTACAGACAAACTCTTCCACACAATCCCCTTTCTCTCTCCAGGCCCAGGCTTATAAAAGTGCACCCTGACACTTATTCTCAGGGACTGGAAGTCAACAGGGTTAGGGAAAGAGTTGAGGGTGGGTCCTGAAGGCAGTGGAAGGTATCTAGCAGATAGAACTTGAGTTTCCTACATTCTCATGCCTTTTTCATTGGCTCGTCTTTCCTGTCAGGACACCGATGATACAGAACCATCTACCATGAATGTGAGACTCAAACTGCCTATACCCAGCCATGGGTTCAGAACATATGGCAATTATCCAACTTGGTTCAGAAGCAAGGTGGGTATACCTTAAAGCTAGATTGGCTTAAAGCTAGATTGTGTCTGTCGTGTCCCACCTGTGTGACCTTGGAAAGGTAACCTCTGGGCATCAGTGTTTTTATGGGTAAAGTAGGGATAGTGATATGATCTCCTAAAGAGAGTTGCTGTGAGAACTAAATAGCACATTTAAATCACAGCATAATATCTTGTGTATAGGCATACCTTCTAACTCGAGATCAGTGGTTCTCAAAGTATGTTCCACACACTCCTGAGGATTCTAAGACATTTCAAGGGAGGACAGGTGGTCAAAAATATTTTCATAATAACACTAAGACATTATTTACCTTTTTCATTCTGCTGACATTTGCACTGATGCTAAAAAAGCAGTGGTGGGTAGAACTATTGACACCTTCACACAAATCAGGATTTCAAAAGGTAGTAGTGACCAGTTATTTTAGTCTTCACTGCCACAAAGCCAGAAAAAAAGTCAATGCCACATAAGAACTTAAGATTGTCCTCAATGTGATAGAGAAGTCAATTGATAAGTTTTATCAATCTCAACAAATGAGTGCACATCTTTTTAATATTTAGCACGATAAAACAGGAAGCATGAACAAATCATTTTTGCTGCATACTAAAGTCAGGATAGCACTTGTGGATTCGCTTGAATTGTGGAGTGAGCAAGTCACTTTTTCAAGGAATAGATTTTTACCAGAAGGAACTATGGACAGACAAACAATCGTCCTTCAGATTTGGGTATTTGTTAGGCATTGTCTCTAAAGTGAATGACATGACCTTTCCAGCTCAAGGGAGAGGAGTGACAGAACTTGCCAATGATAAGAATCTAGCTTTCAAATGAAAACAAGAATTCTGGAAAACCTGTGTCTGCCACCGTGAGCTTGACAGCTTCCTAATAGTTAGAGACTTTTCTAAAGAGATGGAGGGATGATATAAAAAATGTGATCTTTTGATGTTGTTTAATGGAATATGTCACTATTTGGAAGATCAATACAACTCAACAAAGTAATATTTTCCAAATGACCAATGCATGAAGTTAAAAAATTGCACACAGGTAAAAGATCCATACTAAATGTACAATTGGCAAATAGATTATAATGTGGCAGAATATGAAAAGTTTATTGATATGGTTTCAGATTCTATAATTGCAACTAACTCTTAAGAAATTACTTCTTGTCAGAGCACCTGGGTAGCTCAGTTGGTTAAGCATCCAACTTCTGCTCAGGTCATGATCTCATGGGAGTTCAAGCCCCACATTGGGCTCTCTTCTGTGTGCACAGAGCCTGCTTCTGATCCTCTGTCTCCCTGTCTCTCTGCCCTTCCCTGTTCACTCTCTCTGTTTCAAAAATAAACATTAAAAAAAAAGAAAATTACTTCTTGTCAAATTCTAGTATAATATCACAGAAGAATATTTGCAATTATTTGAAAATGCTAGTGAAATACTTCTCCCCTTTCTAAGCTCATATCTGTGAAAGGCCAGATTTCCTTCAGCTTTTTCAACCCAAACAACATATTCCAACAGATTGAATGCAGACATTGATAAAAGAAACAGCTGTCTTCTTTTAAGATTTGCAGAAACAATGCCACTCTTTTCACAAAAGTGTTTTGTTTTAGAAAATGTAATTGTATTTCATTAAAATGTTATTTATTTTAACATGTAAGAGATTTAATATTGTTATTTTAAACATAATAATAGATAAATGTTTTAAGATTTCTCATATATCTGATTTCTCAAATCTAATACATTCTGATAGAAATTACTCACATAAATAAAAATTTTTTGGCATGTTCAATAATTTTAAAGAATATAAAGGATCTCGGTATCATAAAGTTTGAGAACTACTGATCCAAGTTATCATTATCACACAACTGAAGCTAGTATGGGAGAACATCCCACCAAAGTAACAATCCATTGTTTCAGCATCTTTGTTAATTTTGGCCCTTCGGTTTGCTCTTCCTGTTTCTCTTCATCCACCCAAATCCTGTCCATTTCTCAGCAGGCACATCTGAAGTGCCCTTATGTCCAAGAACTCCTTCATGGATACTGTAAGAACCATATCCCACTACCCCTTACCTATTGCTTTTATGTCTATGCCTCATAATATGTTCTTTATTTGTCTAATGTTATACATCTTATCATACCAACTTGATTATAAAGGCTTTGAGAATAAAGACTCTGTTCAGTAATTATTTACTTATATCCAGCACATGGGTACATAATCTACATAATTTAATTTAAATGTGATCATGCAATTTGAATGTATGTATCAGAGTAAATCATGAAAAGGCTTTTGCCACACAGCTCCCCCCTAAGAAATATACCTACTCTCATGGCCCTTACATTTTCATCTTTGTGTAAATGAAGACTCTTCTTTACACAATTGTTCTTTATTTGCTAACAGGACTTTTCTTAAATTTGGCTGTTGCTTAGCTCAATAAATGCTGGGTAGAGGAGAAAGCATATCTGAACCTGGCTTTTTATTATTACGCACTTTTCAAATACATCTCCCAGAATCTCATGACCAATTGTAATCTCTGAAAGACCTATGGTCCCAATAAAAATCTTTTAAAAGCTGGATAAGACATGAGATTAATTGTGGAAATGTGTATAGGTTTAAAAAGTACTTTTAAAACCACAAATATGTAATAATTATCTTACAATGCTATGGTTATGGATGATTTTTCTGCTTCACGGGTTTTATTTAATGATACTTGTATTAATTTTTTTTTACAGTTCTATTGTATATTTAAAATCCAGTTATATGTTTCTTACCAGGTGGGATTTATGAGCACATAGATCAAAAGCCAACTGTGAATATTATTCAGTAAATGAATGATACTTCAATAATGTTATGAAAAAACAACTGTGGCTTACTTGGTGGGAATATATATGCATTAAATATTGGGTAGTGGGAGTTTTACAAAAAAATCTGGGAAGTTTAGGGAATGATATTAGCAGAAAACTGAGAAAGCCTAGTAGACCAGAACCCAGCCACATCTGCACCAGAAAGTATGGCTAGGGTCTCAGAGCTGGCATGGCCTCCCCTGGACACTTACCACTGCTATAAATTTCTACAGATAGCCCCACAGTGTTGGGCAGAAACATCTGATTGGCCAAGTCTAGGTCATATCAGTGGCAAGAAGTGGGGAAAAGGGGATTATTTGTCCCCTCCTTTTGCTTTTGTTGGGAATCTTGGTCCTCTCTTCCACCAAGATCCACATGATGAAGGAGAGCCCCCAAGCAGACAGGTGTTCAAATAGTGGAAAGCCGAAAATTGACACATATTCACACATAATACAGTACACAACTAAAGCATTTGAAAGAGCCACAAATGAAAATAACAGTAAAATTCATTGCAATGAGTTAAATGAATAATGTTCTCTTTTCACTTAAGAAAAAAACTATATTCTGCCTTTAGAACATAATGTTGAAAGTCTCAGTTCTATTAGGCTATATTCTATGGCAGCAGATAGCTCAACTTACCATCATCAGTCCTTCCAAATTTTGCAAACCCTATCCATTCTTCAAGGCCAATTTGAAGTTCTTACTCTTCCATGAGATGACTTAAGCGTTCTGCTAAAACAATTACCTACCCATTGGCAGAAATGTATTTGCAAACACTCTAGAATCTAAATAAAAGCAATGTTAGGATGAGAAGAGTAATTCTGATGCTAACTATATCTATTGAGAAAACAATATTCAGATGCTGCTGTTAAGCAGTTGGTAGTCAACAGGAATGTGTTTTAACCATGCAGTCTATCTGGAAATATAACACAGGGGCTTACTGTTTTCACCTGGAGAAAGTAGGTTTCAGTTCAAGCCCTACTTTCTCTATTTCCTGGCCATGTAACCTTGGGTCAATTTACTTAACTCTCTAAAGTAGAGTTAACTCAACTACAAAATAGTAACAATAATAGCACCTATCTCTTAGGGTTGTTGTTGGGATTACATGAGATAGTGCATGTAAGTAGCAAGTGCCTTATCCATAACCACTTGATAAATGTTAGCTATGATTATTATACATTGACCTCAATGTAGATTGCAAGCTTAATTCCTCCTGTAAAGTAATAAGCATCCCTCTCAATACTTCTAATTTCAGCCTAAGTAGCAGGCAACAGAAATTTACCCTGCGTGGTATTTAAGTAGCCACTTAATATTAGAAGATAATTCAGCTACTAGATAACGTATTTTTAATGGCTTAAATTGTTTCATTGTTTTGTCCCAAGTTTTAACTAGTTCACATAAATTTCAGTCCTGTTAAATGGTTACATCAAGCATTTATACTGTAGGGCTAAAACACAGGACAAAGATGTGATCCCTCCCTTGGAAAATGATACTCAGACAAGCAGGAAACATTACAATCAGCTTAGGAAAAGGAAGGGGAAATGAATTTGCATGCTAGAGAGGGAAGTGGGGACCAATCACAAATAATGCACTGCACTTGTGAGCACCTCCAAAGTATTCTGAAATGTTATTCACTGCTAGGAGAGGAAATCTGAGTTGACATGTTATTTTCTAAGCTGTTTATTAATGCATTGACTGAGGAAGAAGCCGATCAACCTTCAATCCCATCCTCCAATTCAAAGTCAGTGTCTTGTCACTGCCTCTCCCTGCTAGCTGAAAGAATGGGAAAACTAAAATTCTGAAAAAGCTGTTAAGAACAGTTAAGAAAAGAAACCTGATCTTCACCACCACCACCCCCCCTTGCATGAATATAACAAAGCTTATGCTTTCAGTGGGAGCATCTGAAGTGGAATTTCCATTAATCTTGGGCCAAAAAAAAAAAAATGCCTTCTGTTCAGCTACCAATCAATCAGCCCCAAATGAAGGAGGCAGTTAACGTTTTTTTACCAAACTGAACCTCTCTGCCTGTGGACTAATATCAGAGCTAAAGAAATTAATCAGGCACATACTGACGGCAGAGCTTCAAAATGTAATCTACATTGACGGGTTCTAACTCTGCAGTTCACCAGTTAATGGGAAAAACAGACCTTACCAGGGGCTAAGAGGTAATCTTGCTGCCACAGTAAAGAGCATAAATGCTATTTAGACATAACGTAGTAAAGTGACCAGAGCCCATAGATCCCTTGAGAAAAGGGAAGAAAAGAGGGGATTAAATGTATTTTGTGAGAATGGAGTGAGACAGAAAGAAGGATTTACTGATACCAAGAGGTGTTCAAAATTAGAATCAGTCACCTCCAGACCTGATTTCAGCTCCTTTGATCGATTCTTTCTTCTTTGGCATTTTTAAAAATCAGATTAGCTCAGCGGTGGTGCCTGGGTGGCTCAGCCAGTTGAGCGTCAGACTTCGGCTCAGGTAGTGATATTGCGGTTTGTGAGTTCAAGCCCCACGTGGGGCTCTGTGCTGACAGCTCAGCGCCTGGAGCCTGCTTCAGATTCTGTGTCTCCCTCTCTCTTTGCTACTCCCCATGCCCCCACCCACCCCAGCATTTATGCTCTCTTGTGCTCTCTCTCTCGAAAATAACTAATAGAAAGAAAGAAAGAAAGACAACTAAGCTATGTTGTTATGAGTTCATACTTGAGTGAATGGGGATAAAAAGTATTTAAAGGGGCGCTTGGGTGGCTCAGTGTGTTCAGCTTCCGACTTTGACTTAGGTCATGACCTTGGAGTTTGTTGGTTCTAGACCCACATTGGGCCCTGTGCTGACAGCTCAGAGCCTGCAGCCTGCTTTCAGATTCTGTGTCTCCCCCTCTCTCTGACCATACCCTGCTAATGCTCTGTCTCTCAAAAATAAATAAATGTTAAAAAAATAAAAAAATGAAAACCAGACGAGCTCAGGCACTACTCTCCAACTACTGTTCCTGACCAGAAATGCACTCAAGCACTTTTGTCAAATAATAATTGGGAATCAATAGATTAAAAAAAATAGTTTCAAACTCTCTCAGACCAAGCACAAAATCCAGACCCCATATCTGCCTATGTTTATGGCCAACTGTTTAAACTAGAATCCATGGAATAAATCTACAGGATGCCAAATACTTGACAATTCAACTCAGCAAGCATTTATTAAGTAGCTATTAGTGCAAAATGCTAATGTATTGTGCTAAGTGCTATAGGATCAAGTGATGAATACATGTCAAGTTTATGCCTTCATGCAGCTAAAAACTGTCAGAGACCGGCTCTGACCGGGGTCCAGGGGTCCCTGAAGGATGGACGGTGTTGGCGAGGGAGGGATGACAGAGGCCTGAGAGTCTTTCTGGTCACCAGGCAGGCATCTCTGCTCTGACTGCGGCTTAATTTATTTTATAATTAAGTGTTTGGGGGATGGCACAGAAGTGGCATTTGCCTTAGACAATGATTTCTGATAACAGACTTCTTTGATATGTAAGAATTTCCTGGGAACATAGATTTGTAGAAGACTCCTGCATAATCTTTATCAATAGTGATTGAGGGTAGGTAGTTTAGATGCTTATCCTGTGGGAAGAAAGGTTATCTTTGGCATACAAGACAATGTTTTTAGCATTAAAAGTTTACTTCTTTGTGGGCAGGGGTCAAACACGTCTTTCAGGAAACACTCTGCTCCCATAATCACAAACGAAGTTCCTCAGTAGATTCCTTTATAGGGAGCAATCAGCATATTCAAGGCCAGAATAAGTCACTCCAGATACTGATAACAAATGCCTTGGTGGGGGGACGGGTAGTGCCCCAAGCAGAAACAATTGGGTGCGGGTGGGTATCTGCCCTTAACTCTAAATTAGGCTCTTTGTCTCAGGGCTAGACTCAATTGGAACTTGCATTCTTAGACCCCTTTATTATGTAGGTCTTGGATCTACAAGGCCCATAAGAAGAGTCTTTTGACAATCATCCACAACACTTTCATCTGAAGTCTCTTTTGAAAAGGCAGGAATATGCTTTTCCTTACAAGCAATCTGTGTGGGGAATATTGGTCTGATCTGGAATATTGTGGGGCCTGGTCAATACCAGCAGCCTCGTTTCCAACATGAGCCAGTAGTAGCAGAAGGAGATACCAGTTTTCATTTCTCCTGGCAGGAGCTGTGCAAATGCTACCATTTCCTCGCTGTGACTGTCATCCAGTGAGGCCAGTGTGGCTCCCAGCAAAAAACCTTATCGGAGAGACAAGTATGCAAACACAACTAGAATAAAAAGCAAAATTGTGTAAGAAGTGGAAATGGAGAAATAAGCAAATGCTGCATAACGTAATTAGGATGACTCTCTTTTTCCCTCCACCACAGCACTGTCACCTGCATTAGATAGTTGCCAAAGTAAATGACCCAACGGTTGAATCACTGCCACCCTCCTATTATAATTCTGCACATGTCACTTTCCTACAGAGCCCTTCATCAGCACATTCACTTCATTCACCAAGATTGCAAAGACCTGACTGCAGAATATTTGCAGAAGGTTGTTTTTCTACCCCTGACCAGTGTGGTTTGGAAAGTTAGTATCTTCAGAGAAAGCAGAAGCTCATAAAATAGTGTAATTTTCGTCTTCAAGGTCTTTGCAAAAATACCTGATAAGTATTGAATAGTATTTTGCAAATCAACATATATGAAAATTTCTAATTAGCATATTATGGAATCATATACCTCATCTTTTTTCTTCCCTCTGATCTCTTCCTAGTTGTAATTAAACCAGCTGTGGCTATTTAGGCCTTTTTCATGTTCCAAGAATAACCTTCTGCTCTTTCTATAAGAACCATTAAAAAAAATAATAAAGTCTTAACATTGCCTTGGATGAATCACACCAGGATCTCATTTGAGTCCATAATTAAAATCCAGTTTAATCCATAGCACATAATTCATCTAATCTAGCAGGCCTCAGTGAGAGACTACCATAATAAATGCTCTTCATGTACCTGACAGAAATGACTAAAAAGAACTGTCCCACCAACTACCTTCCATGGCTTCAAAAGATCCATAAAACATTAGAGCCATAAAGAACTTTCACTTTATAATCCAAAAGAGGAAATAGTTCATAGGCACTATGCTAGAAATATATCACATTTACCCCACTTGCACCTGATCAGGTATACATTGTTGCCTCTCTCTTAGAAATGGATAGAGTTTTGGAAGAGTGGAGTCAGGATTTGAATCCAGGTCTTTTGAAACAAGTACCTATATCCAGTGATCTTGTTCCTGCCCTATGCTGACCCCTCAAGGGTCAACTGAGTTCATGAACTTATGCGAGAGTGGAGGAGCTGGCTACTCCCACCCTGCTAATTATCAGTCCAGCTCTTTTATGGTTGTGCAGGCTATGTTCAGAGAGGTATGTGCTTAGAGGACACTGGCCTGGCTCCAATCTGATGCTGCCAGAAAAGAAGTTCTTAAGATTCCCATGGAGAGCTGTCCTGATCTTTATTTTCCCTTTCTTATTCTTTATTATAACTATTTTTTTTTGATACCAGAGTGAAAAATTTAATTCACCTTCCCACAAGTGACCACTTTTGGGTATCATTTTAGTTGTTCTCTGTGCTTTTGTATTCTATAAAGACATCTTTTTACATTCATGCAATCATTACACTTCATTCTATGCGTTGCTTTTTCCACTTAACATGTCTTAGAGCTCTTTACAGCTTATATTCATAGAATGGTCAATTCACATTTTCCACATGTTCATATAATTCTGCTTATTCATTTGAACTGATACTGAGTGTCTTATTGTATGAATGCAGCATGATTTCACCAATGAGTTTTAGTTTGTTCTCAGTTTGTTGTTTTTACAAATGGCAAGTAGCAAAACAAAATTATAAAAATAGTAGAAGAAAAATACAAGAGAATTTAAAAATGAAACCCTAGGCAAAAGAGAATCTATTTTCAACAAGATCTAAAAACCAAGAAAATAAAATATTTACAGTCTTTAAGCAGTAACATTCTAAATTGTTCAAAATATAGGATATTAGAAAAAAGAGAAAACACAATGTAAATATCAGAGGGAGGTTAATATCCAGAATATATTAAAAAAAAACCCCTATAAATAGGTATGGAAAACGTACTACATTGAAGAGAATACAACTATTTTATATGACTGTGATGCTTTCTCTTACCTCTTTATTATAATTAGTAACAATAATATATTTTGTAATGCTGAGCCATCCTTGTACTACTGAGTTCCATACATCATAATCAAGTACGATTTTTCTTTTAATAAATTTGGATTAAATATCTTGAGTACTGCAATCAGATTTGTTCATGAGATTGAAGTATAATTTGAGCAAATAACATATTTCATTATTATTTAACATTTTTCTGTTACAGACATTTTTGATATGTTTTTGTCTGAAAGTGATAATTTTTTGAAAAGCAGAATTTAATTTACATTAATTAGAACTTAATTCTGTAATCTTATTTTTTTCTGTTTAATATTCATTCTTATTGATTTCTGTCTGTTCCTTCTTTTTAGGTTTTGTTTTTTTTTCTTTTACTTTCTTGCCTTTGGTTTTATTGATCAATTTTTCTTTATTGCGTTTTCTCCTTGAGTGATCCGGAAGTGAAAAAGTCCAATCCTGTTTTATTAATAGTGGCTCTTAAAATTTTGTACACACTAAACTAAGTATGCTTATTTTAGTATTCTCTTTAGAAACATAAGGAACCTTAGTGTGCTGTTGTACTCAGCCTTCCCTCACCATTCCTGGGTTCATAAATACCATTGATTTTAATTCTGAATTGTTGCTTACTTTCTTTATATTACACATCAATCGTTATTTAGTCTTTTCTGTACTTCTTTGATCACTACTGTGACCACCATCATTTCTTAAGTTCATTTTTCATTTTGATACCATCTATTATTGAATATTTTTTCAGAGATGGTTAGTGTATAGTAAATCCTAGTCCTTTCATGTCTCAAATTGTCTTTATTTCTCTTCATGAGTTTGAATGCTGTTTTACCATACAAAACATTCAAAGTTGAATATATTTTCCTCTCTTTTGTTACTCATTGTGCACAGTACTGGCAGTATTCTTTCATTCTTATGGGTGACAATGCTCTTCCCTTTATGGAAATTATCTTTTACTGTTTCTCCAAACAGTCAAGAGCACAGGTTTTAGAGACAAACAATCTGTGTTTGTATCTCCTCCGTTGCTTACTAGCTTTGTGGTTTTAGGCAAATTGCCTAACCTCTCTGCTCCTCATTTCCTTCATTTAAAAAATGGGCTACTGATAGTCCCTACCTCTTAGAGTTTAGAATTAAATGAGTCCATTTATGAGAAATTCTTAGAAGAGTGCCTGGTACATAGTAGATACTCAATAGTAGATACTCAATAGTAGATACTCAATAATTCACAGTTTTTCACAGTTCTGTTCACTGGATTCACTTCTGTTTCTCTGGAATTAGCACTCATCCCACTCATGTTGACTTTCCTAAACATATAATAATCCTTGATTATTATTATGACTGAAAAACCAGGTTGGCTAGGTTAATGAGTACAGATGACTGCTCTGTGTCTTGTTTGCAGTCATGTGGCCTTGTTTTCCCAAAATGTCTGAGAACTGACTGCTCTTACCTTCCTACTGCTTTTCCCCATGCATGTTTTATGCTTTGCTTCCTCTACCCTTTCCAGCTTTCAGGAATTCCTCACAAGTTATCCAAAGATAACTTACTCTCTAACCTTCCATTTCTCATACACATTACTGTTTTAAAGGTTTATTTTACATTTTTAAAGAGAGTGGAGTCAAGAAGCTAGAACATGTGTCTTCACTTAGCCCTCTAAATGCAGCCCCTTTTTGACTACTTTTTACCTACCTCTTGTCTTGCATTTGTAGGATAAATTCCCAAATCTGTGGTGTGGCTGCTAAGACTTGTTACCAGATTTGGTTCCTGCATATGTCTTCCAATTTACCTCTCACTGCTCTCCTTCTATCATACTCTATGCTATAACCATTCTGAATACAATATTTATTTCTTAATATAATACACCTCTTTTCACTTTCTTGGTTTTCACTCTTATTCTTTCCTTTGTCTAGTGACTAATCTTTCTTTGGGTCTTTGATCCTGTTTCCTCAACAGTAAAATGAAATCTAGGAATAAATTATCTTTAGGAGTCCTTCTAGCCTTAAAGATTATGATTATATGCAAAAATACTCCTTGATATCTGAACATTTTCTCCTTACTTTCTCAGTTTAGTTCAACGTCACATACTCTAAAGAAATGTGCAGGATGCAAAAGCTTAATTTTTTATCTTACTTTTCTATATAACATCTCAGACTTATAGAGCTTTCAATTGCAGCCAAAATGTTTCTCAAATGCTGAGTAAGAAACTAATACATCAACACAGCAGGTCAGGATGGAGATTACTAAGAATAGTAGCCAAGATACCTAGTTAACACCACTTTTAGTTTGGAGCCTTGATGAAGAAATGGTTTCTGACAGAGCCTAGCAAATTTTTCATCAATTAATAGAAGAAACTCAAATCCTGACCTTGAATTACAACACTTTTAATAGACATTTTTAAATTTTCCTCTTAACACCAGGAGCAATATATGTGAGCATGTGTAGTCTTGCTGATAACAGTTTGCCCTCTTGTAGCTGAACAGAGAGAGCAGGCAAATAGTTTGTCTTGAATTCTAGTCACATAGCCATTTTGTCCCATGCGATGGGGCCAGAATAATTTTCTATATCCTGCTGTAAATATCACTTCTCCAGAACAACTCATAATGTCTTCTTAAGTTCTACCTCTATGCCCTGCTCCTCAGTTTGTTTCTTTTGTTTCCCTTCCCCCAGGAATGCCTTGCTCTCTGGAGACTTAATACCATCATAATCCCTATGTCATAAAAGACAAAACCTGTCAATAAATGCTGCAGCTGTGGCCATGGAAAAGTAGGAAATTCTCTTTAAATCACCATCTCTGAAATGAAAAAATGTCTGGTCCAGAAAGACATTATATGAAGTCTGGAAAGGTCTTCACCAAAGTCACAGGGGAAGTGGTGGTTTCACATTGCTACAAACACTGTCGTTATTGTTCACACTGATGAATAGTTTCAGTTCTCACTAATATGAAATTCCACCAAATGAATGTCCTGGAAAATAATCTGAAACTCCAAGAATAACACAAGTATGAGTTTACTCTCAGGGTATCGAAGAAGATTCAATCTATTGATCTCTTCATCCCCAGAAGCTATGGGGACCATATAATTTATCATCCACACTGAAACAGGATTGGAGACCTATTAACAGCTCTATCAGGCCAACAAGTACAAATAAAACTTTCTTGGTAAAAAGTAATATATACTATCAGAGATAATATACCAACTATAGAACTAAGTCTCTACGTAAATCACTTGTCTTACTGCATATTGTGGTTCAAAGAATTAATCAATTCTACTTGCTCTCAGAGAGGAACATCTATTCCCCACTCTTCATGTTTCTACAAGGAGGCGCTTGAGTGAGACTTTCCCTCCCTGCCCCTCTTTCCTGTGCCCCAGATCATTTGGCATCTAGCAATTAGTGACTTTTTTAACTAATGAGTCAGTAGAGGAAACTGACATCAGTGTTTTCTGCTCAGCCTCCTGAAAGCCAGACTTCCTACAAAGGATATTTTGCTGATTCTCTCTGCCTTGCAGTTGGGGCCTGCTCCAGGTGGCAATCTGGAGATGTCCAAGGCCACCAGTGACAAAGGCATAAGCATATCTAATCCAGTTCAGATGTTTGAACAAACCCTTTTGCCCACAAATCAAGAGCCACATTCTCCAATTGACTTTATCAATAAGGAAGCTGACTTTAGACCTACACTTATCTTTCTCCTTGTTCTTAATTCTCAATTGCTGAACTGGAAAGAAAAAAATAATGGGTGTTATGTTCTTACAACTAACACTCTTACCATTTTTGTTTGCATTGCTGGCTGGAAACACAGGCTAATGAGAATCTCAGGGATGTGTAAGAAAAATAGCAAGCATAAAATTCAGTAAACATGCATCTCATCTTTTATGGTAAAATAAATACCTTGCATTTTACTTAAAAAGTAATTTGAATATTATATTTTTAAAGGATTCAGCATCATATTAATTTTCACACACACACACACACACACACACACAAACACACACACCTGAAAAGATTCAGTCATAGGAATTTTTTAAAAGAATATTCCTCTTTAAGGATAGAAATCCAGGCAGAAGTACTAGAGAGACTACATAAATACCTTAAAACAAATTTAAAGGTGAGAGTTTCCAGAAACACAAATCCTATAGACACATCATCACAGAGAATATTGCAGTACCTATTTTGCATACACACACACATGCTCACACACACCATGCATGCACACACATCATACATGCTCATACACATACATCATTCTAAACATTACCACAAGAAAAAGATGTCCACTCTTGTCACTTTAATTTAACATAAAAGTGGAAGTCAAAGCCATAGCAATCAGACAAGAAAAAGAAATAAAAGGCATCCAAATTAGTAAGGAAGTGGCAAAACTGTCACTATTTGCAGATGACATGGTTCTGTACACAGAAACCCTGGAGACTTCACCAAAAAAATATTGGAAATAATAAATGAATTCCATAAAGTTGCAGGCTAAAATATTAATATACAGAAATCTGTTACATTTCTATACACTAATAATAAAAGAGCAGAAAGAAATTAAGAAAACAATTACATTTACAATTGCATCAAAAATATTAGAATACCTAGGAGTAAACTTAACCTAGGAGATGAAAGACCTAACTTGGACACTCATGAATGAAATTAAAGATAATATAAATAAATAAAAAGATATGCCATATTCATGTATTGCAAGAATTAATATTGTTAAAATGTCCATATGACCCAAAGCAATCTACAGATTCAATTCAATACCTTTCAAAATACCATTTCCATAGAACTAGAAAAAATAATTATAAAATGTGTATGAAACCACAAAAGACCCTGAATAACTGAAGCTATTTTGAGGAAAAAGAACAAAGCTGGAAGTATTACACTCCCAGATTTCAAGATATACTACAAAGATACAGAAATGAAATCAGTATAGTACCAGCACAAAAATAGACACAGAGATCAATGGAACAGAATAGAGAGCCCAGAAGTAAACCCACATTTATTTAGTCAATTAATATATGACACAGGAGGCAAGACTATACAACAAGGAGAAGACAATCTTTTCCATAAATCATGTTGAGAAAATTAGACAGCTACATGAAAAAGAATGAAACTGGACAACTTTATTACAGCATACACAAAAATAAATCTAAAATCTATTAAAGATGTAAATGTGAGTCCTGAAACCATAAAACTCTTAGAAGAAAATCTAGGCAGAAATTTGTTTGACATTGGCATTAGCAATATTTTTCGGGATAGGTCCCTTCAGGCAAGGGAAACAAAAATAAAAACAAAAATAAACTATTAGGACCACACCAAAATACAAAGCTTTTACATAGTAAAGGAAGCCATCAAGAAAACAAAAAGTCACCCTACTTAAGGTGAGAAGATATTTGCAAATGATACAACAGATAAGAGGTTAATACCCAACATATATAAAGAAGTTATATGACTCAACATCAAGAGCAAACAATCTAATTAAAAAATGGGCAGAGGACCTGAATATACATTTTCCCAAAAAAAGATACAAAGATGGCCAACAGACACATTAATAGATGTTCAACAATAAACATCAGGGAAATGCAAATCAAGACCACAATGAAATATCACCTCACAACAATCAGAATGGCTCTTATCCAAAAGACAAGAAATAAGTGTTGGCAAGGATGTGGGGGAAAAGGAACCCTTCTACACTGTTGGTGAGAAGGTGTAAATTGGTCTAAAACAGCTAGATGATTTCTCAAAAAAATTAAAAATAGAAGTACCATTTAACCCAGTAATTCCAGTTCTGAGTATTTATTCCCCCCAAAATGAAAACACTAACTTGTAAAGATATATTCAGTCCACTGTTCGTCACAGAATTATTTACAGTAGCTAAGATATGGTAGCAACTTGTATCTATCAATAGATGAATGAATAAAGACGATGTTTTATGTATATACAAGGAATACTTGGCCATAAAAAGGAATGAGATCTTGCCATTTGAAACAACATGGATGGACCTAGAGGGCATTATGATAAGTGAAATTATTCAGACAAAGACAAATACCATGTGATTTCACTTATCTGTGGGAATCTAAAACCCAAAAACCAAAACAAAGCATCAACAGAGCCATTAATGTAGAGAACAAACTAGTGGTTGCCAGAGGGGTTGGCAGTGGATGGGATGGGCAAAATGGATGATGTGGAGTGGGAGATGCAGACTTCCAGTTATATAGTGAATAAGTCATGTCAATGAAAGGTGCAGCATAGAAAATATAGTCAGTGGTATTGTAATTTCATTGTATGGTGACAGATGGTAGTTATACTTGTAGTGAGCATAATATAACATATAGAGTTGTCCAATCACTATGTTGTACACTTGAAACTAATGTAACATTGTATATTGACTATCATTTAAAAAAATCATCAAGTTTGCATCATTTTCCTTTATTTCTAGCATGAAAAATAGCTGGTTAGTAACAAACTTGGAAATAAAATCTCCCTAATGAGCAGTTACCAAGAAAGGAGCATACTTATCAGAACCTTTATTGGTCATTTTATCATGTCATGTCACAAGACACAATAATCTTGAAATGTTCAGTACTCCTAAATGTTGGCTCTCTTGTTGGTGAGACCAAAAAACATTGTTTAATTTCTACAGCCACACCAGCCATTCTTTAAAACTGTTAATTATTGCTAGATAAACAATTCCACAATACAAACTATTTTCAGTGTAACATTATTTCAAAAGATACAAATGAAATATCAACTATTTTTGTCAGATTTCTTCAGATTATACTAATTCTTTTGCTTTACTATTTCTTAGAACTGGGAAAGGCAAATTAATTAGCAGTTGTTTGAATTAAGAAACTTCTAATTACTCCTGATAAGTTATGGCAGTTATACAATTAATATTTTAACTTGCCTGCTATCTCACCAATTGGAATGGCAAATGGATTTTAGACAAGGATGAGTTGGCACTAGACACCACACTAGACACACACCACACAGTTTTGCCCAAATGCTCACATAAACTTTGTGTTGAGAGAGCTGTAGGTGTGTTTGTATAAATCTACCAAAAAGTTCATACTTTTAAAATGTAACAAGGGTGAGAAAAGGAAAGCAGTGCACCAAGAATTAACTCCAGATTTAGGTTTGTGAAATTCTGGGGTACCTATCTTCCTAAGTTTTTATGTTTCTACTAAAATATTCACCCCTGTTGGTCTAATTATAGCCCCAGAGGAAAATGGAGCATATGCAGTGAGTGGGAGTACAATCCTCAAAGGTTACCCATGTGGAGAGAAATGGGAAATTTTTACTTTTTGCCAGCTTCGTCACTGAGCAAAAACTGTATTTTTCACTGACAAAGGTTTGCAAATTTTGCCATAAGCAAATCACATTTTTATTGTATCCTGAGTAATTTCCCATGACAGAAAAATACTTCCACTTCAATTTTGAATTTTTGTCCCACAAAGTACTAAAACTTTGTCAAGAGGTAAAATACCTAACTCTAATTAATTTAGATAACAAGGAAACTCAAGGATAAAGGGGGAAGTTTCCACACTCTTCCATGTAGTTCTTCTAGAAATGTAAAAGATAGGACATTTGGAAAGCCCCAGAATAAACCAGGTACTGTCTTGGGAGGTTTGGGGGCTTTCCATGAACACAACACCATGTAACTTCTGTATCAGGAAGGAAGAAACTAAATAAGTTGCCCTGACTCTCAGCCCAAAACAAGCCATATCTGCAATCCTATGTATACAGCACTAGAGCATAGCAGAACTGCCCCTCACTAATCAACACTTGCACACACCATTTACTTGACATAAATACAGGTTAAGCCCTGTTGGCTGTTCAGAGTTCCCAAATGAGGCTCCATAAACTGAAAAAGTATCCCAGAAGCATGTCAGATCAGGCCTTCTACTGAACATGAGGGGAAGGAACCCAACTTTCATACACATTTTTCTCTACTACTGCACCACAAAGCACATGAAGATATAGGCCAGGTCTTGTTTATATTCACATGTCCCTAAATGCTGAGGAGGCCCTGGCACATAACACATAGTATGTTCTGATGAATTGTTTCTGCTTTCTTCTATTTTTCTACGCATGTGTCTTTTGTAAAAATAAATCAGTTTTAAAGAGATCATTTGTTTCCTGAACTGACTGAGAATTGACTCCATGTTTACTGGAGATTTTCCCCTAAGAGATTCATCCCACCACATGGATTGGTCCCAAGGTCATCTTCACAAATGAGTTTTCAAACTCTGGGTTACACCCATTCTTTGATGATTTGAGCTGACCCAGGCTGTCATGACCCTACTGATAATATCAATAGTGGAGTATAGGTTAAAGAGCCCCTTCTTAGTGGAGGGGGTGTGCCTGAGTATTTGAAGTACCATATAGCTCTATAGCTCTTTTGTATGCCTGAGGCTGTACATGGACCAAAGCAATAATGTCCACTCCCAACAGAACTAATCACGGGAGTGAATGGAGCCAATGCACATCCTGGAGAGGTGTCAGCATACTTGCAGTGCCCGTTTCTGCCCTTAGACAAGTTACATGGTGTGAGAATGCTTTCCCATATCACTGTAGAAGCATAACTGGCAACAACCAGAAAAATTTCCAGCTCAATCTTTAGGGAAAATATGACTGCCCTAGAGAGGACAGAGGAAGACGAAGGCAGACAAAGACAATAAAAGGCTCTCTTTCTGCACATCCTGGTACAATTGTTAACTAAGAAAGTAGCTAAAGAAGCAGACCTCCAAGGACTACTCATCCTAACAGATGAAAAGCCTATCTTGAAATAGAAAAAGAGAGGCATTCTTCTTTAATTGTTTTCTAAAGAAAAGAGAGGCTCAATACAATTCTCTGTTACCATGAAATTAGCAAAGAATGGTATTTTCCACAATCGAAAATTATTTTCAACCTTTGAAGGGGAAGAAAAAATCATGGAAGAGACAATAGATATGGACTATTTGGCTCACCTTGCACTTCCTTCAGTATGTAAGATATCGATCTCCTTTTTCTTAATTACAAATTAATGAAATAACTAAATATAGTTTCTAAATATATGAACAGTCAAAATCTAAGCCAAGATTGCTATCAGATATTTTTAAACAATATTTCATTTATTAATTTTGATAATCACTTAGTGCTTTAAACCAGTCCAATTCAAGGACATCATGGAAATTATTCTTGAGTCTCAGAAAAGTTAAATTTACAATTTAATTAATAAGATTTTTATCTTGACATAGAACACAAAATGGATAGTTCCACTGTCTTGCTCTTTCGTAATGAAAGAAATAGAGAGGTATCATGAAAACCCAGAGATACTAAAACTCTCAAATTCATCCTGTCTTGACATCATTTCCCTTATGTATCCAAGTCTATACACTAAATATTAATTTTTTCAAGGAAGGGCGAGTGTTGTATTTCTAGTGATATACAATGACTTTCTCAGCCATAATGAGAGAAAAGGGAATTAATTTGGTATCAAAGACATCCAAAGGAATATTTGATATTCCTTAGACAACAAAAAATACTAATTATTTCAGAAATTTTTAATGGAGTGGTATCCAAGGAATCTCTCATCAGAGTATAACTCAGAATTATACAACCTGACCTAAAGCTTAAACTGAATATGAGTTTAGCAACCAAAAAGGAAATCTAAAAAATTCATCAAGATTTTTAATAATTATAATTTATAGAGTCACAACAATGTCGTATAAAGGGGAAAGTATATACTTCAAGTTATAAGAATAAGGTTGAACTTAAGATGATATTTACTCCATGCCTGACCCTGGAGGAGTCAATTAATAATAAGCATTTATTGAGGATCTAATGTGGTCTAGGCACTGCTCTAATGATTTAACATGTGTAAAGTCATCAACACACAAAAAACCCTATGATATAAACATTATTATTAGTTTCATTTTATAGATCAATACACTAAAGCACAAAATGGTTAAATAAGATGCAGACAGTTGCAAAGCCAATAAGGAGCATAAGTGGAATTCAAAGCAAGGAAGATTCAGACAACAGAGCCCTCACTCTCACCCCACTCTACTGCCTCTCAATTTATGTTCACTGAATCTTAATCTCCTCAGCTGCAATTTATGTAAATTACCATCTACCTTATTTTTATGAAGTAAAAATTTGAAAGCATCTTGATAAAGAGCTAAGACTTACAAAGATGTAGGGCACTATTAGTATACTAACTGTTAGCATAACATATCCATTGTATTGCTTAGCATTCTCTAATGTTCCAAGAATAAGGGTTGTGAGAGAGGAGGAGAGAGCAGGATTATCAGAAAGAACAGGATGCTCCCATATATTCCAGAGAATTTAAGATGCACAGCTAAAAAAAAAGAGATGTTCATCAGAAGGAAAAAAAATCCCAAAAGAATAGGTAATAACATGTAAAAATGCTCATAATTCTTAAGTCTAGGGAAAAAGAATAAAAATTCTGTATAGTATTATCCTAGTGTGAAAAAAAAATACGTGTCTTCTTACATATAGAACACTGGAAACATGGAAGGATGGAGGAATGAGCATTAAGATGCTGAGTGATAGCACTTTGCTTAAGGCCATGATGGAATAACAGGACCAGACTTTCCTTCCTGCCTTAACCAAATAGAAAACTAGGCAAAAATGTATAAAACAACAGTTTTCAAACATTGGGCAAGAGGTAGTGCAGGACAGTGATCCCTGAATGAAGGAAAATAAATGAGATGAGTCTTGGAAATGACCCAGCTCACTGCCTGGAGAGTTGCCAGGTGTCATTGCAAAGGAGGAGAATCAAAACAAAGTCTAGCAGTCTCACTAATTGGAGGAGATAGAGTTCAGAATTTGGGGAGGCCAAGGTAGACAGATTTTACATGGTAGCGTAACAAAGAAGTGAAAGATACATAAAGTGAAAGCTCCAAATATCTGAAGAGGGGTCCACTTGAGTCACTGGCCTCGTACTATTTACACATGCACATAAGTATATTACTGAAGCTAGAGAAGGAAGCACTGAAAAGTAGATAGAAAAATACCTGAAGTATACATAGAGCCAGGAATGGTTTACATTTGCATAAGTCATAGTGAAAAGCTATATAATAGATGAGCTATCAAGTAAACTCTGCAAAACAGTATTGCCTTGAGAGAGATAACAAATTAGCCCTAGACAAAAGGTTGCTCTGGACTTACCTTAAAAACGCTTAAAAACAATTTTTTCAAAAAGTAAAATTGATTCCCAACTATTGAAACCAGGTCCCAGAACAAAGCCCTTAAATAATTAAAGGAATACAGAAAGTATCCAACATTCACCACAATCCAGTCAAAAATTGCCAGGCATGAAAATAAGCAGAAAGATAATCAGGAAGTCAAAAAAACAAAAACAAAAAACAAAAAAACAAAACAAAAAACCTAATCATAACAATTTCAAAAATGATAAATTCAATAATAATAATAACCAACAGATCCAGAACACATACATGGGGCAGATTGGCAGACAAAAGAATTAGCATAGCTATTAAAAAACTATACATCCTCAAAAAAAAATAGAGAGAAGCATATATGGCAAGGAGAAAAATACATAATGTAAATAATACCCAAATGAAACTTCTAGAGATGAAAACTAAAATATTTGAAGTGAAAAATCATTGGATGTGAGTAACAACATATTAAACACTAAAGAAGAAAAAACCAATGAATTTGAAGACAGCAAAAAAAAAATCTAAAATCAAACACATTAATAAAAACCGTGAAAATATATGAACATACCATTAATGATATTTAGGACAAAGAGAGAGGGCAAGATGGCAGAGAAGTAAGGAGCTCCGTACTTGCACTTGTGCCCATACATCACACGGAAAAGATCTGAAGCCATTGGAAACCTTATGAAACCTGAGAGACTGGGAGAAAAAGGACGCAGAATCCACTGAGAGAGCCTTCTAACATGAGTGCGAACTGCGGAAGATAAAATCGGGCCGGGATCGGAGACTCCAGGGTGGGAGGCGATCCCTCTCTACCCTCTACGGGGAGTGAGAGGGGAAAAAGAGGGAGTCCGAAACAGAAAAACCTCCACTCAGTGCATAGAAAGATCTACTTGCCAAATACCTGCAAACCAGGTCCCCTCACGCCAACTGGTCCCGGGGGGCTGAGCACACAAACTGCTTCTTTGTGCTGGTTCCTGAAGGCAGGACTTCAGAGTGGCAGCGCGCCTGCCGCCATTGTAGCTCCGGGGCGGCGGGGGCCCCTGAAAGAGCCGTGCAGACACCGGGCGTCTGCGTTCCTGGCTGGCTGGAACTCGAAAGGGAAGGCAAAGAGCTAAAAACTGGGAAATTTGCCTATGAGTTCGTGTTTCGGGTGCCGAGCCATAGAGGGACCTGGTTTTCCTCACTCCAGCGGGCTCGGCGCACCTGGCAGGCAAGCCCCCGCACATGCTTGCCAGCCCGACCCACAGAAGGAAGCAGCGATCCTGACTCCACTCCCAGAGCTTGGCAGGGGGCCTGGAATTGCCCCAGGGGGTTGCCTGGGAAGCTGTGTCTAAGGCAATTTCAGCGGGGCGCACAGACTGGGATTTGGAGATTGGAACTGGCCCGGGTTAAAGAGTGCAACCAATGTTGGCTGCGCCTCCGGTTCGGGTAGTTTACACGCCCAAAAAAGCAAGGTGCAGCGCTTGGTTCAAGAAGGGACTGGAGCACCGTCACTCTCCTCCCCACAACCGCCAAGGCAGAACCCCTGCCTGAGGCATTGGATCACACCACGCAGATCCCTGCCTGAGAGCTGCCCTCCTCCCTTTTTTTTTCTTTTTCTCTTCTCCTTTCTCTTTTCTCTCTTTTTCCCCAGAACACTGACCTGATTAACTCTGGTTGCCATCTTGCTTAAACAATCACAACGAGTCCATTCTGTAGATGTAAATTCTACACCAACCGACATCTTCATCTCTTTCTCTCAAGAGTAATTAGACTATATAGTTTCTCTGGATAATTCCAGGATCCTTTTCTCACCTATCCAACCCTTTACATCTTGAAAAAAGCTTCTTATCCCTTCTGCCTGCTCATTCTATTTCCAATTTTGCCTCACCCCGCCCTGTCTTCTCTCTCTTTCTCTATGCTCTTCAACCAGCACTGCATACACAGCCAATTAACTGTAGCTGGGAATCCAGTTATATGCTTTAAAACGTTCTTTGTCCATCAGTTTTCTTCTTTTGTCCTTTCCTTTTCTCCTTTTTGACCCTTTTACGTATTTTAGACTCCCTATTATTCGTCCTCCTTCCTCCGTCTTTTCTCTTAACTTTTTCGTTTTCCCTCTTGCTTTGCATGTTAGTTGAATTAGCCTGTGTGTTTGTGTGCTTCTGTTCCCTGTGTGTTTGTCCGTCTGTTATCTTTTCCAGGGCTACCTAAAGAAACAAGCCAGAGTACACAAGGTGGAGAGTCCCAAATATCACTACGAATAGGAAAATAAAATAACCAAGGTCTCAACAAGAGAGACCAAGAGATACCATTCAAAAAACATTCTCTGAAAGGATAAGCCCTGGACAGTCAAAGAGTCGTCTTGGATGAAGCAGCGCTCATAGATACAGAGAGCATAACAGGTCTTTAAAACCAACAAGAGCCAGAAAGCTAACTAAAATGACGAAACGAAAGACCTCTCCTCCAAAGAAACTCCAAGAAGAAGGACAGCTAATGAACTGCTCAAAACAGATATCAGCAGCACAACTGAACAAGATTTTAGAATAATAATGGTAAAATTAATAGCTGGGCTTGAAAAAAAACATAGGGGACATCAAAGAAACTATGGCTACAGACAGAATGGAAAATAAAAATAGGCATGAAGAATTAAAAAATGTGATAACTGAGATCCATAATAAATTAGAGGACTCCAATGCATGGAGAGAAGAGGCAGCAAGGAGAATAAGTGATCTAGAAGACACCATTATTGAAAAACAAGAAGCTGACAAAAAAAGAGACAAACTGATCCAAGAACAAGAGAGAAGAATTCGACAGCTCAGCAACACGGTCAAATGCAACAATATCCGTATCATAGGAATCCCAGAAGAGGAAGAGAGAGGGAAAGGTGCTGAAGGAGTCCTGGAACAAATTATAGCAGAGAACTTCACTGACCTGGGGAAGGAAGTACATGTGGAAATACAAGAGGCTCAGAGGACTCCTCTCAGACGTAACTTGAATCAATCTTCTGCATGGCATATCATCATAAAAATGGCAAAACACAAGGAGAAAGTGAGAATTTTGAAAGCAGCTAGGGAGAAAAGGGCCTTAACATACAAAGGGAAATGTATCAGAGTGGTAACAGACCTATCTACTGAAACTTGGCAGGCCAGAAAGGAATGGCAGGAGATCTTCAAGGTGATGAACAGTCAAAATATGCAGTCAAGAATCCTCTATCCAGCAAGCCTGTCATTCAAAATAGAAGGAGAGATAAAAACGTTTCTAAATAAACAGAAATTGAAAGAATTTGTCACCACGAAGTCAGCCCTACAAGAAGTCCTGAGGGGGATGCTCTGAAGGAAAGGTTGCAAGGAACAAAGATACCAGAGACACCACCACAAACATGAACCCTACAAAAGATACAAAGACTCTAAACCCACATATTTCAATAATAACACTGAATGTAAATGGGCTGAGTGCTCCAATCAAAAAACATAGGTTCCCAGAATGGATAAAAAAACAAATCCCATCGATATGCTGTCTACAAGAAACTCATTTTAGACTGGAAGATACCTACAGATGAAAAGTAAGTGGATGGAGAAATATCCATCATGCTACAGGAAATCAAAAGAAAGCCAGAGTAGCTATACTTACATTAGACAAACTGGACTTTAAATTAAAGACAATCACAAGAGATTAAGAAGGACACTACATAATAATTGCAGGGTCCATCCATCAGGAAGAACTAACAATCATATATGTCTACGCACCAAGTATGGGAGCACCTAAATATCTAAAACAATTAATCACAAACAGAAACAAGCTTCTAGATAAGAATGTGCTAATAGCAGGGGACTTTAATACTCCGCTTACAGCAATGGATAGGTCAACCAGACAGAAAATCAGTAAAGAAATAATGGACTTGAAAGATACATTGGACCAGATGGACCTGACGGATCTATTTAGAACTTTACATCCTGAGGCCAGGGAATTTACTTTCTTCTCAAGTGCGCATGGCACATTCTCCAAGATAGATCACATACTGGAACATAAAGCAGCCCTCAATAAATATAAAAGAATTGAGATCATACCATGCACACTGTCAGATCATAATGCTTTGAAACTGGAAATCAATCCCAGGAAGAAGTCTGGATAACCTCCAAAAACATGGAGGTTAAACAACACCCTTCTAAAGAATGAATGGGCTAATCAGGCAATTAGAGATGAAATTAAAAAATATATGGAAACAAATGAAAATGAAAACACAACAATTCAAAATCTATGGGATGCGGCAAAGTCAGTGCTAAGAGGAAAGTACATTGCTCTCCAGGCCTATTTCAAGAGATTAGAAAAAGCACAAGTTCAAATTCTAACAGCTCACCAAAAGGAACTAGAGGCAGAGCAACAAGAACGCCCTAAACCCAGTAGAAGAAGAGAAATAGTAAAAATTAGAGCAGAAATAAACAACATAGAGACCAAAGAAACAATGGAACAGATCAATGAAACCAAGAGTTGGTTTTTTGAAAAAGTAAACAAAATTGACAAACCTCTAGCCAGACTTATCCAAAAGAAAAGAGAGAGCACCCAAATAGACAAAATTATGAATGAAAATGGACTTATTACAACCAACCCCTCAGAAATACAAGCAATTATCAGGGAATACTATGAAAAATTATATGCCAACAAGTTGGACAACTTAGAAGAAATGAACAAATTCCTAAACACACCCTCACTACCAAAATTCACACAGGGAGAAATACAAAACCTGAACAGACCCGTAACGAGTGAAGAAATCGAATCATTGATCAAAAATCTTCCAACAAATAAGAGCCCTGTACCTGATGGCTTCCCTGGGTAATTCTACCAGACATTTAAGACAGAATTAACCCCAGTTCTTCTCAAGCTATTCCAAAAAATAGAAATCGAAGGAAAACTCCCAGACTCATTTTATGAAGCCAGCATCACTCTGATTCCCAAGCCAGACAGAGAGCCAGCTAAAAAAGAGAACTACAGGCCAATATCCTTGATGAATACGGATCCAAAAATCCTCAATGAGATCCTTGCAAATCGAATCCAGCAGCACATAAAAAGAATCATCCACCAAGGTCAAGTGGGATTCATTCCTGGGTTACAGGGCTGGTTCAACATTCGCAAATCAATCAATGTGATACATCACATCAGTAAAAGAAAAGATAAAAACCATATGATTCTGTCAATAGATGCAGAAAAAGCATTTGACAAAATACAGCATCCCAACTTAATAAAGACTCTAGAGAAAGTCGGGAGAGAAGGAACCTACTTAAACACCATAAAAGCCATCTAAGAGAAGCCTTCAGCTAACATCATCCTCAATGGGGAGAAACTGAGAGCTTTCCCCCTGAGATCAGGAAAACGACAGGATGTCCACTCTCACCACTGTTGTTTAACATAGTGCTGGGAGTCCTAGCATCAGCCATCAGACAACAAAAGGAAATCAAGGTATCAGAATTGGCAAAGAGGAAGTCAAACTTTCACTCTTCGCAGATGACATGATACTCTACATAGAAAACCCGACAGACTCCACCAGAATCCTACTAGAACTGATCCAAGAATTCAGCCAAGTTGCAGGGTACGAAATCAACGTACAGAAATCGGTTGCATTTTTATACACCAACAATGAAGCAACAGAAAGAGAAATCAGGAAACTGATCCCATTCACAATTGCACAAAAAACCATAAAATACCTCGGAATAAACCTAACCAAGGATACAAGAGATCTGTATGAGGAAAACTATAGAAAACTTATGAAGGAAATTGAAGAAGACACAAAGAAGTGGAAAAACATTCCATGCTCATGGATAGGAAGAATAAATATAGTTAAGATGTCATTACTACCCAAAGCACTCTATACATTCAATGCAATTCCAATCAAAATTGCACCAGCATACTTCTCAAAACTAGAACAAACTATCCTAAAATTTGTATGGAACCACAAAAGACCCTGAATAGCCAAAGTAATACTGAAAAATAAAACCAAAACGAGAGGGATCACCATCCCAGACTTTAGCCTCTACTACAAAGCTGTCATCATCAAGACAGTATGGTATTGGCACAAAAACAGACACATTGACCAGTGGAACAGAACTGAGAACTCAGAAGTGGACCCGAAAGTAAACAGCCAACTAATCTTTGACAAAGCAGAAAAGAATATCCAATGGAAAAAAGCAGCCTTTTTAACAGATGGTGTTGGGAGAACTGGATAGCAACATGCAGAAGAATGAAACTAGATCATTTTCTCACACCATGCACAAAAATAAACTCAAAATGGATCAAGGACCTGAACGTGAGACAGGAAACTATCATCACCCTAGAGGAGAAAGCCGGAAACAACCTCCTTGACCTCCACCGCAGCAACTTCTTACTTGACACATCCCCAAAAGCAAGGGAATCAAGAGCAAAAATAAACTATTGGGACCTCATCAAGATTAAAAGCTTCTGTACTGCAAAGGAAACAACCAACAAAACTAATAGGCAACCAACGGAATGAGAAAATATAGTTGCAAATGACATATTGAATCCTGACAAAAACTGAAGACTGATGGATGTGGGGGGCGGGGGTGGGCATGGAGAAGAACACTTGTGGGGATGAGCACTGGGTGTTATGTGGAAACTAATTTGACAATAAACTATTTGTAAAAAAAAAATGATATTTAGGACAACATCAAGTAGTCTCATATATATGTTAATTGGGTTCTTGAGGACAGGTGAAAGAGTGAAGAAAAGACAAATAAAGGATTTATTAAAAATTGTTACCTCAAATATTGATGAAAATTGTAAATCGAAAGTGAAAACAAATAAAAACTATACCAATTTCCATCAGAATCAAATTGCAAACAACACAGTAGTAATGAGAAACAGTAGCAATCAGTGAAAAGAGAAAGTCTAACTAAATACAGATAAAGTTGAAAATAATAGTGGAAAAATAAGAATGAGAGCAGAAATCAATGAAATTATAAACAGAAAATCAATAGAAAACATCATAGAAACCAAAAGTTGGTTCTTTGGAAATATCAATGAATTGAAAAGCCTCTAGCTAGGCTATGTAAGGAAAAAAAAGAAGATATAAATCACTAATATCAGAAATGAAAGAAAGGACATCACCATAAACACTATGATCATAGGAATACTATGACCAATGCTATGTCCATGAACTTGACAAACAATGTGAAATAGACAAATTCCTTGCATGACACAATTGGCCAAAACTATACAAAAGAAAGGAAATCTGAATAGGCCTAAGTCTATTAAAGAAATTGAATCTATATTAATAATCTTCCAAAAAAGAAAGCACCAGTCCCATATGGATTCACTGGTGAATTCTACCAAAAATGTAAGGAAGAAATTTTACCAGTTCTCTATAATTTCTTCTAAAAGATAGAGGCAGAGGTAATATTCCCTAATTCATTCTATGAGGCCAACATTACCTTAATAACAAAACCAGCCAGAAACATTACAAGAAAAGGAAACTATAGACCAATATCTCTTATTAACATAGACAAAAAAATTCTCAAAAATATATTAGCAAGTTAAATACAACAATATCTAAAATGAGGCATACACCAAAACCCAAAGAAAATATATGCCAGTTATGCAATGCTGGTTCAACATTCAACTCTCACTTAATGTAATCTGTCATACCAACAGACTGAAAAAAACACCCACTCATAATAAAAACTCTCAGGAAGCTAATAGTACAGTGGAGTTTTATCAACTTGATAAAGACTAACTACAAAATAAAACCATAGCGAACATCATACTTAATCATGAGAAACTTAAAGCCTTTCCATTAATATCAGGTATAAGGCAAGGATGTGCCCTCTTTCCACTCCTTTTCAACATCATTCTTCAATTCTACCTAATGCAATAAGACAAGAAAAGGAAATAAAAGTTATACTATCTCAGAAGGAAGATAGAAAATGGTCTCTGCAGGGGCGCCTGGGTGGCTTAGTCGGTTAAGCGTCCGACTTTCGCTTAGGTCATGATCTCGCGGTTCGTGGGTTCGAGCCCCACGTCGGGCTCTGTGCTGACTGCCAGCTTAGAGCCTGGAGCCTGTTTCAGTCTGTGACTCCCTCTCTCTCTGACCCTCCCCTGCTCACGCTGTCTCTCTCTCTCCTAGAAATAAGTAAAACATTAAAAAAAAAAAAAGAAAATGGTCTCTGCAGATGAAATTATTGTCTTTGTAGAATATCTGAAAGAATTGACCAAAAAACTTCTGGAACTTATAAGCAATTATATCAAGATTGCAGGATACAAGGTCAATATACAAAAGTCAATTGCTTTCCTACATATCAATAATGAACAGATGGAATTTGGAATTAAAAACACAATACTATTGACATAAGCATCTCCAAAGATGCAATATTTAGGTATAAATCTTGCATAATGTATGCAAGATCTATATAACAAAAACTATATAACTCTGATAAACAAAACCAGAGGAACTAAATAATAGAGAATATTCCATGTTTATGATTAGGAAGACACAATATTGTTAAGCTGTAGTTCTAACTTAATCTATAGATTTAGTGCAATTTTATTTATTTATTTTTTAATTTGAGAGAGAGAGAGCACACACAAGTGTGGGATGAAGGGGAGAGAGAGAGAGGGAGAGAGAGAGAGAGAGAGCATCTTAAGCAGTATCCATACTCAGCACAGAGCCCGACATGGGGCTTGATCCCATGATGCTGGGAGCATAATCTGAGCCAAAACCACGAGTTGGGCTCAACCAACTGAGCCACACAGGTGCCCCAATTTAGCGTAATTTTAATCGCAATCTTAAGTTATTTTGTGGGTATTAACAAACAGATTATAAAGTTTATAAGGAGAAGGAACAGACCCAGAATACCCAGCTCAATATTGAAAGAGAATAACAAGGTTGGAGAACTGACACATCCAACTTTAAGAATTACTATAAAGTTACAGTAATCAAGACAATGTGGTATTGGTGAAATAATAGATAAATAGATCAAAGTTACATGATAGAAAACCTAGAAATAGATCCACATAAAAATAATCAGTGATCTCTGAACAAAGAAGCAAAGACAATACAAGGAGGAAGACAGTCTTTTCAACAAATGCTGCTTAAACCACTGAACATCTACATACAAAGAAATGATTCTAGACACAGGTTTTACATCCCCCTGAAAAATTAACCCAAAATGTATCATAGACCTAAATATAAAATACAAAACTATAAAACCCTAGAATATAACACTAGAAAACCTAAATGACCTTGGATTTGGTGATGCCTTTTTAGCAACAATACCAAAGAAACAACCCATGAAAGAAATAATTGATAAACTGGACTTTATTAAAATTAAAAACTGCTCTGCAAAAAACAATATCAAAAAGAAATAGAGAACAGGCCACAGACTGGGAGAAAATGTTTGCAAAAGACACATCTGCCAAAACATTGTTATCCAAAATATATAAGGAACTCTTAAAACTCAACACTAAAAGGGAGGCCTGGGTGGCTTAGTTGGTTAAGCAGCCGGCTTCAGCTCAGGTCATGATCTCATGCTTCATGAGTTGAAGCCTCACATCAGGTTCTGTGCTAACAGTATGGGGCCTGCTTGGGATTCTGTCTCCCTCTCTCTCTGCCCTTCCCCCACTCTTGTGCACATGCACGCGTATGTGAGTGCTCTTTCAAAATAAATAAACTTTTAAAAGAAGAAAAAATAAACTAGAGATACCTGGCTCAGTTGGTTAAGCATCTGACTTTGGCTTATGTCATGGTCTCATGGTTTGTGGGTTAAAGTCCCACATTAGTTCTCCAGGCTCTGAACTGTCACCTGCTTCAGATTCTGTGTCTCCTTCTTTCTCTGCCCCTCCCCTACTTGCACTCAGTCTCTCTCTCAAAAATAAATAAACATTTAAAAATTAAAAATAACTAAATAAAAAGAAAAAGAATTTGAAGAAAAAGGAAGAAAAAACCCTCAACAATAATACAGCAAACAACCTAATTATAAAATTAGCAAACACTTTGAAAGACACCTCACCAAAGAAAGTATACAGATTGCAAATAAATGTCAGAAAAGATGCTCTACATCATATGTCATCAGAGAAGTGCAAATTAAAACAACATTGGGATATCACTACACATCTATAAGAATGGCTAAAATCCAGAACACTAATAATACCACTGGAAAAGAGGTGGAGCAACAGGAATTTTCATGCATTACTGGTGAGAATGCAAAATGGTTCAGCCACTTTGGAACATAGTTTGGGAACTTCTTTAAAACTAAAGATCTTCCTACCATAGGATCCAGCAAACACACTCCTTGGTCTTAAACCAAATGAATAGAAAACTATGTCCCCAAAATACCTGCACACAATGTTTATAACAACTTAATTCATAATTGCTTAAACTTGGAAGCAACCAAATGTCCTTTAGTAAACTAATGGATAAATACACTGTAGTATATGCAGGCAATGGAATATTATTCAGCACTAAAAAGAAATGAGTATAGAACTATGAAGAGTCATGGAGGAAACTTAAATGCATATTACTAAGTGAAAGAAGTGAATCTGAAAAGGCTACATACTGTATGATTCTGACTATATGGCATCTTTAAAAGGCAAAATGATGGAGACAGTAAAAAGTGGTTGTCAGAGGTGAGGTGGGATGGAGAGATGGACAGAGCACAGAGGACTTTTGGGGCAGTGATAATACTCTACAGGCCATTGTAATAATGGATTTTATCCAACGTATCCAAACCTATAGAATACAGAATGCAGAGAGTGAATCCTAAGGTTAACCACAAGGTTTGGGTGATTACGATGTGCCAATAAAGATTCATCTTTGGTAAAAAATGTACCATTTTGGTGAATGATATTGAGATGTTGATAATGGAGAACGGTATGCATGTGTGGAAGAAAATCTCTGTATCTTCCTTTACACTTTGTTATTTACCTAAAGTTGTTCTTTAAACAGTCTTTGAAAATATATATGGAAATAAAACAATAGGAGTATATTTTTAAAGTAGAAAAAGAAAAATATATCAACTAGAATTCTACACCCAGCACACATTTCTTGCAAAAATGAAGATGAAATAAAGATGTTGATAGACACACAAAAGAAGATAAATTTATTGCCAGCAGACCAGTGCTTTAAGAAAGGTATAAAAAAAATCTTCAAGGGGCACCTGAGTGGCTTCGTTGAGCGTCCAACTTCAGCTCAGGTCATGATCTCACAGCTCATGAGTTCGACCCCCACATCAGACTGTGTGCTGACAGCTCAAAGCCTGGATCCTGCTTCAGATTCTGTGTCTCCCTCTTACTCTCTGCCTCTCCCTGGCTCATGCTCTGTCTCTCTCTCCTTCAAAACTAAGTAAACATTAAAAAAATAAAAAAATCTTCAAGCAAATGGAATATAATACTTGATGGAAATCCAGTTGGCCCTTGAACAATGTGGGGATTAAGAGCACTGATCCCACGCAGTTAAAAATTCATGTATAACTTTGGACTTCACCAAAACTGAACTACTCTACTAATAGCTTACTAGTGACTTGAATCCCTATGGATCACATCATTATTCAATTAACACATACTTTTATGTTATATGTGTTATATACTATATTCTTACAATAAAGTAGCTAAAGAAAATGTTACCAATAAAATCATAAAGAAGAGAAAATACATTTACAGTGCTGTACTCTAAAAATCTGCATATAAGTGGACCCATGCAGTTCAAACCCATGTTGTTCAAGGGTAAATTGTACACATCTATCCCATGTGATAAAAATCATTGGAAATTATTAATGCAAATAAAGATAAACTAACATTTTTCTCATGTTTAGCATCTCTTTAAAAGGAAACTGACCAATGAAAGCAAATATTCAACAACTTTGATAAAATTGATAAATGTCTTGATATTTACAAATTTTGGGCAAAATATTGCTCAAAAAAAGTAATGATGCATAATCTTAAAGGACAATAAAAATAAAAGAAAGTTAATTTATTTTTAGTTAAAATTCTTTCTATATGGAAAATTCTAGGGCCAAATTGATTTACTGATGAATTCAACAAAATAAGAAAGAAATAATACCAATTCTATTTAAACTGTCTAGGAAACAAGAGGACTGGGTGGACCCACTTCCAACTGACATAAGGCCAGCATTTCTCTGATACCAAAAGCAGATAAATAAATTGCATGAAAGGAGTCATATCAATATGCCTTGTGAATAGACACAAAATCCTTAACAAATTGTTAGCAAATAAAGTCCAGCAGTATACAAAAGGATTATATGCCATCACCAAGCTGAGATTATACATGGAATTTTAGATTGGCTCAACTTTAACAACACAGTCGAACTAACTCACCGTATCAAAAAACTAATAAAGAAAAATTCATGAGTATCTCAATAAATACAATAAAAATTTTGACAAAATTCAGCACTCGTGATAAAAATAAAAACACCTCTGCAAATTAGGAATAAAAGAAAATTTACTCAACCTGATAAATGATATTACCAAAAAAGAACAAACAAAAAACAACAACAAAAAAACCCTGCAGCTAAACCAAAAACCTGCAGCTAACATCATATTTAATGGTGTTAATAGAAGGACTGAATGATTTCTCTTCCCGTAATGAAAAGAGTAAGATAAGAATGTCTGTTGTCATTACTTCTACTCAGCATTATAACAAATGGCCTATCAGGGTAATTTTGGTGGGTAAAAGAAATAAAATGCATATATATCAGAAAAGAAAAACTTTATGCAGAGGCAACTTGATGATTTATTTAGAAGATCCTTAATAATTCACCAGAAATCTTCTAGAACTAATAAGTGACTTTATTTTTTAATTTAATTAATTAATTAATTTGTTTGTTTATTTTTTATATTGAAGTTAGTTAATAATAGTGTAGTCTTGGCTTCAGGAGTAGAACCCATCTCTTACATATAACACCCAGTGCTTATTCCAAAAAGTGTCCTCCTTAATGCTCATCACCAATTTAACCCATCCTCCCCTGCTTTAGCAACCCTCAGTTTGTTCCCCATCTTTGAGTCTCTTATGGTTTGCCTCTCTCTCTGTTTTTATCTTATTTTTCCTTCCCTTCCCCTATGGTCATCTGTTGAGTTTCTCAAATTTTACATATGAGTGAAATCATACAATGTCTGTCTTTCTCTGACTGACTTATTTTGGTTATTATAATACCCTCTAATTCCATCTACATTGTTGCGAATGGCAAAATTTCATTCTTTTTCATTGCTGAGTAGTATTCCATTGTGTATATATAACATATCCTTCTTACCCATTCATCAGTCAAAGGACATTTGGGCTCTTTCCATAATTTGGCTATTGTTGATAGCACTGATATAAACATTGGGGTGTATGAGCCCATTTGAATCTGCATTTTTGTATCCTTTGGATAAATTCCTAATAGTGCAATTGCTGGGTTGTAGGGTAGTTCTATTTTTATGAGGAATCTCCATACTATTTTTCCAGAGTAGCTGCACCAGTTTGCATTCCCAATGGCAGTGCAATAAAGTTCCCCTTTCTCCATATCCTTACCAACATCTGTTGTTGCCTGAGTTGTTAATTTTAGGTAATGTGAGGTGGTATCTCAGTGTGGTTTTGATTTGTATTTATTTGATGGTGAGTGATGTTGAACATCTTTTCATGTGTCTGTTAGCTATCTGGATGTCTTCTTTGGAAAAGTGTCTATTTTTATATATCTATGTCCAAGCCCATTTCTTCACTGGATTATTTGTTTTCTTGGGTGTTGAGTTTGGTAAGTTTTTATAGATCTTGGATACTAACTCTCTATCCCATGTGTCATTTGCACATATTTTCTTTTAGTTCATCAGTTGCCCTTTAGCTTTGTTGTTTGTTTCCTTTGCTTTGCAGAAACTTTTTATCTTGATGAGATCTCAATAGTTCACTTTTGCTTTTATTTTCCTTGCCTCCGTATATGTCCAGTAAGAAGTTGCTGTCTCCGAGGTCAAAGAGGTTGTTGCCTGTTTTCTCTTATAGGATATTGATGGTTTCCTGTTACACATTTAGGTCTTTCATCCATTTTGAATTTATTTTTGTGTATGGTGTAAGAAATTGGAACCAATAAGTGACTTTAAAAATGATGCAGAAGGGGCCCCTGGGTGGCTCAGTTAGCTAAGCATCTGACTCTCAATTTTGGCTCAGGGTTCCTGGGATCAAACCCTAAATCAAGCTTCACGTTGTTTCTTTCTCTGTCCCCCAGTTTTTCTCCCCTCTTTTCGCTCTCTCTTGAAATAAATAAACATTTAAAAAAAGTAAAACTAAAAATGTCACAGGATACAAGGTTGATATATGGAAGTCATTTATTGTTATTTACTAGCCATACACATTCAGAAAATAAAATTTTTAAAATATCTTTTACAAAATTATGAAATATTTATTGAGAAATTTAACAAAAGATGTGTAAAACCTGTACACTAGAAACTAAAAAAACAATGCCAAAATTAAAGATCACATAAATGAAGAGATATGTCAAATTCAATATTGTTACAAAGCCAGTTCTTCCCAAATTGATCTATATATATAATTTAATTCCAATAAAAATTCTAGTAGGATTTTGGTAGAGATTGGCAAGCTGATCCTAGAATGTATGTAAATATACAGAGGACCAAAAATACCCAAAACGACTTTGAAAAGGAAGAACATAATTGGTGGCTTTCCACTACTAATATTTATTAAAAAGTTACACTGTAATAAGACAATGTGATGTTGGCATAATAATTATTTTTCAGTAGAACAGAACATAAAGTCCAGAACTAGATACAGGCTTATAAGATTAATTGCTATTCAACAAAGGTGCCAAGGCAATTCAGTGGGGATATAATCTTTTCAACAAATTGTGCAGACACAATTGGATTTTCATATGTAAAGAGAGACAAAGACAGAGAAGGGGAGGGAGGGAGAGAGAAAGGAAGGAAAGAGAAAAGAACAGAATATTGATTTACTTACCTCATATTATACTCAAAAATTTGGCCCAGACTTAAACATAAAAGCTAAAACTATAAAAATTTTTTTTAATTTTTTTTAATGTTTTATTTATTTCTAGGAGAGAGAGAGAGAGACGGCGTGAGCAGGGGAGGGTCAAAGAGAGAGGGAGTCACAGACTGAAACAGGCTCCAGGCTCTGAGCTGGCAGTCAGCACAGAGCCCGACGTGGGGCTCGAACCCACGAACCGCGAGATCATGACCTAAGCGAAAGTCGGACGCTTAACCGAGTAAGCCACCCAGGCGCCCCTAAAACTATAAAATTTTTAAGAGCAAACATAAAGAAAAATCTTACTAGGTCTCATACTAAGCATATGTGGGTTTTTTGTTTCGTTTTGCTTTTTAAATGTTTACTTTGGAGACAGAGAGAAAGAGAGAGAAAATACATGCTTGTCAGGGAGGGGCGGAGAGAAAGGGAGACAGAGGATCCAAGGGTGCACTGACAGCAGAGAGCCTGATGTAGTGTTCAAACTCACAAACCATGTGATCATGACCTGAATCCAAGTCGAATTCTTATCCAACTGATCAGCCCAAGCATATGTTTTTTTTTTTTTAAAGAGGACACAAAACCAACAAAGCATGAAAGAAAAATTGACAAATTTGCATTCTTCAATATTAAAATATTTTGCTCTTCAAAAGAACCAACTGAGACAATTAAAGACAAGATACACACTTAAAAAAAAAAAATACAGGGTGCCTAGGTGGCTCAGTCGGTTGAGCATCTGACTTTCGCTCAGGTCATGATCTTGTGGCTCATGGGTTAAAACCTGACTTCAGGCCCTACTAACAGCTCAGATCTTGGAGCTTGCTTCAGATTGTGTCTCCCTCTTTCTCTGCTCCACCCCCCACTCATGCTCTGTCTGTCTCTCTCTCACAAATGAATAAATGTTAAAATAAAAAAATACTTGCATAATGTTTATGTGATAAAGGACAGAAATGTAGAATATACAGTTGACCCTTGAACAACGTAGGAATTTTTGGCGTTGACCACCATGTAGTTAAAAATCTATATATAACTTTTGATTCCCCCAAACTTATCTAACAATAGCTTACTGTTTTTTGAAAGCCTTATCAATAATATAAACAGTTGGCTAATACATATTTTGTATGTAGGGCATCAGGATGGCTCAGTCCATTGAGTATCCAGCTTTGGCTCAGGTCATGATCTTGCAGTTCATAACTTCAAATCCCACATCCATTTCACTGCTGTCAATGTAAAGCCCACTTTGGATCTCTGTCCCCCTCTGTGCTCCTGCCTAACTGTGCATTCTCAAAAATAAATAAATATTTTAAAAAAAACATCTATTTTGTATGTTATGTATATTGTATACTGTATTCTTACAATAAAGTAAGCTACAGGAAAGAAAACGTAAGAAAACCATAAGAGAAAATATGTTTATAGTATGATACTGTATTTATTGAAAAAAATCTACATATAAGGGAAACCACACAGTTCAAACCATGTCATTCAAGAGTCAACTGTGTAAAGAATACTTATAACTCTATACTAAAAAGATATATATTTATAATGGGCTAAGGATTTGGGTACTTTATCAAAAATAATATGCAGATGTCAAATAACTACGTGAATAAAATGCTCAAAATTAATATTCATTAAAGGAATAGAAATTAAAACCAATGGGAGATACCACTACATACACACCAGAATCACTACAACTAAATAAGTATTACAATATCAAGTGTTGATGTTAGTTTCATTCAAAATGAAGCAACCCCTTTGGAAAACAGTTTAGCAGTTTCTTATAAAGTTACATATGAATTTACCAGATGACTGAGTAATACCAGTCCTAGGTACTTCCCAAGTGAAATAAAAAGGTATGTATAACAAATCCTTGAACACTACATGAATCTTCAGAGCACTTTTATTCACAATAGCCAAAAATTGGAAATAACCTATATGTTCCCAACAGGCAAATGGATAAGTAAATTTTGATTTAGCCATGCAGAAGAATACTACCCAGAGTCTAAAATGAGGATCAGACTACAATGCAACAATATTGAATCAAAAGCATTTTGGCAAGTGAAAAAAGCCAGTCACTAAAGACCTCATACTATATGATTCCATCTTTATAAAATTCTAGAACAAATAAAACTGTATTACTAGTATATGAGTGGTTACCAGGGCCAAGAGTTGGAGGCATAGTGTCTGAAATGTTCTATATTATGGTTATGGTGGGGTTATGCTACTGTAAATATTTGTCAAAATTCATCTAATTATAAAGTTAAAAGAGGTAAGCTTTATGTATAAATTATACCTCAATGAACCTGATGTACCCTTCCCCCAATGCTGAGTGATTCATACAGATTATTAGGAATAGTTTTTTCTCCTCACTTTGCTATGGTTTTCAAACTTTCTATAATACATATGAATTGCAATAAAATAAGACATATGAAAATTCTATAATCACTAAAAATTTTGTCTAACTAATAGTAGCTTAAATAAGTAAGGAGAACATAAAGGTATTAAGAGGAGTCATAGACATATATATCATATGTGTATAAAGAATTGAGAAAGATACTTCCATTCCCAGAAAAATACCATAGTAGATGTGTGAAGAAATCCTTTAATAACAAACATATAAATGATGAATGAAATATTAAAAAAAACATAAAATAATATGGGAAGCAAGAGAATCATCTGAGGCTAGATAAAACAAGTAAGCCAAAAGGAAAAATAATAAAAATAAAAACAATCAACAACAAAAACAACAAATAAAATAAAAAACAAAACAAAAAGGCAATTTAAATCAAGAATTGAATGAGATCTGAAGCATGCAATTTTCATTTGGGCATCTGTTCACCACTGAGATTCCAAGGCCTAGGTTTAAATAGGCCACAACTTCAAGAAAACAGAAATCCTGAATGAGAATGCCTTCCAAAGGGTTCAGTACACAAAGTTCATTTTATATTGACTAAAGTTTCAACTCACAGAAATATATAAAAAGTCTAAACCTCTGTGCACAAAATAACAGTCACAATATATAAAGCAAAAACTATCTGTCTAGAAGAAATAGAGAAACTCTCTATCATGGTAAAAAGTTTTAGGATACCACTCTTAGGACTTGATAAAGCAAGCAAGCAAAAACAAGCAAACAAGTAAAAACTCAGAAAATATATAAAACAACACAATAATAAACTTAACAAGTTTGATTTCATGTATACATATAAGAAAAGTACATTTAATAAATACGGAATATGCCTTATTTTTCAATGCCCATAGAACTTCTGTAAGAGTTCACTATGAAGAAGTCTCAACAAGATTCAAAGAATTGAGATCATACAGACCACATTTTCTGTTTGTCTACAACACAATTAGGATAGAACTCATCATCGAAAATATAACATTAAAAGAATAGTTAATACCCATTCTTCTCAAACTATTCCATAAAGTAGAAGAGGAAGGAAAACTTCCAAATTTCTTCTATGAGGCCAGTATCACCCTGATACCAAAACCAGATAGAGACACCACCAAAATAAATAAATAAATAAATAAATAAATAAATAAATAAATAAATAAGACGAAGAAGAGCTACAGACAAATATTTCTGATGAATATAGATGCAAAAATCCTCAACAAAATATTAACAAGCCAAATCCAACAATATCTTGGATGATCAATGGCATGTTTACATCATGATTCAAAGGTGGTTTAATATTTGCAAAACAGTCAACATGATACATCACAATAGAAGGGGAAAGAATAATAACCATATGATCATTTCAATAGATGCAGAAAAATCATTTGACAAAGTATGACATCCATTCATGATAAAACTCTCTGCAAAGTAGGTCTAGAGGGATCATATCTCAACATAATAAAGGTCTTATATGAAAAAGCACAACCAACATCATATTTAATGGTGAAAAACTAAGAGCTTTTCCCTTAAGGTCAGGAACAAGACAAGGATGTCCATTCTCACCACTTTTGTTCAACATGGTATTGATGTCCTAGCCACAGCAGACAACAAAAAGAAATAAAAAGGCATCTAAGTCAGTAAGGAAGAAATAAAATTTTCACTCTCTGCAGACGACATAATACTATGTATAGAAAACCTTAAAGATTGCACAAAAAACCCACCAAATCTAATAAATTAATTTAGTAGTCACAAGATAACAAAATCAATGTACAGAAATATGTTGTATCCTTATACACTAATAATGAAGTAGCAGAAAGTGAAATTAAGAAAACAATCCCATTTACAATTACACTAAAGCAATAAAATATCTAGAAATAAACCTAACCAAAGAGGTACTATGAAAACTAAAACATTGATGAAAGAAATTCAAGACAATGTAAAGAAAAGGAAAGACATTCAATGCTCATGAGTTGGAAGAAAAATATTGCTAAAATGTCCATACTATGCAAAGCAATCTACACATTTAGTGCAATCCCTATCAAAATCCCAACAACATTTTTCACAGAACTAGAACAAACCATCATTAAACTTTTATGGAACCACAGAACACCTTGAATAACCCAAGCAATCTTGGAAAAGAAAAACAAAACTGGAGATATCACAATTCCAGATTTCATGTTATTTTACAAAGAGTAGTAATTAAAATAGCATGGTACTCTCTTCAACAAATAGTGTTGGAAAACTGGACACCCAAATGGGAAAGAGTGAAACTGGACCACTTTCTTTCACCATACCCTAAAATAAATCAGAAATAGATTAAAGACCTAAATGTAAGATCTGAAACCATAAAAATCCTCAAATAGAGCATACATAGTAATCTCTCTGACATTGGCCATTGCAACATTTTTCTAGATATGCCTCCTAAGGCAAGGGAAATAAAAGCAAAAAATAAACTATTGGTCTACATCAAAATAAAATGCTTCTGCATAGTGAAGGAAATGATCAGTCAAATTAAAAGGCAACCTACAGAATGGGAAATTTGCAAGTGACATATCCAATAAAGAGTTAATGTCCAAAAAATAACTGATAAAAGAACTGATACAACTAAACATCCCCCCAAAATGAATAATCCCATTAAAAATGGTCAGAAGACATGAACATATCTCCAAAGACACATCCAGATGACAAATGGACACATGAAAAGATGCTCAACATCACTTATCATCAGGGAAATAAAATCAAAACTACAATGAGGTATCACTTCACACCTGCCAGAATGGCTAAAATAAAAAACACAAGAAACAATGTGTTGGTGAGGATGTAGAGAAAAGAATCCGTTTGCACTGTTGGTGAGAATGCAAACTGGTACAGCCATTGTGGAAACCAGTATGGAGGTTCCTCAAAAAGTTAAAAATAAAACTACCATATGATCCAATAATTGCACTGCTGGGTATTTACTCCCCAAAATACAAAAACACTAATTCAAAGGGATACATGCATCCCAATGTTTACATTATTTACAATAGCCAAACTATGGAAGTAGCCCAAGGGTCCACTGATAGATGAATGAGTAAAGAAGGTGTTACACACACACACACACACACACACACACACACACACGCTGAAATATTATTCAGCCATAAGAACGGAATTTTGTCATTTGCAACAACATAGATAGAGCTAGAGAGCATTATGCTAAGTGAAATAAGTCAGTCAGAGAAAAACAAATACCATATGATCTCTCATACATGGAATCTAAGAAAAAAAACAGAGGAAACAAGAAAGAAGAAACAAGAAAGAGACAAACCAAGAAATAAACTCTAAAATATAGAGAATAAACTGACAGTTACTAGAGGGGAGGTGGGGATGGTGGGCAAAATAGGGAATGGGATTAAAGAGTATACTTATCATGTTTAAAAAATTAAAAATGTAACATTAAAATGTGTATATGTGCATACACATATTAGGAAATTTTAAAACATAGCAAAATAACTCATGGGTCAAATAAGAAAAAATAATATAAATACTTAAAACTGAGTGGTGATAAAAACTGTGAGATATATTTAAAACTACATAGACAGGGTTATAGTCTTACACATGTTTGAAAAAGAAGGACTATAAATAAATAAGCTGAGTATAACATGTAAACATTTTTCTTAAAGTTTCATTAGAATAACCCTTCCCCAAAAAAAAGAAGAAAAAGTAAAGAATCAATATGAGAAGAGAAAATAAGGCAATAAAAAGGATTTTAACATTATTAAAATATTAACTATATTCCCTGTGTTGTACTTTCATCTCCATGACTTGTTTATTTTATAAGTGGAAGTTTTTACCTCTTCATCTATTTTTAATGGTCCAGAGTTGGTTTGTTGAAAAGACAAGTATATTGGTCAAATTTGGCAAGCAATATAGAGAAAATATTTGGGAAGACACAATATAGGAAATGAACAAGGGGTAGTGTGACCTTGCAGAAATGAAAAGGATCTACCTGGGAAGAGACACATGGGAACTTTTAAAGTTACTAGTACTATTCTTTCTTTATTTTATTTTATTTTTATTTATTTATTTATTTATTTATTTATTTAATATTTTTATTTTATTTCTAGGAGAGAGAGAGACAGCGTGAGCAGGGGAGGGTCAGAGAGAGAGGGAGTTACAGACTGAAACAGGCTCCAGGCTCCGAGCTGGCAGTCAGCACAGAGCCCGACGCGGGGCTCGAACCCACGAACCGCGAGATCATGACCCAAGCGAAAGTCGGACGCTTAACCGACTACGCCACCCAGGCGTCCCAGTACTATTCTTTCTTAAACTTGGTGAGTAGAGGAAGTATACATTTCTTATAAACTGTACATATATTTCTATATAACGTATGTATATATGAGCATGACTTTTGTGTGTGGATATGAAATGTTATTACTTTATATTCACACTATACATGTGAACAGTATGAATGGAATATCGATATAGAGATAGGCATATATAGTGAGAGAGAGCTGGAAAAGTTAGGAAGAGAAAGAAAAGAGGGAGGGGAGGAGGAACCATGTGAGAGTTAAAGAGAAAGAGGAAATGAGATTCAGAGAAGGCAACACAGAAGGAAAGGAAGAGAGAGACCGAGAGACAGAGGAAACCAAGGACCTAAAGTAAGAGAAGTGGTGAGGTTGACCAAGAAGCAGAACTTTGTCTTTGTTTCTGTTTGTGAGGATGTAACTGGGCTTCTAGACAAGGGTTCCTTATGCCCTTCATCTCCCATCTCAGAACTATACTTATTCTTTCTTTTCTCAAAGTGTGCTGTGGGGATTCCTGAGAATATCCAAGACCTTTTCAGGAAATCTACAAAATATTTTTTTTTTTAAATAATACCAAGATGTTATTTGCCTGGTTGTATTTACTTCTATTCTCTCACAAATAGACATTGAAGTTTTTCAGAAGCCACATGATGGGTTGTAATATCATTTTTCCTTTGAGTAATGGAACATGTGCTTGTTAATTCTTATACTTTATGTTTTTCTGTTTTAAGTTCTAATATGGTAATTATAGATAGATATGATTTACGTAAACACAAGTTCAGTTAACTCGCCTGACCAGAAGCTTCCCCTGTTCTCTATGGGTAGTACTCATGTATTCTCTTTGTTCTGAATTACTTGTCTCATTCTGACACCAGCATAAAAGTGCCCAAAGATGCTGTGGCAGCTCCTTAGACTCATCCCTGTTCCATCCTCTCTCACACTCACACTCACGCCACCACACAAAATGCCTAGATCCTGCTCCACACATGGTTAGAGTCTAATAAATGTTATTGATTTGACAAATTCACATTCCATTAACAGGTAAGATGAACTGAGTGAAGATATTGACTGAAGCCAAACTCCTGAACTTGAGCTTTCTTCCAGATTGATCACTGTGAACGTCTTAAACTTGATGTAATCACACCATTTTGTCTTTCCTCAGTTTTCTCACTTCCAGACAACATCCATTATTTACCTGAGTTCAGGTGTCTCTGCTGGAGAGTTGCCTCTCCTGCAAGCACAGACCCATCCAAATCATCATCTCATGTTTGATCCTCATTCTTCCTGCCTTTGCCAGTCAGACTGGCAGACACAGTGTTTTTCCACTCACTCTCCTTTGTCATTTGCCAAGTCACATCACTTTCTAATTTACAATCTCCTAAAACTCCACATTCATGCCGGAAGCCTAACTGGGTAGATTAGAAAACCACTCTTTTCCTGATATCCCTGTCAATTTGCTGACCTGAACTATGCTTTCCCTGCTCCTCATCATTCCTGCCAGGCATTCCAAATAAAAATAGGAAAGGAGAGTGAGAAGGAGAGAAAGAGGGATAGAAAAAGAGAGAGGGAAGAAGGAGAAAAGAAGAGTAGAAGAGAGAGGAGGAAAGAAGAGGAGAGGTGACGGGGCGCCTGGGTGGCTTAGTCGGTTAAGCGTCCGACTTTCGCTTAGGTCATGATCTCGCGGTTCGTGGGTTCGAGCCCTGCATCGTGCTCTGTGCTGACTGCCAGCTCAGAGCCTGGAGCCTGTTTCAGTCTGTGACTCCCTCTCTCTCTGACCCTCCCCTGCTCACGCTGTCTCTCTCTGTCTCTCCTAGAAATAAATAAAACATTAAAAAAAAAGAAGAGGAGAGGTGAAAGGGGGAAAGAGGAAAGAGAAAGAGGAGAAAGAGGGGAGAGGAAAGGAGGGAAAGGTCCAGAAAAAGTGACTTGTGTGGTAACTCCATGAGAGAAGGCTATATGCATGTCCACATATAGATGTCCACCCTGAAGCATCTTGAGTAGACTTTCTCACAGTTTACAACAAATCAATCAATAGGAGTCATCAATCACTGCATCTGACATCTTATGTATATTTATACACTCTATTCTCCACCCATAACTTTGTTACTTAATTCTCCTCATTAGGAACTACTAGCAAATCAAAAAAGACAGGCTTACAAAGGAGCAATTGGGCTGGTAACAAGAGTAAACATCACCATGACTGGTGAGTCCCTAGTGAAGATAGAGACCTTCATTAAGACAGCAATTCTGCAGGAAGTAGAAGGGTCAGTGGAGAAGTAATCTACCTTAGAAAGTACACCACTCTTCCCCTCTGTCGGTTTTTTGTTCTGGGCCCCTAAGTTAAGTATGTGGTTTGTTTCCTTGGCTGTAAGTATATTGAATGAATTTTGGGTTTCCTAAACTTTCTGAAAAAGGAGGTATAGTGTAGTGACTTATAGTGAATCGAATTTGGATTAAAATTCTAAGGAAAACAGTGGCTACCAAATACAGAATCTGCTACTTTTAAATTTCCATATCTAAACAACTGCATATATCATAGAAAGATCCAGTGCAACTGCAGATAAATGTAATACCTGAGTTTAGCTTTTACATACATTTATTATTTGTATGATAAATTGTCCCAATTAATGTATTAGATTAGTTCTTAAGTGATACATACAAACTAACCATAGAAATCATCTGCATTAGACCCTTTATTCTGTGAGTTCTTTTGTCCTTATATGAAGGTATCATCTACCAAGTCAAGGAGGCTCCAGCACTAGGAAGGGAAATAGCCTTTTGTATAAAATATTTAATATGTGTTTATCAAGGGCATCACCCTGTGCTATTCTATATCTTACAGGAATATAAAGGAAGCATAGTCCATTACCCCCTGCCATCAGAAAGTTTTCACACACACATTGCTACAAAACAATAAAATATTACATAAATAAATTCTACATGTGTAGTCAAGACAACTACTATAATTGCAAAGGGGATATCTGTGGGCTAGAGTTAACAGGAGAGATGATTTCAGTACCTAATCCTTAATCAGAATCCAAACAGGTAAGAATAGGAGTGGTGAGCCCCAGAAATCAGAAAGCCCCCAGTGATAGAATTTTTGCAGAACATCTATAGCCCACCATCCAAGCTAATGGTGAATGGGGGATGAGAGTTCAGAGAAGGCATCACAAAAGAGATTGTTACCTGTATCTTGAGAAACATAGAGGAGATGTAAGAGAATGTGAAGTGCTCAAGAAATGACAAGCAGTTCAGTATAGCTGAACTTCATGGCTTAGGAAGAAAACATTAGAGCAGTGGGAGATGAGGCCAAAGCATCAAATCATAAATGTCCTCAATACCATGCTCAGACATCCCCTTATGTCCAAGCTTTGCAAAGATGTAGTTTGCTTCAGAGCAATCTGACAGGAGGTAACAGGAGAAAGTCAGTTTAGACCTTACCTCTTCTGCAAAGTATCCTCCTGCTTTGAGCTCCCATTACATCTCTATTACCCCATAAGTATCAATAAAGTAAAGAAAAATATGGTACCAGGAGTTCAGTGGCACACACAGTCTTTAGACTTGGTGGGTGGGAAGTCGGCCACAGGCAAGGAGGTGAACAGGATGCACAAATATAATGTATGTCACACTGGAAAGGCTGGGAGATACAAGGCAGAACCAATCCCTGAGGAAATAAAGGGGGTGAGCACAGATCAAGGGAATAAAACAGGGGTCTGGTTTCTGCACTGGGTTAGAATGGGGTTTGCAGGGCAAAAGCCCAATTCTCAAATAAGAACAGGGTTAGAATACAGTACCCAACTGGTGCAGCAGCTAAGATGAGCTCTATTAAACTAGTTGGTGAGTAAATGACCAAGAGGTGGCCTCAAGAGTCTGTGGTGAAGCTGAATCTACAGTATCCGCTGTGGATATGAGAGGGTTGCTGTGACCTGGCATGACCTCATGTGTGCTGTTTGGGGCACCAACAGGAAATAGGCTGGGGGTCTGGGAAGGAAAAAGGGAGTGTGCTATAGGGAGCAGGACTAGCATAAAATGTAAGGTAAAAAAGGACAGATTTATTTTGCAAAATCTATAACATTACCTTTATGAGTAGATAAATTTATTTTTTTTCTTTTCAGAGCCTGAGTCCTGCTGTGGAATGTACATGTTGTGAAATTCCAGCACATTATGAGAACACAAACTTTTTCTCTTACCAGTGGGATTTATCAGCACAGAATCTTTTACTTGAAGCCAGCAAAATTTTCAGCGTAGGCAGGAGCAGTGTAATGAACCTCTGTTCATGAATAAAAGCGTTTTTCACCTGCTGAGGCCATTAGTCATTATCCAGGGTCTCACTGTGACATGCATGGTAGAGAAACCAGTCCACTGAAAATAAGATAAGTTGATAATTCCTAGTTTGCAGGATGAGTGAGCCTCCCATCAAGTCTCTTCTTTTTTACATTTTTAGGTTAAATGAACAGGTGTTATCAGTAGCATCTGTATATTTACATGTACGCCTTCATAAATTCTAGTCACTCTTCCAGGGAACAAGCCAGCACAGATATGAAAGAATTAGCATTGCTTGAGCACTTTGTTGGCTGTCTGGGGTGTCACTCAGGTCTCTACCCTGGTGTAAGTCTAATTGGGGAGCACAGAGATAAACAAAAATAAATCCCAGTCATTATCAGTTTACAAGAATCCACAACTCCAATGACAGGAATCTCTGGTAAGCCTGGATTGGAAAGCACAACTTAGGCCAGGCAATTTCTTGAATCTTTATTTTAGAATCAGCCTACTTGGTCAGGTCTGTAGAGACAGAACAAAGACCTATCAGACTCCAAGAAGTCTGACTTAGCGGTATGGTGTAGAACCTAGGCCTGTCTCACATGCCCAGGTGCCAAGGGGATCAAAAGAATGAGAAGCCAACTACTCCCAAGGAAAAGGAAGTGGGAAAGAAGGCAAGAAATCCTGCTCTCACCTTTAACACAAGTCCTGAGCCCATCAAGGAATGAATGTCAAATGCTGACTAGGTAGGTGACCAACGAATTAGGAGGAATAAGTATGGAAGTTGAGAGAAAGCAATCATTTTCAGTGTTCCATCTTATATCTTTGGGGTAGACTGAGGTAGGAATATGAAAGGAGGAAAGTGAAATCTCCCACAGCATTTTCCATGTGTTACCTGATTGAATTCTCACACTTCCCATGTAGTATATATATATGATTATCTCTATTTACACAAATAAGGCAATGGAGGTTCAAAGCTTAGGTTACTTGTACAAGGTTAAAAAGTAAATAAGAGTGTATACATTTAAATGTAAATCTACTCCAGGATTCATTTCATGTTCACTTCATTATACTTTGATGACTGGGGCTGCTGCAACAAATTACCACAGATTTGGTGTCTAAAACAAATTTATTATCTTATAGTTCTGAAGGCCAGAAGTCCAAAATCAAGGTGATGGCATGGCCACACTCCATTAAAAGGCTCTAGGGGAAGATCCTTCCTTGCCTCTTCCAGCTTCTGATGACTCCTGGTGTTCTCTGACTTGTGGTGGCCTCACTTTGTCTCTGCTTCAGTCTACATGTGGCCTTCTTTTCTGCGTATCTATATGTGTCCTCTCCTCTTCTTATAAGGAGACCAATCTGTGGCTAATTTAGTGACCTCAACTGGTATGGTTTGAATGTGTTCCCTTAAAATTCATATGTTGAAATCTAAACTCCCAGAGATGATGGTATTAGGAGGCAGGGATTAATGTTATCAAAGAGGCTCTCAGAGAGATCTCAAGACCCTCCCACTACATGAAGATGCAGAGAGAAAGCACCAGCTATGAACCAGGAAGAGGGCCATCATTCAACCATGCTGGCACCTTGATCTTACACTTATAGCTTCCAGAACTGTGAGAAATAAATTTCTGTTGTTCATAAGCTACCAAGCCTGCAGTATTTTGTTACAGCAGCCTGAATAGGCTAATACATCATCTTAACTAATTACATCTGTGAAGAGAGTTTCCAAGTAAAGTCGCATTCTGAGACTCCAGAGACAACCCACTACAGTAGCTTTTACAGGGTAACCTTCTCAGCTAACTAACTAGGAAGTGTGAAAGGGTGCTACAGGGACATGAAGAATGGTCTGTGCTGTGCACTAGATTTGATGGGCAGTATATTTAAGGCATAATAAGGACTGAATCTACATGATAATAAAACATTAGCTGTGAGATAGACAGTCAAATCATCTTTGTAGAAGAGGTAAGGGAATGTGGAGAGGAGAAGAGAAAAGAGGTGACAGTGGTCATATGCTTATGTCTGAATTGATTCCAAAGGTTATTGGGATGTGCTCCAGGATGTTAGAGGCACACAACCATTACCAACAGGAAGAATATGATGCTTGCTTCTGCCTGCAAAATAAATTAGAAAGCAGAGAGGAGTTAGAGATAATAGTAGTATATTTGGTTATGCTAGTTGTGGCTGAAGAAGAGGGACAAAATGAACTAGAAAATGTCAGGAAATATTTGGCGAAAGATTAACTGTGAAGGGCAAAACTAAGAGAAAGGCCAAAGATAAAGCCAAGTTTGAAAGACTGTAAAAAGCTACTGTCAGTCCCACTAAGAGACAGGTGGGATTTTTAACAACCACCAAGACCAACAAGAACCAAAATATAGTAAAGCAAGTCATGCACTGTGTGGAGAGAGCACAAACTAAACCCCCAGCCTAAAATGCCAATGCTCAGCTTTTCACATGCAGAAAGTACAACACATCTGCCTGTTTAAACGCAGCTGCACCTTTCATTCTGGGGACTAATCTCAGCAGCCAGCTTGATGGTGCCCAAGCCTGGTGAGATCTTCAAGCTTCCTATGAGTGGAGGAACATCTTCAGTGATGATTCTTGTTCAGACTGAGTATCTCTGAATATCCCAAAATTGAACACTAATCGTTTTATTACTTTCCTCTTGGTTCTTTGGGCTGTTTGATCCAAAAGATCCCTTTCCCCCACCAATTTTGGTCTATCATAAATAAAGTGGCTATGTATATTTGCATACAAGTCTGTGTGTTCATATATTCTATTAGATTTCCAGTAGGAGAAGTAACATTTAATTTACTTTTTCAAATAGGCTAAAACTGCTATTTTTTAGAGAAGTTTTTGATTCCCAGTAAAATCGAGCAGAGAGTACACAGTTTCCATATACTTTGTGCTCACCCAGACACAACCTCCCCCACTATCAACACCCCACACCAGAGTAGTAGATTTGTTGACTTTTATAGATACATCATTATCACCTTGTCTATTTACAACAGGGCTCACTCTTGGTGTTGCATATTCTATGGACTTTGACGAATAGATAAAGACATGTACGCAGTATTAAAGTGTCACACAGAATAGTTTCAATGTGCAGACAATCTTCTGTGATCTGCATATTCATGCCTCTTCCCCCTAATTCCTGTCAACCACTAGTTCTTTCACTGTCTCCATGCTTTTACTATTTCTAGAATGTCATGTAGTGGAATTATACAGTATGTAGCATTTTTAGAGTGGCCTCTTTTGCTTAGTAACATGCATTAAATTTTCTCTATAAATTTTCAATAACTAATTTTTTTTACTGTTAAAAATATTCTATTGTCTAGACATACCACAGTTCATTTATTCATTCATCTATAGGACCTCTTTGTTGCTTCCAAGTTTTAGCAATTATAAATAAAGCTGCTACAAACATCCATGTGCAGGCATTTAATAGACATAAGTTTTCAATTCATTTTGGAAAATAACAGAGAGAATAATTGGTGGGACTATGGTAAGACTATGCTTAGTTTCATAAAAAACTACCAAACTCTTTCAAAGTGGCTGAATCAACTTTCATTCCCACTAGCGATGAATGAGAGTTCCTATTGTTGCACATCCTCAACAGCATTTGGTATTATCAGTGTTTTGGATTTGGGCCAATTTAATAAGTGTGTAGTGATATCTGATTGTTTTAATTCATATTTTCCTAATGACATATAATGTGAAGCATCTTTTCATAGTTTATTTGCCATCTATATTTTATCTGGTGAGGTGCCCTTTCAAGATTTTTGTCAAATTTTTTAACTGAGATGTTCTTTTTACTATTGTGGAGTTTTAATACTTTTTATATATTTTAGATAAGTCCTTTACTAGATATATTATCAGCAAATATTTCCTTCCAATCTGTTTTCTCATTCTCTTGACAGTGTCTTACACAGATCAAAAGTTTTTAAATAAGTCTAGCTTATCAATTATTTCTATCATGGATCCTGTTTCTGGAGTTGTATTTTAAAAGTCATAGCCATGCCCAATGTCAGCTACATTTTTTCCTATGTTTTCTTTTAAGAGTTTTATAGTTGTAAATCTATATGATCCATTTTGAATTAACTTTCCTAAAGGATAGAGAGTCTGTACCTAGATTTTTTTTCGCTTGTGAATGTCTAGTTGTTCCTGCAGCATTTCTTGAAAATAATTTCTCATTGTATTTCCTTTACTTTCATCAAGATAAGTTGACTATATTTATGTGGGTTTGTTTCTGGGCTCCCTATTCTGTTTTGTTAATTTGTTTATTTATTCTTTCACCAATACCACAGAGTCTTGGTTTACTATAACTTGACAGGAAGTCTTAAAGTCAGGTAGTGCCAGTCTTCTAACTTTGTTCTCTCAATATTGAATTGGCTATTTTATTTTTTTGTCTTTCTGTATAAACTTTAGAATTGCTTTGTTGATATCCACAAATAACTTGCTGAGATTTTGATTGGGATTGTATTGACTATAGATCAAGTTGGAGAGAACTAATATCTTGACAGTATTCAGTCTTCCTAAACTTAAACATGGACTATATCTCCACTTATTTGGTTCTTTGATTTTATTCATCAGAGACTTATAGTTTTCTCCATATAGATCTTGTACATATTTTGGTAGATTTATACCTGAATACTTTTTTAGAAATGCTAATGTAAATGGTATTGTGTTAATAAACTATTAAATAATTAAAAAACAAAAAAAATGAAGTGAAAGTGGTCATAGACAATACAAAAAAAAACAAAAAATAATTTCAAATTCTATTTGTTTATTGCTGTTATATAGGAAAGATTAAATTTTATACATTAAACTTGTATCCTGCAAACTTGCTATAATTATTTATTAATTCTAGCAGTTTTTTTGTCAATTATTTCAGAAAGTCTACATAAATGATCATGTCATCTGCAAACAAAGACAGTTTTGTCTTCTTTCCCATTTTGTATACCTTTTATTTCTTTTTCTTGTCTTACAGCATTAGATAGAAATCCAGAATGTTGTTGAAAAGAAATGGTATGAGGACACATCATTGCCTTGTACCTGATCAAGTTTCTTATCATGTATGTTAGCTATAGGTTTTTTGTTTGTTTGTTTGTAGATCATCTCTATCAAGTTGAGAAAGTTGTCCTGCATTCCCATGTTACTGAGCTTTTATCATAAATGTGTATTGGATTTTGTCAAATTCTTTTTTTCCATCTCTTGATAGGATCACATGATTTTTCTTCTTAGTCTGTCTATGTAATAAAAAACATTAATAGATTTTAGAATGTCAGGCAAGCCTTTGCATACCTTGGTTGTGGCATATAATTCTTTGCATAGATTGTTGAATTTTATTTTCTAATATTTTGTCTAATATCTATGTTCAGAAGAAATATTTGTAGTTTTCTTGTAATTCATTTGTCTGGTTTTCGGTATTAAGAAAATGCTGACCTTGTAGAATGGGTTAGGAAGTATTCCCTCTCCTTCTATCTTCTGGAAGAGATGGTTAAGGATTGGTATCATTTCTTCCTTAGATGTTTAGGAGAATTCACAAGTGAACCTATTTGTGCCTGGTAATTTCTGTTTGGGAAGGTTACACATTATCGATTCATTTTAAAAAATAAATATAGGTCTATTCATGTCTCCATTTCCTCATGTATGAGTTTTGGCAGATTCTGTCTTGCAAGAAATGGTCCATTTCACCTTGGTTATCAAATATATGGGTGCAGAATTATTTATAATATTTCTTTATTATCCTCTTGATGTCTATGGGATCTGTGGTGATATCTCCTCTTTCATTTCTGAGGAATGAAATTACTAGTGTCTGAGAAGACTAGTAATTTGTGTCTTCTCTTTTTTCTTAGTTACTAGAAGGAAAGAGAAAGACTAGAAGCCTTTTTATTTTATTGATCTTTTTAAAAAAATCAAACACTGGTTTTGTTGATTTTCTCTATTGACTTCTTGTTTTCAATTTCAATGATTTCTGCTATTATTATTTTTTTTCCTGCTTATTTTGGATTTAATTTTCTCTTATTTTTTTAGTTTCCTAAGGTGGAAGCTTACATTATTGATTTCAGATCTTTCTTCTTTTCTAACATATGTCTTCAATGCAATGAATTTCCCTCAAGCCACTGCTTTTGCTGTATACCACAAACTTTAATAACTTGTACTTTCATTTTCATTTAGCTCTAAATATTTTGTAATTTTCATTGAGATTTCTTCCTTGGTCTTTGTGTTATTAAATAGTGTGTTGTTAATCTCTACACACTTTTGGGTTTTCCATCCATTTTTTAGTTATTGACTTCTAGTTTAATTCCATTATAGTTTGAGAGCAGACATTGTATGATTTCAATTCTTTGGAATATGCTAAGGTATGTTTTATAGCCCAGAATGTACTCTGTCTTAGTGAACGTCCCATGCGGGCTTGAGAAGAATGTGTACTCTGCTGTAGCTGGGTGTAGTAGTCTATAAATGTCAATTATGCCAAGCTGATTGATGCTATTTTTGAGGTCAACTATGTCATCAATTTTCTGTCTGCTAACTCATTCCATTTCTAATAAAGGGGTGCTGATGCCTCCAACTATAATAGTAGATTTATCTATTTCTCTTTACGACTTTTTACCTCACATAGTTTGATGTTCTACTGTTAGTTCCATACATATTAAGGATTGTTATGCCTTCTTAGAGAATTGATCCTTTCATCATCATGTATTCCCCTCTTCATCTCTGATAATTTTTCTTGCTCTGAAGTCTGAAATTAATATTACTCCGATTTCTTTTGGTTAGTGATAGCATGGCATATCTTTCTCTATCCCTTAAATTTTAGTCTACATGTCATACATTTCTTGTAGAAACATAATCTGGGTCTTGTTTTACAATCCACTCTAACAATCTCTGAATTTTGATTGGGATATATAGATGATTGACACTTAAAGTGATTATTGATACAGTTTAGTTATAACATTTGTTACTGTTTTTATACTCCTTGCCCTTGTTCTTTGTTTCTGTCTTTATCTTCCACATTTTCTCCCCTTTCTGATTTTAATTGATCACTTTCTTTGATTCTATTTTCTTTCCTTTCTTAACATATCATTATATATTATATTTCTTTTTTATTTCTTTTTCCTTTTTTTAAAATTTTTTTCTACTGGTTTATCTATAGTTTGAAATATATGGTTACAACTAATCCAAGACAACTTTCAAAGAACAGTTCACCACTACATGGATATTATTATTATCACCCTCCTGTACCTTGTATTATTGCTGTTATTTATTTCACTTATATACATAAACTATAGTTATAAATACATTGTAGCTATTATTATTTTGAACAAACTACAATCTGCTAGAACAATTGAAAGTAAGAAAAATAATAAAAGTTTTATTTTACCTTCACTTATTCCTTCTTTAATGGTCTTCTTTTCTTTCTGTGGATCCAAAGAGAAATTGGAGTAACCAATATCATTCTTCTCTAACAAGAACTTCTTTTAACATTTCTTGTTAGTCAGGTCTACTGGAAACAAATTCCTTCAATTTTTGTTTGATAAAGTCTTTATTTCTCCTTCACTTTTGGAGAATAATTACATAGGGCACAGAATTCCAGGTTGGTGGATTTTTGTTTTTTCTCAACACGAAATATTTCACTTCCATTTTTTCTTGTTAACATGGTTTCTGAGAAGTCAGATGTAGCCCTTAACTTTGCTTCTATATGGCTAAGGTGTTTTCTGCCTTTGAATTGTAAGTTTTCAGATTTTTAAAAAACTTTTATTTTCTACAGTTGGGATATGATTTGCTTACATATAGTTTGGGTTTGGGGAGGTGTTGTTTCTGGTTTTGTTCTGGCATTTAACATATTGATGTTCTCTGAGCTTCCTAAATCTGTGGTTTAGTCTCACATTAATTTGAAGGAATCCTCAGTCATTATTGCTTTAAATATTTCTTTTGTTCCTTTATCTCTTTTTCTGATATCCCCATTATGTGTATGTTACACCTTTTCTAGTTGTCTCACAGTTCATGGATGTTCTGTTGCCTGAGTTTTACATCTTTATTCTCCTTGATATTTAATTTGGAAGCTTATATTGACATACCCTTGAGGTCAGAGATTTTTTTTCCCTCACCCATGTCCAGTTTGTTAATAAGTCCATCAAATGCATTCTTCATTTCTGTCAGTGTTTTTTATAGCTAGCATTTATCTTTTATTATTTCTTAGAATCTTCCTTCAGTTTGGTTAGACTCTGGAAAAATCCCAAAAGTTTAGGCTGTGGTAAAATATTTTCTCCTGAGGTCAGGCCTTGTTAAGAAGAATGAATGATATGGTATATTTCAAAATGGTTACTTTTCTCCCTGCTTGACGGATGAAGAGATTGTTCTCAGACATTGAGCGTAAGAACATATTAAAGCTTCTAGCGGTAAAACTCAACAACTCACTTAGCAAAATAGCCTCTAGACATGTAACCATTTCTAAGGAATGTTTTTAAAAATGCTTAAAAATAATGCAATTCTATTATTAAGTGTAAGAGAAATGGTAGATGTTGACTAAAATCTAAAAAGTTTATATATTGCCTATCAAGTTTATCAAATGAAAACATGACCATTCAAAAGAATTCTGGGAATATTCCACTCCATACACACAGAAACACAGACACACACACACAGACACACAGACACACAGACACACACAGACACACACACACACACACACACACACACCACATCTTCCTTATTCATTCATTTGTTGATGGATCCTTAGGTTGCGGTGACAATATGGATGGACCTAGAGGGTATTATGCTAAGTGAAATAAGTCAGACTGAGAATAACAAATACTATATAATTTCACTCATATGTGAAATCTTTAAAGAAGAGTAAACAAACAAAAGGCAGAATCACATGCATAAATTCAGAGAACAAACTGATGGTTGCCAGAAGGGAGGCAGTTAAGGAGTGGGCAAAATGGGTGAAGGGGAGTGGGAGATGCAGCCTTCTGGTTTTGGAATGAAAATGTCAAGGAATAAAGGGCACAGCATAGGGAATATAGCCAATGATACTGTAGTAGTGTTGTATGGTGACAGGTGGCAGCTACACTTGTGGTGAGCACAGCATAACCTACAGAGAAGCTGAATCACTATGTGGTGTACCTGAAGCTAATGTAACACTGTATGTCAACTATACTCAAATAAAAACTTAAAAAAATAATTAAGGGAAATTGAAATGGAAATATTTTTAAAGGGCATAGTTACTATCAAAAATAACTCCTGGGGCTCTGGGTGGCTCAGTTGGTTAAGCATCCAACTTCTCACAGTTCATGAGTTTGAGCCTTGCATCTGGCTCTGTGCTGACAGCTCAGAGAATAGAGCCTGCTTCATATACTGTGTCTCCTTCTCATCTGCCCATCTAGCTCTAGCTCTCTCTCTTTCTCAGAAATAAACATCAAAGAATAATAATAAATAGAATCTGTAAACATCTCAGTGACAGATCTCTTAGATTACACCACATCATAAAACAGAGGCACTATTCTCAATTGCCACTGTTTACCAATATATAACTAAATACATTACATCCATAGCAAGATTTATGTACTTTCAGAAACCCGCTTAGTGAGAAACATGTGCCAGATGATCTCTTTTTTTCCATGGATACCAAGACAGGCGCACTTTATCCTCAGGGTTAACACATCAGTGAGAATTACAGGCATTTGTTCTTGTCCATCTTCTAGGATCTGAATATTGTCCCCGTCTAAATGTGCTCAAGGGAAAACTTTGGAGACAGTAAGATTTCTTTGCTCCAAAGATGGTATTATTTTTAAAGTTTTTTCTGTTACTGTTACTTTCAGATATTGAACTCTTTCTAATATCAAAAATTCCTGGGTCCTATTTTCAAAGTAGTGGATTATGTTAATGCTCCATGGAGAAGTGTCAGGAAGTAGATTTTAATGCTATAACTTGTAAAATTATACCTCCTTCTAGACCAATGTTTCTTAACTGATTTTAAGTCTCACCCCCTTAAGGAGCCTTTTAGACATTTTTCCCCAATCATGACTCCAACCATTTCATAAAATTTTAATACCACAGATATACTGTGTATGTTGCAGCCCCTTGGAGGACCATGCAACTGAATATCTAAGTTTTTCTTCCACTCCCAAGAACTAAATTTTGTCCCATTTGGGGTAATACATAGTCCTTGTTGAGAGTCATGCTCTAGATGCTAAGGCTGTTTCATACCATTTTTGGTGGAATATTTTTATGATAAGGGCCTATATCCAGATTCTTTCACCTATAATAATGACACTTAAAGGCCTGAGTGTCTATGTCAGATTTCCTTCAGGAGGTCAAGTTCAGGTAGTAGACCTGTCTTTAAGAAGTTCAGTGGGAATGGAAGAGAGCCTTTGGTTATGCCTTTATCACCAGCTTCACATAGTCAAGCACCTAGAAGAAAAATCCTCTTCTGTAAATTACCCAAGGACTAGAACAGTGAAGGGAAGTTTTGAATTTATCTTATTTCTGAGAATGCCGTATAACTGGTTCTCAGAGTCTGTGTCTCCATCCAAAGCTGGACACAAAGCTCATGGAAGAGATTGACATAAGGCTAGATCACTAGTCCTGTTCCTAACCCAGACCCAAATTTAATAAACTTAAGGGAGCAAAACATATTTGAGGAGTATAATAAACAAGTGTTAAATATTTCATCTCAGGTAAACAAGGGTGATTGTTGGCCTAATATCTTGATTAAAGCTTAAATCATTCAGGGAAACAAACTTGTTCTTGTCTTTCCTACTCCACACCAAAGCACCCCTCCCATATTGCCCACATAGTTCTACTTTAGTTTTCCTGAAAATCTTGCAAGCAAATGAACCATACTGTCTCTACTAGAAAAGTAAAGCTTTTTACATCTTCAGTGATGATGATTCAGTTGAGAGTCAACCATTCCTAGTCCTGAGATCACTATGGTTTCCTTCATGCCCAGGGCTCTGGAAACAATTATGACCAGTAACATGAAAAATGATTTTCCCACTGACCAAGAGGATCAGAATTCTTCTTTCTTCCCAGAGGATCTTAGAATTCTAACACCAACAAAATCATACTGTAAAATAAAAATATCATATTCATCCTATAACTTTGAAAAATGTAATAAAATGTTGTGTAAGGAAAACCAATATCTATATTAACAGTATCCCCAACAAAGAAAGGCATTAGATTTTATCTGAAACATCTATCAGTGGTGTGAAAAAGAGTTACATTTTATACTTCATTTTCCCATATTTTGCTTAAGTACTAGATTTCCAAGTTCTAAAACTTAATGCTACCTTTTGTAATTACCTATCAAAAATGTACCCAAAAGGTAGCCTATCCTTCCTACAGATATATACCTACCCATTGTGTCCCTTCTTTCTGTCCCACCTTGTTCTTTTCAGGGTCCTAAAAACAAAATGAACTCACCCACATGCCCATCATCCAGCCTTGTCCTTTTGCTATGGATTCAGCCCCTTCCACTCATGCAGAAGTACAACCCAATCATCTTAATCCTATCTTCCCTTGTATGAATTAATTCAGTATCCACCAGAATTGACTCCTTGATATCCTGTGTATTTCATTCTTCAAGGGTTAATGGACATGTTTTTGGTTCTTGGAAGAACTGAGTGGAATTCCCACCATGGTAGAACTTCACTGTTAGATATTAATGCTCTACATACCCAGTGTGAATTGACTGATTTTATGATTTAGCAATTATAATGTGAATACTCAAAACTATATCCCAAGAGTTATACTCAGCTTAGCATAGTTAGATGATATAGTTGAGTTTTAATTGCTGTGAATTTGAAATAGAGTAGTGTATTTTTTAGATACAAAATTTCACTTATGGGCAAATTGTCTTTGTAATAGGGTCCTGCCTTCATTCAGAATATCCCTCTTTTGTCCTCCAGCCTTCACTGACCTTCTCTTGTAGAGGATCCCAATTAGACTAGGAAATCTACTAAAATGAGCAAAGGGGTCAGGGGAAATGAGGGAAGGGTGAGACAAAAAGGGAATGGGAATAAAAGAGAGGGAGAGACAGGACAGCACTCCCCATACTTCACCCAGAGGGGATCTTTTGCCAGACATTGAATTTCACTCCAAGTAGCTTTAGCAAATATGGGTCCTTTTCACACAGTACCTCAAGGGATTTCATTTGGAACTTTGAAATACTTTGCTAGTGCAGAATTTCACAGCTTTGCTACAAACAGAAATTTGATATTTATGATTAGCACTTTTACAGAAGCTCCAGGCCACAGACTGTCAGTGATCACAAGCATAGAAAAAATAGTCAGCAGAACTGTAAGATCCATGCATTGTCCTTAAACTATACTTACTGCCTGACCACACATATGGTCCTAATTGTCTTGGTAAAGTTATCTTTTTATAGGTGTATTCCTTCTCTTCCCTAAATTAGAAGTTTCTTGAAGGCAGGGACCATATTTTTTTTCACATACATATTCCCTACAAGGCCTAGCAAATATTACAATAAATACATAATAACTATTTTATCAGCTGATAATTACTAATATATGATATTAAAATAATACAAAGGGATTTCAGCATATTGAAGTAATTTCAGACAAAGTACCTAGTAGATGATCTTTTTGAAATGCAGTTGTTTACATCACCATAAAAGACTGATTTAATGACATAACTAACCTTTTCCTCCTCCTCCTCCTCCCAAAATATAAAAACAAGATAGCTTTGTTATATTTTGGATAAGATAGGAAATGGCCAGAAACTATCCACCCCCATCTCTAAACCACCCCACTACCCACCTCTAGGCTACCGGCTCCAACTATGCACTAAGAAGATGAAATTTCTCTCTGGGTGTTGATTTATGGAAGGCAGTAATATCTGACTAAGTTGAGTAATAGGAATAAAAACCTTACATCCCATTTCCTTTGCTCTGTTGTAGGTCATAGGGAGTCTCCTTAACAGACTCACCTGTTTGGATATTCTCTGTGTATAAATGTCAGAAAATAAAATGTACACATCTGAAAGTATTTGGTCTTCTTCAAATCATTAATGAAGTCCCTAGAAAAACACCGGTTTTAGGACACTGGTTTAGTTTAAAGATCGTGTATTTGCCTCAAAAGCTACTAACTTTTGTTTATTTCTACTTATTTCCAGGCTTGAATACCTAGGAGAGTTACTCATGACTTTATGTTGCAAACCTGTCAATGGCTGATTTATGACTTAAAAAGAGGTGGAATACTAGCAGTTGTATGAATGCAGATCTAGCAAGAGACTCTCTTGAGGCTTCAGTAATGTTCACTCAGGGTTCCATGAAGGCTTAGGCCAGTGCTAGAGGCAGATTAGCAAAGAAATCTCTGAAAACTGAAAAAAACTGTCAGTGTAGCTGTATGTTTCCCCATATCTCTAAAAGCATGGATATTAAAAAACCTCTCTCTACAAGCTAAGAGGTATGGAAAAGGGTGATTCTCTTCTCTTCTTTTAAATATGTCAGCTAAAAAATATACATGCATATTGTTTGATAAAACACATGGGGAAATGTTTTTCTTCCTTTTGCAAAAGAAGGGTAAAAATAAAACAAAGTAAAAGCCCTGGTGCTTTTGGTTTTAACACTAATCCCAGGCTGTTTTGATCACATGGAAGGAAGTCCCTAGGGGCCAGGGAAGCAGAACCATCCAGACTGAAGACTGGCAAGGACTCAGAGAGGGCTGCAGGGGAGCTTTGCACCCTTGAGGCCAGGGTCTCAGAAAATGGCACACACGCCACACCCAGGTTACAGAACCTTAGAGATACAAATTACTGCTATTCTATTCCAATTGACTCTCCAAAACTAAAACTGAAAATGGAGGAGGTTTGTTAAGATCTGCCCAAAGATATGAGAACCAGGAGCAAGAATTCAATGGGGTTTCCAGTTTCCATTTTCAGCAAAGCCAAAGGAGATAACTTAAAGAAAAGTAAGCTGAGCACCTGGGGCCTGAGGAAAAGTTTCACCTTTCTTTTGGGGTTTGTGAGCAGTTAGTCTTTTTCAAATGATCCCAGAGCTTAATGTTAGAGAAATCTTTGTGGGGAATCTGACCAGAGGCAACAATATATACCCCAGAATGCTTCAAATCACTCAAGACAGGCAGTTACCTATTTTAATCTTGCATAGGATCCTCTCCTTCACTTGCTCATGCAATAGTAGACCCAGAGTACCCAGTCTATGCTAACTGCAGAGATGTCCACAGGGAGCAAAACCCACAGAGCTCTACCCATATGAATCTCACAATGCAGCAGGGAGAGTCAAATCCTCACACTAAACATTGCAAGCAATTTCTATAACTGAAAAGGGTAAGATGTTATGAAATCATATAATAGGGTCCCCAGAAAAGTGATGATTGTAGAGAAATCAAATGTGTATATGGAGGTGGAAAAGAATGTGTCATAAGATAAGACAGCATCTTATGAAAGAAGTGTTGGTGTTTTTTGATAGGTGCCAAATGCTTCAACTATCATCATGTTTCAACACTGGTCTTTATGGCATATTCAAATTACTGTAACCTCCAAATCTAAGCAAGACCAATGTGACTACCATTTTAATAAATATTTGCTAACAGAAAATTCTAAGATCATATCTCAGGTGTACCTTGAACTAATTAACAATTTAGTTTAAGTAGAGAAAAAGTTCACTGTAGGCACTTTCACAACGAAGACAAAACAAAAAGTTCTTTTGCATATCTTAACACAATTTTAAACAATTAATGTCTTGAAAGAAATAATATCAGAAATGATTTTATAGAGGCAGAATCTAATTTTAACCTTCACATTTTATATCTTGAAAATGTTTAATGAATTGTGATTGAGATTAGTAACAGATAAGAACAGATATAGGTCACAAAAAAGAGAATGATGAAAAATTAGTATTTCTTGGTCTAGCTCCTCAGAGTCATTGATGGTGATTAAATGAGTTTTGATTATATAATAATATCAAGTATTTTAAATAAAAAAAATCTAATTGATTTTTTCCATATTTGATCCTATATTAACAAAATATTTTATTCCCTTGTCAGTATGATTTCAAAGGATTCTAAGAGTTTATTGACAGCTTCTATGGTAGACTGCAAAAATGGCACCCATTCTTCACCTGCACTGTGTCCACACTCTGCTATATAGTTTTGATTTGCTCTTATCTTTTGGTTATGTCATTTTAGCTGAGAACACCCAAGGTCAATAAGCAGCCAGCAAATCCCAGACATATGAATGAGCCCACCCAGTCAAAGCCAGCAGTATCACCTACCCACATCCTAGACACATGAGCAATAAAGCTTACTGATGCGTGAAACTGAGGATCATGGATGTCTGTTATATAGCATTAGTGCAGCAATACTAAAGCAACAACCATCCCAAAATAATCATATTTCCGGCACACTCAGTTTTCTTGTCTGTATGTTCTACATTACCCTTCTGAAAAATTACATCTATTCATTATTCTAACTTTCTTCTCCCTCCACTCCAGCATTTGTGTGGCTATGTAATGCTGAAGACAACCACAAAACCAGTCATTTAGGGGGATTTTAGAAACTGATGCTATCCCATAATAGGTGACCATTATCTCACACAACTGAGCTAACTTATTCTGTGTCTTTGGTGAGATCCTTCCCCCATTCTCCTCAGGAGTTGCTTCTAACTTTCCTGGTGTTCGTCAAGCCCCTAATTTCTTCATTATATCCTTTAAGATAAATTTCCATCCATTTTTCTTATAACCCCAGGTGAAATAGAGACCCATGTAATCCAGTTTTGGAGAGATGTCTAATTCAGTAAAACATAGTCCTCCTCCACAAGAAATTGTAAACTGACAACAATTCTTCATTATTTTTCTCTTAGAATGTAAAAATAGAATCCAAATGTATAACTTACTGCCACATTTATTACAATTCTCTTTCTTCATTTTCTTAATTATTTAGTCCCTATCAAAAAAAAAAAAAAAACTCTGGAAATTTTAACCAACCCCCAAAAGTTCTCTAACCCCTTATAAACAACTTCTTTCTCCAATTTCTTTTGACTATGTTTAAAATGTGCAGTCGTCGGTCCAAAGCTAGATTTGTTGTATCCAAATTTCTATGGAAGAGGCTGGGAAATTTGTGAGTTAAAAAGTGCCATGGGTAATTCCTATAATCAAGTGAGTTTGGAAAGCACTGCTGTCTTGAACTCTGGTTCTCAGTCTTGGTTGCATATTAACATCTCTTGGGAAGTTTAAAACACTCCTGATGCTTGTGCCTGCCCCTGAACCCTCCGCTCCAGGTTCTGATTTAATTGAAATGGAACAAGTCCTGGACATCTGTACTTTTAAGAGCTCCCCAGGTGATTCTAATGTGCAGCACAGTTGAGAACCAGTGGTCTTGTGTAATATCATACATATATTACCCCAGGTGTACAGGGGAAAACACTGCAGGCATAGCTGAGCATATAATTGGGAGAAATAAAAAAACTGACATATGTAAATCTTTCCCCTACTATAGTCCAAACAAATGCAAAGCCTATTTCCCTTTAAAATGAGGAACAAATGAAGGTTATGGGTTTCTCCTTGCATCCAGAGCAATTTTCAGAATTTGGGAAATGGGAGGAGGAATAAAGGAGAAGGTAGAGAAAAGAGAGAGAAAAGGGAAATGGGATAATGTAATATATTATGAAAGGTTTACTGAACAGACGTAGTAGAGACCAGAACTCGTTATTTTATTATTAATTAAAATACCTCAGTGTTGCACATTTTCTCACAAAGTATACAAAGAGAATATAGCTTCCTTTCTCTTTTTCTTCCTTCCTTCCTTCTTTCCTTTTCCTTCCTTCCTTCCTTCCTTCCTTCCTTCCTTCCTTCCTTCCTTCCTTCCTTCCTTCCTTTCTTACCTTCCTTCCTTCCTTCCTTCTTTCTATAACAGATCTAATCTTCCACTTAAGCCTCCTTGCTAAAGAGGAGAGAAGACAGGGGAGCAGATAGATCTGTATAGACAATCTTACATACTCAGAATGATTCAGTGTGCAAGGAATTCCTTGTGGTAACTAATGTCTTTATCAAGGTCACTTTTTCAAGGTCCAGATCTTGACTCACATGGTCCTCAACATTGTGAGGAAAGAGATGGTGTGGAATCCATGTTCCACAGGATCTTTGGCACCTTTTGCTGAGAGTGTCTTCTCTGGTCTTGACCCTGATAAATAACCTGAGGCATGTGGCTATTGTTGTCTCCCCTTGAAGAGTCACATTCTGGCTCCTATGAGTAAATTGCCCCAACATTGAGCCTTCAGTCTCAGCGTCCTTCACATACATTATAGCCTCTCCATTCTGACCTCCAGTCTCTGATATCCAGTGACCCCTCAGCGGCTCAGCATCCCCTCAGTAGGGCACACACAAATGTCCGAATCCTCTGCATATCATGTACATGCAAAGGGGAGCCAAGGGTGCTGCCATGGGCTCATTGTTCTGGACTCTTCCTGCTGCCATATCCACTCAGCAACCCCACACTAGGTTAGATGGGCTCTGACCCAAAGTCTGAGGTGTTTGTAAGTATTGTCAACCTTCCCCAGGCCATATCCAGGGGAGCAGGCTGATCACCTGGTATTCTAGTGCTCCCTAAGGCCGATGTGATGTTTCTAGAAAGCACCACCACTTTTAGAGAAAAAAAGTGTGCAATAAATAAAGTCAATATTGTCCAAATATTGCTTGCAACCTAATCTAGCTAATAATTTGTGGAGCCAAGTATGAAATGAATGTGGAGCCCCTTTTTCAAAATATTACTAAGAATTTTAAGTGGTGCCTGGCTGGCTCAGTCAGTTGAGTGTCCAACTTCAGCTCAGGTCATAATCTCACAGCTTGTGAGTTTGAGGCCTGCGATGGGGGCTCTGTGCTGACACCTTAGAGCCTGGAACCACCTTTGGATCCTGTATCTCTGTCTATCTCTCTGCCTCTCCCCTGCTCATTCTCTCTCTCTTTGTGTCTCTCAAAAATAAATAAACATTTCAAAAGAAAAGAAGTTTGAGGGGCGCCTGGGTGGTTAAGTCAGTTAAGCATCCTACTTCGCTCAGATCATGATCACACGGTTTGTGGGTCCCAGCCCTGCACTGGGCTCTGTGCTGACAGCTAGCTCAGAGTCTAGAGCCTGCTTCAGATTCTGTATCTCTCTCTCTCTCTGACCCTACCCTGCTCACGCTTTCTCTCTCTCTCTATCTCTCTCTCTCTCAGAAATAAATAAAACATTTAAAAATTAAAAAAAAAGAAAGAAAAGAGGTTTGAGACAGTGATATGGAGCTTCAACCAAATGTGGGAGCCTTCTGAGTTTTACAGGATACAGTCAGGTTGCACATCCATGAAGCAAGCCCTGATGCAATCATACTAGAAGATAAATTCTTTCCCCTTATCTACCAAAATCTGAGGATGGAAAGAAAAAAAATCAAAGGAATAAACTTGTCCTATTTTTGAAGATGTCTTTCAAAAATAGTCATTTATACTCTAAGTTCTTCAATCCTCCTGCTATATCCATCCTCCAGTTAAAGGGGAGCTCCCTGAGCTAATCAAAATGCAAAACATAAATGTTTCTCGTCTTTTCCCCTCCCTCCCTCTCTTTGATATTTGAAATAAAGTATGGTAATCTCAACACACCTCTACTTTGTCATCCAGTTAAATATAAGGCTATCAGAGAGTCCCCTTTATGGAAAAGGTTGTTCAACATGTCACATTCACTCTGGGCATAACAACCCCTCAAATTATAGAGCAAATGGCAGCTTAATAAAAAACGAGAACAATTTTTAACAACAATTTATACCAGCTTCTCAAGATTCATCTGTTCCTCCTACTCATATCCAGGATTTGGCAAAAATGGAGAGTGATGCCACAACTCATTTAAGTTGCATTGTCTTGATAAAATACTTGCTTCCTTCAGAGCAGATCTGAGTATATTTTAGATTGTTGTAATTACTATTCTGCCAAGACTCTGTTTCAATAACAACATATTATCAAAAGATAAGTTCACTTTATAGTAAAGAGAAAATTAAGTCATTGAAAATACCACCATTATTCTTTGTTTAATGACTCCAGTAGTACATTACAGGGAATGCCTAGCAATATAAGAGATATGTGAATAATATAAATATGAACTATACAGGAATAGCTTGGGGTTTATTTAGCCATGAAAGAGCTTTTTTTTGTAAAGCAATGTATGAATCCATTGGCAGGTGCTTCACCATGGTACCAGATTTCTAAATATTGGCATTAAAGAGATTGAGTAAACTGACAGAGGGACAAACTCTTTACTTGGCGTTAGGTTAGCAAGTTGACACCTAAACTACTAAATGGTGGTAACCATGTGTGAAAACATATCTAGATGTCTTTACCATATAAATGGCTATAGGGCAAAGCACCAAAACAATGAGGAATAATAACAACAATAGCTAATGTGAATTGAATTCTAAGGGTTTTATATGTACTCATTGATTTAATCTTTTCAAGAACTCTATGAGGTAGGTATTATTATTATACCTATTTTATAAATGAGGAAACAAAGGTACAGAGAGGTTGAGTAATCTCACCACACAATCACACAGCCAATATAGTCACAGAGATGGAACTCAAAAGGAGTCTACCTCAAAAATCTGCAGTCTAATCCATATACTATACTATTTCTCACAAGAAAGCAGAAGACAAATTTAAGCATTATACCATAATAGCATTAAAATTTAGAAATCTAAAATTCACCTGGCTTAATATCTTTATCTTACTCAGAACAAACAGTATGGCCTTTAAATATTAGATGTACAAGCAATCATAGCAAGGACTTGGCACTTGAATTTGAATACAATAGCATTGTTAATCTGTTCTAATCATAAACAATGAGTTTATAACATAGCTAGCTTTATAAACATGTCTCCTTCAAAATAACCTGAACAATTTTATGATAATTTAAACAAATTAACAAAAATGAACAATTGGTTATAAATTTTAATTAACTGCTTTCACATGCAATTGCCAATGATTTCTTTTCTACAGTAAGTCACTAGCTTGCACATTTTTTACCAGATGCTAAAATGTGCAAGCAAACTCTTAGCCTGCTCTCATTTCCCAAGTTAGGGGTAAATCAAATCACCCTGAGAATTGGGGTCAGCTGCCTTGCTAGGAATTTGAATCATGACAGAGAACTACCTGGTGTAAAACAATTAAGTCTGACCAGTCATGATGGCCATTTAATGAGCCTCCTTGTGGCAGAAGGGAGTTCACGCTACCTGTCTCAAATAGGTTGTGATATGCCATAAAGCTAACCTAATAAATAATTTAAATGCTGAAATATTCCAGTAGAAAGGCTTTCTTGCTGACTGTGTAGTACCTGGCTGTACTGTCATAAATGGAGACAGTGGTTAGGAACCTGCCCACTGATTGGTTAACTAAGGGATGGGAAGTACAGTACCTCTTCTTATGGGGAAAGAGTTAAAACACTGGTTAAAAGTTGAGGACATTTGTGTTTGTACTTTACATCCATTTATCGGGCACAATGGACAGGCCCTGTCTCCTATGTCAGGCACCTAGAAAGCTTGGCCCTGAGATTGTATTAATGGTGAGAAGAAGGATGTCCTATAATTACACAAGAAATCACATACTATGCCATTTAGCCAGCAAAGCTGAGTGGTTTCTGTAGATGGTAAATTAACCCAATGGGGATTGGGTGAATATTTCTGTGCAAAAGATTTCTTTATTCATGAGAATAATTGGATATTGAAAAGCCATCATGTATTGTATCTTGATTTGAAACTGTCAACTGATATGAGAAACCTCCTCCCTCCCTGCCCCCTCTCTTCGGCCCTGTGTGTCTTTGCTCAGCCAATTATGGAGTCGCCTAGCTGCAGTGATGCCCACAGCCTGGGACCAACAATGGATCCCAAATCACAGAGGCTGGGGCATAAACCCTCCAGTTTGAGAAGGCTATCCTGATCTGCATTGTCTATTTGTGTCATAAAGTGACCCTAGGAAGAAAGAATAATAATAATATATTCTTATAAAGAAGATAAAAGAACAACCCACTTTTAAGGCAGAAATGTGAACATTAGCTTCAAGGTAGCATCCTCTAGGAATTAAAGAGAGGGCGTATTTTTACACTTATTGCATTTGCAAGCATTTTCTTTCCACATCCACATTCCAAATATATCATTTAGAGAGAAAACACCAGACAAATGCAGTGGAAGTTCACAAGTTATGAGGTAATTGCATTAGCACATAGAGAAAAGGGAAAGTATGCACAAAATCCTGATTGGCATTTCTCTGTTTAAAAGGCATTATTTTCCAATACCTGAGCATGCCCAGAGGAGCTGTCTCTGAGCAGCTGTGAAACAGAACCTTTTTACTTCAGGGTTAGTGCAGGGAGCTCATTAACACCGGCTCTACCCTCAGCTAAACAGCCTTGTTTGCATATTGAAGCAATAGAATGTGAAGGTGTTAAAAAGGAAGAATTGCTGCCGCTACTCCTGACTGACATGTCTATCTGGGCTCTTGTGTTTACAAGAGAATAACGAAGCTGCCCCAAAGCCCCTACTGGGCCTGATTATTATGCAGAGGCTTCTTAGATTATGTATAATTGATATCCTTTTTCCCTCCAGCTAACCAATGGCAGCTCTCAAGAGTAATGCTAATTCTCCTGCATCTTACCATCCAAGCAAACACTGGAAATTGCTATCTTTCTCTCTGCTTAATAATTTTTAAAGACCAAAAAAGTGACATTTACGTTTTTTAGAAACACAATGACTGTACAGTTGGTGTGGGTTTACTGCTTAATAACAATCATTGAATCAAACAGTTGAGAGACAGTATTCAAGACTTGCTTAGCCTGTGTGTGTGTGTGTGTGTGTGTCTGTGTGTGTGTGTGTGTGTGTGTGTGTGAAAGTGTACTATGTGCTTAATAGAAATACACTGAACAACAGTCACTCTTTCTTTAAGGCAAAGTATTGCCTCTAATAATCTCCCTCCATTTGGGGTGGGGGAGGGGAGCAGGTCCTTCAAGACAGTGAGCCCCATGCATTTGAATCCCAGTTTACATTTGAAACACTTCAAAAGGGGCCACTATTACTTGCAATTTCTAAACATACCCATGTCTTAGTATCAGCTTCCATTGGGATGGTTCTTTGGTGCTTTAAGTCTTGGAAGTTAATTTTTGAAGGGAAAAGTCATAGATATGAGACATAATTAGGCGAAGGGGACACAGTACAGCTGGGTTGCATCTCTGATCTTGTAGACTGCTTGGAAGAGAGAAATGAAGGAAAGGTCAATTGGTGGTATGAGTTCTCCATACTCCAGCCTCCTGGACACCACTCAGTCTTCAATGCCATCAAATCTCCAAATCTCTTGTAAACATAGATATCAGAGTGCTACTTGGAGATTGGAGCATATCAGCTTAAACATGCCTACCAAAAGACAAAAATGACAATCAGTTCAGCTAAAGGACAGCTCCCAGCATGAGTATGGTACCTAGAGAGGTATCCTGACAGCAGAACACTCTCAGCCTTGTACAAATCCAGACACAGCTCCAGAAGCAATCTTCCAAAGAAACAAAGACATTTGGATTCAAACTGGTGAGACGTATTTATTTTATAAATTTTGTTGGGAACTATTTAGTGCCAAAAATAGTCTAGAAACTAAATGTGAACAAGGGTAGTTCTGTACCTCGTTGAGCTCACTGTCCAATAAGGGAAAGAACAAGTGAGTAGGCAATTAGAATAAATTAGGGTGTGAAGTGTGCGCAGTAAAGGAGGCACAAGATGTTCTGAAAGCACTGGGGAAATAAATCCTGGACTTCGGCCAACGTGTGTAATCAAATTTTGCTCCAGGCCAGGAGATCCAGAAGACTTCTCCTGTGTCCAGAATGACTCAATCTGAAGACCCAACCTGTAGGAAATGACGTAAGACCTCAGGAAGAATGAAGCTATTCCAAAATCAGAGTGGGAGCAGCTTGACAGCCTGTCCATGCCATGGAAGAAGCTATGGCAAAGCCTGGTTCTTTTCAGTGGGAAACTGTATCCTCAATGAGCATAGACATTCCTTAAGTTTTACTTAATTGGTTTGAATTTATATTCATTTATTTCAGTTGTTGCTCGTTGGTGAACTGCATTCCCCAGAATTACATTGTTACATGAAGAGGGGCTACCCACATGTAAAGAATGGAAGTTGGGTGCACAGTGAAGAGTGATTCCATTTTTTTTCCCACTGATTGGTTGCTTCAGTCTATTCTCAAACAAGAATGAATATAAGGTATAAGCTCATAGGTGGCTCAATTCAGCTGGATGATGTGATGAAGAAAGAGCTAACATATGAGAAAAAAATAAAACAGAAAATATAATTGTATTTTCATTCAAAATCATTTGGCCCACAATCTTGTACTGAGTCATAGTGTACCTCCAAATTCCTGATGCTTAACCAACCTCTGAAATTTGAGAGGGAGTTGGACCATTAATCTTAATCATCACACTCACCAGTATGCATGCACCTTGAGGAAATTCCAACACATTTTGCTTTGAGTTGGAATATTAAGAAAACAGCCATTCCCTAGTGCTGTGACAGCTCCATTTCAATGCAAAGACTTAAAGCAACTGGTCTAGACTGGCCTTAGGGTGAGACCAGGGTGGGAGTGAGGCTCTTTGAAACTGCAAGAAGAAGCAGGTCAGACCTGGTCTCAGTTTCCCTAGTCAAACCACAGTCCTTTTCCAGGACTCCCTTTAGGGAGGAAAGAAAAAAGGAGAGGCCTCAAGCCCACAAGCCACTTAATTACCAGTTTTTACCCAACATCCACAGTTTCCTCCTCTCTTATAATTCATCAGCCGAAGCTACCAAGGACATGAAATTTCAGAAAAGCCAAAAAGATACAGCCTTTGAGAAAAGAACTCAGATACATATTTCTATATTTGTCACTATCTCCTTTAGACTGTGGGTCAGCAGCTATTATTCTATATTCCATGAACATAGAAATCTGCATTTCTTCCCTGTGTTTCAACATTCCTCTCTTTGAATGAACTTCTTTAAGGCTGAGGTCAATTGTGTGGTTGTTATTTTTAGGTTAGTTTATTTAATTTTTTTGCCTAGATTTTCTTCCAGATCTATTCCCTCCAATTATCTTCAAAAAGCAAGACAATAAGAAGGAATAAAGAAAAGACAGATTGTCTCTAATAAATTACAAAAAGAACTAAACAATCATCTGTGTGCAAGCTTCTGTCTGGTCTCATCCTCGCTATGTTGCACCAAGAATATCAAAACTCTTCTCTTTCCATTACTATGACTAACAGAATGTAATGATCTGGTTCAGACCAATCCATGTTAGCAGTGCTTAAGATCATTTTGAAATTTCTCCACAGCATCTCTTCTATGGAAAGATAGACTCCAAGAAGGGAAAGGCAGAGAAAGTTTGCCTCAGTTTTAATCAAACAGAAACAATAAGGATCACTAGCTATTATAACCATTGTGCAAATTGTGTAACATGAAGAGTTTCATTCAGAAGCAAAGAAATGAATTAATATGAGGATCTTCCTCTGTTCTATGTAACAAAGACAAGGAAAACTGGTGAGGAGTTGAAAACAGTTGTGTGCATAACATGACAGTTCTATATAGGGAGCCTCTATAAAGTGACAGAGCTATCTTGGGGCACCTGGGTGGCTCAGCCAGTTAAGTGTCCAACTCTTGAATTCAGCTCAGGCCATCATGATCTCACAGTTCACAGGTACAAGCCCCACATCAGGCTTTGTGCTGACAGCACACAGAGCCTGCTTGGAATGCTCTTTCTCCTCTTTCTCCCTGCTAACAGGTTCACTTCCACTCTCTGTCATCTAACTAAATAAATAAATAAACAAACTTTTTTTTTTTTAATTTCTAGGAGAGAGCGAGAGAGACAGCATGAGCAGGGGAGGGTCAGAGAGAGAGGGAGTCACAGACTGAAACAGGCTCCAGGCGTTGAGCTGGCAGTCAGCACAGAGCCCGACGCGGGGCTCGAACCCACGAACCGCGAGACCATGACCTAAGCGAAAGTCGGACGCTCAACCGACTAAGCCACCCAGGCGCCCCTAAATAAACAAACTTTTTAAAAAACATTTTTTTAAGTGACAAAGCTACTGAATTAAAAAATGATTAAGTTCTCTCCAGGAATGCCCAGTCTGCTGGGTAAAAGAATTTTGCAGGGACAAAACAAAACAGAAGAAATTATACGTGGAGGGGAGCTCAGAGGTTGTAGGCAGTCAGGGGAAGAGGAGATTGAAATTGAAGATATTCAAGATGGTTTCACAGGGAAAGTAGAAAATGATGTTTTGAAATATGACTGGGAGAATAAGGCAGCCCAAGGAGAGGGAGAATTCTATGAAAAGAAGATATTAAAGAGGGTGAAGTCTAAAGGAAATAGAGAGCTTAGAGCCTGATAGGAGGAGGAACAAGCCATCACATTGGAAGCCAGCCATAACATAAATGCCTTTGTGAAAATTAGTAAATAGACCAACAGTAGAAGTTTATCAAAAATTTGTCCAAAAGAGAGCATCCTAAAATTTAGAGTGCCAGTCAATGAACACAAAGCTCACCGTAACCTGAACTCTTTAAAAAATAGCCAAGATTGGGGCACCTGGGTAGTCAGTTGGTTAAACTTCTGACTCTGGCTCAGGTCATGATCTCTCAGTTTTATAGTTCAAGCCCCACATGGGTTTTTTGCTGATAGCTCAGAGCCTAGAGCCGGCTTCAGATTCTGTGTCTCCTTTTCTCTCTGACCTTCCCCTGCTCATACTCTCTCTCTCTCTCAAAAATAAATAAATATTTTTAAAAATTAAACAATATATAGTCAGGATCTACAAAGACTATTGAGCAATTACATGGTTTTCCCAGAGTTGCTTCCTAAAGCTCTAGCATGTTCTTCATAAGACAGTGCCTCAAACTCTTACATGGATTCATTTGTGCTTATGTTAAAGAGAATTCTAATAAATTAGACTGTCTTCATGAATTTGAATTAGTAAATTTAAGAAATGGGAAAGCCTATAAAACTCTGACAGTATTAATAAATAATATTTAAATGAAGAAAGAAAAAAAACTTAAAAAGCCCAGTGATCTGACACAATAAACCTTAATTTTTCTGATCCATGAAGACTTAATTTTTAAAGTTTTAGAGCAGTAGAGTGGTAAGTTCCAGTGACAAAATCTGAATACATATTTAAAAGTAATACCTTACTTTCATGATAGTGCTGATGATAAAGTTGTACATGTTATTAAAATATGTCTCTCTAAGTATTCCAAAGACTATACTGTTATAATCTAAGAATTGAATTTCTAAGAGACTGCATGTTATCAAATGATAGTATAAACACAATTGTTTAAGTCACCATGTATTCCTCACCATGGGGTGATTTTGTCCACCAGGAGCCATTTGGAAATGCCTAGAAATATTTTTGATTGTTACAACTGGGTAAAGGAGTGTGCTACAAGTGAATAGAAGCCAGGAATGATGCTAAATATCCTATAGTGCACAGGAAAGCCCCTCACAATTATTCAGTCAAAAATAACAACAATGCCAATGTTGAGAAATGCTGATTTAAATGAAGGAAGGCTGTTAAGGTCCTCTCATATCTATGAGATCAAATTTATTTTTTATTTTTTCCTAGAGAACTTTCAGCAATAAAGGGGATTAATAATTATATATAGTTGCGTGTGTATTTTAATTAGTAACTAAAAATACTAATTTTTAATCAAAATGAAAAAAATCTAAACATACTAAGTAAGCACATAAGTAAACACATGTGAAGCAGCACATAGACCAAACCAAAATCAGTGAGTCCATCAAAATAAGTCAAAGAGTAGGGCACCCGGGTGGCTCAGTCGGTTGAGTGCCAACTCTTGATTTCAGCTCAGGTTATGATCTCACAGTTTGTGAATTTGATCCTCATGTCAGGCTTCATGCTGGCAGTGTGGAGACTGCTTGAGATTCTTTCTCTCTTTTCTGCCCCTCCCCTGATCATGCTCTCACTCTCTCTTTCAAAATAAATAAGAAAGAAAGAAAGAAAGAAAGAAAGAAAGAAAGAAAGAAAGAAAGAAAGAAAGAAAGAAAGCTTAAAAAATAAGTCAAAGTGTGGTACACAGTCACCATGATAAACAAATCAGTGCCAATTGAGAAGATGACCATGTGTCAGGATACAATGTGTAATAGCTGTGAAAGAAGCTGGTTCCCAACCAATGAAAGTCTTCCCATAATCAACAACTGTCTCTAAATTGTTAAATCATGTCACTAATTATCCAAATTCCATTTGGTTGTGAAAATTTGGAAAGGTAGAATTGTTCCCTTTACCACAGACTGTCCTCACAAAGGAAAGTCTCAAATTAATCTAGTGCTTAGTGAAAAACAGAAGTCTGCTTTTATGAATTTAGATTAGATTTATTTCAACTCATCCCCAAAGTCATGAAATACCAGTTTTAAAAACCCTAAGAGAGGCACCTGGGTGGTTCAGTCGGTTAAGCAACTGATTCTTGATTTTGTCTCAGGTCATGATCTCACAGTCCTGAGATCCAACCCCATTTGGGCTGCATGCTGGATGTGGAGCCTGCTTAAGATTAAGATTCTCTCTCTTCCTCTCCCTCTGCCCCTTAGCTGCTCATGTGTGCACATGCACACAAGCACAAGTGTACTTGAGCATATGTTCTCTCTCTCAAAAAAACATACATATACTTATTCAAGAGAATTAGTATCAACCCCATCAATCCACAAAATCATCGACCAAACATACTGTTTAACTTATTCCTCCATTACTCATAATAGTGTATACCATATTTTATAGAAAATCTAAGGATACAAGAATTCAAACATACCAAATGTATATTATGTCATTTGTTGTATTTAATGTAGATCCAAAAATTAAAGTGGAAGCAGGCATGAGAATAGGCTGGATGGTTCTCCTAAGATGTTTCTAGCACTGCATTGGATGAAAAGTGATTCTAGGATAAAGTAAGGGGTATTTCATGAGATCTTCTCAGTTACATTGTATCCTTAATGCAGGAGCAAAGGCCCAGAAAAAATCTGTGATATTTCAGCTTGCCCTCAGGGCAGGGGTGAGGTTATGACAGCCTCATGGCCAAGCTTCCAGATGGCTTCCTAAATGAGACTACAGTCACTGTGTTTGGTGGACTATAGCCACTTGTTATCATGTCCCAGCACTACTGGACATGAGGGAAGTAGGGGCTAAAAAGCACCAGAGAATGTCATTTCACCTACATACCAATAACCATGAGTTTTATGGATTCTTTTCATTTGTATGGACATAGTACCTTACTATTCTTGAGGTTAGAAAACTTTCATACCACAAATCACTAGAACTTCACTAGAAGTTCAACTTCTGTGAAGAGTGAGGTCATATTCCTCTGACAGAGGAATATTGAGATCTATCTTCATCTTCTATCCTAAAGTGATATAAAATGTACTATTAAATAGCATCCCAATTGATCGTTAGCATTAGCTCCTCTCTTGTGGCCAAAATACTCAATAACATACCAATATATGAGTGGATAATTCCTTTGAACTTTTCCAAATATTTATAATTGGTCAAGAATTCAATGGAACATTGGGTTTTTATAATGTATTTCTATAATACATCCTCTTCTGGGATAAATCAATGATTAGTGATAAGAAATGAGTTTATTCTTTTTCAAATTAATAAATGTTTCTCCCTTTTGTTAACTTCAACTAACTCCTAGTAAAACAATCTTATAATATTTTTTCTGAACATGTATGCTACTACCAATTATTTATCTCTTGTCAATGTGTGGACATGTTGCCTCACACTTATGGACAAAAGGACTTATGCCTCTCTTAAGAATTGTCATTTGTAGTAATCAAAATAGTATGGTACTGGGACAAAAATAGACACATAGGTCAATAGAACACGATAGAAAGCTCAGAAAGAAACCCATGATTATATGGCAAATTAATCTTCAACAAAAGTGGCAAGAGTATGCAATGGGAAAAAGGTAGTCTTTTCAACAAATGGTATTGGGAAAACTGGACAGCTACGTGGAAATAAATGAAAGTTGACCACTTTCTTATGCCATACACAAAAATAAACTCGAAATGGATTAAAGACCTAAATGTGAGACCTGAAACCATAAAAATTCTAAAAGAGAGCACAGGCAATAATGTCCCTGACATTGGCCATAACAACATTTTTATAGAAATGTCTCTTGAGGGAAGGGAAATAAAAGCAAAAATAAACTACTGACACTATATCAAAATAAAAAGTTTCTGCACGGTAATGAAAAAAAATCAACAAAACTTAAAGACAACCTACTGAATGGGAGACAGTATTTGCAAGTGACATATACGATAAAGGGTTAGCATCTAAAATATATAAAGAACTGATACAACGCAATGCCCAAAAAACAAATAATCGAATTAAAATATGGATGGAAGACACAAACAGACATTTCTCCAAGAAGACATCAAAAGCGCCAAGACACATGAAAAGGTGCTCATCATCACTTATCATCAAGGAAATGCAAATCAAAGATACAATGAGATACCACCTGACACATATCAGAATAGCTAAAATCAGCAACACGAGAGACAACAGGTGTTGGAGTGAATGTGGAGAAAAGGTAACCCTCCTGTAGTGTTGGTAGGAATGCAACTGATGTGACCACTGTGGAAAACAGTATGAAGTTTCCACAAAATTTTTTAAACAGAACTACTCTACAATCAGTAACTATACTACTGGGTAGTTATCCAAAGAGTACAAAAATACTACTTCAGAAGGATACATGCACCCCTCTATTTATTGCCAAATTATTTACAATAGCCATATTATGGAAACAGCCCAAGTATCCATTGATAGATGAATGGATAAAGAATATATGGTATAGATATAGATGATATAGATATAGATAAATATAGAATGGAATATTATTCAGCTATTAAAAGGGGAATCTTGCCATTTGCAACAATGTGGATGGAGCTAGAGAGTATTATGCTAAGCAAAAGAAGCCAGTCAGTGAAAGACAAATACCACTCATATATGGAATTTAAGAGACAAAACAAAGGGAAAAAGAGAGAGAGAGAGAAACAAACCAAGAAACAGGCTCATAACTATAGAAAAAACTGATGGTTATGGGGATGGGTGAAATAGGTGATGAGGATTGAGTACACTTATCATGATGAGCACTGATCAATGTATACAATTATTGAATCACTACATTGTACACCTGAAACTAATGTAACAGTGTTTGTTAACTATACTGGAATTAAAATAAAACACTTAATAAGAAAAAAAGAATTGACATTAATTTGGATTTCCCTCAATCCAATTCAAAACCAAAACTTGTTAATCAATTGCAGCCATAATGAGGAAATAAATAGGAGATAAAGCCAAGTGTTCAATGTGTCACTGAAACCTGCTTTCTTTTTCTTTTTTTTTAATTTTTTTTTTAAAATTTTATTTATTTCTAGGAGAGAGAGTGACAGCATGAGCAGGGGAGGGTCAGAGAGAGAGGGAGATGCAGACTCTGAAACAGGCTCCAGGCTCTGAGCTGGCAGTCAGCACAGAGCCCGACGCGGGGCTCGAACCCACGAACCGCGAGATCATGACCTAAGGGAAAGTTGGACGCTTAACCGACTAAGCCACCCAGGTGCCCCACCTGCTTTCTTTTTCTTGTTGTTGCTGTTGTTATTGTTTCTATCTTAATTTAGCAATTTAGGCTGAGTTCCCCTAATATAAAGTCAGAGGTATATCAGAAACCCGAGCTGGTGGGTTTCTTGGAGGTTATTCTTTTCAAAACTTTTATTATTTTCTCTTATCAGAAAAAGGAAGCTGGTGTTTGGAGAGGTTAAGTGATTCACAGAAGGAGCTATTGCTAACTAGCAGCAAAATCGAAGCTGCCTGGCTCTGGTCCCAGACCCGCCCCAGCACTGTGTCCTGCCTTCCAACCCCTGGGTTATTTTTTTACCAGCCCCACATTCTCTTAAAGGAAGAACACAGTCTCCCCCAATCCCTAAGTACCCAAGGATTGCAAGGGACTAGGGAGCGAGAGTACAAAATAGGGCTTTCCTCCTTGGTTAGTGCAGCTGCTGCCTGGGGAAGGCATGAAACTATCTGCCCAACATTGCAAGGTGGCAGGAAAGAAAACCAGCTTTTCTGCAGAGCTAGATTGTTACAGATCCATGCTCACCGCTCAGGGAACACTGTCTGATCCATCTGTAATGAGTGACAGCTGTGACAGGTGTAAATACCCCTGTGTTGTAAATTTCATGAAAGCAATACACCTGGGCCATCTGGCTCAAAACTGCAGCCTGCTGTGCACTCCTTCTAGACACCCCAACTGCTGGGGAAAGCACAATGCCTAGTCCATGCCTAATAGCGAAGGAAAGAAGGGGGAAGTAGGCAAGGCCTCCAGACTGGCAAAATGTCACAGTTCTGTGTTTGGATCAGTGACTTCCCCAGTCAGATGCATTTTTAAATTTATATCCATTCATTTAAACTTCAAATTGGCTCTATAACTTAGATAATATCCTCATATTACTGATAAAGACACAGACTCAGAGAGGTTAAATAGTTTTCTCAGTGTTCTGAGCTAATCAGCAGCTGACCCATGAGTTAAACTCAGGTCTGTTGACTCCAATGCTCAAGATTTTTATTACTATACTAAAACATTTTTATCCTTTGTTTCCTCCCTATGTTCCTCTGCTCCATTGCTCCAAGAGGTGATAATATGGGTTTATTAATGTAAGAAAAATCAGTGATCTGTAAACTCTCAACCCTAGAAAGCCCAAGCAGAACATTTTCTTAGCCTCTCAGAGGCTGCTATGGGGCCAGACATAATAGTTAAACAGCTGGAAGAATCACTTTAATGACTCACTACAGCTGTACTTTCTTTTTTCTTTTCTTTTTTTTTCTTCTTTTTTTTTGGCTTTGGCTGTTTGGATTAAAACATGGAAAATGTAATGAAATCTTTTCAAGAGAGGAGTGAAAAAAGTACAACAGAAGCCGAATTCTGAAATGCACTGAGATATGATGACAGACAAAAGCCATCATAGGGGTTAAGTACAGCAGGGTGTTAACACTACATCTGTTCAAGAGCAGGGTCCTGAAAACCATATGGCACTTCATGCCAGACACCACCAAGCCCTTACAGACCCTGCCAATGTGTTTACCCATCAGTCACCAGTTCATCATCATGGCTATGGAGTCATAGAACTGAAGATTCAGAGATAAGGTTATGATTATTAATTATTCCTACACATGATTCAAGGTTTGTATGGCATTAAAATAGCAATACATAAGAAATTAAGAATAGGGGCGCCTGGGTGGCTTAGTCGGTTGAGCGTCCGACTTTCGCTTAGGTCATGATCTCGCGGTTCATGGGTTCGAGCCCCGCGTCGGGCTCTGTGCTGACTGCCAGCTCAGAGCCTGAAGTCTGTTTCAGTCTGTGGCTCCCTCTCTCTCTGACCCTCCCCTGCTCATGCTGTCTCTCTCTCTCCTAGAAATAAATAAAAATATTTAAAAAAAAAGAAATTAAGAATAAAAAACAAATATGAAAATCATTTTTTAAAATTCTCAGGAAAGGATATTTATAAAGGCCATTACAATTCCAGGTACATTTTAACATGCCTGACAGTGCCAACCTCCATTTCTACATAACACACACCCAGGCACTAGGTGATCACTGAAAACATGGTCATGCTAAATGGGGTAGGCTCTGATATTCTACAGGTTTTTGAAGATTCTTATTAGTTGGGTAATTAGTGCTCCAAAATACCACTATGAGGCCTATAAAGCTGTGTTTAAATTATCTATTGTATAACAAACCATCCTACAACTTAGCAATGCAAAATAACCAACCATTTATCTGGTCACATCTCTGGGTGTTGAGAGTGAGAGTGGAGTATAGCTGGGATGGCTGGGGTGGTATTCTGCTTATGTATTATTGGCTGGGCTTTTTCATGCACTTCAGTCAGTTGGCAGGTCAACAGGGGATGCCTTATCCTAGGTGACCTCACTCACATACCTGGCAAACTACCTGGGACAGTCTGCTAGGGCACTTTGGTACCCTTCCATATGAGTTCCCATCTTCTAGTTGGCTAGGCAGGGCCTCCCCCCCCTTTTTTTTTTCATTATGGTAGAAGCATTCCAAAGGATAAGAAGAGAAGCTACAAGGACTCTTGAGGCCTTGCTCAGAAGTCATGCAATATAACATCCACTGTGTTCTATTGGGCAAAGCAAGTCACAAGTCAGTCCAGATTCAAGTGGTGGGGAAATGGACTCCAAGTCTTAGTGAGAAGAGTTGCGAATAATCTGTGAATATTTTTAATCCACCACCACGTGTACAATACCATCTGCCATGTACTTTCAAATCCTTTAATCATGATACTAAATCCTTTTTCTGATGGACATTGGTTACTCTGCTGGGTCTAGAGTCCTATGCTGAGCTGTAGCCTGTTGGGCTCTGGTTGACTCTTGTTCCTCAGAGAATATCTGTACCCTTAGAACATAGGTAGAATGTTGTTCCAATATAAGGATGCTCCAATCATGGCAAGAAGCTCTTGTGGCTCCTATCCTTAAAAGATCAGACACGAGGTTGTTAAATTTTGGCCTAGATCATTCATCCAATAAACGTTTACTAGGTTTCTGTTATGTGTCACTAGACACTAGATACTTGAAGATTTTCTGGTCTTTTGTAAAGATAGATGTGTATACGTATAGCTAAATTGCATTGTAATATAGTAATTGTGCTACAGAAACATGACTGACAAACTGATAGGCACCAAGAGCTGGGGGAACTTGACCAAAGAGAAGATATCTAAATTGGGCTTTAAAGGATGAATAAGAGCTTGCCAGTTGACAATGATAGAGAAAGAAATTTTAGGTAAAAGAAGCTGCAAAGTTATGGTGAGATGTTTTGTGATATTTAGAAAAGCAAGTCCTGTCTCATGTGGAAATGAAGGTAAGCACAGGGGATGAGGTAGAAGAGGTAGGTTAAGTCATATGGAGAAGCAGCTAAGCTGAGAAGTTTGTTTTTTATCCTGCAGGCTAGAATACAGCTGCTAGGTGTTCCCAGATTTGTTGACCCTCCCAGTCACTGGGATCTCAGCCCATACCAGTGAATCAGGAGAACCTTGGAGCCTGGAAGTCGGAGTTGTTAAAAACTGCCCCAGTTATTCTTACAACCAGCCTTACGGGGAAGCACTGTTCTAATCCAATAGGGAATCTCATAGAAGGGTTTAAAATAAATAAACTGGTGTGATTACATTTAAAGTTTGAAAAAATAAATGATTCCAGAAGCAGTATGGAGTTGAATGGCAGTGTGGAGAGATGAGAGAAACCAGCTGGAAGGATGTTGCAATAACCTAAGGAAAAGATAGTGATAAGAGTTTGAACCAGGAATATGGTTCTATTGGGAAGAGAAGTGGCAGACTTAAAAGACATTTCTGTGGAAGAATCACTCGAATTTTATGGGGGTTGGGGGAGGGTGAGGTAAATGAGGAGGAGAAATAAATAACTTTACGGTTTTCAGCTCTGAAATGTAAGTAGATAGAAATGCCATTAGTTGAGTTCCATTCCAATATTTGGAGAACTACTTTTAGGGAGAATGATAAAGCATTTGACATGTGGAATTTGAGATATCAACACAACATCAAGGTGGATCTGTCCCTATGATAGTTGGTATGGGTATTTGAATCTTAAAAAGTAGTAAAGGACTCTAAATTGAAAGATATCAACAAAAGTGACAGCAACTAAAGCCAGGGCAGTAAATAAGTTGACCAGAGACCATGCAGAATAATAGTTCTCAAGCTTTAAAGAAAGTAAGTATCATCCAAGAAGACTTTTAAGAGGCATAGTTCTTGGACCATTCCCTAAAGATGCTGATCCAAGAGGTCTGGGATGTGGCTAAGGGATAAGTTATTTGTAACCACAAGTACAGGCAATTACTAGGACCATATTTTGAGAAACACTGTTGCAGAAAAAGCATAAAGATAAGTCTGAGATAATTCTTGAGAGCACTGGCAAATGAGAGAGGCAGAGAGGGTGAAGCCAACAATGGAAGCTATTGTAGATTGAATTGTAAACTCCCAAAATTTATATGTTGAAGTCTGACCTCCCCTAGTACCTCAGAATGTGACTATGTTAAAGACAAGGCCTTCAAAGAGGTAATTAAGGTAAAATGAGGCCATATGGGTGGGCCCTAATCCAATATGACTGGTGTCCTTATAAAAGGAGATGGGACACAGGCACACACACAGGGAAGACAATGTGAAGACACAGGGAGAAAATGAGCATCTAAAAGCCTATGAGAGAATCTCAGAAGAAGCCAACTCTGATGACACCTTGATCCTTCAACTTTTAGCCTCCAGATCTACAAAAAAATTAATTTCTGTTGTGTAAGGCATCCAGTCTGTGCTACTTTTTTATTGTAGCCCTAACTAACTAATACAGAAGCTACTGTGGAATGTTAGAAAGGCCAAAACTAAAGACAAGAGAAAATATACCCAAAAATCTAGGGAAAGGGGCAAGCAACAGTACCTCATTCACAATGAGATAAAGAAGATGAGGCCTGAAAAGAGGGCAATAGCTAAGGGATCCTAGCAAGACAAGCAGCAAGAGTGATGAGGCATAAAGCAGATTGTCCTAGGTCAAAGACTGACTTTGGCAGTTGTGAAGTGGAATTTGGGCTGATACCTTGAAAGGTAGGCCTATTTGAGGGGAAGTATTTTTAGGATAAAGAAGGTTGAATATATTTGAGACTAAGAAAAGACCCAGCAAAGAAGCCCATGTTGAAGGTTAAAAAAAAAAATTAAAGCAAGGGACAATGAAAAAATACAAAGAAGTAAATCACATGTTTAGATGGAGGGGGAGGAGAAAAAGGAGGAAGTGAAGGAGATGGAGAAGGAAAAAAGAGAAGGAAGACACGGGGAGGAATCAGAAGAGAAAGGTACACCTTTTTCTACAATAGAAGAGAAGGAGAAGGATGCCTGGGTGACTCAGTCGGTTAAGTGTCCGACTTCAGCTCAGGTCATGATCTCACAGTTTGTGGGTTCAAGTCCCATGTTGGATTCTGTCCTGACAGCTCAGAGCCTGGAGCATGTTTCAAATTCTGTGTCTCCCTCTCTCTCTGACCTTCCCCCACTCATGCTCTGTCTCTCTCTCAAAAATAAACAAACATTAAAAAAAGTTTCTTAAGAAAAAAAGGAGAAAAAACTATTATAAACAAATTTGAGATAGAAGATTGGACAGAAAGGAAGTTGATGCTCTGTATTTCTGAAAATAGACATTTATGTTCCTAGCAAAGTAAAAGGTGTGGTTATCAGCTGAGAGGGACAGTTAGGGTGAGAGTTTTATTTAGATTAAGTGAACACATGGGGTATGTTGAATGGGAATCAATACAGATGAGATGTGATGAGATCAGGGTGATCAAATTTTATCCAGTTTACAGAATCAACAGGGAATACACAGAGACAACACTTCTGTCATTCTTTCTTCAGTTGGCTGAGTGCATCTGAAAATAGTAACTTCAGACTTCATATTTAGCTACTTGGTCAACACAATATTATCCTTAAAATTTGACAGTATGAGATGAGAAACAGAAAAGTCAGATAAACTGTGATCCATGTAGCCAGCCATTTTGTAGATTTAAGGATTCACTTTATGAATTCTGTTTACAACTCTTTACTGAGTTTCTTATGTATGTCAATATGGTCACTGGAAAGGATAGGAGATACAAAAAATGAACAATATATAGTCTTTGATCTTACACAAGTAGTAATCTAATAGGAAACATAAAGATCATATTCAGCATAAGTGTGGAAATCTATAGATAAATATAAGGTAGAAAGGGAGTGAAGAAGAGAGATAACAAAGACTAACTCTGTCAAATGAAGTCGAAAGAACTCTTCAGTGGGTGTTCACCAGGAGATAAGCCCAGGAGGAGGTGATTCCAGACAGTGGGGACATACAAACCAAGGCATGGAGAAAGTGAACAGCCTGAGTTGTGTAAAGAACAGCATATAATATGAAAGTACTGTAATTTTGGACATGAGGAGTTAAATGGAGAATGATAAAATTGAAAGACAAAAAGGTACGGCATAAACCTGAAGGCTCTATTTGCTTCATGAAGGGGCTGCAGGCTTGGACAGTAGGCAGGAGAAGCCATGGGTACATGGAGGATTGCTTGGGAGAATGGAGTAGAAAGAGAAAACGTTTACAGCAATAAAATCTTAGGGAATGCCAATATTCAAAGAGCAAGAAGGAAGGCTATGGAAAAGACTGAAAAGAAGCAATCTGCACAGTGGATGCAGAACTAGCAGAAGGTGGCATCAGAAAGGGAAATAGAGAAAAGAATTTAAGGGGGGTGTGTTAGTTCACAGTGTCAAATGTTACAGAAAGGTCAAAAAAGACCAAAATTCTTCTATTTGATCTGGCAAACAGGAGGCAATAGATATTAGCAAGGGCAATTTCAGTGGTGTGGTGACAACCCCTTAGGTACTAACCCCTTTAGCCTTTAAAATTTTCTCCAGTGTCCTCAAACCACAGTCAACATAAGGTGTCAGCAGGTAAGCAGGTCTCTTATGGTCTATACAGTTCTTCCCACAGACATAGCTACCTGAATTTGAGAATATAGGACACAATACTATCAAAATGATCCTAAAAAAATTCAATATTTAATTAAGAAATCATTTAGAAAAAAATCAAACATGTAAGTACAGTTAGACAAATTTCTTTTTTTAAATTGTGGTAAAAACTGTTAACATGAGATGTACAGTCTTACACATTTAAGCATATAATTCAGTGCTTTTAACTGTAGGCACTATGTTGTACAGCAGATCTCTAGAACTTCGTCATTTTACACAATATAACTGAAAACGTGTGTATATCTTACTAATCTAAAAGATGTTGACATTTCCATTTTGGTGGCCATTTACTCTGGTGTTCCCTAGTCTTGGGTCAACTAAAGCCTGCTAAACTTACTCCTCCCACAGGAGCGCATCCAGTGATAAGATATATCTTTTTTTTTTCCTTTCAGAGAGCTTCCACTTGCCCTTGATCATGTATGTCCAATAAAAGAGACCTAATTACTCCCAATTGAGTAAGAGGAAGCCTATTAGGTTTCTGAGAAGTCTCTCTGATGTTAGTACAGTTTAATTTTGCCCTTGTAAGGCAAAAAAGCAGAAATGATATAATAGCAGAAGTCAAGTTTTATAACATTTGATTATATTCTCCCATTGGTCATTCCATACCCTCTAGTACCTAAGGCTTTTCCAGTTTTCCCTGATATCAGGGACCCAGAAAACTTAACATTAACTATCCTGATTACAAGGAGTCTTAGAGATTAACAAGTGCTGTTTTCTATTGGCACCACATATGGTCTAACGTTTTTAAACAAAATATACAGAGTTTTTAACATAACAGAATCTTGCTTTATTTCAACAACAACAATTTTATACTCTATTTATTTTAGGGAGGTCAGCAAATAAATTAGAATGGCACCATATGAAGTATAGCCATGGACTAGACTTTGAACAAAATTGAATTTCTCTTCCATTGCCTATCAACCAAGATTTAAATGACTTTCTTCCATTCCAGATATCCACTCACCCTGAGATAAACCTTCTAACCTAAAAAGGCAGCTGTTTTAACAGAGGCTCCTAAAATTTTGACAAAAGACTTCATGATCTTCAAGATCTAAATATTGAATTCCTAATGATGAAATTTCAGACCCTGTGGTAACTGAGCTCCATTTGGAAGAAAGAGGGGTTGTCTGTTGCTTGTTAATCAACCTACACATGTATAGTGATACACGGGGTTGAACAGAGTTGGGCTGGTCTGTCCCGTGGTCTGACAGCACCTATGGTGATTGAACTTGGGACCACCCAAGCACACCTAGGATATGTTGGAGTCTTTCCCTATCAGGGTGGCCATACTTCCTTGCCATGCATAAAGCATCCAACCCCTCAGAACATTTGTAGCTAGCCAATCTATTTCTTAGCAATCAAAAAGCAAGCTGTTGAGTCTGCCAGCCTTACCCACCTGTCATGTGTCTTGATCTCCAAACAGCTGGTGAAAACCAATATCACACTGAGCGTTAACCCCTGCTGTGGAGGTGGATGTGGCTGGGGAATTAACCACACACATGTTCGTTCAAGCTCCTTCTGACTTTGCAAACACATTGTGACAAGTCCCACACCATTCTGAATAGAACCACAAAGACTTTGGTTTTGATTACATTAGATGTCTGGTAAAAAGGAGCTATTTTTCAGTGACATGTGGTGTCTGACTCCAGAGTTTGGGTGGGGCCCCAAGGACTCTGCCTGTAGAGTATGTCTGTCCCATTTCCATATACTCTGGGATGAATTCTGTCCTGGATTAGGCCAGCCCTCCTAGCAGCAGGGAGCCTGAATGGGAATCTTTTCCCAGACATAGCCCAGCAGGGCTAAGATTTTCCCAGGCAAAAGAAAAAGATGATTTTCCCTCATCACTGGCCCCATTTATCTTGAAGGCAACTATTTGACACATTACATTTCTCTGTTGTAAATAAACTCAATGATAGTCTTCCAGGCTATAGCTTTACCATCAAGTATCAAGTGTCACACTCCATATCTTGATATAATAAATTTAAGACTCTAAATCTAGCTGGGACTACCCATCAAAAGAGCTGGACTGTTGCAGATGAACAGCCTGGCCGGACTAGTGCTATGGCTTTAAGGAGAAAAGGAGTGTTGGGGCACCTGGGTGGCTCAGTCGGTTAAGCGTCCGACTTCAGCTCAGGTCATGATCTCATGGTTTGTGGGTTTGAGCCCCACGTCGGGCTCTGTGCTGACAGGTAGCTCAGAGCCTGGAGCCTGTTTAGGATTCTGTGTCTCCCTCTCTCTCTGACCCTTCCCTGCTCATGCTCTCTCTCTCTCTCAATCTCTCTCCCTCAGAAATAAATAAAACATAATTTTTTTAAAAAAGGAGAAAAGGAGTGTAAAAACCAATTAACAGAGTTTTTGCTATTCATTATCATACTTAGGATACCTCACAAGGAGAAAACGAAATGGCAAAGGACAGACAGAAAACCTTTTTATGGCTTTATGTGTTAAGTATGCCACCACCCTCTGGTGAGACCTACTTATCTATGTACTTAAATATTCCTAACCTACCCTTTCTGCATCCACCCATCACTCCCCCATTCCTTAGATTTATTTTGTGGTATCTTTATCCTAATATGAGCAAAGTCTGCATGTAGGAAAGGACCAATTATTTTCACATGAATGTGCAGTTAAGTCAATGTGACCCCTACTTCCATTAGATTTAAAACCTCTTCTCTGATGGAGATGAGAGAAGGAAGACTTTGATGTTCTCTCATTTACCTTTGATTACTTTCCTTTGCATATGAAATAAAGTCCAAATTCCTTAACATCAACAAATATTTGAGTCTTAACATGTTTATCCTGTAGCCCTAATACTAGGTAGGGAGGAAACAAAAAGCATCTATCAACAGAGGACATGCTATATAACCTATAAATATTTGCTGAAAGAATAAAGGAGTGAATGAAACAAGGAGTGGACAAAGCAGCTATTATCATCCTTATTTGTGTTTGTGGTCTCATTGCAGAGGCAAAATATCTATTTGGGGTTACCATAACTGTGTTCTGAATCAGTTAAGAAACATGCAAGAAACGGGAAAATGAAGATCAAAATAATACCTTCATTACTGAGAATGGCTGGGTTGGAAAAATGTGCCCTTGCTGTGTGGCAATAATGGGCCCCATGATATGAAACTCCCAGAATTAGACAAAGCCACCCAGTCATAGACACAGTGGAAAACCACAGGATTTCATGTCAAAGCTGTTCTAAAAAAACATTTCAAGTAGCAAAGCAAGGAATAATGTGTTGAGCAGCATGGCTCCCAAGACAGAATGAGAGAGGAAGAGGCCATGCTATGGGCACCCAGTTTCTCATCCCAGGTTCACCTCTCAGGGCAAGAGGCCAGTGTGTTTAAGGAAAAACCCTACTTCCTGGAAACAAGAGGAGTTGAGAATAAGCATTGCTCTCCCTTGACCATTCACCATGAAAGTTGTCCAACATAATATATAATTACGTGACAAAGAACTACTGTGAACAAGGATTCTATGGGAGGCAGACATCATCTAACACACTGGATTAATAGAATCATCTGGGCCTGAGTCTTAATGGAAGCATTTGAGTGGAGAAAGAGGTGTTTGTGGGTGGTGCCTGTGCAAGAACGAAGTTAGAAATGAGCATACAATTAGCCAGTTTTACTTCCCCTCTTCAGTCCTGTCCTCAAAATGTTCTCATCATTCCCTACACATACCCTCATGTCCCAATCTCTGTACCTCCCTGGTCTAATTTATATTCACATATTCATTCAACCTATCTTTTTTGGTACCTACTAACTGCCATGCCTTGTTAAATCCCAGAATTGCCTCTGTGAAAGAATCATTATCTTATACTTAAAATGTCCTTATTTTTGCAGTGGGACCTCTTACCAAGCAAGTGTGAGGAAAAGTGCTAGCTATTGAAAGTGCATCCCTATGCTACATCATGGGAAATTAGCATGCCAAAAACCTTATAGAAATTACGGAAACAGGTCAACTGCAAAAGGACGTATATATAGGGAGTTACATGTTACATTAATTCTTAGTGAATAAATTTCATGTAAAATTGTAGAAAAATTGTTATATAATAGGTATTTGTGAAGGCAAATTGTAGCTTACACCACCATAGCCACAAACTGGATTAAGAAGATACTTCAGGAACAAGTCAGGGAGAAAAAGCAGTTGTTATTGATATTTTGTTTTGCTTTACACATAGAGCTTATTAAGACTTCTTTCCATTAAAATCATATCCTCTCAATCCTTAAAATAACCTAAATCATTTCATTGTAGAATTAATCAATAAGGAATTTTAAACTGGCCAGAAAATTGTACAACATCATGGATAGATAGAGTGCAGCAACGCTATTCCCCATGGTGAGCAAAAGAGAAAGTTTTGCATCACCAAGGGCGAGTCTGGGTGACTGCGAGGTCACCACTTGATGAGTGGAGATAGAGTCAAGACAAAAAATAAAGTCAGGAAAGTCAGTGCTGCTGGGGAAACAAACACACAAAGCATAGCTCACAGTATTGGAAAACCCCCAACATTTTCAGTCTCAGTCAGGATATAAATCAGATTTGCAGTTAACCATTTGACCGATTACCTGAGGCCAATAAGTTTCAGGGGAAAGCATGTCCACACATGCCTTCTCACTGGGTTCTAGAATCTCACCTCTTTCCATTCTCCAAATATGTATCATTAGGGAATTGTAGAGCAAGCAATAACTATATATAGGCATCAGGAATGGAAGTTCATGTATTGTTAAGATTGCACCACATTCAAGGTAAGCACAGAGTAGTAGCTAAGACAGATTTTTTAAAAAACCATCTCCGTGCTATATGAAAAAGCCAGAGGAAGCATTGTAAGCCTTTTAGAATACATGCAACCATGAGGTACTGCTCCCATTTCTTACATAGCAAGTCAGAACCAACAGACCCAGCATTGTGGGAGCGCAGAAAGCAGGAAGGAACTTGCAGAAGTCACTTAAAGGGGCAGATAGTAGCCTCAAAAAGAGCCTGATGCAGGGAGAGCCTCACAAACCAGATGAGAGGCAAGTGAGTCCAACTCAGCCTAGCCAGTTCCACCATCAAGAGCAAGTCACACAGCGTCCTCATTCATCAGTTTCCTCAGCCATAAAATGGACTGGGGGCCCTCAATAGATTTTTCACTTATTTCAAGAGCACGATGGTTTGGCTAGTTTGCTAGAAAATACAATGGAGTATTACATTAGGTTTTTGCTTTGACAGCAATGTGTTTTCATAAAACACGATTTAAAACACTGAACTCTGGTTTATTAAAGAATACTGCCTTAAATAATTTGTAAATCCTTAAAAACTGAAGAATACTTTATAAAGTGTCTTTTAGAACAAAATAGAAATAAGCATACAAAAGGAATCCAGTTTATAAATAAAGGTAAGCAAGGTTTGAAAAAAAAATCAAAGACTCAAAGTAATATGACGCGGAGAAATTTTTGGCAAGCAGAAGGAAATGTGGAAGTACTTTGTCTCTCTTACAACCCAGCCCTAGGCTAGACATGAAAATCCAGTAATGATAAATTAGGCTAACCCAATAAGTGGGTGCATGTACACCTGACATATGTATCAATAGGATATATACTAGACACAAATTATCCAGACTGTATTTCTGCAAAGACTGGTTAGAAAAAAGATCAAAGTCCATTTGAAGTGGAAGAATTGTAATTTTAAGATTGAGGAAAAGGACAACAGATTAAATTGAGTAGTTCCTGTTGCCCACTATGATAAACCCTTCAAAGTCTTCATTACTCTTTCTTCTAAATTTAATAACCAAGACAACAAAAGTAAAGGGGGTTGGTGGGATTCTCCAGTGCCCACCCCCAACCAATGCTCCTGTCTTTCTGGGGGGAAGGGAAGGAAGTTCAGTAGCAGTTGAGAAGGAAGAAATCTCTGAATTTCCTGGCCCTACAAGAAAGCAAATCGCTCACATTTTATACATGATTCATTTATTTAACTTTCTCCTGAATAACAGACTTCCATGCCTGCTCTAGCTGGCCGATTCACCTACCAAATAATGCCTCTACATTTCACTTGATAAACAATTATGATGCAGCAAAATATGTAACTTCATCTCAGTTGTCCTATAGTTCTTAGCACTTTTGAAAGTTCTTCTTTTATTCATAGGAATATCCCTAATCTATACCAGAGCAGTACATTCCCATAGTTGAGGTAGAATAAATATCAGACGAGAGAAGAAGCCAATGCACCACAAAAGAAATAAATACACTGGCCAAGGAAAAGCTCACTGATGATAGTGGGTTGCAGGAATGTTTAAATCCATCTTCTTCTGGCTTCTAATTTCTCCAGGTTCACAATTGACTCTACCTCTTTAACCGTCCTCCAATCCCTCCACTCCTCTAGAATTTCTGGGTTCTTTTGTCTCCTTGTCAAGGAGAAATGGCCAATGCTTAAACCCATCCATTTTATCATGTTTTTAAAAAACTTGGTCAGATAGGTGAAAACTTTTGTGTAATCTGAGACTAAATCGGGAATTGGGGTCTGCTCTATCCCTTCACTTCTTTCTCAGTTTCATGTTACTAAAATAACAAAGAATTAGCTGTGGTGCTGTTAATGATATTTGGTCTTTCAAGGCTGCCTGCAGTTTCCAAGTTGTCTTTTTGCAGCAAAACATACAGAATCATGTGCCACTACAATTTGGTCTTACTCTATTTCCTCTATTATTTTGTTTATATTACTTCCCCACAGAGCCTCCCCCTTAGGCTTACCCCTGACATGACCCTAAAATGCTTTTCTCAAACCCCTTCTCTTCCTTTGCCTTTTGAATGCCCCACTCAGATGCTCCCAGTGATTTAATGACTTACTCCCTTTTCTGACTTTTTTTCCCCCACGATATAATTGACATACAACGGAAGGTTAATTTCAGGGGCAAAACATAATGATTCAAAGCTTGACTACATTACAGAATGGTTACCACTGTAAGTCCAGTTAACATCGATCCTGATACATAGTTACAAAATTTTTTTCTTCTGATGAGAACTTTTAAGGTCTATTCTCTTAGCAGCTTTTAAATATGTAATATAGTATCATTAATTATAGTCATCATGCTCTACATCATGCATTACATCCACAGGACTTATTATATAACTGCAAATTTGTAGTTTTTGCCCCCTTTCAGCCATCTCACCCACTCCCTCCCCTACCACTGGCAACTACAGGTGTGTTCTCTGTATATATGAGGTTAGTTTCTTAATTTCATTTTGTTTTATTTTATTTCTTAAGATTCCACATATAATTGAGATCATACAATACTTGTCCTTCTCTGACTTATTTCGCTTAGCAAAATGCCCTTAAGGTCAATCCATGTTGCTGCAATCTTTTCTGACTTTCTATAGCTTTCAACCAATATGAGTTCTGCACTTACTGCTTTGTACTTTCCTCTGATTATCCAGTGAGTTTCAGCTGGGTCTGAGCTTGAATACAGAGTCCATGTCTTACACTTCTTTCCAATCCAGAATATACTTATTATCAGCAATAGTGTCTATTTGCTAATCCATTGAAACCACAGATCTATCTCTGTTTTTTAAAAGGTGTGTTATAACTTGTCCCATATCATGTTGGTTGTCTCTAGTAAAAATAACATCAAAGAACATACCTTCGAAGTTGCTACATCCCTAAAACTGTTATACAGCACTGGGGCATTAAAAGGATCAGGTATATCTCTGACCAAATTAGAATTCTCCTCTCACACAAAAATTGATCAGGCCCTTAGTCAAGAGTATCTACTTTATTTGCTTCATCATTTACTTTTCATTCATTTATTTATTTGTATATTCAGCATAGACTTTATAAACACCTATGTGGAAGGCACTTTCTAAGTTTCTTTCTCTGTCTTTCTGTCTTTCTTTCTTTCTTTTCTTTCTTTCCCTCTTCCTCCCTCCCTCCCTCCCTTCCTTCGTTCCTCCCTCCCTCCCTCCCTTCCTTCCTTCCTTCCTTCCTTTTCTTTCATCTCTCCTTCTCTCTTCACTCTGGAGAATGTCAATAAACTGAAAATCATGTTGCCTGATATACGTAGAGCTGCATAAACACATAGGTGCAAATTACTGGGAGCAATCACAAATTAAGACACCAGATCTGTGGTGTGGTTCAAGGAAGCATCTTGACACTCCAGACTTCACACATTCTGAGTTTATAGCTGCACCGACTGAGTCCAAGCTGATATCTACAGCAGAAGGTCTCACAATAGCATGTTGACAAAATATGTTCAATTAGGTTGGTTAATGCGTTTGGCACTTTTTTTCCTACTGTTGTCTGCCTTTTGATGTCTAGAAAAGTGCCACTTGCTAACCGAGTTACCCCATTTGAAAGAAACTCCCCCTTATTTGGAGTTTTGCATGGCCAGACTTGCTTTCTCTCTTTTAACTCCATTTAAGTATGGTCTGGTCTCTAACTTCAAGGCTGCAAACTTCAAGGGGGTTGACAGGAGAAGGGAAGAAAAGAAAAGAAACCTGAATCACATCCTCTTTGCCCTTGAAGCCTTCTTGGTCCATGGGTTTGTTTGCTTTCTAATTGTTCCACTTCTCTCTCTCTCACCAACTAGTTTGTGAAATATTCGAAGGTAGAGTTGCAGTTTTTAAAAGAGTAATCCTACTTGATACTTGTATGGTCATTTAGAATCTAGCCCTCAAGGAAGGGAAGCAGGTAGCGTGGGTTCCAGCCCTGATTCTGTTAAATATTAGCAACGGAACAATAACTAAGACAAATATTACCATTGTATATCATTTATTCCATCAGCTTGATTTTCTCTCATTTAAAAACAAAATTGAGGGGCGCCTGGGTGGCTTAGTCGGTTAAGCGTCCGACTTTCGCTTGGGTCATGATCTCGCGGTTCGTGGGTTCGAGCCCCGCGTCGGGCTCTGTGCTGACTGCCAGCTCAGAGCCTGGAGCCTGTTTCAGGAGTCTGTCACTCCCTCTCTCTCTGACCCTCCCCTGCTCACACTGTCTCTCTCTCTCTCTTAGAAATAAATAAAAATTTAAAAAAAATTAAAAAAACAAACAAAAAAAACACACCAAAATTGAAAAATAAAGAAAAACAAGGAACTAAGGTGATTTATAGTGGTGCATGAAACAGGTTAAAATAACATGGATAAGTACCAGTTGGGGATTTAAATTAGGTACTAAGGTGATCAGTGATCTGAGCAAACAGTATCACTTAGATATTGTTATCTGTACAATTGAAACAAAAAAATGCATCTAAATTATTAGATAATCAGTGGTGCCATGTCTAACACTGACAACACAGTAAAATAAATTAAATCTAAATTTAAGTATTTTTGAGCACCTGCTATACCAAGATCATTTTGAAAATTTAAAATTCTATATAATGCTATATTTTGTTAACTTGTGTGTCAGAGCCATAATATCCTAATGGAGGTTTGTCTCCAATGACCTCATCACGAACTGTGGCTAGAAAGCAAATCTCAGTATGATTTTTATTTCCTGTGAAGAATTTGAAATTTTACCAAAGACTTTCACTATTTCCATAAAAGGAGGAAAAACTTGTACCAGTGGACACCTTACAGCCAAAATGCCTTCTCTGTGTGGTCCTCAATGCCTCCACTTATTTCTTGGTTATATTTTTATAAGAGTTGGAATATGCTGTGTTTTGCAGATAGTTTTTTCTTGTTTAATGATAATAACATTAGTATTCAATACTTTTAATTATTTTTAAACATTAAATTCACAGAAAATGATATAACCAGTTAGTGCATTTTTAGAGTAGGATTACAGCATCTCAGTTTTCACAGAAGATGTGATGGATCTTTTTTGTAAATTTATAAAGTTTCAAAAATTTAACTCTGAGCTATATTAAGTCCCTGAGGATCAGCAGGGTGATCTAGCGGCTGTTGTAGAGCTAACATAATCACTACTCTACTGAATTTACAGCTTCCTCTCTCTCCCACCCACCACACACAAAGATGTTTGGTGAGATGTTTACATTAGGTGGGACCTTTGGCCTCTTTACCATCCTCCTATATTGTGGCTGAGGAAAAGGAAATCTTGTCAGACCGACATGATGAGTTAGTGGCAGAAGTGAGGTTCTACTCAGGTCTCTGAATCCAAGTCCTGTGCTCCATCCACCTGTGTGTGGAATTTTCAACACTTATGGGAAAACAGTAGATTCTATAGTTTCCTATGTAATGGCCTTCCTCATGCAACAACAAAAAAGATTCTCTTCAGGAAAGGCTTGAAAAGGTCTAGGAGATGATCTGTTAGGTCGTCTGAATTCAAAGAAGGTGCCTGGGTAAAGCAAGGCAGGATGAGTATGCAAACACACAAACACACTCATAGATACACACAAACACATACCTACATTAAGCACACACATACACACACATACACATACATATACACATACATACATGCACACAGAGACACATACTCCTACATAAATACATACAAACACACATACACACACACATTCACATAAACACAAACACCCACACAATACATATACCCATATACACATACATATACCCACTCATATATGCAAACACACAGTACTGGCTACAATAGATGATGAAAACATTCAAGAATGAAAAATTAAAAGTTTGAGATTACTGAATTTATTTACAGTGCACCTGATTCATATAAACACTGAGAAGACTTTGCTTTGCACATGTCGTACTAGCTTTACTATAACTTTCTATTGTTTGTGGTCTAATCTACACATTATAAACACTTTGTCTTGGTACTTTTCAAACTTTCACATGTGCTGAAATTAGACAGCTGGGCATTGCCCCCTAAGACCCTATAAAGCTTTGAAAAGAAACTTTTACAGTCCATAAAGAAAGAGTAAACTATGTCCCACTACACTATGTAATTTTTCACATTTTGGAAGAGACCACAGCTTCAGAAAAGTCTGAAAGGGGTGATTGTTAAGCCTAGAAATTGTACCTTTACTGCTGGGAAGTAGAGGATGCCGCATAATCTTCCTTTCAACATGCTTCTGAGAATGTCTTTAATGCTGTTTGGGAATGTCCCTTGGCTCTGCCTTGTTCCTCTCTTGACTAGTCCAAAGACTGTGTGACTCTGTTTAACAGGCATGAGATAGTAACAATCACACCAGACTGTTCATCTGTAATTTGAGATTCCTGGAAGAAAAGTAATGCACAGTAGCCTATGTTTGACTTTAATAGTTGAATTTCTTTCGGAGTGTTGATGATAGAGGAAATATTTCTCATGCTCCATCTGGTTGGCATTTCAGAGTCAGGCAAGTGTGGGTTCAGACCCCCAAGACTGCTACTTGTTAGTGGTAAGAATTTGAGTGAACAATTTAACCACATTTGAACATACCCTTTTTCATTTTTAAATGAGAGTAATGCTACATATACCACAGGATGCATTGTAACTGACCAGCCCATAATGGACTCTAAAAATATTTGTTTTATTTTTTCAACTCATTATTCACACACTCAAAACAACCATTATCTCAGGGGAAATGATGAGTCTCATGCAGAAAAAGCAATTATTTTATTGTCTTTCATTTTTCAACTAGCTGCTTTAGAAAATTACAGAGGGACTTACAAAAGTATAAAATATTTTCAAACTAAAATAATTTTTATTGATAACAATATTGTCATTAATTAATAATAGCATCTGGGGCACCTGTGTGGGTCAGTTGGTTAAGTATCTGACTTCAGCTCAAGTCATGATCTCATGGTTCATGAGTTCGAGCCCTGCTTCGGCCTCTGTGCTGACAGCTCGGAGCCTGGAGCCTGCTTCAGATTCTGTGTCTCTCTCTCTCTCTCTGTTCCTCCTCTGCTTGCACTCTGTCTGTCTTCCTCTCTAAAAAATAAATAAAGATTTAAAAAATTAACTAATAATACCATCTTGATCAATTCTTCATTTTTGCCAAATAGAAAATCCATCAGTTATTTATTTGGCAAGAAATTAAAAAAATGAATGAAACTTCATCAGTTTTTGAGCATTTTCTAGCTATTAATTTAACATCAATGTAAGAGAACTTTTAACCCTGCCCCTAGCACTTTAACTACAAAGGCAATTTTAGCAAAATATAAAGGCAATTTTAGCAAAACATACACATAAAGTGTATGAATTGTTTCCAAGTCATAGTTTTTGTCTTAGTTTTGTCACATACCAAGTTTTGTTACATACCACACCTGCTTTTATGTAAAAGATATCTCAAGTCCATGTGAATGTCTATGATAGTCCATCTGAAATCTAAGAGACCAAATAGCTGGCAGCTGCCTCCATCTTCAGACAGACAGCTGGGGACTTCTATCCATTGCATGGTAGTGACATCTCCTTTACCTGGAAATTCATCCTTCCAAATGGTTCATTTTCCCCTAAAACTTGACCCAGGTCTCTAATGAGTAGGCTTAAATAATTACAGTGCCACATATTCATGAAAACTTTGACAAGTTTCCCCTCTCTTTCAAACTATTATTTACTCATTTGATAAGTGCTGCTTGTGGGGTAGGCTTGATTTATGCTAAAAATCAACTGTAATATTATAATCTCATCTATAGAATAGATTATATATATGTCAAGCATCCAGAGAAAGTTTAAAATTTGGTGCATGTAACTAGGCATTTGTTCTACATTCTACTACAAGTTCAAATACGTATTAACAGATTTTTAAATTTTTTTTCAAATAATCACTTGAAAAGAAACTTTCTTATAGATATGTAACCCGAGTCAAACTGTATATGCAATATAAGAACATACATCTACTCATTCTCAGAAAATGAAAAGGATGTAAAACTCTGTGTTTTATTATTTTTAGGAAGTAAAGGATCCAGTTTAAGACGTTACCCCCAGATGTTTGTTTCATGGAAAGAAGCCAACAGTGACAAGAAAAACCTGACTCTGTCCAAGATAATCATTATTAAGCAATGTGTCTGGAAATATGTGCCATAAACCTTAAAAAATTAAAACAATTATAGACATTTCTGTAACTACTCACTGCATATTTCCTTTACTGGAAATGGGGTTATTTTTTTAATTGTTTGCTTTCTGTTTCCTTTAGTTAGTTTTTTTTTCCTTACAGGAAAAAGGGATAAACAAAGTTTTAAAAATTTGATAATGTGCTTCTACCTTAATTCCATTTATTACTTTTTAATTTTTTAAACTTTTTAAAGTTTATTTATTTGAAAGAGAGAGACAGCAAGCAGGGGAAAGGCAGAGAGGGAAGGAGAGAGAAAATCCCAAGCAGGCTCCGTGCTTCCAGCACAGAGACCAACACAGGGCTTGAACTCATGAGATCACTCATGAAACCAAGAATTGGATGCTTAACTGACTGAGCCAGCCAGGTGCCCCTTAACTCCATTTAAATATTTAGAATTAAAACTCAAAACCCAATAATAGCATTCACATTTATTTTGTAGTCTTCATTGGTCTCCTCTCTAACCATGCCTATGCACATTTTCCAGACTTACTGAATCTCTCTAGCCTACAGCCTGAGTGAGCACTTTTCCTCCCTCAAGTCTTCCTTCTATGAAATTAACTCTATAAGATTTTCCCTGTAGGGGGCGCCTGGGTGGCTTAGTGGGTTAAGCGCCCGACTTTCTCTTAGGTCATGATCTCGCGGTTCGTGGGTTCAAGCCCCGCGTCGGGCTCTGTGCTGACTGCCAGCTCGGAGCCTGGACCCTGTTTCAGAGTCTGTGTCTCCCTCTCTCTCTGACCCTCCCCTGCTCACGCTATCTCTCTCTGTCTCTCTCTCTCTCTCCTAGAAATTAATTTAAAAAATATTAAAAAAAAAAAAAGATTTTCCCTGTAGGTCACACACCTCACAAGTTATTACCAGGACTTCAGTATTAATCACATCAGACCAACCGAGGAAGGTCAATTGTGAGGCTGAAGCAGCTTGGAAGGATAAGCCAGTACACTTGGGCCTGTAAAACTAGCTCCATTATATATAGTAGCACCTGGATGGAAAACAGGCCACCAGCAAATCATTGGTATATCAGGATCCTCCTCTCTGAGACTTTATCATCAATTATATCATTTAAGCAAGAATGAATGCCCAAGATATTCCTAGAAGAAATGTCAGAGGTCATTATTTATTTTGCATAAACAGCTTAAAACCTGACCACGTGAGCAGAGCTGGCATTTGACGTCCCATCTTTCACTCTTTCTTTTGTCCGTAACTAGCCCCATTTAAATAAAACTTGGCAGTGATGCAGTCATCTGAAAAGCTTGACCGGAGTGTGAAATTATGAAGACTGTCACTGTGACATAAAATGAAGCACTCTGGAGTTGCTGTAAGATTTTTCATCTAGGGGATGAATGGCTACATGACTAAAGAACTCAAGTTCTGGTCCTCACCTTGGGACACTGGAATTACAGTGGAGTCCACAAGACCTCACAGCTTCATGTGAGACCCACAATAACAAATATGCATATGAATATTTTCACACTCTCTGTAAGAAGTAAGGTGTAGGTTTAGCTGACCAGCACTGGGAAAATTTAGAAAACAGATGAAATTTACATTTTGCTGGCTTCCCAATTACTCCATTAGCACACCTTCACCATGTATCAATGGCTAGTTCTCATGATTTAATACAGTGTAAACTTCCTTTTTTCTTGTAAGGGTATAAGATATTATATCAATCTATTAAGTTTTATTTAAAAGTGTATATCAGTGTTTTGGGTTCTGTTAAAAAAAATAAAATAAAACAGACAACTGACTACCCAAAGGAACAATGCACAAATCCCATCCTAAGGACAGAAAGTTAAGAAGATATTTGGGGCCTGGAATCTTCCTAGAGCCCCCCACCCCCCATTCAGTTCAACTCATCAGAGAGCTGTCTGCACAAGCTACACCGCAGATGACCCTGGAGAATGTATAAATTCTGGCCCTGCCTGACTCTGACCCAGAGGAAAACTCCTCAGCAACATTCAGATATCCACACATTTCAAAATAAAACTTCTGTATGTTCTATCCTGGGTCTTCTTCTTTTGGCTGAGGTAAAGTAAAAACACAATAAATTTAGCTATTATGTGGATGATTTTTCAAAACTCCATTATGTGACTAATCAAATTGGATCAATCTAGTTTAAAATAATCAGCTCACCTATGTGATAGCTCATCTTCAAGGGTTTAAAATATACTACTAAAGAAAAGAAGAGAATTATAACTTATAGTATTTATTTTTATAATTTTTAAATGTTTGTTTATTTTTGAGAGAGAGAGACAGAGCATGAGCAGGGGAGGGGCAGAGAGAGGAGGAGACACAGAATCCAAAGCAGGCTCCAGGCTCTGAGCTGTCAGCACAGAGCCTGACGCAGGGTTTGGACCCTTGAACTGAGAAATCATGACCTGAGCCAGACACTTAACTGAATGAGCCACTGACGTGCCCCTTCACTATTGAATTTTAAAAGTCCCTTATAGGGGCGCCTGGGTGGCTTAGTCGGTTGAGCGTCCGGCTTTCGCTTAGGTCATGATCTCGCGGTTCGTGGGTTCGAGCCCCGCGTCGGGCTCTGTGCTGACTGCCAGCTCAGAGCCTGGAGCCTGTTTCAGTCTGTGACTCCCTCTCTCTCTGACCCTCCCCTGCTCATGCTGTCTCTCTCTCTCTCTCCTAGAAATAAAAAAAATAAAAAAATAAAAGTCCCTTATATATTTTGAATATTAGCCCCTTGTCAGATATACAGTTTGCAACTATTTACTCCCATTTCCTAGGTTACCTTTTCATTTTATTTCTTGTTTCCTTTGCTGTGCAGAAACATTTCACTGGATACAGTCTCACTTGTTTATTTTTTATATTGGCTATGATTTTTAGGATCTGACACCAATAGCAAAGCCAACAAAACCAGAAATAAATAATTAGGACTATATCATCTCATGATACGGAAATCACTTTAACCATATATCAAGTTAAAACTTTAAATTTTTTAAATATGAAGAAACAGGGCCCAGAAGTAAAATAATTTGTCCAAGGCCATAGGCAGTCATTGATATAGTGCCTGGCATAAATTCCTCTACTTGTGGATTTGAGGACAGCAAAGGGCATGCATGAATTCCCAAATACAACATACTTTTCTTTTTATATATTCTACCAATTAGTCATTAATTTACCTGATAAACTCTTTTTTGAAAATGCAAAATTACACTGAGAGGATTGAGGTCAACAATAAGTTTTCCAGCCCTGCAGAATTCTATGGGATTGATAAAAGGTGGGAGGGAGACAGAAGTTGCCAGAAGAGCAACCCCTGATGGAAACCAACAGGACAGCTGGATGGAAGCTTGGAAAGCAGGAGACCAACACTGGCCTCATGGATGACTGTATATAGACTCTTAAAAATTATTGTAGTTTTTTTCTATTAAAAATGGAATAAAAAAAGCCACCTATGTTATTTGAAATCAAGCATCACTCAGCATTTTGGTATATTTTCCTCAAGTTCTGTGTATATATTTTCATAGAACTATGATCAAACAATTAAGTGATTTTACTAGCCATTGAGTAGCAACATGTTACACTGAAATGATGTTACTTTTTAAAAAAATGTTTTTAATGTTTTATTTATTTCTGAGAGAGAGAGAGAAACAGTGTGAGGAGGGGAGGGTCAGAGAGAGAGGGAGATATAGAATCTGAAACAGTCTCCAGGCTCCGAGCTGGCTGTCAGCACAGAGCCCGATGTGGGGCTCAAAACCCACAAACAATGAGATCATGACCTGAGCTGAAGTCGGACGCTTAACTGACTGAGCCACCCAGGTGCCCGAAATGATGTTACTTTTTACTAAAATATAAGGTAAGGGTCAAAAACAATACCACAAATTTTCTGGCCTTTGCAGTCAAAGGTCCCAAAACACCATGTGGTTCCCTTTCATCGTTGGAGAGTCATAGTTGGGGTTGGAGGAAAGTAGAAAAATAATATGTTTTACTTACATAAAAGCAAACTGAAAAATAAATAATAAACTAAGCCATGAGTGTAATGACCCAAGCTAACTGTTTCCACTTTCTGGACATGTCTGAGGGCATGTCATTCACAAACAAATACTAAAACTGACACTGAATAAACCAAAGAGCAATTAAAGACAAATCTCTTCCTCCAAAATGTCATAGCATGAATGAATTAATGCTAATTAATAAAAATATTCAATTAACCAGAATAACATATTAGCCAACAATGCTGATTAAGTTTGAGTTTTTACCCAGTGGAATTCCATTGTTTTAAAGACAAACTATAAGCTTCTAGATCTTGTGTTCCAGTACTGTTCTCCAAAAAAAGGAACCAGGACACCATGGAGATATGAGTCTAGGATGAAAGCAGGAATATGCAAGATGAACCTGGAGCATCTTGTAGTGCCAGAAAATAAAGTACTCAAAAAAAAAAAAATCCCACAACGATGGGGGTATGTCAAAAGGAAAGGACACAGGAACCAAGTGAAAGAATTCCAGTGTCCAAAGTTGGAACAATTTGAGTAACAAAATTTAGTATTGAATTATAATCCGAAGTATAAAATAAATATACTTAAGCCCATACTGATATAAATAAATGAGTAAATTACTAAATGAGTAAATTACTAAACATAATATACAAATCCTGCATGTGTAAGAATTCCAAATACATTAAGTAGATACTTTGCCCTACAGGAAGGGGAGCATAATGCCCTGATCCTTAAATATGAGCTGTCTTATGACCTCATTCCAAAATCACAGTACTGGAAATGGGGCAAGGGTAACTTTAAAGTGAATATTTGATAAATGCTGCTTTAGCCAGGTAATCAAGGTCACTGTCAACAACTAATATGATGTACCCTGGATAATATATGATGAAAATGGAACTTTGCTCAGTGATCTTCCTTCTCAAAACATATAATCCCAGTCTAATCATAAGAAAAACATCACACAAATTTCAATAGAGGGGTACCCTACAATATATCTGCCTAGTGTTCCTCAAAACTGTCAAGATCATAAAAAATAAAGAAGGTCTAAGAAACTATCACAGCTTAGAGGAATCTTGACTAACTAATTGCCATGCAGTGTCCTGGATGGGATTCTAAGGCAGAAAAGGACAAAAACTAGAAAATCTGAGTAGTTTTTATTTAATAATAATGTATCAATATCTTGGTTCATTAATTGTAACAAGTAAGTGTTAATAATAGGGAACACTATATATAGGGGGTTTTTAGTATGATGAATTCCCTACAGTATCAGAGCAATTTTTCTATAAATCTAAAATGATTTCATTAATAAAAAAGAAAATAAACTATAAGATTCATAAAAGTCTTTAAATTAACAAAAATGTCGTACTTGGTCCACTTCTTGCATGTAGCGCCTAACAAAATAAGTGTTCAGGTAGGGGATGGTATAGGTATCAGTGGGTCTCAACCCTGGTAGTGAATTTAAATAAGCTAGTATATTTTAATATCAATAAATCAGAATCTTTGCCAATGGGCATCAGTAATTTTATATAAAGCCTATCACACTACCAAAAGTCTAGTTTTGCCAACAGAAAAATCTCATGCTACAAAATCCCAAAATTGCACGTTTGGTCACCAGCATGAAATGTCTCCTTTTCAGGGTAGAAAACAAAGTTGTTTGCTTTTTCTTTCTCCCATGAGAGACCTGGGAGATTCAGCAATTATTCTGGCAACATAAAGATGAGCAAAATAGTGACTATAACCAAGTTAACAAATTTTAGAAATTTTGATACTTTAAGGAAGCAAATTATAGAATCTCTCTTCTTTTATTTTATTTTCATAGAAAATTATTTCTTTTTTTAATAGTTTATTGTCAAATTGGTTTCCATATAACACCTAGTGCTCATCCCAACAAGTGCCCTCCTCCATGCCCATCACTCCCCTTCCCCTCTTCCCCACACCCATCAGCCCTCAGTTTGTTCTCAGTATTCAAGAGTCTCTCACAGTTTTCCTCCCTCCCTCTTCCCATCTATTTTTCCCCTTCTCCTCCCCCATGGTCCTCCTAATCCACCTATACATCCAAACATATGGTATCTGTCCTTCTCTGCCTGACTTATTTTGCTCAGCATAACACCCTCAAGGTCCATCCATGTTGCTACACCAGATTTCATTCTTTCTCACTGTCATGTAATATTCCATTGTATAGATAAACCACATCTTATTGATCCATTCATCAGTTGATGGACACTTAGGCTCTTTCCATGTTTTGGCTATTGTTGAGAGTGATGCTATGAACATTAGGGTACATGTGCCTCTATGCATCAGCATTCCTGTATCCCTTGGGCAAATTCCTAGCGGTGCTATTGCTGGGTCATATGGGAGTTCTATTGTTAATTTTTTGAGGAACCTCCACACTGTTTTCCAGAGTGGCTGCACCAGTTTACATTCCCACCAACAGTGTAGGAGGGTGCCCGTTTCTCCACATACTCACCAGCATCTATTTCCTAATCTATTGAAAATTAGTGTGGTTTAAAAAGAATGATGAGTTTGAAATAAAGACAGAAAAAAAGAAATTTTTTATCTTAAAATTTAAATTCAAGGTATCTAAAGTTCTGATGAGCACAGACAGATTCCCTGCTAGCTTTAGAAAAGTACTATCAAAACCACCCTTCTGAAAAACACAAAACTACACACAGCTTCCCAAGTACATTCTGGACAGTAAATCAGAAGACAAGCCCTGAGACCCTGGTTAAGACCACAAGGTGTGCTGATCCCCAGCTCCCAGCATGTTTTACCTTAACAAAACAGGGGCTTCCCAAATGCTTGGATAGCTTTGCCTGGCTCTGAGTCTGTTTCCATCCATTTTTATAAGGCTGTTATAAGAATAGGAGCCCATCTTAGCCATTCAACCAAATATATGTCATTTATATGCTAATTGAACTCTCCTGTGTTATGAAATTGGGAAGTTGCAACATGAATGTGAACACAAATATGAAGAAACACAAATAGGAAGAAAGGAATTCAGGGCTTGTCTTCAAACCCTCACTGACTATCTGATCTGGAGTGGTCAAAGAGTGTGGAAAGCCCTGAGAATGGCAGGGTCTATCTCAACAATAGGTATTAACTGAAGTTTTTTGAAAAGGAGGCTTCCATCAGACCACTGGTTGCTTAAGACAGTTGGAGAAACCCTAGCAGGAGCCATAGGCCCTTCCTAGATGCTTCTCTCATCACACTGGTTTGTGAATGAAGTAGAAATTACAAGCATTTTGAAGTCAGAAAACATATGGGCCAAGCGCCAGTCCCAGCCTGACAAGATGAAAGTCAGTTTGTTTGAACTGCTGTGCCTCAGTTTCCTCATGTGCAAAATAAAGCTAATATACATAAGGATGGGATCCTAAAGATCAAATGGATTACATATGACTTCACTTTATACAGTGTAAGTAGACAAAGGGCACACATTTTTAATAATAACATTAACTATTTTAAGGTCTACCAGCAACTGACACCCTCAGCTCTCACTGACCTTCAGACTAGGCTCATATATATTCCAACCAGAAATACTTACCTTCCATGCCCCACCTGTGTGGTTGCATTTCTTTGCCATTTTCCCTGCCTCCTTCATTCTTCAGTAACCCACACCCCCCTTCTTATTCAGCACTCTGCTCCATATCTGCCTCGCTTGGGAACTTATTCTACTCAATCACTCAAGCCAGTCACTTCACCACCAAGACCCACAGGTACCTTTGCATTTATAATCTAGGCTTACACACCCCACTTGTCAAAGAATCATAAATTTAAATTTTATAAATCAGGAAACAGAGGTTCAGATCATCTAACTGTCCTATTAGCTGGTGGCAGGATGGAGACCAAAGTCCAGATTTCCATAGAATATTTGCCAACATTTGGATCCAAAGCTGATAGCATTAATTATGACTGTGTCAATGTTATTTACTAAAATATATAAGCATAGTTCTTAAATACAAAATATGGATCCCCTAAAGTCTAATTTTCTAAGCACTAGTTAAGTCCCTTATAACAAAGGAGTGTAGTTGGTTCACTTAAGTAAGCTGAGTGACGTAGAAGCTTGGAAATGTGTCTTGACAACTCTTAGTATGTGTTATATACACAGAAGAGGCTCAATATTGTTTGGCAAGTTGGTACATGCATATATGAATAAATCAGGATTCATGATGGAAGCATTTATCAAAACCTTCACATAGGTATTTTACTAAAGAATTTGAAAGCTTGATTTAGCACAGAAATTCATTCCTTTTCTAGAAATTTAGCCCTTTCAAAATTAACTTTGCAGAGTTCATATGCTGTTTGGAGACAATATTCCACATGTGCGGAGGTAGAAGGCATAAAATGGTACCAAGGATTATATATTAAACTAAGGTAGTTCCAATCAAAATCCCAGCTGGATTGTGAAAAAACAAGAGTAATGTAGGCAGAATTACTCTACCAGACATTAAGACACTGTACATGCCGTAATGATTAACAGATTATATTTCTGGTTGTTATTTAAAAATTGAGCAATGGAACCAAATGGGGAGTTTAAAAACAGATCCATGCTTATTAGAAGACTGACCTATAAATGGAAGTGGCATCACACATAAACAGAAAAAACATGAATCATGTAATCAATGGTGCTGGGAAAATTAGCTCATCATAACAAATATGCAGTTATATCCCCATCTCATCCTATAAACAGGAATATTCAAATGGCTTTAAAACTTTGGTATAAAACAAACTATTGGGGGAGAATAGCTTATGACACTGGGACCAGGAAAGGTTTTTTGAAGATGTCCAGAATGGTACTACCTGTAATGAGGAAAATAGGAAGATCAAATGACTAATTAATAAATTAAAGATCTGTATTCCACAAAATACACTAAAGATGAAATTAAAAGACTGGTGAAAGATAGGGAGAACATATTTCCAATGCATACAGCCAAGAAAGGTTTAATACCCAGAATACTTAAGAAACTCCTATAAATCAGTGAAACAAGAGGCAACCCAATAGAAGAAAAAAGGATAAAAATGGATGGCTGATATGATGAGATGTTTGTCCTCACTGGTGGGTAAACCAAAAATTCCAATACATATGCATTGATCTAGAGCTACACTGATCAAAAAGTAAATATTCAGATAATAGCCAAGGTTGGCAAGCATGAGGGGAAATAGGAACTTTCACATGTGCTGGTGACTTTGCAAAAATGTTTTACAGTCATTTTGGTGGGTAATCTAGCAATATGTCATAAAATTGTGTTAGCAGATGCCCTACAGCACAGGAATTTCTGGATTTGTACCTCCAGAGAACTCAATAAACACAGAGACATTATAAAGATTGTGTAATAGAAAAATAAGGGGAAAATATTTTTAAAGTGTATTTTATGCATATGTATTAATCAGAGGTCAAAAAAATGATTAATTGCCAAAGACAGAGCTGAAAAACAATATTGAAAAAAGTTCAACCTGGTATATAGTACACTGATATTTAGATCAAGTTCAGGGAACATGGCAAAAATATATTTTTCACAGATATTCATATGTAGGAGAATGTCCACTAAACATACGAGAATAAGTACCTTAGGGAAGCCGGACGATTGGTAATGCAGTTATGAGAGAAAGGGAGGAAGAGGAGGTCTGAGGCTGGATAATTATTTTAACAGATACAAAACAGGGAACAGCATTGGTCACATTAATATAATTTTGTGCACTGAGAGGCCAAAACAGTTACAAATAATAAAGGGAACAGTTAAAATGGCGTGGAGCAAAGGAAGTAAATTACCTATCTTTAATTTACAGACAGGCAATGTAAAGAAAGGGGTTAACCTACAAATTCACTGAAGTCAGAAATTTCTTTGGATGACTGGCAACTCCCCTTGATAGCCTTTCATAGTCAAGGGGTAATTGAGTGTTAATTCTGCTGACCTTATTTGCAGCCGTGCCTCATTCCTGCAGCACCCCTGGCTGTCAGGCAGCATGCTTTACATAGCTGTCGACTTCATGTTTTTCTTTTGACTGAATTTTTTACCTGAGGCATTTCAATCCTGTAACTTCAGCAATCAGTTTAGGCCCAAAGCAGCACAGGCCTCCGTCCCCTCCAAGCAGGTATTTGCATGTGAGTTAACAGCTTAAGCACTAGGGAAATGAGCTAAATCCAAACAGATGTAAGAAGTAGGACTGTATGCTAAATCACTACACAGTCAGCTCATTTGCCTGCCACGGAATTACACTTTGTGTGTGGAAGTGGGAGTGAGTCAGTGTGTGTGTGTGTGTGTGTGTGTGTGTGTGTGTGTGTGTGTGTGTGTGTGTGTGTGTGTGTGGTGGGAATATGACTGGTTAAATTTTTATGCTATTTTTAAAGCTAAGAAGCTATTTTTAATGGTGTTTGTTTTAGTGATCCTGAGCCAATATTTTAAGAAGTAATCATGAAATTCTAATAGCTACATATGCCATAAAAAAAGATTGTTTCAAACAACATAAATAAAATTGTGCTAAGAAAATCAGAATTTTTTTTATTTTTTAGATAACTCAATTTCTTCCAAATAGAACCCACAAAGGGTATGTGATAGGCATGCACTGTCAAGAAATGGAATGTAACTTATACAGAGAATTTGTCATTATATATTTAAAATTCTTAACCTCCAAAGTGACATAGAAGCCATTTTCTACTCATTACAAGGAATTCTGGATACAGCATAAGACATTTGTTGGGATTATGCAAGCAAATCAGTAGCATCATTTATTACATCCAGATCTTCTAACTAAGGGAGAAATTGTCATATCCATTGCTGTTATTTGTGAAATGAGTAGCCAGAATCTCAGAAGTTTCCTGTATCCTCCTAGCTATGTTATAGAATAAAGTCTAGTCTAAATAATCAAGCCTAATGTGATTGGCATATAGGAAATCTCAGATCCAGGTTTTTTTTTTTTTTTTTTTTTCGTTCGTTTGTTTGTTTTTGTGAATGTTTGGAAGAGAACAGCTCATCTCTCAGCTGTACTGTAGGAGAGAAGACAATGTAATGCATGCTCAGCTGGCCTTCATGAATGGCAATCAATATTCTTAACTCTACCCAACACAGTGCAGGAATTGAGTCCCTTCTAAAAGTCACAATAAAATAATTTTATTTACCCTACTGGCCAGCAGGTCACTACTGAGGTAAGAAGTATTTCCTTAGTAAAAAGCAACACATCCATTTATGTAAGGCAAGAAAAGCCTAGAAAGCATATAGAAAACCTAAAATTGGTAAAGAATAAGTTTGTCTGAAAACTGAAGCTAACATATTTTGGTTCACACCATTGAGAGGAGTTACTGGAGATACAGAGAAACAAAGACAGGCATTCTATGGGTGCCATAAAACATAAGGTAAGTAATGGATATTCTTAGCAGCAGCATTTGTCTCAATTATATGAGGATTAATAGAAAAACATTTCACATAGGAGTAAACATGTTCATGGGTAAAACCCTGCCTTTAAAAATAAGCAATGCCTCTTGCCCATGAGGCTCATGGCACCTATCAAAGGTCGTGATTACTGACCATGCTGCCCCAGCATCTTACCACAAGCTTCCCCCTCCATGAGCCACCTGGACCATCAGCAGTGGGAAGGGAAGTCAGTAGTAGGTTTTGCTTTCCCATTTTAGTAGTGCATCCATAACAGCAACTCAGAACAACCAACTGAAGATGAGAAGATCATTTTGTGTTTGAGATTTGAATAAGGTAACTTAAGATGTGGACAGAGAGGGAGGTGGAGGATGAGGTAGTTCTAAGGCAGCACTTCTCCAACTGTAATATGCGTATGACTCAGCTAGGGATTTGTTGAAACACTGATTCCAGATTGGAAGTTCTGAGGTGGGACTGGAGACAGTCTGACCAGCTCCTGACACTGATGGCCTGACCACACTTTGAGTAACCAAGTTTAAAGGAATAATGAAAACAGAAACAAAAACAAAAGGGATGATAAATGCCAAAAGCCTTCAATGTGATGAAGTGATACTTTACACTGTAAAGTAAATACTTCCATACCTCCTGGCCTCAGGAGGAACATGTTCCTTGGAGGTGCTAAAAATCCACCATGGGCAGCCCTGAACTCTCCATTTCCCCAGGTCTTGCTCCTTTCCTCATGTGCCTGGGTCTGCGAGTGGTGTCATCAGCCTCCCAAAGCCCTGAGACAGAAAACTCACATTTATTTTCAACTTCTCTCAACCTTGCTCAATCTTCTCTCCCTTTCAAACAGGGAAATGCCTCCACATTGCTACAAGCATTAAAATTCCAAGTCTCAGGAGTAATCTCTATTGTGTCACTGTTAAAATTCCTCCTGCCTGACACAGCTTTCCACTTCCTAAAGGATAAAGAGCAAAGCCCTTAGCAGGTTTCCAAGACCCTTCACAATCAGATCCCAGCATTTCCTTCTGGCCTCAATTATTATATTTGCTGCCCTCTATATTCTGCTCCTTTTCAGGCATCTGCCTTCACTTGGACTCAGGCCCTGTTCACAGTCCCATAAATTCAGCCAGGCCCTTCCTTGGCCTGCAGCAACCTGAACCCAGCAGTCAATCTCCAGTACTTTCTGGCCTGGAAACCATCTCACTCCACAAAATTCAGCTCAAAAGTTGTTTTCTCTTCTACACGGCATCCCAGCTCTACTAGATCCTGACACACAGTAGGCAAACAAGCAATATTACCAAACAAGCAATATATTACCCACTGTCAGATAGTTGCAGTCTGACTAGAATGACTTCCTCTAGGGTGAACACCTCTAGGGTGTTCCAGCAACACAAGAAGAATGCTAGCTCAGGCTTGGAGTTAGGGAAGAAAGAAAATCAGTTGGAAATTCTCATGTTCCACCAACTCCCATTCTAGCCATTGAAATTTAGAGTCCTATAAATTAGGCCTTTTTCTTCTTCATCATCAAGAACAAGGTCTGGAGCTAAGAGATGTTTTAAGGCACTCACATAAGCACCTAGACATAGAGGATCTAAGGTGGTGTGGAGTAAAAGGATATTTTTGCATCTTCTCAACATCAAAGTTGTACTTTTATTGACCACCGTATAAGCAATTTAGAAGCTTGGACGAAGTTTCTAAAACCTTGCTTAACTGGCCCCAGCAAAGTGGTTAATAGCACAAGATGAACAAGCAATCAGAGGCACCAATAATGGACTATCACACTTGTTTTTTCAGATGCCAATGAGGGTTTATTAAAGTGAATGCTGTTATAGGACACATAGATGGCTCAGTTGGATAAGCATCCCACTCTTGGTTTCACTTCAGGTCATGATCTCACAGTTCATGGGACTGAGCCCCTTGCGGGTCTCTGCACTGAGCACAGGGAGCCTACTTGGGATTCTCTTTTTCTGCCCCTCTTGTGCTCTCCCTTGCTCTCTCTCACTCTCTCTCAAAATAAATAAATAAACATTTTCTTAAAAAGACAATGCTATTGGGAATTTCTGGGGAGAACACAGAAGGAAAATAATATCTAAAGAAATGAAATTCATAACCGTTCATTTGAGTCCATAATACGATCTTATGAGAAGGAAAAAGAAAATCGTATTTCCCATGGGTTGTAAACATGTTAAAAAATAAACAAATATCTTTGGTGTATTGAAGGAAACAATAAGAAAATTTTAGTCGATTATTATATTTCCTCTCCCTCACATTGGAAAGAGTAGAAAATTTTTCATACATTCATTTACTCATTCAATCAGTCAATCATTTAACAAGTATTTATTGAGTACTTTGGTGGTTTTAAAACATGTCCATAGATTCTTTGACACGTCTCCCCACCAAGAGAGTTAATTCCCCTCTCTTTGAATATGTTCTGATATATGTTCCATTAACCAACAGAGGCAGTGGAAGTGATGCCTGTTGACTCCCAGGATAAATTAGAAAAAGGTCATGCAGTTCTGCAACATTCTCTTGGGATATATGCCTTTAAAGCTTGAGTCAGTGTAAAAAGTCAAGCTGCCCTCAAACAGGGATGTTGGAGAGAGCACATTGGAGAAACCAAATGGAGAGACATAAACCGAAAGAGCATTGGCTGCTCCAGTTGAGTCTTCTCAGTCTAGACAAAGACATGTGAGTAAAGAGGCCTTTAAGATCAATCTAGCCCAGTCACCATCTGACTACAATCACATGAGAGACTCCAAGCAAGAACCCTCTATGAGAGCCAAGTCAATCTTAGGACCACGAGAAATAATAATAATAATTATTATTATAAACAATTGTTATTATTTTATACCATTAAGTTTGGGTTATTTGTTATTCAGCAGTAGATAACTGGAATAAGCAGCTAATATATGTCAGGCACTATGTAAGGTATTGAGATCTTCCTCTTATAGAATTTAAAATTTGCTGACCCAGCACTCTCTGTGAATGTCCAAATAGCAACATAGGAAATACACATATAAGCAGATATGTACCAATATAAGAAAACATAGATAGGTGCTATAGGTTTGAAAAGCAAACAGAATTGACTAAAAAAACAAAACCCTTGGGGGGCGCCTGGGTGGCTTAGTCGGTTAAGCGTCCGACTTTCGCTTAGGTCATGATCTCGCGGTTCGTGGGTTCGAGCCCCGCGTCGGGCTCTGTGCTGACTGCCAGCTCAGAGCCTGGAGCCTGTTTCAGTCTGTGACTCCCTCTCTCTCTGACCCTCCCCTGCTCACGCTGTCTCTCTCTCTCCTAGAAATAAATAAAAAAACAAAAAAAACAAAAAAAACAAAAAAAACCAAAACCCTTGGGATCTGCACAGAGGAAGAGTCAGCAAGGAACTAGGAACTGGGTTAAATGTCCAGGATTTCTATATACATAAAGGTGCTGGGGGAGGGGAGAGGCATTTTTCCTGAGGGTGGTGTAGTGGCATGCTCTAGTTTGGGAGAGGGTTCCCACACAGGGAACGCATGAGGGAAAAAAATAGGAACATCAGTAGGAGGCAGGTGATAGAGAGACTTGAAGGTCATAGTAAGGGTTTAAAAGGACTAGATTCACTTTCTGGGCAAGTAGATAGTACTGAAGATTTACCAGACATAGAATGCTGTGATGAAAAATGTAATTACCCTGACAGTGGAAGGAACATGGATTAATGTATTAGAATTTGCACAAGAAGCAAAGAAACCAATCAGGAAACTCTTGAGATAGTTTTCAAACATGGTAAGAAGGGTCTTTCACGCTATGTAAACCCCTTCCCATGACATGCCCCACTCCAGCTCTTCCAAAATGTCACTTTTTTGCCCCTCTTATCTGTTTCAGCTGTTTCTGGCCTATTGTCTCATGGCGTTCTCTACTGATGCATGTTCCTGTGTGCCGGGATCCAGTTACCTGAGCACTGCAGCAGCTAGCAACTGAATGGGTGGGCTGTTCCATCACCACGCCCACTGACAGCTGCTTCCTGGTAATCCAAGGAGTTCTTAGTGCCTATTATTTGTTATGACCGTTTGATCCTCTGTGCTCTACACAATATCATTAGTTCACTGATGCCTGACAAGTTTTATCCTAAAGCAAGTGATACACGTAAAGACACGTTTGAATGTTCCCTGCAGTAGAAGCATCCCTGGTTTCTGGAAGAGATGATATGTAATAACAATTATATGGTGCTTTCATCTTCAAAGCCTTATGCAAACATTATCTAATTAACCCTCATTACATACCTGGGAGGCAGGGAAACATCATTAAACCTGAGTTTCAAGAGAAGAGATTGGAAGCTACAAGTTAAATAGCAAATTCTCCACCAGACAGACTTGACATTGGTGGCAAAATTGGTGAGGAAGAGCCCCTAACTCTTACCCGATGCTGAGGCCAAGGACAAAACACTGAGGTGTTTGATTTATTACTGGAGTCATAGGCAATATTTCCTTGTAAAGTTGATTAGAGCACAGGGAAACAGACTGTATTCAGACAGGGAGGTAGGATTCTGGGGTGCTAGTACTGGATTTTTACTGTCACGTTGTATGACCTCTCTGCACTTTGAATACTCATCTGTCAAAGAAGTCCCATCAGTCTTTGATTGAAATCACATAATGGCACTAAAACAGTTCATGAGAACAGTGTTCAGAAAATGAGCTCTAATGAGATTCTACAATACAGATCATTTTAGTAACTGGCAAAAATTGTGAGATAGAAGACCCCTAATCTTCCCTTTCTACAAAATTTTTACTTCATTCTACCACGGCCCCACCAATGACAATATCCCTCATTACCTCTCTGAGCAATGTGCTCAAGATCTCTTTCCGTCTCTCCCATCAAACCTGCCTCACACTCACTGAAATGCAAAGCAAGTTAAGGTTTAATGTCACCTGTCCCAAGGGGGCTTTCATGCTAACAAGGAGCAAAAGCCAAACTGAAATCCTGACCATGGTATTCTGGCCACAGGAAACTGACTTGTAGCGGAGGTATCTGAGGTAGTGGGACCCTGATACCTTACCACCTTGAGCCTATAACAACCATAGAGGCAGCCAACATTCTCTGAGTGCTTACTAGGAGCTAAGCTCTGTTTTAAAAGGAAGTCTGGTGTTGTAGTTAATAGCAATGTCCCTGGTCTTTCTACCACTAAGAGTTTGCTTTGTCTCTCTGTGCCTCCATATATTCATCTCTAAAATGGGAATGACAATTTGTCCTCTAGGGTTGGTGTCATGATAAAATGAATTAATGCACAAATGTAGTTGTCATTATTATAGGCAACTTACTCGTACTAACAAGTTTGTGTTAGTACAATCTTATGAAATGGGCACTATTTCCAGACCCATTTTACAGATGAAAAACTGAGGCACATAGGTAAACACACTTATACTAGTTGCACAGCTGATGAGTAGTAGAGTCGGGACCCTAACAAGGCAGCCTGGTTGCAGAGCCCAGACCTTGCCACCACGCTGCACTGCCCAGGTCACAGTGTCCAGGGTCTCCTGATGACAGGGCCCCAATGCAGCAGCATCAGACCAGTGGTTATAAGCCTGGTTTCAAGCTGTGACTCATCCACATCAGACTCACTGAGGGAGCTCTCTCCTTTCTCCCTATCTTGGGATTTTTATCTTTAAAACAGACATATACTATACATGAAGATCAAATACTGGTGCAAGGAGATTTTGAAAATTCTAAAGTGTTCTCTCTTCAAATGCGAGGAATTATTATTATCTACTGCAGGATGAGCTAAAGTGGGGCAACTATAAGCAAGAGGCTAAAGGCAGACAAGCTCCAAAGGCCTCAGAAGGTCACTTATGCCACAGAGGATCCTTAATTCTTAGAGACCAACAGCCAGAGGAACCTAATCAGATTGAGGCTATGGGCCCAGGAACCCCAGTATCTGCAGGTGGTGGGGGGAGTCTGGGACAGACCCCATGCTACAAACTCTATTTATATCCTGCCATACAGCCCTCCCATCTACTCTATAAAGCAAGAAGTCTGTCATGTTCCAAGCACTGGAGGAAAGTACCCTTGATTCCCTTCTAGAAGCCCATCTAAGGCTAAGAGGCCCTAGTGACTATGGAACCCAGAAGCCTCTGAGAAAGATAGGATAAAAGAGCAGCCTTTGCAGAGTCTACGGGGCCCCAGTGTCCTGGACCCCCACCATGGGGACTTTATCAGCCCTCCTGTCACTTCTGATTTATGGCAGAGCCACGCTGCAGTCCCCAAGGTGCTGTGGGCCCCTCTGGTCAGTGCCTTGTTGAGGGTCTGAGGAGAATGTACTGCCTGACACCTGGGAGAAATTCACCTCAGCTTGTGCAGACCTGTTGTTCCCAGTGTGTGGCCTTCCAAATAAAGGTAAATGACCCAAACTGCTCTACAGAGGATGTTAGAAGTTGTGCATCTGCATTTTCAAATTACTGATTCATTTTCTCTTATGGCAGCGAATCTGCTTTCACAGCTAATCAGAATGATCTCTTTTAAAAGTCGTTACTTTCCTATCTTGTGCTTTGGTTAACAAGAGCCACCATCCCACAGCTGGTATGAGAACAAACACAGAACAAAGGGCAGCCCTGAAAAGAGAGTCTCCAGCCAACACTCCCAGTTGCATCTTCCACCTGCAGTCTCAGCCCAGGTGCCAGACTGGCTAAGGTGACGAGGTCGGGATAATTACTTTGGCAGCTTCTGAGCTGCTCTGGGATCCATCGCTCCATTAGTTTGCTCATTGACTGCCACACCACTGGGCTCCTCTGAATGCTATTTCCTGTCCTCACAGCTTGATTTCACTACAATTTGCACATACTTTACCATTTATGAATAATGCCCCCCTTTAAATCTGTCACAGGATGCAGTATTATATTTTGGAAGCCACGTAATGGCCAAGGTGAGTGCTTTGCCCAAACTTGTATGTATTTTCAGACTCCTCCTAACCGCTGGTTTTTCTCAGTGCCACCTCTGGTTCAGTCTTTGCTTTGTTGTTGTCACAGAATTACCATTTAACATGTATCAGGTATGCTCTGTGAGCCCAGCACTTTAGCAAATAAATAGAAACATAATGTTCCTGCCAAGTTGGTTTTTTATTTAACCAGAGTGAGCAAGAGAAGAAACAAACAGTAGGAGAAGATGTACCCTCACACTGAGGTTAGACCATGGTAAAACTGGGCCAGGAGTCTTTGTTGTTCAGCCTTCAGATACCTCCCACAGACAGCTGCTTCTCCGAGGGAGACTATTGTGGGGTGAGCTTTACGGAATTTTTCTTTCCTGAAATAAGGTTACCACTCTATTTGGGACATCCCCTAAAACAAGATGCTGGTCCTGCTCTAAGCAGCACCATTTACCCACCATGACCTTGACCCACAACCTCTCATCCCCTTTGGTCTGTCACCCCATCCTATCTTTCAGCCGGGAAAGAAGGCAGATTTGAGAATCCTTTATACACTCAAGGGGAATATTTATCACACCTGTTTTGTGAAAACAGACTTTGTATAGCTGGGTCCTTACAGCCAAAAGTAAGCCAATGCCATTTTCTGGAATTTCTCTCCTCAACTGGCTACTGGGTGACATTAGTACTTTCAGCTATATTAACTCTTATTTCAAAGTTCATATTAATCCCAATTATGAAATAAATCCAAGGATCAGCTAGGGCCAGGAGAGTTTATACCAGAAAAAAATCTCACAAAAATAAAGCCTTACATAAACAGATGGAAAATCAGCATAGGGCAGGGGATTGGAGAGAACCTGGCAGGTACTCCACGTCCCAAAGCCACAAAGAAGAGTGTTGTCCAAAGCATTTTCCTAAAGGGGTGGAGCCAGACACCCATGTCTGAGGATAAGCAGAACTTCGAAGATCTTAGCTGGAATTTTGGCCTAAGCACCGGAGTTTATTCCTCTCCAGTCATTGAGTCAGGAATTTCAACTTGCTCTACATCAGGACTTAGTGATGCTTCCTACTCTCATGGACAAACTTCTTAGCAGAATTCAAGGAGTAATTCATGATGACAGAGGAAAGCTCTCCCCAGGGTGTCTGCCTAAGAGAACAGCAGATTGTCGTTGGTTTCACATTCAGTTACCTCCCTTGACCAATTCTGGCCCATCTCCCCCATTGTAAGGGTCTCCAGACCCTGACAGAATCCTTCAGGGACACCTGGGTGGCTCAGTGGGGTAAGTGTCTGACTTTGGCTCAGGTCATGATCTCACAGTTGGTGAGTTCAAGCCCCGTGTCAGGCTCTGTGCTGACTGCTCAGTGCCTGGAGCCTGCTTCAGATTTTGCATCTCCCTGTCTCTCTGCCCCTCCCCAACTTTTGCTCTCTCTCTCTCTCTACCAAAAATAAATAAAATAAACATTAAAAAAAAAGAATTCTTGATAACCTCTGCTTTGCATATACCTCCAAGTTGAGACTGGTTGTACTATATGTGGAGTCCCTGCAAGGATGAGCAGTTGCTTCCTGAGAGTAATGCTCTAACCAGCTAACCCACAGCACCTACTTTGTACCTGGGGTAGGTACCAACTGCTAGCCATTTAAGCTTAATTTTCCTCAGAAGCTCTAATCATCTCATGCCCAGAATCTGCATTCTCCAGTTAGCCTTGGAGAAGGGGCAAGTATGTGTGTCCTACCCAGTATAGCCTTACAGTTTATAAATGCTTACAAATCCTATGAAAGAGAGGCTATTATTTCTAGCTTCAGTTTATTTTATTTTTAGCTTTATTTTAGATTAAAAAAAAAATTGAGGCTTGAAAGTCTAAGAAATTTCCCCCAGTTCATCCAGTTAGCAAGCAGTGGGGACAAGATTAGAACCCAGTCTGCCTGGCTCTTATGTCAGAGTCAACTAACTTTTAGAGTCATAGTGGTTCTGCAATAGGGACCCTCTTGACCAGAATGGGAAGTCAGTTTTTTTTATAGGAAAAAAATCAGGATAATTCTTAGATTCTCGTTATATATATTTTTATTTACTGACATGTTGTTTGGTCACATTCTTAAGTCATTTTAAGTCTGTCTGCTTCATCTCCTCATTATACTCTAAGATTTTCAAGGATAAGCACCATATTTCCTTATAAATGGTGTTTTTCTGGGGCACCTTGGTGGCTCAGTTGGTTAAGCATTGGACTCTTGATTTCAGCTCAGGTCATGATCTCACAGTTGTGAGATTGAGCCCTGAGTTGGACTCTGTGCACTGACTGTTTGGAGCCTGCTTAGGATTCTCTTTCTCCCTCTCTCTCATTCCCTCCTCCGCTCATACTCCCTCTGTCTCTCTCAAAATAAACAAACTTTTTTTAAAATGGTGTTCATCCTTACTTAGATCATTAAAATAATCTCCAACTTGATTACAAATTCTGCCTAACCTGACAGGACATGGCTTAGAAGTCAATCTCTGGAATTTTGTTCCATTTTTTAAATATAACTTTCCTGTTGCATCAGCTGAAGCTTCACCATGGATGTATTACTCCTTAGACAAAAGCTTATTTCTAATGACACTTATCCACTTACTGCAAAGATAGCTGCCTTTGGTCTGCTATCACAAAACACCACAGACTGAGTAGCTTACAAACAACAGAAATGTATTTCTCACAGTTCTGGGGGCTGCAAGGCTGAGGCCAGGGTGACCGCATGGTTAGGTGAGGGCTCTCTTCTGAGCTGTAGACTTCTCATTGTACCTTCTCATGGCAGAAGGTGGCCAACCCATTAGGGACATTTTTATAAGGGCACTAATGTTATTTGTGATCCAATCACCTCTGAAAGCCCTCATTTCCCGCTCAAATCAGACAACCTAGAAAAAAGTGGATAATAACTAGGAACATACACCTACCAAGACCAAGTCATGAAGAAAGAGAAAATCTGAACAGGCCCATTTCTAGTAAAGAGACCAAATCAGTAATCAAAAACCTCCCAAAACACAAAAGCTTAGGACCAGATGGCTTCACTGATGAAGTCTATCAAATATTTAAAGAAGAATAGATACTAACTTTTTCAAACCCTCCCTTGAAACTAGGAGGGAATTTGGAGGAGAAGGTGGAGAAAAAAAAAAAAAGAAAATAGGAGGGAACACTTCTAAATTCATTTTACAAGGTCAGCATTACCTTGATATTAAAACCAGACAAGGATACCACAAGAGTCATAAAACATAGATGAAAAAATCTTCAACAAATACCAGCAAACCAAATTCAGTAATATATTAAAAGGATCATATACCATGATCAAGTGGGAGTTATCCCTGGAATGCAAGGATGAATCAATATCTGCAAATCAATCAATGTAATACACCACTTTAACAAACTGAAGGATACAGACCAGATCAGGAACTAGACAAGGGTGCACACTCTCATCATTGCTATCCAATAAACTACTGGAAGTCCTAGCCAGATCCATTAGCAAGAAAGAGAAATAATAAAGGAAAAAGTGTAATTGTCTTTGTTTGCAGATGATATAATCTTATGTGGAGAAAATCCTAAAAACTCCACCCAAAATACTGTTAGAACTAATTGACAAATTCAGTAACGTTGCAGGATACAAAATCAATATACAGAAATCATTTGCTTTTCTATGCATTAATAACAAACTATCAGAAATAAGAGGTAAAAAAACAATCCCATTCACAATTGCATCAAAAAGAATAAAATAAATTGAACCAAGGAAGTGAAAGACCTGTACACTGACAACCATAAGGCATTGTCAAAGAGGGAAAGAAATATGGGGCGCCTGGGTGGCTCAGTCAGTTGAGCATCTGACTTCAGCTCAGGTCTTGATCTCAGTTTGGTTTGTGAGTTTGAGCCCTGTATTGGTCCCTGTGCTGACAGTTCAGAGCCTGGAGCCTGCTTCAGATCCTGCATCTCCCTCTCTCTCTGTCCCTCCTCTGCCCATGCTGTCTCTCTCTGTCTCATATTTTTTTAAAAGGAAAGAAATTTTAAAAGACAGAAATAAATGGAAAAGTATTCCATGCTCAAGGTTTGCAACAATTAATATTGTTATAAAGTCCAAACTAACGAAAGCCATCTCCAGATTCATCGCAACTTCTATCAAAATTCCAGTAACATTTTCCACAGAAATAGAACAAAGAGTCCTAAAACTTGTGTGGCATCACACAACACCCTAAATAGTCAAATCAGCTGAAAAAAGAACAACACAGCAAGCATCATCCTTCCTGACTTCAAACTATATCATAAAGCAATAATAATCAAAATGCTATGGTATCAGCACAGGTTAATGTGCCATGGGTTAATGGAACAGAATAGAGAGATCAGAAATAAAACCACACATATATGGTCAATTAATTTATGGCAAAGGAGCCAAGAATATACAATAGGGAAATGTTAGTCTCTTCAATAAATGGTACTAGGAAAACTGGACAGCCACACACAAAAATAAAACTGGACCACTATCTTTTGTCATACATGAAAGCCAACTCAAAATAGATTAAAGACTTAACTATAAGACCTGAAACCATAAAAATCCTGGAAGAAAAAAAGGAGTGAGCTCCTTGACATCCATCTTGGGGATGATTTTTTTTTTTTTTTTTTTTTTTTGCCACCAAAAGCAATGGCAACAAAAGCAAAAGAAAACAAGTGGGACTGTATCAAACTAAAAAGCTTCTGCACAGCAATGGAAACCATCAAGACAATGCGAAGATGACCTATGAAATGGGATAAAATGTTTGCAGATGATGTATCTCATTAGGGGTTAATATCCAAAATATATAAAGAACTCCTACAACTCACTAGAGAGAAAGAATCCAATTAGAAATTGGGCAGAGGATCTGAATAGACATTTTTCCAAAGACATGCAGATGGATGACAGGCACGTGAAAGGTACTCAACATCATTAATCATCAGGGAAATTTAAATAAAAACTACAATTAGATATCACTTCATACCTGTTAGAATGGCTATTATAAAAAAGACAAGAAATATCAAGTGTCGGTGAGGATACGCAGAAAGAGGAAAGCTTGTGCAGTGTTGGTAGAAATGTAAATTGGTAAGGTCACTGTGGAAGACAGTATGGAGTTTCCTCAAAAAGTAAAATTAGTGCTGCCATATGATCCAGTAATTCTATTTCTGGGTATTTATCCAAGGAAACAAAAACATTCCCTAAAAAAGTATCTGCACCTCAGTGTTCATTGCAGCATTATTTATAATAGCCAAGATACACATGGAAGCTACCTAAGTGTTAACTGATAAATGAATGGATAGAGAAACGTGGTGTGTGTGTGTGTGTGTGTGTGTGTGTGTGTGTGTGTGTATAATCATCATTTTGTACACCTAAAACTAATCCAATGTTATATGTCAATTATACATCAATTGAAATAAAAAAGAATTTCAGCAAAGGCACATAGAGTGCACTCCAAAAATTCAAAATAGGTTCTGAAGATAGACTTTGATGTACCATATATCATCTGGAAGAGAAGAGACACGCCATTATAAATGTTAGGGTAGGGTTTGATATTTTTAATATAGCATCAGTAAATTAAAAGCAATTATGGGGTGCCTGGGTGGCTTAGTCGGTTAAGCATCCGACTTTCGCTCAGGTCATGATCTCGCGGTTCGTGGGTTCGAGCCCCGCGTCGGGCTCTGTGCTGACTGCCAGCTCAGAGCCTGGAGCCTGTTTCAGTCTGTGACTCCCTCTCTCTCTGACCCTCCCCTGCTCATGCTGTCTCTCTCTCTCCTAGAAATAAATAAAAAAATATATTAAAAAAAAAAAAAGCAATTATGATTCCTCTTGTGTTTTGACCAAAAGCTTCATCCTCTTAATTTACTAAAGAAGTTATTTCATTAGAATTATTTTGGTGTTGACTTACTTTAGATACTCAGAAATAGGAATTCTTGAAAGATGCTATTTTAATTGAGGACAAAGGATATTCTCCTTAAAGTTAAAGTCAAATTTCAAAAAAAAAAAGGAAAGTAAAAATGCATATAGGACTAAAAGACTATTGTCCCAGTTTGAAACAGACTTTGAGTATGCATCCTCATTGTCAAGAACCCAGAAATATCATTTCTGTGGATCAAAAGGAAGGCCTTTAATGAGCCCAAGGAAATCCCAATATAAGAATATTGAATAAAGCTCAGTTTGACTATGAGTTTTTGGATACTGTCTCCAGGGAAAAGTTTAAAGTAATTGCACACCATCTGAATACATAAGAGCAAGAATATCATCAATGTAAAAACAAATAAATCTGGTATTATCTACACAGATGCATATTAGACTAGGCATAGTTTATTAGAAAAATACTAAAGAAGCATACTATTCTAGAAATAGAACAGCAGACCTACACCAACAATAATAATTTTTTCTTCACCTGAGTGTAAGTCTCTCTAGTGTAATTCACAATTATTTTGAAAACATAAAAATTAACAGACATTTAAGTATCAAAATTAAGTCAAAATTAAGTGTCTGACTCTTGATTTTGGCTCAGGTTATTATCTCAATTTGTGGGATCAAGCCCTGTGTCGGGCTCTGTGCTGACAGTGTGGAGTCGGCTTGGGATTCTCTCTCTCCCTCTCTCTCTGCCCCCTTCTTATACTCTCTCTCTTTCTCTCTCTGTCTAGGGATAAATAAAAATAAACTTAAAAACAAATTAACAGACACAAGTTTAAGAAGTAAACTTCTCAGGGGCACCTGGGTGGCTCAGTTGGTTAAGCATCTGACTTTGACTCAGGTCATGACCTCATTGTTTGTGGGTCTGAGCCCCACATTGGGCTCTGAGCTGACAACTGGGAGCCTGGAGACTTCTTCAGACTCTGTCTTCCTCTTGCTGACCCTCCCCTGCTCCCACTCTGTCTCTCTCTCTCCCTCTATCTCTCAAAAATAAATAAGCATTAAAAATTTTTAAGTAAACTTCTCCATATCAAAGTCAAATTCTGCTTTTGAATAACTCAAAAGTCTTGCAAATATGATTACATGTAGAAATTATTTAATGTCCACTCCTTTGTTCATTTTGCTGTCTTTTCAGGTACCTAGAGTCCGACAATAACTAAATCATTGAATTAGAGGGTGACATTACTTTCCAAAGTTCTGGTGAGTCAGTACTTCACTTTTCTTCAATCATCATATAGTGAACATGAAAAGGAAACAAAGCTGACCTGAATATTCCTGCTACCTGTTGCTCATGATACCCTCCAATCCTTAAATGTGGCTCTGGACAATAAGACTGGAGAGAAAGAAATCTGTTCCCCAGCATGTAATGTGCTTCTAGAGGCTTCTCTTACCTCCTCTATTTCTGCAGCAGTCTGGTTAATGAATCAGTTTGGCGTTTGGGTATAACCTGTGTAACATTTGACAGTAACGTTGATTTTTAAAAACAAGCAAGAGAAAGACAAAATTTTGACCACTAGTTGTAGATTTGCTTTTCTTCTTTGGACTATATTAAAAAAAAAAAAAAAAAAGTAATGCTTCTTGGTTGTGGCTGAAAGCACTCATTATCTTTATCATCAGAAAGCACTCATTAATTCCTAATTGGGCCAGGTGCTTCAATTAGAGATGGCACCATTAAATTTAGAGTTATAGAAAGCTTCTCATTGTACTCATAATGGAAAGATGCATCTGTCTGAGAAGGGTTTGGCTTCACATATTTGAAAGTATGTTCAATCCCAAGGGATTTGTTTTGTGTGAGTCTCTAGATAGCAAGATGTAAGATGAGAGGGGAAAAGGGGGTGGGGTATATTCACTTGCTTGCAAACAGACACTGGTGTCTATCACTAAAATATAGATATGTGCATATCTATATTCCCTTGAAATAAGCCTCTATAATGAAGGCATCTGCCCCTAGAGAGTAGCATATTTAATTAGAATGGATTTATGTACGGCTTGACTCACCAGGATAGCCTCAAGAGATGAACATCTTGTTATGGGAAAGCCCAAGAGGTGTAGCCGCCAATCTTCCTCCAGCAGACTTGGCACAATATGAGCATTAAGTACAGGGATGCTTGGAATAAAGACACAGGGCCAGAGTCACTGGCTTCTGCTCATTTTTCAAGAATGGCCTCTCAGAACTAGAGTTTCCCACCTGTCCTATATTAGGTAAACCTGTTTCTGTGTCAAAGCTGAAACTTCAAGGACCCACAGCTTTGCCTCTCAGCTGCTGTAATTAGCAAGAAGGAAAGGCCTCACTTCTACCCAAATTCATATCATGAAGGATTCCTAAGTATAAAGCACCTAATCCTTTAAATGCAAATATTTCTTCTTTCTTCTACAACCAAAAAAGGCACTCTTAATAATACCTCACCTGGGGTGCCTGGGTGGCTCAGTTGGTTAAACATCTGACTTCAGCTCAGGTCATGATCTCGCAGTTCATGGGTTTGAGACCTGCATCGGGTTCTGTGCTGGCAGTTCAGAGCCTGGAGCCTGTTCAGATTCTGTCTCCCTCTCTCTCTGCCCCTCCCCCACTCATGCTCTGTCTCTCTCTGTCTCAAAAGTAAATAAAAACTATTAAAAATTTTTTTTTAAATTTGCTTAAAAATAATTCCTCACCTAGACCCATTGTTCCCCATTAACTCCTAGAAAACAGTTATTTTCTTTGAAATAAAGTTTTGCCTTGTTGATTAATACAGAAAAAGAAAAATGTAACAATTTTAAAGGGATGGTATTTTATATAATTTCCATTTTCAAAACTAAAATAATGGGCACACACATTAAAATATTGAAGAATGGAATGTCAAAATAGCACAGTCCCTTTCAGTTGACAAATATCTCATGAATCTTTACAACTATTTGAGTACAGTAAGGAGGATGTCACTATCATTCACACTCCTCCTGCAAATCATATTGTTCTCTGGTGAGTTCAAAACTATGAAACACACGGGACTCCTGAGTGGCTCTGTCGGTTAAGCATCAGACTTTGGCCCAGGTCATGATCTCACAGTTCATGTGTTCAAGCCCCCTGTGCTGACAGCTCAGAGCCTGGAGCCTGCTTTGGATTCTGTGTCTCCCTCTCTCTGCCCCTCCCCTGCTTGCACTCTGTGTGTGTGTCTCTCTCTCAAAAATAAATTTTTAAAAAACATTATTTAAAAAAAAAACTATGAAATAAAGACTGAAGTTCTAAATTATAAAAATTTTAGATAGAATTATAGATTGTGTTAAAGTAAAATGTGATGAGAAACTGCCATTTTATACGTGAACCTATTATCCCCAATCTGCTTTGGTCATTTTTATTGGCTGACTAGCAGCTTCGTTTTTTGTTTGTCTTTTGTTTTTGTTTTTGAGGGGGGTGAGGGGCAGAGGAAGGGGAGGGAGAGAGAGAGAGAGAGAGAGAGAGACAGAGAGAGAGAATGTCTTAAGGAGGCTCTACACCCAGTGTGGAGTCTGACTCAGGGCTCAGACTCACAACAGTGAGATCATGACTTGAGCCAAAATCAAGAGTAGGATGCTTAACCAACTGAGCCACCCAGGTGCCCTGACTAGCAACTTCTAATCCAAAATTTATGTAATCATTACTAGTGTTCATTTAAAAACGACCACATGGCCACGTGAAAAGTAAAAACTTGGCATCTTGGGTCACCCCTATTGTCCAGCATGGATAACTCATAACAACCCTTTGATAACTGACCAATTTAACTGAAACATTTCATATCAAAAGAAAAGTTTACAAGAATGATTTCTGTCTCTTACTGTGCACATACACTCAGCTACCCTGGTAATCATTAGCAATTCTAGTGAGGCTGCAGAAAATTGGTTTATCAGGAGACTCACCAAATAAACCACAGATTATTTAGCAAAACTGAAACAGTGGGGGGGAAAAAAGCTTTCCGAGGGTTTATAGCAAAAAGACACAGGCAAAGAACACAGGCCAAAATAATGAATAGGCAGCTCAAGAAAAGGAGGCAGAAAGAGTAGCAAATGCCCTCCAAGGGTTCATTATGCCTCTTGAGCTGCTAGTAGTAAAGTTAATTTTTAAATGCTTTGAGGTGATTAAGAAGCTGGGCATCACTCTAAATGTAAATAAGTCCTGTTTCATTTCCTTGAAGCTGACTCTGATTGGGGCAGTCACCAGCTACTTAGCCTGCTGATAAATTTAAGATCCATAGTCTAGTTCATAATTAACCCTGCCTTCTTATAAAGTCAAAGCTTAGCAAACTCATTTGTAAATACAAGCACACCCAGTGACCTCGTTCTCAACAGTTTCACTGGGGAAAAGTTGGTGTGTCATGGAAAGCCATGTTAAGATCCGAAAGCCTTCTTGTGTTGGTGATGGAGTGCTGACCAAATATTTGGTGGAAGCCAGTGTCATTTCCTTGAACCAAACAAATCTGGAAAGTAATTTGAGAGATCATTCTAGCAATTGAATTTTGGTCCTTTTTTTGATAACAAGATCTCTGTCCCTTCAACTTACTGGTTCTGGAAGAAGCCCAATGAATTATTTATTTCTCACTCACTTGCTTTTTCTCCCTGGGCAGGCTCTATTCATTCCTCTATCTTATCGTAATAAGCCAGGTCACCGCTGAACTGAACTTAAATCACGACTGCTTGGCATTGCCTGCTTTACGGGCCTGGATGGCCTACTTTATATTGTTTGTTCTTCAGTCGGTGTGCGGGTGTAAGATTGTATAACTGCTTTACCCCAGGGACCCTCATAAAAATGAGAGGGTTGGCTCATAAAACTGTCCCACTGTGCAAAACTGTAAATAGCTTCCTTAGAGGCAGGATGAATCCAAGGCTACAAAAAGTACAAACCAATGGTGCCAGAGAATAGAACCGCCCCCTCTAGAGTTTATACATCCACGATCCAGTGGGGTCCTGTTTGTCCTGAGAATTGCAATGCCAATTGTTTTATCCATGTTTTGCAACTCAACACCATTTCCTTACTTGTATTTCCCTTCTGTTTCCTCTTTGCCACTGTTTGCAGACACAGGAAAAGTCCAGCAGGCTCACATGAGGACAAGGCCCCTGCTGGAGCACGGTCATGTTGACAGGCCAAGTGATGATCCGTCATCATCACTGTGTTTACATGAAGGATTAAATAAATAAACAGTCTCTGTACAGCTGCTGTTTTTACTATCTGCTTTCAAGATTCAGAATGACGTTCCAGGAGAGCTAGACTCTTACCCTAGTATATTGAGCAGACATGAGTTGGGGATTATTATTTTTTTTATTGGGGATTATTTAGATGCATATACTCTTTGTAATTCTTCCACCACCATACTAAATATCTTCTTCAGCCAGAATAATTTCTTTTTTTAAATGTTTATTTATTTTTGAGAGAGAGACAGAGACAGAGACAGGGAGGAGGGGGAGCAGGGAGGGGCAGAAGAAAAGGAGACATAGAATCCAAAGCAGGCTCCAGGCTCTGAGCTGCCAGCACAGAGCCCAATGCAGGTCTCTAACTCACTAACCACAAGATCATGACCTGAGCCGAAGTCAGATACTCAACCAACTGAGCCATCCAGGCATCCCCAGCCAGAATAATTTCCTAGGAAGCACTGAAGGTCTAATAGAATCAAGATGACTTCTCAGGTACAGATGTGCCACTGAGAAAGCTGGCTCTTCCTTTTATTGGTATTGTGAATCTGAGCTGCAAATTAATTGCAAGCATACAGTTCACCTTTCCTAGAGCAACTTGACCACAGACAGAGGGAGTGTACAAAAAGTAATATAGCCTAGAGCAGTGGTTCTCAAAGTAGAGTCCCCATTAACATCATTTGGGAACTCATTAGAAATGCATGTGATCAAACTTATAAATCAGAGGTTTTAGGAGAGAAATCTGGAAATCTGTTTCTAAAAGCCTTTCAGGCAGTTCTGATGCAGCTAAAGTTTGAGAACCACTGGCCTAGAAAGAGAATAGCATATAGCAAAGCTAAAGTCTATCATCAAACTACAAGCCCTGGGTCTACTGACCTGGGATAAGTTATTTATATTCTTTAAATTTCAATTTCCATGTGGAAAACAGGCAGTAATAATCTGTTGGGACCATTTAGTGAATATATTTGGTCTGTTGACACTTAGTATAGGGCCTGCTAATAGAAAATACTCAATAAGTATTAATTCTCATTGTTTTTTTCCTTTTGAAAACACTAGGACTGGAACAAAGTCTGTGTGCAACAAATGAGATGAACAAATGAATCCATGAATACATGACAGGATTACAAGATGGTAAGTTTGTGTTGAGAAGGAAAATACTAATGGAAATATAGAACTAGATCTCTGCTTTTTAAAACATACATCAGAACAATAAATGTACTCTTCTCTGAGATCCTGTGAACATCAAATTGCATTTAACAAATGAAAAGGGTAGGAGGAGGGGGAGGTAAGAAAAAAGAAAAGTGGAGGGAATGGAAAGGGTAAGAATTAAGATTAGTTGCTTTCCTGCATTGCATTAGAAATGCCAACTGTGGCTCTGAACATGTATTTCCTCCAAGTAACCTACCCTAGAGCTGTGAAACCCTGATACTTTTAGGGTCCTTATTCTCTTTTCCTTTACCCCTTCTCCCTGCAGTTCAAAGCACCTTCTTCTTGCAAAAGAGGTACCTTAGATTTCCCCTAATTCTGATGTTTGCAGGGTAGGAATGCTGAAAAGGTTCTGGAAGGGTAATGGTGGGGGTCCCAGGGACTGTTGAGGGGAGCTCAGACTCCTACTCACAGGATCTTCACAGGAAACATCCATTCACTGGATCTCAGTAGGTATTGGATAATGGGATCATAATGACCATCTGATCATGGCTACAGAAAACAGCATAGCCACACCCAATCCAAACTGAAAGTTAGATCAGGTGAGGAAATGAAAGCTACTAGTTGTAAATCTTTGTAAAAACCAGCTGAATCTGAGAACTCTACTGCCCTTGCTTTGCTGTGAGAAAAATCTGTAGTGACTTGATAAATTGAGAAAACCTTTGTTTCCGTTTCCTAGCAATAAAGTCAAGAATTAACTACCAGACCCAAATGGAGACTATCTGTCTGTCATTCAAGCCAATAGTGTATTTCCTATGCTGGATACAACTACCAGATTCTACAGGGAAAACAAAGAGGTAGCTGCAGAATATTCACAGGTAGATCTTTGAAGGAGTTTAGCTGGGCATTTCTTCATTTTTCTACCCAAAGCAGGTCTACTCAGATCAAAGCACAATCAAAGAAAAGAGCTTTTATAATTGTGAGGTAAAGAAACTTCTTATAAGTCAAAAGCACTGTACTCTGAAGAAGATCAACAGGCTGGATCCAAGGTTTTAAGGCAACAGAGTCGCCTGCTCTCAAGAGTGTTCGCAACCATGTCTTCCAGCTCTGGCCTGTAACCCCTGCCTGGAGTCCAGTTTCTTCAAAGAAAGCACCATAATAGCCACAATCTATTCTGATCAGACTTTCTTCATTAAGGACATGACTATGAGTCAGGTTATAAACGACCTTGAAGTTAGGGTAATTGTATGCCTCTAGAATCAACACAAGATATTGTCTATTCTGACAGGGAGGTGTTTTATGGAGCCCTCCCATCTGATCACTGCCATCTTCCAGTCTTTGACCTGCCAACTCTTCTCAGTGAAAGAGATTTCTGCTTCTCTCTCAAAAGTAATTTCTCTCCATCTGCCCCCCACCATCCAGAATCATTTTCCCAGTAGAAAGTGAATTCCAGCCCAGAGCCTCTAACATCCCTAATGCTGATGGTGCTGATGGTGCTCTACAAATGGCTGGGGGAGGGGGGGGGTGTTTTTGCCCCCAGAGCACAAATCACTTCCACTGAAGGAAAACCTTTTCTCTTTTCTTACATCATTTCATTCTTTTTTTTTTTTTTAATGTTTTTTATTTATTTCTAGGAGAGAGAGAGACAGCATGAGCAGGGGAGGGTCAGAGAGAGAGGGAGTGACAGACTCTGAAGCAGGCTCCAGGCTCTGAGCCGGCAGTCAGCACAGAGCCCGACGCGGGGCCCGAACCCACGAACCGCGAGATCATGACCCGAGTGAAAGTCGGACGCTTAACCGACTAAGCCACCCGGGCGCCCCACATCATTTCATTCTTATATCCAAACCACACCCCCACTTTCTGGTCTTTACTATTTTCTATCCAGAATCAGTGGATCTGTTCCACATAGAAAGTCACCCCCCCTCCCCGCAAAATCTATGTATTAGACAGAAAAGAAAGTGCAGTGAGAACAAAGAGGAGTGACAAGTTTCTCTTCTAGTAGTATCATGTATTAACAAAAAAGCAAGTACTCCAAGGTCAAAATGAATAAATACATAAATAAGTCAAAAATATCCATGTTCAACTTACAAATTCAACCTTCTGTGACCAGTCTCTTAATAGAGATCCTGAGGTAACATAGCTGTGTCTACCTTTGCTTTCCTCCTCCTTTTACATATGACCATAGGCAACAGAAAGGAGATTATCATTTACTGCCGTAAAGTAGGAATATTGTATGTGATAAATTCATTTCCCGAAGATCTTACTTATATTCATAATATAATACACATACCTAGCAATGAAGAATTAATAATTGTATTCAAGCAATAGAGCTAATTAATGAGGAGGTACTTACTAAAACCTTACATAAGCACAGTGAAAACTTCTCCCTTTTTGTCATGGTCTCTTAAGGAGTTATAACTTAACATCTTGTTAAGTGCATTCATAATATAATATAAGGAATATAAAAGTTGCCCCATTAAGGAATGTCACTAGGTCAACCATAAGAACTCTCATCTCTAAGAAAATAACACCCTCTATGCCTTTTTAAATTGTCGTTTACTAAAACAGTATAGGCAACAAAATAGTAATCCACAACTGTGTAGACAGTGAATAAAAACACCAGCTCAGGAACCAGAGATGTGTATCAATCTTGATTCCACTGATTAGTATGTGGTTCCACTTCTCATCCTTAGTTTTCTGAACCAGAAAATGGGAAAATAGCACCATTTCCTTCAAAGGGTCTTGTGAGGATTAAAGAACACATTGTGCACATCACAAAATTGCTGGCACCTAGCAGGAATCTATCTGTAATTTGCTACCTCTACAGTTTTACAGAGAACTTGTACTTACCCTGCCCCATTTGATCCTGACTGTATCAAGATGAGGCAGGCAAGGCAAGTATTATTGTCACTTCCATTTCACAAATTAAAATGATAATTGGATCAGATTAATGAACTGACCTGCATTTGCTCACATAGCAGGGGGTAGACAGGCCAGCACTTAAATCCAGAGTTCCTGACTCCAAAATACATGCTCATTTTACTACACTGCTTTATACTTTCATGTGAATATAACTCACATAAAGTTATTTTACCTGATTCTAATAGCAATCACATGACACAGGTGAGGCAGACATTATATTTTGCAATTTGTCAAATGGGAAAACAAGTTAGGGCACCAAATGAGTGTCAGGGCAGCAAATGAAACCAAGTGTGCTGCCTGTTCAACCAGTGAAGAACCCCTGAAAGAAGAAACAAACTCCTACTTAAAGTAAAATGGAATCTAGTTTTTTAATGACTGCTTTAAAACTTTCAAAAATTAACTATATTCAATTGACAGAAGGCGCTTCCAGCAAATCAAGTGGTTAGCCTTTCAGAACTTTTTAAAGGGCAATTTATAATCAAAGGTGGGAAAGATAAGCTATCTAATAAACATGTGTCGCCCAGGATTCTGCCTAATCTCAGGCTCTCACTTTGCAGACTCTGGAGTTGAGGGCTGGGGTGGGGGAGGGGCACAGAGGGAGGGCGGGCATTGTCAGCTAGTCACCTGGCTCCTGGAGCCGCCTGGGCTGGGGAGGCAGGGAGCAGGGGAGGTGGGGTGCAGCTGGCCCAGGCCTGGTGGCTGGCCTCCCCAGCCCCTGGAGCTCAGGTTTTCTCAGGAGGGCCCGCTTGCTCAGGTGTCTCAGATAGCCGTTTCCAGACTGGAGCAGGGCAATTGTTCACTGAATGTGGCCCAGGGAGAGGAGACGCGGTGGCGCTGCAGGAGAGCTGGTAATTTCGTAACCAGCAAATGAAAGGGCAGAGAAGAATCACCAGGAAACCTTTCATTCGGAGGTATCTCTAATTTGTGCAATTATGTAAATGCATTATGCAGCTCTCCTTAGATTCAGTACTGCAGGGATAAGGAATATTAAAGCTGCCTGACAAGTTTCGCTTGGTCGTTTGCTAGGTATTTAGTTGGAAGACAGAGGTGTCAGAGGAGTGAGCTTTATTCAATTCAAATACTTCATAGTTTTGGAATCTTTTATTTTTGCTCCATTTTTAAAGTCTTAGACTAAAGCCAAAGACTGAGACTTTAGTTCTGTACTACAATCTAGTTTTATAAAAATTATATACAGACTGTCTCTGAATAATAGTTATTTCTCTACAACATGCAAGATCAAAGAAGGCAAGCGTGTGATTTGACAATAATGGAGAAGGGGAGAGGATTGCACACCCACTGGAGGAAGGCTGGGGGTTTGGGAGGGCTGGTAGTGCATGACCCAGCCAGAATCATATCAACTAGGTCATGGCCACTGTGAAGATAAGATATCAAATTGAAACTAAAATACAGAATAATGTCAGCCTTTGTAGGCATTTTTAGTGACAATTATTATTTTTTTAAAAATTTCTTGACTTGAAATTCATTTTGCTTTGTGTTCCAGAAATGTTGAGACTAGATTTGATGTTCAAGTAAAGTAACATCTCGTGTCTGGTAAAAAGAAACCCCTTTGTTTTATACAAATTTCTTCATTCCCCAATGTGTGAGCCTAAGCACAGTTGGATTGAGAGAAAGGAGGCAAGGTGTACACTGTAAGTCAGGTAAGGGGGGGGAGAGTTCTCCAGAGGCTGCAGGGACTGGTGGTGATGGGCCATGGTCAAGGTGTCAGCCCATGAGTGAAGACAGTCCATAGTAAAAGACTGAGCTGGGATATCAGATTGGGGCAATACAGGGACCGGATGGAGAGAATTAAGAACCTGATAATGGGTATGAGAAACTTCTAATTATTGCATTTGTGGCTCAAAACATCCCTAAACCGTGATTTTTTTTTAATTCTCTATTTTATAAGTGAGGAAATAGGCTCATTAAAGTAAGGGGTTTGCTCAAGGTCATGCAGCAACTATAGGCTAGAGTAAGTCCTACATAGAGGCCTCAATTCAGTGTTTTTCTGGATGTTGATGACGGCTGTTGCATAGAATGAAACCCATATTCCAGGGTGTGGTTGACACAGAGGTTACCACCCAATTCCCATTTCCCCCTTCTTTTTCCTATCAGATTATATTCCATTGACGTAACGGTTAGTCTGCATTTGTACCTCCAGAACTAGTCTCCTTCCTTTCTTTCTCACCCTGTTGTGTACATCATATAGCCTTCTTTGCCCTTTGACTTCTGTTTGGGGTCAGCCTTGGGAGGCCCTAGCAGCTGGCTTCTTCCCTTGACCAAGGCTCCTCTCTACTGGACTCTCCACAGTTATAACTATCCTTATGTTTAGGGAACACTGTTCCCTCCCCCTTGCACCTCAGGCTGGGTGGCAGTAGTTCCCAAAATTACTAGCCCCCAGAGGCTTCTCTTTTCTTTACTGGCCCCCTTAACCTCGCCCCCTACCTGAGTACTTTGCTGGTTTATTCAATTCTTTTGGAATCAAGTAGGCCATCTGATTCCTGTAGAGACTGCTGCCTCATCCCCTTTCACAGGGTAAGTCTAAGCCAGTCAACAGATTGCATTCCCTTGACTACTGTCCTTTCCAGGAATTGTCAAGAGACTCAGTCTTAGCCAATCAGCCTGAAAAGAATGGTGCATATTGCATGTTTAAGGGAACTCACTGTGGCTGTGGCTGTTTCTCAGTCCTTCCCCCCCCCCCCTCTCTCTTCCTCCCTCTGTCTCTATCTTCCCATTGCCAGGAGCAACCACAAACAGCACCATAATGAAGCAGGTTCTAAGGACAGAATAGGAGGACAGAGCAAGCCTGGGTTCTTCATGCAGTCGCTCAGCTACTGATAATACTGGATCTTAAGCCAGTTCTACCTTTGGACTCCCAGTTATTAACATAATAAATTTTCCTTTGTTTAAGTCTGTTTAGGCCAAGTATTTCTACTGCTTGTAGCCAAACACATTCCCGAACAGAGAAAGGGGGGAAGACTGAAACAGAGAAAGGGGAAAAATGTGATAAGAGACTATCACATTTATCCAAATCATAAAAGGAAAAAAACAAAGACAAAATGAGAGAGAGAGAGCCTAAAGTAGGACATCTGGCAGGGACAATGGGAAAGTAGGAAAGAGACAGATCTTAGTACATATCTTTTCTGTATGTTACATGTATGATAAGTTCAGAGCTACATAAAAGCCAAAATAATGTGTAGAAATCATCACATTAAATAAACACCCAGATAAACGACATTGAAATTTGTTTCAGAGATCAGATGTGAACATGCTGTAGATAATACAAGGAATTATCTTTAAGACAGTTTTATGATTTCAGGCCATTCTAAATTCCTGTTTCAATTTTGTCAGATATATTACTTTCAGAGTTGGAGACGTGATCTTCCGACAGTTCTAATTTTTTACTAAAAATTCAAATGGCACATAATGTTGGATGAGTTACTTCTATGTCAACTGTAATGTGATTTTCTGTAAATAATGGCCATACATTTTATACCTTAAGTCCTCAAAGCATTCATTTAAAAAAATAAAACCTGTACTAAACCTTTTAAAAATTTGTGTTAAAGTGAAAATTCTCTTGTAAAGCAAGTAATCACATTCTTGATATGTGTGCTCATTATAAATTCCTGGTTTTGCCTACAAAAAGTTCTTAGAACAGAGCACAGTTTTAGAAACTCAAGTCTCTAGAAATTAAATCATTCAATCAACAAACATTTATTGTTTATCTGATACTTTTCCAGGTACTCTGAAGTTCAAAATGTCCTCAAATACTTTTTCAACAATCTAGTTAAAAGAATACAACAAGTAAGCTTTACTAGAAACCAAAAATCATAAGTAAAAAATGCATTAAAAGATGTATGGAGCATAAGATCCCTGGGGGTTAACAGTAGGCAGAGATCATATAGGATCAAAATAATCAAATAATAGATATGGGTTTACTTCCCCAACTCTTAATAAATGCCTTCTAGAATACCAAGCCAGAGCTACAATCTGCATTGCTCAGACTACTTTGCATCTGTGGGTTCTGGATATGGTCTTGGTACTGCCAAAGAGCTGCACCAATGTAAGTCTATCCCCAGTAGAGGCAATCACACATATAGGTGGGCTATTCTTACTAATGCAGTAGCATAAGTGTGGGCTTCTGGGGTAACACTGGTTGAAGTTCTCGTGTCCCTTCCTTAGTATCATAGATGCAAAGAGACATGAGGCTGTGGCAATGGGATTTTCACTACCTTCTTACATCTTCTAATTGCTGTGGTTATCAGCACTGTAGCATCCAGACCTGGGTTTCACATCCCCCTTGGGGATTCTGTAAGCTATTTAATACATGTGAATAAGTCTCTCTGCTTAGACTAGCTAGAAGGAATCTAAGAACCTTGTCATATAAAGTCAAGGACGACTACAGAAAACAAAGAAGTGAAGCTAAGCATTTGAAAACAGGTGAATTTGAATAGTGAAAAAGAGAGAAGAGGAAATTCCAGGTGATAAGAGACAAAAAAAAAGTAACAGGGAAAAAAGATGTGTGGAAAATGGAGCAGAGGGTTCTAGAGACTAGGAGCAATGAGACTAGAGAGTTCATATTGAAGAGGTGCAGAAATTAGAAGGAGGAGGAGGTCAAGCTCAGGTTGTCCCACAGATCTCTACCTGACAAACTAACATGGCTCCTGGATTTTACCCTAGGTTCAACACAAAAGGTATTGAAGACAGGTAGATATGATATACGGCCATCAAACTAGAAAACAAAATTGATCAAAGACTGAAAAGCATTAAAGGAGATAATAATAGATAAGTAAAAGACATGAATAAGAGAGAGGTCCTAATCAAACTCTAATTATAACCCAGAGGCATCATAGCATAATGGTTAGAAATATGAAACCAGAGGCAGATTCCCTGAATCTGCTTGTATCCTGGCTTCTAGCTATACCATTTCCTTGCTGTGTAACCCTGAGAAAGTTCCTTAGCCTAATTGTGTCTCAGTTTCCTCATTTATAAAAGACTTCATCTACCTCATAAGGTTAATGTGAGGATTAAGTATATTACAATCTATGAAGTTCTTGGAGCCATGACTGGGATGCAGTAATCACTACACAATTGTTATTATAATTAACACATAAAGATAAAAATACATAAGCTCTTACATTACAATCAGCTCACCAATTAAAAGAACTTGTTGCTCAGATTGGGTTAAAGAGACAAGGCAACTATATTCTCCATTTAAAACTTAAGAACACAAAACTTAAGAACACAAAGGTTGAAAATAACCAGCCACTCTGGAAAACACTATAAAGGTTCTTCAAAAAAAAAAAAGAAAGAAAGAAAGAAATAGAACTACCCTGTGATCCAGCAATTGTATTACTCAGTATTTAACAAAGGAATACAAAATTACTAATCCAAAAGGATACATGCACCCCCAATGTTTATAGCAGCATTATCTAAAGTAGCCAAATTATGGAAACAGCCTAGTGTCCATCAACTGATGAGCAGATAAAGACATGGAATATATATATACAGTGGAATATTATTCAGCCAAAAAAAGCGTGAAGTCTTACATTTGCAGCAACATGGATGGAGCTAGAATATTGTGCTACATGAAATAAGTCAAATAAAGACAAATACCATATGATTTCACTTATATGTGGAATTTAGAAAGCAAAACAAACATGCAAAGGAAAAAAGAGAAAGTGAGAGAGAGAGAGACAAACCAAGAAACAGACTTAACTAGAGAGAAAAAACTGATGGTTATCTGAGGAGTGGGGGCAGGGTGGGATGGGTGAAACAGATGAAGGGATTAAGAGCCCCAGTTTCGAATCACTATATTGTACACCTGAAACTAGTATTACACTGTATGTTAACTACTTGGAATTTAAATAATAACTTAAAAATAAGTAAGTAAATAGGGGCACCTAGGTGGCTTAGTTGGTTAAGCATCTGACTTCAGCTCAGGTCATGATCCCATGGTTCAAGCCACGTGTTGGGCCCTGTGCTGACAGCTCAGAGCCTGGAGCCAGATTCGAATTCTGTGTCTCCCTCTCTCTCTGACCCTCCCCTGCTCACGCTGTCTCTCTCTCTCTCCTAGAAATAAATAAAACATTTAAAAAAAAACATTTTAAAAATTAAACAAATAAGTAAAACAATAAATACAAAGGTTGAAATATAGAGATAAAAATAAAAACAGATCATTAACTTATATGCATCTGACTTTATGACTAATCAAAGAGCTTTAACACAGTCCTTATAGTGATAAATCAAGCTGTCAAAAATTAGCATATTTAGAATATCTAAACAGCATGACTAATAAGCTTGAAATATTAGACATATGAATAATCATACCTACCAAACATAAAAATATGATCTTTGAAACATACATATGATATTCATGAAAATTGACCATTAACAAACAGACCACATAGCAATCCTCGATAAATTGTAGGAAGTAACAGTATAGATGATGTTTATCACAAACAAAGTAGAAGTGGAAATCATTAAGAAAAATGTTAGCAAAAAAGGCCATATGTCTAGAAACAAAACACCACTAAATATATCTCATTTGAAGAAGAAATGATGTGAAATTTGAAAATGCTTAAAACTGAATAATAAAAATGCCTCATGTCAATATGTATGTGATAAAATAAATGAAGTACTCAAAAAGAAATGCATAATTCCAAATACATTTACCAGAAAATAAGAGAGATAAAAAATAAATCACCAAAGTATACTAAGAATACATGTAAATGTAGGGCTTATTGCACTAAAAGCTTTTCTCTGTAGTTTTAATTCAGTGCAGGGAGATTTAAGGCGACATAAGACCTTCTTAATTTCTCCTTACCGAAGATCTTAATTTATGTTCTCTAGGGACTGGCAGAATCATGTTCCTAGAGTATTTATTTTCCATCATTCTATCAAGGTTTGGTGATATGACTAATTTTGCCCACGCCTCTCTCCTTGTCTAGCAACAAGGCACCAGCTGTAATATTCAGTACCAGCTTTTCAGCTTCCAGTAATCAGGGTCCTTAGGATTCTTACCCCAAGGCACCTATGCAGAAATCTTGATGAAATCACCTGACTTCCCAGGCAGCCCCAGACATGCAAGACTTACACAAATTTGTCGCGTCGCTCTATTCTCCTAGTCTCTTTATTTCCCCTCATTCTTTCCCAAGTATTGATTTGGAAATATTTCTGATTAATACAATAAATTACCTAGTTACCAATTGTGTGAAATTTCCTTCTTTCTTCAAAAATTAAATCATAGGTAACATGTAAAATATAATTCAATGCTCTGGAAATAGATGTCTATATATTTATATATACATATATACCTTAAGGACGTATATACATGAGAGAGGCAGAGAGAGCACACTTAGTTCTTTTTTCTCTAAGTTCTAGAGATATAGCAAAAAAAACCATGATGACAAATATCGATACCCTGGGACTTTACAATCTTGTTGGGGGCAAAAACAAAATAAGTCTTTCAGATAGTATGATGATGCTGAGGAGAAAAGTAGAGCAAGTGATGGGTAAAGAGTACCCAGGGGTGTGAGAGAGACAGGTGTAATGATCCAAGGACAGAGTTAGAGCTTAAATCTGACTCCAGTTAGAAGCGACAGACAGTAGCATCATTCTCTAGAAACTCTATCCCTGTAATTTCTCTTTTCCTTCATCTTTACTCCCATCAAGGGACCCACAAATTTCTTTAGTGTTTTTTAAAAATTTTCTAGTGTTTTTGCAACCCATTTCTCCTCCCCATTTTCCAAATGTGGATGCCTCTGCCCTCTTCCCTCTCCCCAAGACCCTACCCACAGTTTGTCCCTTTCAGGAGCCTCCAAGGAGCATTGGCCTAGGCCTGTCTCCCTGACATCTGCATTCCATCTTATTATCAGCAACTCTCTTTGGGTACTTAGCACCACTGCTCTGAATTCTTGCTAGGAGCTCGTGGCTTTTTAAGTATGAAGGAAAATCACAGCTAATGATGCATTGAGTATGAAACTTTCTTTGTATCAAGGTACCTAAATGAGAAGGAAAAAAAAAATTATAAACTGTTGAAGCTTTGCCACAAAGTTCCACAGAACCTCCTGGAAAATTGAGGAATTTCACTGTGTGGCTTCTGAAACCTCAGCTTCCTCATTTATAGGAATGGGAGTGAATAATCCCTACTTCATAGTATTGTTAGGACTGAACAGAATTGAGTCCTCGGCATGTACCTAGTACATAGTAAACCAATCAATGTTTCTGTCACCATCATCATTTCAGATATAAGGTTTCTCTTCTCCTTCCCTTCTTGGTAATCCTTCTCTCTACATTCAGATTCCCAGAGTTACCCTGGGTTCCCTCCCTCCCCTTCTACCTATATTAAAGTTTAAAAAGTAAGTCTGCTATCACTCATTTGTACTTGACCAGTAGTATGATCCTAATTTATTGGGGATAAATGTCAGTGTATCACCCCAACCAGTATTTACATTTTTTTACATTTATTTTTTTAGAGAAAGAGCATGAACAGGGGAGGAGCAGAGAGGGAGCAAGACACAGAATCTGAAGCAGGCACCATGCTCCAAAATGTCAGCACAGAGAACAAGATGGGGCTCAAACTCACAAACTGTAAGATCACGACTAGAGCTGAAGTCAAAAGCTTTAAATGACAGAGCCACCCAGGGGCCCCCAGTATTTGTATTTTAAAATTTCAGTCTAATTTCAGAAGATCTTCTACCATACAGAGCAGGTTGGAAGAAATATAGGCAGTTAAGGGGGTTCAGAGTAAGCTTCCAGAATCTTTCCTTCCCACTTCCCTGAAATGGATCATTAAAAGTTCACCCAGTTGCAGCTGTGAGAAGCTACCACTGTGGTGAGGGACACTTTCCAGAATCTAAGATTCAGCTCCCTGAGATCCCCTCCTCACTTCTCCCCTCCTGCCATGAATCAGCTGAATATAGGTTTCAACCTACAGTATGCCCATGAGAGTTCTGAACACTGTAGGAGACATCTTCCCTTTTGAGAAATGCAAGACATGCTGTTTGCATCTTTTCCTACAAAGAACCCAGCTATAGCAATGTCTGTGTGTGATGCTATTATAAATGGTATCCCAGTCTTCTTTGAATTTGAGTTTCTCATCATAAATGAATATTCAGTCTCAAGTTTTTCAGTCTCCCTTTATGGGGTGAATTTGAGTAGCTCCAGCCCAAGATGCAGAAGTTGACAGTTCCTACAGGCACAAACTGCCAATTGAGTGTCTAAATCTGCTAATGGAGCAAGAGCCTGGATTGAGCTCCAGGTATGCCATCAATGGGAAGCCAAATCTTGTTCTGACTCCATAGTTTTACAACAATGGTAATTTAATGAAATATATTTAGGATTCATTACATAATAGAGCCAGTCTCCCCACTCCAAATACAAGTACTTTGAGAGAAGAATGAGTTTCCTATGTGTCCAATCAATCCTTAGCACCTTGTACATGGCATAGACTTTGTCACCATTGGTTAATTAAATATACCCAAAAACAAAAGCAGTGTTTTTCTACATTCCATATCCCATCAGATATTGTTTGTGGTTGGGCCCCTATTGGGAGAGGGCAGTCTCTGGGTGCCTTCAACTCTTTAGTTTTGGTGTCATGCACATGATGAAAAGAAATTGGACAATGTCATCCCATGGATGACTGGAAGGAATTCCAATGTTAGCAACAACACTCAAAAAAAAGTACAATAAAGTTCTGAGATTAATATATAGTGTCTTTTGTTGAAAGGGACAAGACTCATGAAAAGTTTCTACCATTTGTGTGAGCTTTTCCTTATAAATCACTGATTAAAAACATGAGCTTGTAAATTATTTCAAGCTGGTAGGGCCAGTTTTTACTGCTGCCAATTACCATAGACTCTGGATTGACGATGCAGAGACTTGTGTGTGAGCAAGTTAGCCCTCTGTGGAGCTGCCAATGATGAAACCAATCCTGAGGGAAGAGGCACCCAGAAATGGAATTATTAGCTATGTGGACAAGAAAAGAGAATGCTTAGTGAAAAAGAAAAAAAATGTTTTAGAAAAATCACCTGAGCAATAGGATTCTTTGCTTTCTTTTAGCAGCTTTAAAGATAGACTATAATAAGCACCAAGCAGCCAAGTAGCTGAACCTTGTTATTCTCAGCTGCATCTAATTGCACACCTGTTCACACTCATTAACCCTTAAAGTCTGATAGCATTTCCATAATTTCCCTGAAAGCTGGCAGTTTCTCCTCACCTTAGTAATGAAAGGTGGAGGGTGTGCAGCTGAAGAGAAAACCAATGAAATCCTGGGGATGATGAGCCCATCCAGTGTTCAGAGGATCCTCGCTGCACATGCAGTGGGCAACCTGGTTCATGGGACACCCAGGTGAAGAAAGACCCTTTCTGTCCAGTGGCTCCAGGGGACTGCAGTTTAGTATGACCTCTTGTTGAGCCAACAAGAATCTTTCCTCACCTAATAAAATGCATTCTCATTACAGGCTTGACATTATTTACAGATAAACGACATTCCCATTATTTAATTTTCTCCCTGGAAGCAAACCCACATTGACAGTAATCGTGTTTAGCAGAGTGTTCAAATTAACTGGGACCTGACAGTTTCAAATGACTTGCACAGTCTAATAAATCCTTGTACCAAAATTATCAGAATTATATACAAAATCTCAAAGGTATTCATAGCCACAAGGGGTGATATTGAGGAGAGAGTTACAGATACAGTAAAAGTTATTTCTATAATGCCCTTCTTGTGGTTACCTTGACTCTGTCACCCAATATTTTTATGAACCGATTTTGCTATAATGCTGCTCTTGTTTATATATTTTTGTCAGCATTCTTACAGCCCAGCTAGTGTTAACTTCTAGAGAAGGATGTCACCGGTATGAATGTCAGGAAAACCCTGGGCACTGGCTGGAGCTTAAAAAAGTTTTCAGTGCCTGACGTTGAAAACCACCCTCCACTGGGCCTCAGTGCCATGACTTTCTCTGCCCTCCCTCCCTACTCTTATTCTTTACCTACCTGTAATAAAGAAAAGCAGAAAAGAAATGCCTCCAAGAGAAGCTGAATTTGGTCACCAGTGTGGAAGCTCTGCCAGGGCTTCTGAGAAATTCTGAGAAAGCTTGCTCTCCACTTTCAGCTCAGAACCAAAATGTGCTTCCTCTCTGAATCCCCAGCTGAGCAGCACTTGGGAGGGAGACACCTGGCAGGCACAGGCTGTGTTCCCAGGCAGCTGAACCGCTGACCTGGGAAACAGTGTTCCAACCAGCCCACAAAGCTCCCTCACCTTCAGAGGGCACATGCTATTTTTAATTCCCTGCCTTAGACATATTCACCACAGACAGACATGAACCTGTCTTGGGGACTGTCCTGGAGAGCAGAGGGCTTTCTCTGCTCACATCACATCCTCAGACTTTGTACAGAACAGGCATGGAGTAAGCATTTAAGGGATATCTTTTGAATAAACAAGCAAATATGTCACTCAATCAACTCCCTTCCTCTGTGTTCCTCTGTCTCTCAGACTTCACGTGGCCCTTTATGATTCTACTTTCCCTTCATCCTCACCTGGCGCTCTGATTTTACCTGCATGAAAATGTTTGAGAAGCAACATTTCAAGCATCTTGAGGACTTCTCATAGAACCTCTTCATGTTGGTGATAATAGACACAAATTCAAAGGTAGTTTCAGTTCATGTTTCAATGGTTCGATTTAATAGTAGTAGTGGTAGTGGTATCAAACCAGTTCCCCAGATTTCATGAGAAAAAGAATTAGATCTCCCATCACTCTACTAAATGCTTCCTAGTTTAACTTACCAAAGCTGGTCCAAAACAAGGGATTGATCTGAAAGACCTAGTAAATATTTGAGATGTTGTAGTAAATTAGAGGGGACATTGTAATATCAACTTTTTGTGCTAAATCCCCCCCCACTTAGTTCATCCTTTTTCAGAGTCCATAAAAAGATGCAAATGGTTTTGAGTCTTCTGTTGCCATAATTTAATTTTACACAGGATTCACCTCCTACGTTTTACTCCTCCCCAAACACTCCTCCCTGTAGCTGCTTTTAAGCCACTGAATGGGGATGGAGTTCATACATAATGAATTTCTTTAGGAAGACATTTGAATAGGAAATTGGTATCACATTGAAAGAGTGAGAAATTAGCCATTATTCAAATAGGGAGCCTCTAGAAAGATTGAGAATAGGGAGAAGGAGCCTCTGGAAAGTTTCTCTTCTGTGCTTGTGAGCCAACCTTGCCTTCAGCAGCAGCTCAGAAGCCCACTTGGCTTTAGACGGTAGAGGAAGCTTGGAGGTGTATGGGAGGGGCTGGGAGGCTGAGAAGAATCTTATAACCCAACCCACCCCAGGAGAAGGGACCCAGAAGCCACCTAAGGCCCCTCCCCAGTGTGACCCCTGCCCAGGTCCTCTTCCTGAACAAACACTCTGGACTCTGCTAGTAACTGTGAGCACTGGAATGGGATGTGGGGTAGAAGAATTAAAAAGAAACAATGGAATAAGAGCAAAATGAGAGGGGTAACACCTGAGAAAACTGTGGTGGGACGTTGCAATGCCAACAGAGGGTTATCTGGAGGGAGACCCTGTTCCATTTCATGTGATGAAAAACTGCTGTGGTTTCTAGCAGCTATAGGTAAATTGTATCAGAGACCTTCTCTTGTTTCCACTGCTATCCCCTAAGTCCAAGTCAAGGTCACCTTACCTGGACTCTAAAATAGTCATATAACCTACCTCCCTGCCTTCCAGCTGTGGCCCTCAAACTATTTTACATGATGACCAAAAGGGTTTTTTAAAACATAATTCTATCCATTGACTGCCTAATTAAGACCCATTAATGGTACAAACCTCCCTCAATTCAAACACAGATCAGAAATAGATAACATAGAAAAATAGAAAACTAAAGGCATTAATGAGGATCTGAAACCAGGGTAAATCTCTATATGAACCAGAAACATAAGAGAAACACAAGTCAATATACTCTGCTGAAGCCAGGGCCTATATGATGCCCATTCTAAAAGGAGGCCATAGCAGTCTGCAGCTTGGGTCCAGTGGGGTAAGGAGAATAAAATTATTTCACTCAAAAATGGGGATCCAGGCTGAAATTACTTAACATTTCCCACCCCTACTCTCAATATCATTTAAAAAAAAAAAAAAAAGTAAAGAATCTAACAGTTGTAGCTAACCATCCCCTGAGGGCTAGAATTTTTAGTAAGCTACAAGTCCAGGAAGAAAAAAGTAGAAATGCAGTCCCCAGTCAAGTCATGAAGTAAGCCATAATACTATCCCCAATACCACTGTGGGACAGGAGGCCTCTAAAGCCAGGTTTAGAGCAGGGAGTCCTGAGCAGCTGGGCAAAGGGAACCACAAAACCACTGGCCTAGGAGGGGTAAGCACAAAAGGAAACAGAAAAAAGAAAAACAAAAACAAAACCCTCCCACACAAAATAAGCCTACAAAGCAAAATTCCAAAGTAGAGGAAGAAATCTAATACTGAGATCGACAGCCAACAAAATCAACATTCAGACAGGAATATGTCCCATAGGAAATTAAGTTTGTGGAGCCATGTGCCAAACTTTAAAATAGATGTTTGAGTTTTCCAATGAGATAAATGAATAACTTCCATTTTAACAGAGTGAAAAATTTTTTAATAGAAATAAATGAACAATATAAAAGGATTGAGTTAAAAAACTCAGTAAATGAGATATTTCCAGCCCTGACATAGAGAAGTGGTGCATCGCAAGGAATGTTCCTCCAAATGCATCACAGAGAGATTGTATGCATTTGAAATACACAGAGAATGGCCTGATCAGCTCTAATACCCAATAGGAGTTCTCAGACAAGGAAATGGAAGCACTATTCAGAATTTTAAATTGTCCAGATTTGAAGAAAGACTTCAGACTAATCTTCAGGTGGAAAGTACATTCCAAGTACCAATCAGGATAAATAATGGTAAAGCCATTCCCAGAACCATCAGGGTAAACTCCAAAGAACATGAAGAATAAAAAGAAAATGTTTACAGCTACAAGAGAGAAGACAGATTACCTATAAAAGAATTACATTTAAAATTATGGTGAACTTCTCAACAACAATAGATGACAGAGACAATGGAATTATATCTTCAACTTGAGAAAAATTAGTAAATTTTAACCTCAAATTTCATACCCAGATAAACTATAATTCAAGACTCAAGGGCAAAAAATATGTATTCAGACATAGAAAAAATGAGTTAAGTATCACAGAACCTCATTTAAAAATATTTTTAATAAAAAATATTAAAGAATTAATTCAGGAAAAGGCTAAAAAAAAGGGAGTCAGAATATATAGATAACTTAAAATGAAAGGTAATCAGACAAAAAGATAAAATATTTTGGAAAATATAAATATTAACTGGAAAAAAAACCTGTTTTTTGAAGGAAACAAGAAACAAAGATAAGATGGATAGAATATTTTATGGATAGTTGGTATGTGCTAAGAACTATATCACATTCAAAGTCAGGATAGAAATACTGTGTTAGAAAAATTTATAACTAAAGATGTTGGTTTAAAAGTTAAGAATAACTGACTAATGAATCGAAACCAAATGTGCAGCTTCCAACATGGGACTTGGGAAGATGGCAAAGTAAGGGGACCCTGACCTCACTCCAACCCATGTTTATATCAATAACCAGAGATTGATCCAAAGAGAGGCAGAACAAATTCCACAGATAAATATAGAGAAGAAGCTGCATCTAAAAGTTTAGGAAGATCAGAAAGGCAGGGAGAGGCAAGAGGGAGGGAGCTGTGCACCCCTATAGGGCAGAGAAATGGGCCCTCACACCAGGGAACTCACAGGGGGGAAGACTAATCCCCTGGGCTTTAAAAGTCAGAGAGGCTGAACTCTGTTTTTTAAAACTATTTGGATTTGGATCCTGGAGCTTTGAAAGTCAGCTGACTCAGCACTGGGTAAGCCAGGAGGGCAAATGATAGCCAAGTCTCTGTCCTTAAAGAGACAGAAGACTGCACAGAAAGGCAACGTTAAAAAAAAAAAAAGGCAGTATGCAAAACACCAGGGGCAAATAGGAGATAGATCTGTTCATGCTGATATCAGAGTGTGTTTGGGAGCTTCCGAGAAAATGAAGGAACTGGCAGGACCCATTTTCCTCCTCCATCCCTCATGATAAACACAGAGCCACCTACATGAGGTGGCACTGCAGAGGCACTTGGTACCTAACCTACTAGCAGTACTCTATGCCCATGAGTTCTCCTGAAGAATTGCCCACTCCAAGTCAACTAGTCTCAGCCCTGGGTTCAAAGGAGATTTTGTTAAAGTTGGCCGTACACCCCACCCAGCCCCAGGTACACAGCTGCCAACAGGTGCTGCATCAGCCTCTGCACGGTGACCCCCGCCCTCAGCCACCATCATGTATGGGGCCCAGATACACTCAGCCCTCACCTTGCACCACACTGAATCTTATGTCTCTGGTCACCTGGCTGCACACCCCCTCCAGCCACCACACCTTTGGGGAATCTCTCATAGGACTAGTGGCCCAATACAAATTTTGCTAACAAAGCCATCATGCTTCAAGTTCCTGGTGGGCACACCATCCCAAAACTTCCCTGGCTGGGTCCTACAAAAACCACAGGGAGCAAGTACAACACAGAACAGGCAGAAAGTCAGTGCAGACAATTGCAGAAAGAAAGTGACTCAGACACAACAGCAGGGTATAAGCAATACACACAGGACACTCTTCTGAGCTGACAGATTCTGGTGAATAGGAAACACTGTACTGTAAGGCACTCCAGGACCTCTTCTTCATAAACTCACTACTTTTAAGAGTAGAAAACATAGCTGACTTTCCCAACACAGAGAAACAGACACAGAGAGGCAGACAAAACATGAAGACAGAAATTTATCCCAAATGAAAGAACAGGGCATGGACACAGCCAGAGATTTAAGCAAAACAGATATAAGTAACATGACTGATAGAAAAAATTAAAGCATTAATCATAAGGATACTCATTGGAATTGAGAAAAGAGTGGAAGTCATGACTGAGACCCTTAATACAGAGATAAGGAATAATATATCAGAGATAAAGAGCTAGATAAATGAGAAACGTGCTTGATGAAAAAAGCAGCAGGATACAAGAAGCAGAGGAATGAATTACAGACCTAGGAGACAAAGTAATGGAAAGTAATCAAGCTGAACACAAGAGAGGAAAAAAAAATTATGCAACACAAGAATAGATATGGAGAACTCAATGACTCCATCAACTCTAATAACATTCTTATTATACAAGACCCAAAGTAACAAAGAAAAGGGTACAAAATTTATTTGAAGAAATAATAGCTGAAAACTTCCCTAACCTGGGGAAGGAAACACATATCCAGATCCAGGAGACACAAAGAACTCCCATCAAAATCAACAAAAGCAGACCCACACATACTGTAGTTAAACTGGTAAATTATAGTGATAAACAAAAAATTTTAAAGCAACAGACAAAAGAATAAAGTAACTTACAAGGGAAAACCCATAAGACTAGCAAGAGATTTTTCAACAGAAATTTTGCAAGCCAGAAGGGAGTGGCATGATCTATTTAAAGTGTTGAATGGGAACTGAGGGCTGATGGGGGTGGGGGAGTTGGGGAGAGGGAAAGGGGGTAATGGGCATGGAGGAGGGCACTTGTTCGGATGAGCACTGGGTGTTATATGGAAACCAACTTGACAATAAACTATAAAAGAAAAAATTTGAAAAACAAGTGTTGAATGGGAATGGAGCCAATACTCTATCCGGCAAGGCTATCATTCAGAATAGAAGGTAAAGAGTTTCTCAGGTAAACAAAAATTAAAGGAAATCATGACCACTAAACCAGTCCTGCAAGAAATACTAAAGTGAACTCTTTGAGTGGAAAAGAGAGACCAAATGTGACAGTAGAAAGGTAGAAATCACAAAAGACAAAAGAGAGAGAGAGAGAGATAATCACAGAATCAGTAAAAATAAATTTTTCTGTCAAAAATCAAAGAACTCATAAAAATGATATTATATATAAAAACAGCTAAAATATGGGTAAGAAAAAAGAATGAGTTCAAACTTAAATGAACATCAACTTAATATAGATTGCTATGTGTAAAAAACAAAACAAAACACTGCTGTGTGCAGAAGTTATATACAAACTTAATGGTAAGCATATATCAAAACCACTAATAAGATACAAAACTAAAGGGAAAGAAATACAAATATATCACTAAATAAAATCAGCAAACTATGAAAAAGGAAAAGATAAGAATGGATCAGATAAAATGTTCAGAAGCAACCACAAAACACATAATAAATGACAATAAGTACATTTCTATCGATAATTACTTCAAATGTAAATAGACTAAATCCTCCAATCAAAAGACATAAGATGAGAGAACGGCTAAAATACCAAATCCATCTATATGCTGCCTATGAGAAATTCATTTTAGATATAAAGATACCTGCAGTTTGAAAGTGAGGGGATAAAGAAATATCTATCATGCAAATGGGTGTCAAAGAAAACCAGAATAGCAATACTTGTATCAGACAATACAGATATTAAAACAGAATGTAACAAGAGCTAAATAAGGACTCTATATAATAATAAGAGACAATCCAGCAAGAAGATAAGAAAATTCTAAATATTTATGCACCCAACATAAGAGCACCCAAATACATAAAACAGTTAATAACAAACAGAAAGGAACTAACTGATAACAATGCAAAGATAGTAGGGGACTTATGACCCAGCAATAGCACTGCTAGGAATTTACCCAAGGGATACAGAAATGTTGATGCATAGGAGCACATGTACCCCAATGTTCATAGCAGCACTCTCCACAATAGCTAAAACCTGGAAAGAGCCTAAGTGTCCATCAACAGATGAATGGATCAAGAAGATGTGGTTTATCTATACCATGGAATACTACATGGCAATGAGAAACAATGAAATCTGGCCATGTGTAGCAACATGGATGGACCTTGAGGGTGTTATGCTGAGCGAAATAAGTCAGGCAGAGAAAGACAAATATCATATGTGTGCACGTATAGGAGGATTAGGAGGAGCTTAACAGAGGACCAAGGGGGAGAAGAAGGGCAGAAATGGTGGGGGAAAGGGGAGAGGCAAACCATGAGAGACTCTTGAATGCTGACAAAAACTGAGGACTGGTGGATGTGGGGGGGAGGAGGGGTGGGCATGGAGGAGGGCACTTGTGGGGATGAGCACTGGGTGTTATGTGGAAACTAATTTGACAATAAACTATTTGTAAAAAAAAAAAAAAAAAGATAGTAGGGGACTGTAACATCCCGCTTACATCAATAGAGAGATCATCTAAACAGAAAATCAACAGAGAAACAATGGCTTCAAATGACACACTGGATTAGATGGATTTAACAGATACATTCAGAACACTCCATCCTAAAACAGCAGAATACACATTGATTCGAATGCAAACAAAGCACTATCCAGAATAGATCATATATTAACAACCTCAACAAATTCAAGAAAATCAAAGTCATACCATGAATCTTTCTTTGACTACAACACTTTGAAACTAGAAGTCAACCACAAGAAAAAAAAATCTGGTGACCACGGATACATGGAGATTAAATAATTTGTTACAAAACAATGAATGAGTCAACTAGGAAATCAGAGAAGAAATTAATAAGTACATGGAAACAAAGGAAATGAAAACACAACAGTCCAAAACCTTTGGGATTCAACAAAAGTGATTCTAAGAGGGAAGTTTACAGCAACATAATACTACCTCAAGAAGCAAGAAAAATCTCAAATAAACAACCCAAATTTACACCTAAAGGAGCTAGAAAGCAAGCAAGCAAAATGTAAAACCAGCAGATGGAAGGAAATAATAAAGATTAGAGAAGATATAAATGACATAGAAACTAAATGGGCACCTGGATGGTTCAGTTCATTAAGTGTCTGACTTCAGCTCAGGTCATGATCTCATGGTTTGTGAGTTTGAGCCCCGCATTGGTCTCTGTGCTGACAGCTCAAAGTCTTGAGCCTGCTTCAGATTTTGTGTCTCCCTCTCTCTCTGCTCCTTCCCTGCTCACTTTCTGTCTCTCTCTCTCTTTCTTAAAAATAAATAAACATTAAGAAAAATTAAAAACTAATAAATGACATAGAAACAAACAAATAAATAAAACACATTAATGAAACCAGAAGCTGGTTCTTTGAAAACCTTTTACCAATTGATAAACCTCTAACCACACATATCAAGAACAAAAGACAAAAGGACTCAAATAAATAAAACCTGTAATGAGAGAAGAGAAATAACAGCCAATACCAGAGAAATACAACAATTATAGAGAACATTATGGAAAATTATATGCCAATGAAGTGGACAACCTAGAAGAAATGGATACATTCCTGGAAATATGTGACCTACCAAAACTGATATAGGAAGAAACAGAAAATTTGAACAGACAAATAACCAGCAAAATGTTGAGTCAGCAATCAAAAACAGCAAACAAAAGTTCAGGACCAGATGGCTTCACAGGTGAATTCTACCAAACATTAAGAGAAGAGTTAATATCTACTCTTCTCAAACTTTTCCGAACAATAGAAGTGGAAGGAAAACTTCCAGATTTATTCTATAAAGCTAGCATTACTCTGACACCAAAACTAGATAGAGATATACCAGAAAAAGAAAACTACAGACCAATATTTTTTATGAACATAGATGCAAGAGTCCTCAATAAAATACTAGCAAACAGAATTCAATAATACATTAAAATATTTATTCACTACAATCAAAAAACCTTCAACAAAATATGTTTAGAGGGAACTTGCCCCAACAAAATAAAGACCATGTGTGAAAAACCCACAGCAAACATCATCCTAAATTGGGAAAAACTGACAGCTTTTCCCCTAGGGTCAGGAACAAAGACAAGAATGTCCACTCTCACCACTTGTATTCAACATAGAACTGGAAGCTAGCTAGCCACAACAATCAGACAACAACAAAAATAAACAAAAAGCATCCAAATCAGTAAGGGAGAATAAAATTTTCACTATTTGCAGATGATATAATACTGTGTATAGAAGGCCTGAAAAACTCCACCAAAAAACCTGCTATAAAACAAATTCAGGAAAGTCTCAGGATACAAAATCAACACATAGAAATCCACTGCATTTCTATACACCAATCAGGAAGCAGCAGAAAATGAAATTAAGAAAACAATCCGATTTACAATTGCATCAAAAATAATTAGATACCTAGGAGTAAACCTACCCCAAGATGTGAAAGTCCTGTTTTCTGAAAAACTGTAAAACAGATGAAAGAAATTGAAGATGACAGAAAGAAATGGAAAAACATGCCATGCTCATGTATTAGAAGAACAAATATTGCTAAATCTCTGCACTACCCAAAGAAATATACATGCTTAATGAAATTCCTCTCACTATACCAACAGCATTTTTCAGAGAGTTAGAACAAACAACTCTAAAATTGTTTGGAACCACAGAAGACCCCTTTTTGTAATAATCATCAACAGAATGGTACTGACACAAAAATAGACACATAGATCAAGGAACAGAATAGAAAACCCAGAAATAAACCCTAAATGTGAGACCTTAAACTATAAAATTTCTAGAAGAGAGCATAGGCAGTAACCTCTTCGACATCAGCAGTAGCAACTGTTTTCTCTCTATGTCTCCTGAGGCAATGGAAGCAAAAGCAAAAGTGACCCATGAACTACATCAAAATAAAAGCACCTTCACAACAAGGGAAACAACCAACAAAACTAAAAGGCAACCTATGGAATGGGAGAAGATATTTGGAGATAACATATATGATAAATGGTTAGTATCCAAAATATATAAAGAATTGGTACAACTCAACACCCCAAAACCAAATAATCTATTTAAAAAATAGGCAGAAGACATGAACAGACAATTCTCTAAAGAAGACATGTAGGTAACCAACAGACACATGAAAAAGTGTTCATCATCACTTACCATCAGGGAAATGCAAATCAGAGCTATAATGAGATATCACCTCAAACCTGTCAGAGTGCTAAAATCAACAACACAAAAACAACAGATGTTGGCAAGGATGTGGAGACAAAGGAAACCTCTTACATTGTTGAGAATGCAACCTAGTGCAGCCACTGTGGAAAACAACATGGAAGTTCCTCAGAAGTTAAAAATAGAATTACCCAAATACCTTATGATACAGCAATCATACTATTTGGCATTTACCCCCAAAATACAAACAACAACAACAACAACTCAAAACCAAAAATAATTCAAAATGATATACGCACACCTATGTTTATAGCAGCATTATTTACAATAGCCAAGATACGGAAGCAGCCCAAGTGTCCATCAACTGATGAATGGATAAAGAAGACACACACACACACACACACACACACACACACACACTAGAATATTATTCAGCCATTAAAAAAAGAATGAAATCTGCCCATTTGCAACAATATGAATGGAGCTAGAGAGTATAATGCTAAGTGAAATAAGTCAGAAAAAGACAAATACAATATAGTTTCACTAATATGTGGAATTTAAGAAGTAAAGCAAACAGCAAAGAAAAAAAAGGTGAGAGACAAACGAAGAAACAGACTCTTTTTTTTAATTTTTAAAAGTTTATTTATTCCTAAGAAAGAGAGAGAGAGAGTGTGTAAGCAGGGGAGGAGCAGAGAGAGAGGGAGACACAGAATCTGAAGCAGGCTCCAGGCTCCAAGCTGTCAGCACGGAGCCCAATGTGGGCTCAAACTCAGGAACCATGAGATCATGACCTGAGCCGAAGTTGGATGCTTAACCAACTGAGCCACCCAGGTGCCCCAAGAAACAGACTCTTAAGTATAGAGAAAAAACTGATGGTTACCAGAAGGAGGGAGGTGGGGGGATGTGTGAAATAGGTGGTGAGGATTAAGGAGTGAGATTATAATCAAAACCAGGTGTTGTTTGGAACTGTTGAATTACTATATTATGCACCCCAAACTAACATAATACCTTATGTTAACTGACTGGAATTAAAATAAAAACTTAAATAAAAAAAACTATAAAGTAAAATAAAAATATAAAAGAAATGTATAGTTTCTAAATCTATGAAAATTTAAAGGAGGGAATCTAGGGCACCTGTGTGGCTCAGTCAGTTGGTTAGGCATCCAACTTCGGCTCAGGTCATGTTCTCAGGATTCGTGGGTTTGAGCCCTGTGTTGGGTACCGTGGAGCCTAGAGCCAGCTTCAGATTCTGTCTCCCTCTCTCTCTGCCCCTCCCCGGCTCATGCTGTCTCTGTTTCTGCCTCTCTCTTTCTCTAAAAATAAAAATAAACATTAAAAAAATTGTAAATAAATAAATAAAAGGGGAAATCTGCAAAACGTTAGCAATCTAATAGAGTAGAAAAAGAAGCTGATAAGGAGTGATCGTCTAAAAATATTAAAAATAGGTTGTTAAAACTTTATCAGTAACAATAATACATGAAAAGGATTCACCCCTTCATTAAAAGATAAAGATTAATTGAGCTGCTTAAGAAAATAACTCCCACCTACCATATGCTACTTTCAAGAGATGATCTTAAAAAAAAAAAAAGAAAAAAGAAAGAAAAGAAAGAAACTCTAAGTTTAAAATAAATAAATAAATAGTATGGCATGCAAATATATTATTTATAAACAAATATTGCAATTTTAATACTAGGGGAAAATTAAGAAAAAATGGATCAGGATGCATAGAAGTAGGATAGAAAGGAATAGAACTATATATAATTCTGCACCCAAAGAAATGGCTACATACATTGTTTTTATATCAATTATTTTCTAATGATAATATTTTGATCACAAAGGAAGTCTCAATGAAAATTAAAGACTTAGTATTCACATTTTATGACCAAAATGCAATTAAGTTATGTATGAAAATTAAAAGATAACATCAAACAATGTGTAATTAGAAACTTTAAAGTGCTCAGAAAAGGAACTTACAGTTGAAACAAGAATTCACAATAGAAATCAGTAATGTTTAGAACTGAACAATAGTGAATTAACTGCATAAAAAGCTTATGAGATGAAGCCATAAGAGTATTTAATTATATAATTAAGGTGTTAAATGTATTAATTTTAAAAATAATTAAGATAAAATATATATGAGTTAAGTATTTAATTTAGATGCATGGTGGGACAGACTACATCTAAAAAAGAAAATAGAGGTAAATAAAAAGCAAAGAAATAACAGATAATATTATCAAATAGCTGGTTCTTTGAGAAAGATAATAAAATAGACAAATCATCTGTAAGACTTGTTAAGATAAAAGAGAAAACACAAATTAATAATATTAAGAATAAAAATAAGCCATGATTATAGGCATAGAAATACATAAAATTGGGATAATTCAATAAACAACTTTATGAAAATAATTTGAAAGCTGAAATAACTTTTTAGACATTAAAAATTACCAAATAGAAAATTTGGAAAAATTTGAAAAAAATTACCAAATAGAAAAGTTTTATTCAAGTCATGGATTTTTAAAAAAATGTTTCTAGTTATCACCATGTGTATTCAACATTACAGTAAATGTTTCCCTTCAAATCAACAAAACAGGATAAAAAACAAATATGAAAATTAGATGAAAAGACAAAATTTTCCTTTATTTGTAGATGCTATGATTATCCACAGAGGAAATACAAAAGACTACAGCTAACATTGTATTCTCCATACATAATACAGAAATATACAATGATATTGGTAGGTTTGCCACCCTCTCTAGCTTTGATGTTATCATTTCATATGTACCCACACAAGTTTATAAACACTACATTGTTATAATTTATGACTTAAATAAGAATATGTACTTTAAGAATTTTTTAAATTTTTTTATTTTTGGGAGAGAGAGAGACAGAGACAGAACATGAATGGGGGCTGAGCAGAGAGAGAGGGAGACAAAGAATCCAAAGCAGGCTCCAGGCTCTGAGCTGCCAGTACAGAGCCTAATGCAGGGCTTGAACTCACGAACTGTGAGATCATGACCTGAGCCAAAGTCGAATGTTCAACCTACTGAGCCACCAAGGCACCCCAAGGATATGTACTTTAAAGAAACTAAAATAAAAATACAGTGTTTTAAATGTAACTGTTTTCTAACCATTTCTGGTGTTTTTAATTTCCTCCTAATGAACTGGATCATTTCCCTTAAGCATGACAAACTTCCTTTAACAGTCTTGTAATTGAAGCATTTATTGTTAAGCATTGCCAGAACTTTTTAGTTTTTTTCAATCGAAAATGTTTATTTATGTATTATTATTACTATTTCAGAATATTTTATTTAGATGTAGACTTCTGGGTTGGTAGGGTATTTCTTTTTTTTTTCTTTCAGCACTTTAAATATGTGATTTAAACATATTTAAATGTTATTTAATGGAGTGGACTCCTTCTTTGATTAGAGGTCAATGGTCATTTCAATAACTACTTCCAAATATATATTGTATCATTTTTCTCTGTTTTTCAACACTTTCTCTTCCTCATTTTTTTTTTAAAGTTCAACTATGATATTCTTAGGCATGTTTTTTGTCTATGTATTCTACTTGGGATTTACTGAGATTGTAAAAATTTGTATAAATTTGTCTTTCACCAGATTTGGAAAATTTTTTGCCATTATTTCTTTAGTATTTTTTTCTGCCCATTATCTCTCTCCTATACTCGTGTATCTCCAATTATGCATACGTTACATCTGTGGTATTGTTTTATAGTTCTCTGTTCACTTTTTCCAATCGTTTTTCTCTCTGTTCTTAATATTAGATAATTTATATTGATCAATTTTCAGCTAAATGATTTCTTTTATCATTTACATTCAATTGCTAAGCCTATCCAGTGACTTTTTGGTATTTCATATATTTTATTTCTCAGTAGGCTTAGGATTTCCATATTTCATAGTTCTATTCTTCTGAGATTTTTCTCTTTTTGTCCATTATGAACATATTCTCCTTTACACCACTGAACATTGTTATAATTTCTGCCTCATAAGCCTTGCCTGATAATCCCAACACCTGGAGACTAGTTTTTGTTTATTTTCTTTCCCTAGAAAATGGCTCACATTTTCCAATGCCTTCAAATTTGGATAATATTGTTGTATCCTGGACATTGTGAATATTATGCTATGAAGACTCTGGATTCTGTTACAGTCCCCTAAAGAGTGTTACTTTTATTTATTTACAAGGGAATTAAGACAGTTTGACTGAGGCTGAAAACTCTGTGGCTTAGATGGCAGTTCAAATCTTAGTTCATTTATTTTATCTTTAGCTAGGCTTCTCAAAGTCTGTGTCAGGTACATTTGGATCGAAAATTAGCCAACAGCTGGGGGCAAGATGGCGGAGAGGTAAGGAGCTCTGTACTTGCACTCGCGCCCATACATCACACAGAAAAGATCTGAAGCCATTGGAAACCTTACAAAACCTGAGAGATTGGGAGAAAAAGGACGCAGAATCCACTGAGAGAGCCTTCTAACGTAAGTGCGAACTGGGGAAGATAAAATAGGGCCAGGATCGGAGACTCCAGGGTGGGAGGCGATTCCCCTCTACCCTCTACGGGGAGTCAGAGAGGAAAAGGAGAGAGTCCAAAAGAGAAAAACCTCCGCTCGGTGCATAGAAAGACAGTACTTCCCAAATACCTGCACACCAGGACCCTCGCGCCAACTGGTCCCGGGGGGCTGAGCACACAAACTGTTTCTTTGTGTGGGCTCCTGGCGGCCAGACTTCAGAGTAGCGGCGCGCCTGCCGCCATTGTAGTTCCCGGGCGGCTAGGGCCCCACAAAGAGCTGTGCGTGGACACCGGGCGTCTGCTCTCCTGGCTGGCTGGGGCTCTGGAGGGAAGGCAAAGAACTAAAAACTGGGAAATTTGCCTGTGAGTTCATGTTTCGGGTGAGGGGCACAGAAGGACCTGGTTTTCTTCACTCCAGCAGGCTCGGCGCACCTGGCAGGCAAGCCTCCGCGCATGCGCGCCAGCCGACACAGAGAAGGAAGCAGCGATTCTGATTCCACGCAAAGAGTTCACCAGGGGGCCTGGAATTGCCCCGAGGGGATTGCCTGGGAGGTTGTGTGTAAGGCAATTTCAGTGGGACGCAGGGACTGGGATTTGGAGATTGGAACTGGCCTGGGTTGAAGAGTGCAACCCACTTTGGCTACGCTCCCGGTACGGGGAGTTTACATGCCCAAAAAAACGAGGTGCAGCGCTTGGTTCAAGAAGGGACTGGAGCACCGTCACTCTCCTCCCCACAACCGACAAGGCAGAACTCCCACCTGAGGCATTGGATCACGCCACGCCCATCCCTGCCTGAGAGCTGCCCTCCTCCCCCCCCCTTTTTTTCTTCTTCTTTCTCTTTTCTCTCTTTTTTTCCCCAGAACACTGACCTGACTAACTCTGGTCGCCAGCTTGCTTAAACAATCACAACGAGTCCATTCTGTAAATGTAAATTCTACACCTACCGACATTTTCAGCTCTTTCTCTCAGGAGTAATTAGACTATATAGTTTCTCTGGATAATTCCATCATCCTTCTCTCACCTATCTAACCATATTCTACCCTTTACCTCTTTGAAAAAAGCTTCTTATCCCTTCTGCCTGTTCCTTCTATTTCCAGTTCTACCTCATCCCGCCCTGCCTTCTCTCTCTTTCTCTATGCTCTTCAACCAGCACTGCATACACACGGCTACTTAACTGTAGCTGGGAAATCCAGTTATATGCTTTAAACCGTTCTTTGTCCATCGGTTTTCCTCTTTTTTCCTTCTCCTTTCCCCTTTTTGACCCTTTTATGTATTTTATACTCCTTATTATTCGCCCTCCCTCCTCCGTCTTTTCTCTTAACTTTTTCGTTTTCCCTCTTGCTTTGCATGTTAGTTGAATTAGCCTGTTCGTTTGTATTCTCCTGCTCCCTGTGTGTTTGTCTGTATTCTTTTCCAGGGCTACCTCAAGAAACAAGCCAGAGTACACAAGGTGGAGAGTCCCAAATATCACTACGAATAGGAAAATAAAATAACCAAGGTCCCAACAAGAGAGACCAAGAGATACCATTCAAAAAATACTCTCTGAAAGAATAGGCCCTGGACAGTCAAAGAGTCTTCTTAGATACATCAGTGCTCATAGATACAGACAGAATAATAAGTCTTTAAAACCAACAAGAGCTGGAAAGCTAACTAAAATGACGAAACGAAAGAGCTCTCCTCCAAAGAAACTCCAGGAAGAAATGACAGCTAATGAACTGCTCAAAACAGATATCTGCAGCATAGCTGAACAAGATTTTAGAATAATAATGGTAAAATTAATAGCAGGGCTTGAAAAAAACATAGGGGACATCAAAGAAACTATGGCTACAGACAGAATGGAAAATAAAAATAGGCATGAAGAATTAAAAAATGCGGTAAATGAGATACATAATAAATTAGAGGCCTCCAATGCACGGATTGAAGAGGCACAAAGGAGAATAAGTGATCTAGAAGACACCAGGATAGAAAAACAAGAAGCTGACAAAAAAAGAGACAAACTGATCCAGGAACAGGAAAGAAGAATTCAAAAGCTCAGCGATACGGTCAAACGCAACAATATCCGTATCATAGGAATCCCAGAGAGGAAGAGAGAGGGAAAGGTGCTGAAGGAGTCCTGGAACAAATTATAGCAGAGAACTTCCCCGACCTGGGGAAGGAAGTAAATGTGGAAATACAAGAGGCTCAGAGGACTCCCCTCAGACGTAACTTGAATCGATCTTCTGCATGATATATCATCATAAAAATGGCAAAATACAAGGACAAAGAGAGAATTTTGAAAGCAGCTAGGGAGAAAAGGGCCCTAACATACAAAGGGAAACCTATTAGAGTGGTGACAGACCTATCTACTGAAACTTGGCAGGCCAGAAAGGAATGGTAGGAGATCTTCAATGTGATACAGTAAAAATATGCAGCCAAGAATCCTCTATCCAGCAAGCATGTCAATCTAAAAAGAAGGAGAGATAAAACCCCTTCCAAATAAACAGAAATTGAAAGAATTTGTCACCAGTAAGCCAGCCCTACAATAAATCCTGAAGAGGACGCTCTGAAGGAAAGGTTGCAAGGAACGAAGATACCAGAGACACCACCACAAACATGAACCCTACAAAAGATACAAAGACTCTAAACCCACATATTTCAATAATAACACTGAATGTAAATGGGCTGAATGCTCCAATCAAAAGATATAGGGTAGCAGAATGGATTAAAAAACAAAATCCATCTATATGCTGTCTACAAGAAACTCATTTTAGACTGGAAGATACCTTCTGATTAAAAGTAAGGGGATGGAGAAATATATATCATGCTACAGGAAATCAAATAAAGCTGGAGTAGCTCTACTTATATCAGACAAACTGGACTTTAAATTAAAGACAATAACAAGAGATGAAGAAGGGCACTACATAATAATTACAGGGTCCATCCATCAGGAAGAACTAACAATCATAAATGTCTACGCACCGAATATGGGAGCACATAAATATCTAAAACAATTAATCACAAATAGAAACAAGCTTATAGACAAGAAAGTGCTAATAGCAGGGGACTTTAATATTCCGCTTACAGCAATGGATAGGTCAACCAGACAGAAAATCACTAAAGAAATCATGGACTTGAAAGACGCATTGGACCAGATGGATCTGACGGATATATTTAGAACACTACATCCTGAGGCCAGGGAATTTACTTTCTTCTCAAGTGCGCATGGCACATTCTCCAAGATAGATCACATACTGGGACATAAAGCAGCCTTCAATAAATATAAAAGAATTGAGATCATACCATGCACACTGTCAGATCATAATGCTTTGAAACTAGAAATTATTACAGGAAGAAGTTTGGAAAACCTCCAAAAACATGGAGGTTAAAGAACATCCTACTAAAGAATGAATGGGCCAATCAGGCAATTAGAGATGAAATTAAAAAATATATGGAAACAAATGAAAATGAAAACACAACAATACAAAATCTATGGGATGCGGCAAAGGCAGTCCTAAGGGCAAAGTACATTGCTCTCCAGGCCAATTTCAAGAGATTAGAAAAAGCGCAAGTCCAAAATGTAACAGCTCACCTAAAGGAACAAGAGGCAGAGCAACAAGAACGCCCTAAACCCAGTGGAAGAAGAGAAATAGTAAAAATTAGAGTAGAAATAAACAACATACAGACCAAAGAAACAATTGAACAGATCAATGAAACCAAGAGTTGTTTTTTTGAAAAAATATACAAAATTGACAAGCCTCTAGCCAGACTTATCCAAAAGAAAAGAGAGCACCTAAATAGACAAAATTATGAATGAAAATGGACTTATTACAACCAACCCCTCAGAAATACAAGCAATTATCAGGGAATACTATGAAAAATTATATGCAAACAAATTGGACAACTTAGAAGAAATGGACAAATTCCTAAACACACACTCACTACCAAAATTCACATGGGAAGAAATAGAAAACCTGAACAGACCTATAATGAATGAAGAAATTGAATCATTGATCAAAAGTCTCCCAACAAATAATAGCCCTGCATCTGATGGCTTCTCTGGGGAATTCTACCAGACATTTAAAACAGAATGAATCCCAATTCTTCTCAAGCTATTCCAAGAAATAGAAAGAGAAGGAAAACTCCCGGATTCATTTTATGAAGCCAGCACCACTCTGATTCCCAAGCCAGACAGAGATCCAGCAAAAAAAGAGAACTACAGGCCAATATCCTTGATGAATACGGATGCAAAAATCCTAAATGAGATCCTTGCAAATCGAATCCAGCAGCATATAAAAAGAATCATCCACCAAGATCAAGTGGGATTCATTCCTAGGTTACAGGGCTGGTTCAACATTCGCAAATCAATCAATGTGATACATCACATCAATAAAAGAAAAGATAAAAACCATATGATCCTGTCAAATAGATGCAGAAAAAGCATTTGACAAAATACAGCATCCCTCCTTAATAAAGACTCTCGAGAAAGTTGGGATAGAAGTAACCTGCTTAAACATCATCAAAGCCATCTATGAGAAGCCTTCAGCTAACATCATCCTCAATGGGGAAAAACTGAGAGCTTTCCCCCTGAGATCAGGAACACGACAGGGATGTCTACTCTCACCACTGTTGTTTAACATAGTGCTGGAAGTTCTAGCATCAGCCATCAGACACCAAAAAGAAAATCAAAGGCATCAGAATTGGCAAAGAGGAAGTCAAACTTTCACTCTTTGCAGATGACATGATACTCTACATAGAAAACCCAACAGACTACACCAGAAGCCTACTAGAACTGATCCAAGAATTCAGCCAAGTTGCAGGGTACAAAATCAACATACAGAAATCGGTTGCATTTTTATACACCAACAATGAAGCAACAGAAAGTGAAATCAAGAAACTGATCCCATTCACAATTGCACAAAAAACCATAAAGTACCTTGGAATATACCTAACCAAGGATACAAGAGATCTGTATGATGAAAACTATAGAAAACTTATGAAGGAAATTGAAGAAGACACAAAGAAATGGGAAAACATTCCATGCTCATGGATAGGAAGAATAAATATAGTTAAGATGTCATTACTGCCCAAACCACTCTACACATTCAATGCAATTCCAATCAAGATTGCACCAGCATACTTCTCAAAACTAGAACAAACTATCCTAAAATTTGTATGGAACCACAAAAGACCCTGAATAGCCAAAGTAATCCTGAAAAATAAAACCAAAATGAGAGGGATCACCATCCCAGACTTTAGCCTCTAATACAAAGCTGTCATCATCAAGACAGTATGGTATTGGCACAAAAACAGACACATAGACCAATGGAACAGAATTGAGAACTCAGAAGTGGACCCAAAAGTATACAGCCAACTAATCTTTGACAAAGCAGGAAAGAATATCCAATGGAAAAAGACAGCCTTTTTAACAGATGGTGTTGGGAGAACTGGACAGCAACATGCAGAAGAATGAAACTAGATCATTTTCTCACACCATGCACAAAAATAAACTCAAAATGTATAAAGGACCTGAACGTGAGACAGGAAACTATCAACACCCTAGAGGAGAAAGCAGGAAACAACCTCCTTGACCTCAACCACAGCAATTCTTACTTTACACATCCCCAAAAGCAAGGGAATCAAGAGCAAAAATAAACGATTGGGACCTCATCAAGATTAAAAGCTTCTGCACGGCAAAGGAAACAACCCAGAAAACTAATAGGCAACCAACGGAATGGGAAAAGATAGCTGCAAATGACATATCAGATAAAGGGTTAATATCCAGAATCTATAAGAAACTCACCAAACTTCACACCTGAAAAACAAACAACCCAGTGAAGAAAAGGGCAGATGATATGAACAGACACTTATCCAAAGAGGACATCCAGATGGCCAACAGACCCATGAAACGATGCTCAGCATCCCTCCTCATCAGGGAAATACAAATCAAAACCACACTGAGATACCACCTCATGCCAGTCAGAGTGGTGAAAATGAGCAAATTAGAGAACGCTAGATGCTGGCGAGGATGTGGAGAAACGGGCACCCTCCTACACTGTTGGTGGGAATGTAAACTGGTACAGCCCCTCTGGAAAACAGTGTGGAGGTTCCTCAGGAAACTAACAATAGAACTCCCCTATGACCCAGCAATAGCACTGCTAGGAATTTACCCAAGGGATACAGAAATGCTGAGGCATAGGAGCACATGGACCCCCATGTTCATAGCAGCACCCTCCACAATAGCTAAAATATGGAAAGAGCCTAAGTGTCCATCAACAGATGAATGGATCAAGAAGATGTGGTTTATCTATACCATGGAATACTACATGGCAATGAGAAACAATGAAATCTGGCCATGTGTAGCAACATGGATGGACCTTGAGGGTGTTATGCTGAGCGAAATAAGTCAGGCAGAGAAGGACAAATATCATATGTTTGCACGTATAGGAGGATTAGGAGGAACTTGACAGAGGAACAAGGGGGAGAAGAAGGGCGGAAATGGTGGGGGAAAGGGAGAGAGGCAAACCATGAGAGACTCTTGAATGCTGACAAAAACTGAGGACTGATGGATGTGGGGGGGAGGGGGAATGGGCATGGAGGAGGACACTTGTGGGGATGAGCACTGAGTGTTATGTGGAAACTAATTTGACAATAAACTATTTGTAAAAAATAAAAATAAATAAATAAAATAAATAAAAAACAAACAAACAAAACAAAAATTAGCCAACATTTGGACAGTCTCTACAGAGAATCTAGGGATTCCTTCTTGGGCTCTCTCCTTTCTATAATCCTCCTTTATTTTCCATAGACTCCTGGTACCAAAATTTGTCTTCTCATTCTTCATGTCAGAAAATCTGTAGATATTCTCGAATTTTAGCTGTCTCACATGGCAGGGAATTCCCCCAGTTTGCCTAGGGCTATTGCCTTATTCTGTTAACTTCCTTCCATTATATTTGTACTTTTTTTCACATTATAATGCCTTCAAAATTATAAGTACCTGGTATGAATCTAACAAGAAATGTATAAGAACTATATAAATCTAATTCTTAGCGGACATACAAGCGGTATGGAATCAGTGAGGAAGCAACAATATTTATGGATGCCAAAACTCATCCATGAAAAAATTTAAAATATCAGATCTCCAAAAATTAATCTATAAATTCAAAGCAATTGTGGTTAACAGTCCAAAAGTGTTTTTCATTGACAAACTCATCTTTAAATTCCTATGGAAAAATTACTTACTATGCAAGACTTTGTATAAAGTTATGTTATATGTGGTATAGCAGTGAGATCTACAAATAGACTAATGGAATAAAAGAGTGCAGAAGAGGACCACACATATTTGAAAACTAAGTACATGACAAAAGTGATAATAAAAGTTAGTGGGGGAAAAATTGGAGAGCTCTAATGGTGCTAGAACAATGGATTATTCATAACAGAAATCAAGTAGAATTATATCCATACACGAAAATGAATACCAGCTTGATTAAAGATATAAATAAAAAGTCAAGCCTTGAAACTTTTAGAAAATAATATAAGAAAATAACTTACATCACCTTGAGAAATTATTCCTTAAACTTGACAATGAAAAACACAAGCCATAATGAAATTATGGAATATTTTAACTACAATCAAGGTTAAATTTACTGTATATCAAGAAACATCATAAACAAGAATGAACAAGTCAATGAGTAAAATAAATCACTGAATTGTGGAGGTTATTTACTATACATGCAATCTACAAAGGATTAGAATCCGTAGGTGCAGAAAATTTAAGAACAAAAAAACACACAATGTACGTAAAGGAAATAACACATAAAGGACAGGAAAAGGCAAATCATTGACAAGTTGATCTTTTAATTCACATGAAAGATAAATTTAAAGAACTAGAGCAAGGACATGCTATATAAAATACCAAGACTTGTTACTGTTAAACTATTGTATATATTGAAATTGAAAAATAGACAATGAAAAGTAATTTGTTGAAAGTAGCATGTATTGTTTAATTAAACAAGTGTACATCTAGGAATATTTTCTTAAAAAAAAAACTTGGCTTATTCATATGATGGGCCATGTACAAGAATATTCTTAGCAGCATTGTCTGTATCAGTACCCCCCCCCAAAAATTGGAAAAATTCCTAAATGTCTACGAATGGGACAATGCATAAAAATAGTGGTCTGTTAATGGTATTGTCACACACTAAATGTTATTAGCAGTAAATAATAAATAGCCTGATACACCAAAATGTATAAATCTTCAAAAAATGAGGTTTTATGAAAAATCAAAGTTACAAAATCATAGAACATCATATTAATTATCTAAAGCTTTAAACCTTGTAAAACCATATTACATATTATTTATGGCTATATATAAGGTTTTAGTGAGAATATACAAGCCTGAATGTGAATTGTGGATATAAATGCTATAGAATGATTATCTCTGAGGAGAGGGTGAAATCAACAATGTATGCATAAAGGCTTTATAAGTGCATCTACAGTGTTATATTACTCTAAAATGAGAAAATTAGGGCAAAATGTCCAAGTTTAATAAAGTTCAGTGGTCAATACAGAGATCTTTGTTTATTACATTCTATAACTTTCAATATGTTTGAAATATTATATTTCAACACAAACTTTTTGAAGATCATGTAACTGCAGTTCATTGTTCTGCGTATAAAGATAAAAATTCCTCATTTGACCTATATCAGCCACACTCCTCCTGGCTCTTTTCTTTCCAGGCTTTTTCAGCTTCCCACTGACCCTTGCTTTCGCTGCCTCAGGGTCTTCATATAATATAACTTTTCCCTCTAATAAGACTTGCATTTTATCCCCTTCCCTTAGCTAACTCCTCTTACACAGTCGAGTTCAAATGTCATCTCCTGTAACCATTATTCTTGTCCATCCACCATAGAGCAAGTTAGGTTCCCTGTTACAAATCCTTACACACTATGAATTTCATTTCCATTGCCCTTATAAATATAAAACTAATTTTTAATTTCTCTAATTTTTAAAATATCCACTCTATAAATCCTAGCCTTTTGCTAGACTTGACACACAGTATATGCTTAATTGTTGTATTTGAAGAAAGTGAGCAGAGGAAAGGAAAGAGGGAGGGAGGAAAAGATGAAGGAAGGAAGGAAAGAAGGGAGGGAGGGAGGAAAGAAGGAAGCAAGGAAGGAAGGAAGGAAGGAAAGAGGGTGGGAGGGAAGGAAGGAATCACAAACTAAGCACCATATTCATATAAAATTGTAAATACTGGAAAAATGCCACAGACAAGTTATAGCATTTTTAAAGAACTACAGAGATTATCTAGCAACCAAACGCTTGCTTTTTAAATGAGTAAATGAGACTCCCAAGAAGTTGACAGTTAATCACCCGGCTACTAGAACCAATCCTAGGAATCGAGATCTCTGATGGTGAACTGCAAGTTCTTTCCACTCTACCAAGTTATCAATTAGCTCTTTAGTGTCAGAATAAGTTTTGACCATATTTAAGTTTATTATATGATGTGTTCATAGCAACACTTCTATATATAACATAAGCAAATGTTTGTATTCTGACTGTGAGTGTTTAATATATTGCTACTTGACAAATCTCACATTTCCTTTCTTTTTGCTATCACATGAAATAAAGAGAAATCAGTTATATGCTTATTATCTTGTAACAAAAAGAAAAACTGTATGATTTTTGTAATCTGTCCTGCAACAGATGTCATTCTGAAACACCTGACAATGGATCTTGAATATAGGTTCTAACCAATGGGGAGAAAGTAGTTATTTACTGAACATTCTGGCCATTGTGAATTTTTGGTTGTGGATGGAGGGTCAAGAGAAACAGAGGAGAAAAGACAAAGAAAAAGCAAGATTATACCCAAGATAATGTCAATTTCTTAAAATCTATATTGAAAAGAGTTTGGGGTCTGGTTTCTATCAGCCTACACTCAGTTTTCCAGTGTTCAATTAGGTACAATTACTGATCTATAATTATATATATCCAACAGGAGCCCAGTTGGACGAAGCCATGATTAAGGGTTCCTGCTAAACTGGCCCCTCCTGTATTAGTCATTATTTTAATATTCACTGTAACAATATATTCAATAGTGTATCTGTATATTTAAAAGGGTAGACAGGAATTATTCTATGTTAATGCCAGGCATTAGTTCAATAGGATGAAGCAATTAATTTAAATGAAGCCTAATAACACCCTCCTACACTGTTGGTGGGAATGTAAACTGGTACAGCCCCTCTGGAAAACAGTGTGGAGGTTCCTCAGGAAACTAACAATAGAACTCCCCTATGACCCAGCAATAGCACTGCTAGGAATTTACCCAAGGGATACAGAAATGCTGAGGCATAGGAGCACATGTACCCCAATGTTCATAGCAGCACCCTCCACAATAGCTAAAACATGGAAAGAGCTTAAGTGTCCATCAACAGATGAATGGATCAAGAAGATGTGGTTTATCTATACTATGGAATAGTACATGGCAATGAGAAAGAATGAAATCTGGCCATGTGTAGCAACATGGATGGACCTTGAGGGTGTTATGCTGAGCGAAATAAGTCAGGCAGAGAAGGACAAATATCATATGTTTGCACGTATAGGAGGATTAGGAGGAATTTGACAGAGGAACAAGAGGGAGAAGAAGGGCAGAAATGGTGGGGTAAAGGGAGAGAGGCAAACCATGAGAGACTCTTGAATGCTGACAAAAAGTGAGGACTGATGGATGTGGGGGGGTAGGGGGGGATGGGCATGGAGGAGGGCACTTGTGGGGATGAGCACTGAGTGTTATGTGGAAACTAATTTGACAATAAACTATTCGTAAAAAAATAAACAAAAAAAATAAATGAAGCCTAATAAGATCAAATAGAGTTTTCAAAACTTGGATTTACTAAAATACACAAACATACTCAAATATTCTCATACACTAATACTCATACTCCCACTCAAACACACTTCTTATTATTATTATTTTTATTTATTTCTAGGAGACAGAGCGAGAGACAGCGTGAGCAGGGGAGGGTCAGAGAGAGAGGGAGTCACAGACTGAAACAGGCTCCAGGCTCTGAGCTGGCAGTCAGCACAGAGCCCGACGCTGGGCCCGAACCCATGAACCGCGAGTTCATGACCTAAGCGAAAGTCGGACGCTTAACTGACTAAGCCACCCAGGCACCCCTCTTAATTTATTATTAATGCCGTAAATATTGATTAGAAAATAAATCTAAAGGGTTTATTTCTGAAGGATATTTTATGAAGAATTTCAAAGTTCTTCTGTATTTTAAAATAAGATAACAAAGGTTATAATGATGCTTATCATGATGATAATGATGATGATGACTACTGATAAAGATTGACATTTGATTATGTAAACATAGGTGTTTGTTACATGCCAAGCATTATACTAAGCACTTTACATGCATTAATTATCTTAATCTTCATAAGATATTATGATAGAGGTAATTTTATTACTCTATTTTACAGTAGATAAAAATTAAGTATTCTTATCCAAAAATTATCTAACGTTAAAGCCTATCTGCCTAGCCACTTGTTAACTGTCCTACCCACCTCCCCACATTGTTCCCGGTAAAACTGTGTCACATGCACATGCAACACCACGTGCACACGCGCGTGCACACACACACACTTCAAAGTTCACTTGTACAAGTATATAGTGGAAATGGAATTGGAAAACTTTCATTACAATATTTTAAAATAAAGGCAAAGGGAAAACACAAAGAAAAGCAATTATACATACTGAATTCTTCAGGTTCTAGAATAACCAATCTAATGTTTCCCCTCCCCCCATGATTTAATTCTGAGCACATGGCTCCACAAACTCTTCAGTTGTGTTGGTTAGTATCGAATATTCAAATAATTCAAAATCCTGACAGATGTTTGAGCCTAAACATCAAGAATTTATAACATTGACAGCCTCCAAATCCTGATTTTTTTGTGCATTACAGAGAACCATACTTCACACAGTTGGTCTGTTTATTTGAAAATAAGTAGAGTTGTGGAGTTTTATTGCAATAACACATTAAGTGACATTTTCAGGTAAGAGGAACACACAGCTGATAAAAATGAATGAAGATACAGCAATCCATGTCTGAGAAGGAAACCTCATTTCACACAATTTCTATGAGTATTCAGAAGCCATGCAAATGGAAACGGCCTGTTTCCTAACATTGGATAAGAGTTCAAATGCACTAATTGAATCCTGCATGTCCAGAATTCTCAAACAACTTTCATAGCCATTAAATACCCAATTTCAAAGGCATCTTGAGCTCAGATGAATTTTGAAAGCAAAGCAGGTGCCTATCCTTGCATATAAAAACAGAATTTTAAAAGTGAGAGTGAATTTTCTTCTTGCCTTAAGTACTGTTGGAATAAACAAAAAAATGGCATTAAACTTATGGAGAAAAGAAACATAAAAAAGAGAAATAAATAAAGGAGATTAAGAGGTACAAATTTCCAGTTATAAATTAATAAGTCACAGGGAAGAAAAGTAAATCATACAGAGTATAATCAATAAAAATACTTAATTAAATGGAAGAAAAATCCAAATACTTCCATAACTTTGTAAATAGATTTCTTCTCCTTTTTGCTTTTCCCCCTTCATATGCCCCACCAGAAAAAACAAACAAACAAACAAACAAACAAACTCTTAAGGGGAAGTGAGGGAAAGGGACCATGGTTACCACATTTAGTTCTCAGATCTCAGATACAATGATCAATACTTCCAAGATGAACAGTAATTTTACTGTCAAACAAAGAATGGCATTCCCAATACAATTCCCAATACAATTCACTAAAAACTATTGATGCTCACCATTACAGTATAGAACTCTACAATATATAGGAAGATTTACACGGGCAAATTTTGTTTCTCCTAACCTTCCTCTTGTTATGTGTGTGATTTTGACCACATTATTAATCTGTCCAAGTCTCAGCTTCTTTGGCTATAAATGAGAGCAATACTTGCCTACCTTCTAACATAGGAAACCATCATCAACACTGCTGGATAGACACACAGTACACTGAGTTAATTCAAGGAGTAGAGTTTTTAGAGAGCATAATGGAATCAAAGAATTTCAGAATTAGAAGGAAACTGATCATTCTGGTACATCCACTTCATTTTAAGGAAGAGGAAACTGAAAATCTTACTATTCATTAGGATCTTTTAATATTTAATGAGAACATATTAAAATAATAACTAATAAATTAGCTGATTGCAAAAGATGGTATTGACACACAGTAAAGTCCCCAATGAACAGGGCAAAGTAAGGGCCCAATACATTTTAGTAGAAGAATGACTTCATAGAAAGACTTTGCCAATACAAATTTTATAATCCCTAGTTTCTCAAGAGAACTCAAGGTCAGCCTATTGTTTTTAACTAAGGCGTCTGGCTACTTGGCTTCCCCTTAACTGGCACTGAAATAGGGGTTCTTTTTCCAGTGGCTTGCTTCCAATCCTTCCAGTCGGAGCCCCAGTTATTACAACTATGTAAAAAAAAAAATGCCATTTATTCCCATTGCTGAATTGCTGTCCTTTTAAATTAGTTCTATCTCTGAGAAGTTAAGGAGTAGAACACAAAGAGAAACAGTTCCCATATAATTCTTTTCTTAGACAAGGCCTGCAATTAACTCTAGAATAATAGAATCTATGATTTGGCCCTTATTTCAACCTCCCCGTTGTTTAAGGAATCCAAACTAAAACATGAATGACCTGGTTCTCCCATCTCAGAATATATCTGGGTTCAGGCATTCCCTGTTTGACAAAGACATCTGTTCCACTTTTAGATGGCTCTATTTCATGGAAAAAATTTTCCCCTAAAATCTGCCTTGCAGAACTTCTTCCCATGGCTCATAGTTCTTCCCCTTGAACTACAGCTTGCACCCTGATCTATTAATCATATTTTTATTCTCTATATTTTATGATATTTCAACATCTTGTGCTGGTAGTGTTATCTGGTCAGGGAGAGACTGCTCCTTCCAGGGCTAGCTAATTCCTAAAGTAACAAAAAACTCACCTGTGATCACGCTCTTCATAAACAAACCAAGCAATCCCAATCACTTCCAGTCACTACCCAGTTGCTTCCTTAGCCAACTCTCACACACCAAGCCAATATTTCCTCTGCTCTAAATCAACCTAGGGCCAGAAATCAGACAACTAGAGGTATCCCCTATATCCAAAACCCTGCTAGAATTATTCAAACCAGCCAATCCTAAACTGTTTCCCTTGTCCTGCATTGCCTTTCCCATGGAAAACACAATAAAGTCTGTGATGTATGTTTTTCCTCATTTTTTTCTGCCTCCTGACCAACACTGGTGCTTCCCCCTGTGGCCCTGCATGACATGACATGCCCTTCTAAGGATTATAAGTAATGAAAGTCTCTTTTAAATGGCATTAGCCTTTCTATGTTGTCACTCGATCTCCTCTATAAGTTAAAATCCCATGGGTACAATCATCGAGATACCAGACAACCCACTGAAGGCTGTCCCTTCCAAATTTCCCCTCTATGACCTGCACTCTTATCCTTCATCACCTTGCTCAAAACTTGAGGGATATTCTAACCCATCCATCTTAGAATCTGCTACTCAAACCTGAGCACAGCCCTTCATATAGGAGTTGACTATTTTTAGAGTGCTAATGGACTCTTCTTTGACCTAAGCAATTCATCAATTCAGCCATTATCTTTTTGAGTAATTTACACTACTGGTTAAAATAAAGCCTTCTTATTAACAAAAGCCTCCAATTCCATTTCATGTGAACATTTGTCAAACCAAACCTCCTCAGTCCTTTCTTACACAATTCATTTTTTAAACCAAATGTTAAAATTCACCATTGTCTCCATTGAGTCTGCAGTTACCCACAAGTACAGGATACCTCAACCTTAATATTTATATATTATAAGTACTATATAATATAGCATATTTCACAAAAATTATATAGGTATACAATGTAAAGATTTTATATTTATAAATATTGTAAAGTGAGCACCAAAATAATTCTTGCTAACATCCATCATCAGACATAGTTATAAATTTTTTTCTTATGATGAGAACATTTATAATCAACTCTCCTAGCAACTTTCAAAAATGCAATACCATATTAACTACAGTCACCATGCTATACATTACATCTCCATGACTTATTTATTTTATAACTGTAAGTTGGTACCTTTTGACCCCCTTCACCCATATTATGTTATTCTTAAATATAAATAACTATGATGATGTGATAATACTAAAGACTAAAATGTATTGGGTGCCACTATGTTAAGAATCTGACATGTACTTTATTATTAAGCCTATACAAAAACACTGTGGAGTAGATACTATTATTAGTCTATTCGATAGATAAGAACATTGAAACTATCAGGAAGTAAGTGTAACTTGCCCAAGATTATACAAGTTAGTATTAAAATGAATTCAAATTCAGGCTTAACTCCTATATTATCTTATTTTTGCTCTTATTTTAGTTTTTGTTTTTACCCTTCTGTTAAATTATAAAAATCTCTATTATATTTACCTTTATAGACCAACTTCCTTCATTGTATCTTGTGAGTGCTCAGATATCTGTTATCATTGGATTCTATGTTAAATCTTGGTCATTTCATCATTATTGTCCAATCTGCCTGGATTTGCACAGATGTCTTCTTCATCTTCATGCAGCCATTGACAAATATACTAAAACATATGAGACCCTGTAACTTTCCCCTGAGACCTTCTTCTCTTTAAGATAATGTTGGTGACTTCGATGTACAGTTGTTCACAAGCTATGGATCTTTCTAACTAGATTACTCCTTTCAACATTTCTCCCTACATATATACCAAGTGCTTCCTGAGTGTCAGCTCTCATTATTATCATTATTTCTATCTGAATACTTGCTTACATCCTACCATGAGAGAAATTTTAGATGATTTTTAAAGTTATGATTACATCAAGTTAACAGTAATGCACTATTATAATAGTAATCACTTTATTTTTTTAAAGGAAATGGGTTTGCTTCCTTTTCTTTGTGTATGAACACAGGCTCACCCATTTCTATTCTGAGCACTCTTTCTGTATTTAATAATACATTCTAGCTTCATTGATCCAGATTGTGTTTAAATTCACCAGAATAACTTTTCCATCATTCTTATGTCTTACACTCCAATGGTGCTTCACAATTAAAAAAAAAAAAGGAAAAGGAAAGAAAAGAAAGAAAGAGAAAAAGAAAAAGAAAACTTTCACAAAATGTGAGGATGAAATGAATCCCTTTCTTGAAGATGTCAACTCTAGAAGGCATAGCAAATGGAATCGCCAAATTTAAACTCAATTTTCCATCTGTATGTCCAGAGCTCCTTGCATCCTACCACAACAAAGAGGAAACAAGACAATTCAGGCTCTGTGATTTCTTAGCAGCCTATAGAGGCCATCATCTGAAAGCGGAGAGAGGGCCCATTTTAAGTATTCGGGGGGCTCCTGCAATCATCTCTACATCCCTCTTGTGTCTCAGTCCCCTCCTCGTGAGGTTTGTTCTCTAATTCCAAGAATAGAGGTCATCATCCCTGATTACAAAGATAAAAGCCCTAAAATATATATTTACATGAACAAGATTTCACATTCCTTTCAATATTCTTATACCTGTAACTCTTGACCTGAAAAATCTTTCCAAAAACGACTTCAAACTGCAGCATTCAACGTGGAAAACATTGCAGAAAGCCTTCCAAGAGCAATAAAAGTAGAATTTGTAACACTTGGTTGGTGGGGAGGGCGGTGTGTTTACAGCTCTAAGGTAGAGCCGTGCACAGCTGCTCTGTGCTTTTTCTCACGGGGCACAGTTTCAAAGCCCTTCCTTCCTCTGTGCCCCAAACCTGTTTACAATAGTCTCTCTGCTCCATAGTACTTGCCACAGGTAGTTAAGTGTGAATAATGACAACCAAAAAAAGAAATAAAAACTAAATTCCCATTACTAAGTAAAAACTCAAGCTAGCCCTCTGGGGGAGATGCTCACTAGGATTAATTATATTGTAGGAGTTGATATCTTTCTTCATTTCCCTTTCCAGCAGTTTTGCAAATACATTTTTCCACATTTTTAAAGAAATGTAAGAACTCCCAAGTTCCACAGCCAGAAAATACTGACAGTCTCTGATAGCTGAATAATGGATGAAGCTCCACTGTTTACTTAGCAGGGGGAGGGAAAAAAGGGTGATAGAGAGGTCCAGATAAAGTGCAGGAATCTGACATCCTCTTGTACTGGACAATGGTGAGAAGAATATCCTGGCTTCTTTTCTTTTTTTTGTCCATGAACAAAATGTATATGGAAACAACTATTCAGTATGAGGTTTAATAGCATTTCAGGCCTGTGCCTAGGGGTTAATTCATGGATCCTACTCTGTAAGTGTGATTGCTTCCTGCAGTAAGGGGGTAAGACCTGGAACACAGATTGCTAAGCATTTGCACCCCAACAATCTTGGCTCTCTCTTGCACCACCGCTCAAGAAACCTTCCCTGATATATTGCATAATTTCCTCAGGTAGAAAATGCCTCCAATATTGCCACATATTCATTTATTGAAAAATTGATTAAAACATTAAGTTATAATTAACTAAGATTAAGGTTTTCTTTTCAGTAAAGTTTAGTATTTTATTGCTGATTAATTCACGCTCCCATACTCCTTTGTAGGGCCAACCATACCAAGTCAGTGGAGTTGAAGGCTGTCAGGGTTTGTCTTCAGAGAGAACCTTCCCCATAAAATCTCCCACAATGCCTGTCACACATACCTAAAATTCCACCATTAGAGATTCACTCTTTTGGTTCTGGAGGCATTTTAATCCCTGGGGGCTCTATTAAAATGCAAAAACTCTGAGAAGAATAACAGCATTGAAAGCTATTATTAACTGACAGCAAGGAGGCCCTTGGGAATCGGACACAGGATAGAGCCTGAGGAATAACTACAGGAAATCAGGACATAAGGAGAGAGAAGGTAAGATGGTGGCAAAATAGACTTTATCTACTGCACAATTTTTCAGGGGCAAGGCAACCCTACTTTTCGTATTCCCTATACTATGGAATTTCACCCAAGGTGAGATGACGAGCACAATATAAGCAAGTTATTTTCCGTTGTGCTAAAAGAGAAAATTGGCAGTGACACATAATGGTATTTATGCAGAATTCTGACTTTAGTTAAGTATGCTTAATCAGGATGTTCCCCCTGGACTTTATCCTCTAATGCCTTGAAATAGTCACTTGGGCTTGTCAATAAGAGTTATATCTAAATCATATGATTATATACTCATGTTCCTCTATTCCTTCATCCTCCTGGGGAAAAAAAACTAAAATAATGCTACCATGATGGAGTTGGTAAGATGTATAGAATATTTTTCTGTCGTAGGAGACAGCAATATGGAAACTTTTCTTTCTCGTATTTTAAAATGGTGTATTTTAAAAACACCAGGAATGTTCCGTTAGAAAACATGGAAGTGACTTACACTAACAAAGTCTCCAGAAGGGAAGGACTTGGAACCTACTAAAGCTGACTTTCTGAATTTCAGGAAAATCTGTCTCCATCTGACAAATTGCTGGTTTGCATCAGCAAGAAATCGTGCTGGAACAGTTCTCTGCACCCTTCAGAGATGCTTCTTTCCTTTAAAGAGTAATCTGAACACTAAAAGCTTCAAAAATGCCAGAAAAGATTGAAATTCTGTTATTATTATATAGTGGTTGGTATGTGTGTATGTGTGTGTGTGTTTAAAGGTATAGATGCACAGTGTGAGATTAAAGGTTTCCCAGAAAGATACCTTAAAGTATTTGAAGGTGTTATGCCTAACATTGGAAGAGAGAGATTGAAGAAAAGTTTTTATACTTTGCTCATGTACCTGCAATAAAAGATTATGGAGGTATTTTCTATGTTTTCTCTGTTGTCAGTGTTGTCAATTTTATATTAAGGAGACAGAAGTATTTGATTTAAACTCAGACCCACCTTAGGGCACTTCTAAGTGTATTCAAAGCTCTGCTAAATGAAGTATGATCAGTCAGCAAAGGATTTCTGACCAGAAGAGGGGCATGGTCTAAGAAATAAAGCAAATTATATTATATATTAATACAATTATATTAAATTATATTTTATACATATATATAGAGAGAGAGAGCGAGCAAATAAGTCTTAAGAAAATTGTAGATTTGGGGCACCTGAGTGGCTCAGTCAGTTAAGCATCCAACTCTTCAGCTCAGATCATGATCCCAGGGTTGTGAGATCGAGGCCCATGCTGGGCTCTCTGCTAGACATGGAGCCTGCTTGAGATTCTCCATCTTGTTCCCCTTCTGCCCCTCCCTCAAGTGCTCTCTCTCTCTGTCTCCCTCTCTCTCTCTCTCTCTCTCTCTCACACACACACACACAAAGAAAATTGTAGATTTGAAAAAAAAGAGTAGATTTAATTCTTTAAATCTTGCTTCAAATAGTGCCTTCATTCTAAATGAATAACGATGTAACTGTAGTTAATTATAGATTGATGGCCATATTATTATTTTAACAGAGTTATACTTTGTTCAGAAGCCTAATCAAGACGTCTTTGCCACTCGTCTGAGTTATCTGAGCCTGATTCAAGTTTCTCTGCTGACCTACATTATACTATAACAGGCACTCCTCAAACATAATTTGCTCCATATCTGATGCCCCAGAAGAAAGAAAAACAAAAGTCAAAAGTGCCTAAGAAAAATCTAAGAAAATCCTAGGCCAATAAAAAATTTGAAACCCCACATGCCACACACACACACACACACACACACACACACACACACACACACACACAAATAAAACAAAAACCCAACAGTTAATGTCCTTCTGATCATGGTTCAAAAGTGTTTATGTATGTAAAAAACAGCAAGGTCATTTTCTGAAACAGCAAGCTTATTTTCCACAAAGCACCGTTCAATGGCCTTGCTCTACATTCTACATTCTACTCTCTCCAGTATAAAGAAGGAGGAGCAAGTATCTGGAGGGATTTCCTGAATTTTCTTCAATAGTCACTTCTGAAAGATGTAATAATGAATTCAGTGACTGGGGACTGTCAGTATTTTTCTCATAGATGTGGAGGTACACAAGTGTGCACATAAGTTCTGTGTTTATTAATTTAAAAAAGCAGTTGCACTTGCTGCTGATAAGTCACAATCATGCTTTCAATCAACAAATATTCAATACCAATTGGATGTCAAGGCATACACTAAATACTAGGAAGGGAAAAAGTAAATAAGAGAGTTTCTGACATTTAGTACACGCTAGGCAACTATTCAATAGAATAAGGACAGTACAAGGTATTAACTGTTATAATAGATGTATGTATCAAGTGCTGTGATCTTTAAAAGCTGTCACTATACGGGCACCTGAGTGGCTTAGTTGGTTAAGCCTCTGACTTCAGCCTGGATCTCAGGGTTCATGGGTTGGGCCCTGTGTTGGGATCTGTGCTGATAGTTCAGAGCCTAGAGCCTCCTTCAGATTCTGTATCTCCCTCTCTCTCTGCCCCTCTCCCACTCATGCTCGCTCGCTCTCTCTCTTTTTCTGAAAAATAACATTAAAAACTAAAAAATAAAATAAGAGCTGTCACTATATGAATTAGAGTATTTATAGGGGCACCTGGGTGGCTCAGTCGGTTAAGTGTCCGGCTTCGGCTCAGGTCGTGATCTCATGGTTCGTGGGTTCGAGCCCGCATCAGGTTCTGTGCTGACAACTCAGAGCCTGGAGCCTGTTTCAGATTCTGTGTCTCCTTCTCTCTCTGCCCCTCCCCCACTCGTGCTCTGTCTCTGTCTCAAAACTAAATAAAACCAAAAAAAGTTTAAAAAAAGAATTATAGTATTGTGTATTAATTTTATTGATTTAATTAATCACTATGTATTGTGATTAATTTTTAAATAATATATGAATAATTACTCTGTAGTGAGCAGTCACTGTGTGGCAAGTATACACGTATCTCTTGCTCTTTACCCCTCTCGATATAAGTACTCTAACCCAGCTGAGAAGCCAATTTTTCAAAATCAAATAAAGCAGTTTGATCTAAAGCCAGGTCAAGCCTGACAATGGCCATGATCCTAACCACTAAGCCATACTAAGCCATGGTTCCAAATTCTAAAATATATTCTGTCTTCTTTACCTTGGTCAGTGCAACTGCACATGGTTCCAAAGACTTCTAAAATTCGTCTTTGAAAATTACACCCACTGTTTATAGCACACTTTGTTTAACCCATTTGTACTGGGTACAATCGATCCCCAAAGAGATGTCCCTGGTACCTTAAGAATGAAACACTCTCAAGTAACTAAAATAAAAAGTCAGCAAACTTCAGCAAAGTGTCCCAGGGAGAGCCATGTGCAAGGAAATATTCTGAGGTCATATAGGAGACAGTAATCTTTGTTTGGGAGCCAAAACACACTTCCCTAGCGAGGCTGCAGGATACACATAAATAATCCAGCCTGGAGAAAGGTCAACTCTGAGGCTAGATCCAGGGTTAGCAGTGACAGCTTGCAAACCAATTGCTCTGAAAATCTTCAACAAGTCTGGCTAAGTACCACAGGGAGAGTGGTGCTGAAAGCAGATAAGACTTAACTCCTCTGCAGGAGGAGCCAACCTTGAACCCTATTGTTGCTCAGTAGATTTTATTAGGCATCACACTGCATTCCCTGCTGCGAGGGAAACCACAAAGCAGACAAGCACGCTCCTTGAGGGACAGGAAACACAGGCCACAGGGCATTCAGGGAGGTCACAAGACCACAGGGCAGCAGGCAGGAATCAATAGCACTGAGCAGAGTCCAGGGGAATCAATGACCCCTAGACTTCGTGGCAGTTTAGCAAACTTGATTAACAGTGCATGTGGGGTTGGCCCAAGGCTGTGAAGGCAGTTACAGACACTGATTTTCAGAGAATCAGCAGAATAAGACTGAAGTGCACAGTGAAATAGATCTGTTAAAAATATAATTCCTAAGCAAGGATGCCCAACGAACACAGAACATATGCTTACCTATGTATGATTTGCAGAGCCCAAGAAAGCATTCTTCCCTGGTGCCTCCAGGCCTAAAATTACCACTAGCTATTCTCTGTATTAAATTGTTTTTCTTCTTTATGTTATACTATTTTTAACCCATTTACAATGAGAAATTTCAAACCTATGCAAAAGCAGGGAGAATGCTAAAATAAATAAACCCCCACATATGCATACTGAACATCAACATTTACTAATTCATAGCCAAACTTGTTGATGCCTACCTTCCCCCTTCTCCCTACCCATGCACACTCTACTGCATTTGTAAAGGATAAATCCTAGACATAATAATATGGTTTTCTCTGTAGCATTTCTGTTTGAATCCCTAAAAGGACTTCATTTTTAAATATACCACACCACTATCACACCAAAAATAAATGGAATAATTCCTCAGTATCATCAAAGATCCAATTAATGTTCAAATTTCCTCAGTTGTCACAAGTGATATTTTTAGTTTGTTTCTTTGAATTAGAACTTAAAGAAAGACTATACATTACAAAGGATTGATAGGTCTCTTAAGTATTTTTAAATCTTTATGTTTTCCTCTTCCCCTTATTTTTCTTGGCAATGTAGTTGCTGAAAAACTTGGGTCTTCTGTAAAGTTTCTCAAGTTTTGGATTTTGCTAATTGCATCCACATGGTGTCATTTATGTATTCCTCTGTCCCCCGTATTTCTGGTAATTGAGTCTAGATATGTGATCAAGTTCAAGTTCTGTTTATTGGCAAAATTACATCATAGGTGGTGTTATGCACTTCCAACAAGAAACGCATAACATCACAATGTCTCTCATGTTTTAACGTCACCTGCCACTGATGATTATTGTCCAGATGTATTACTTCATTTAGGATTACAAAATTATATTTTAATTCTATCATTTCTTTTTTATCTAATAGGTGGAATACTTTAATGTGGAGAAGCTGGCCCTTATCGGGAATCTGGTTACCCAGGGATGCAGGATAAATGTGTTTCTGAGGAGCCAAGTATTCTTGATTCTTCTCCTTTATTTGTTAGTTTCTACAATTATCGGTTATTTCACCAGCACCCTTAAGAGAGTCTTTCGTTAATATTACTATGATCCCACTGACTTATACATGTTTGGTATATTCCAGCCCATTGCTGCTGCTACTAATACTTAGGTTATCCTATCTTTTACCAGTGGTAGCCTCTTTAAATTGCCTCAAAGTTCCTTTTGATAATAACTTTTGATAACTTGCTTACTTGCTCATCTTTTCTTTTTCCTGCCCCTGACCTGGAATTAGCCATTTATCTAACAAATGCTGGTCCTCAGATATGAAAGGTGATATTTGAAACCACAATCTGCATTTAGAGGTAATAATGGATGATGAATTGATCGTTATTTCTACATCTAGGACTCAATCAGGGTATATCTTTTTTCCAAAGAAAAAATATTTCATGAGTTTATATAAACATTGCAAACTAAAATTTATGATTCCAGGGTTCTTACTTCATCTCTGCAATTTTATATTTGTACATATTTTCTCTTATATTGAGATGAGTTCCTAATAAAATTAACAAAATTATGCAATTGCCTTATCTGATAGTATCTAATAGCTTTAGACTGGCAACACCAATATTATTCCTAACAATATGGTTACATAAAACTCTTCAGGATTGTTCAACAGTTTTTTGTTGTTGTTTTGTCTTTAGGGTATACTCCTCTAGAGCTGAATAGACAAATTATTGTGTTTAAAGCCATTTGAATTAATTCTTCTCTGTGTGGTTTTGGCATCAATTTGATACTCGGTTAGGTTTATTCATTCATTTTGGTTTCCTTTTTATTTTCTTTTTAGGAGTTGCTTGTTACACTCATTTTATTTTTTAATTTGATAGCACACTTACATGGCTTCTAAACTGCAGCTACTAAACAAAGGATATTCAGAGAACTTTACCTTCTCTGTGCCTTCTCCATTGTTTCTTCTTTCTACCTTGAGTAAATTATTTGGTTAGGTTATTGTTTATTATATATAAATGTGCATATTTGTTATATAAATAAACATTTATTTGGATAGATAGATAGGAATACACTGACACAAATATGTATATAGGTATTCTTATTCTTCCTTTTTAGATTATAAGTTAATATACTGTACACAGAGTTTCTAAAATATTACTTTTTTCACTTAAAATATCTTGGAGATTAATTCATACCAGTGAATAAAATATTTCTCACTCCTTTTTGTAGCTACATAGCACTCTATTTTGGTGCTAGGTCATAGTTTTCAACTAAGTCTACCTGGATTGATGGGTTTTTGAATCATTTCTAATCTTTTGGTTTAGACTGATCTTATAAATATCTTTTTCCTTCTGTCCCTCTGTATGACTGTCTTTCTGCCTTTTGTTATTGCTGTCATACCATTTCTAGGATGCAAATAATTCTCAGAGAGATATACATGTATTAGTGATTTTCACTTCTGGGTGCATTGGCTTATCAGATTCTAGCTTAGAATATGCATTCAACTGTCTGCTAAAATAATCAGAATCATTTATTTTCTGCCCAGGATTTAGGCAGGATGAGAGCACTTGGCACAGAAAAGGAGGTTTGGTATTGATATTTGAGAAGAAGGACTCACAAAGAAGTAAGGGGTTTATTAGCCCATTTTATAATTTTGCCTTTATTAGGGATTTAACTGAGACTAAAACGTTTATATGAAATCTTGTTTCTCACATAGAATATAATTCACTTGAGGTTACTTTTCTTTCAAATTAGCAGAAGTCAAGTTCCTTTTGGTAGCCATTTGATATAGTGTAAGTTGCTTTATTATAATCATGTAGATAATACTAGTGAGTATTATTAGTAAGACTTATGGCATAGGTATGCATTTACCCCTGAACATCTACTTTAAAAAATGCAGCAATCTTCATAAATTACAACTTCCCCTTTACTAAAGAATCCTGAATCATCTGCTGGTACAGGGCAAAATAATTGGAATTTAAATAAGCTGTTTTGGGGGGCACCTGGGTGGCTCAGTCAGTTAAGCGTCTGACTTCGGCTCAGGTCGTGATCTCACAGTTCGTGGGTTCAAGCCCTGCTTCGGGCTCTGAGCTGTCAGCACAGAGCCTGGAGCCTGTTTTAGATTCTGTGTCTCTCTCTCTCTTTCTGACCCTCCCCTGCTCATGCTGTCTCTCTCTCTGTCTGTCTCAGAAATATATAAAACATTACATTAAAAAAAATTAAATAAACTGTTTTTCACTCCATTAAGAACCATCCTCCAAACTTCTGAAAAAAGCCACCAAGACAAAAGAATTTTAAAAGCAAGCCATTTATTTTTATGAAAGAATGACATAGAAGGAGAGAGAAAATTTGCAAAGTATTTGGAAAATGGTAACTGTAGCTAGAATAATTATTTTTCTTTCCAAATTTTAGGTTTGAGTCTTAATTACATTTCTGCTGAAAGAAGACCAGATAGAGAGGTGGAGTTAGAAAGCCCAGTAACCCTTATTGATCTCTGCATGAGGTTTGAGGGGCTTTGGAAATTTAGTAGGACTAAATTTCATCCCAGGAAAAATTGCAAGGTGACAAACTGATAAAGAGAAAAAGGAAGAGTATACAAGTACAAGGCAGTATAGAAATGAGAAAACAGTAAAAGCTTTGAAGTAAAGAATATCACAGGGACACCTGGATGACTCAGTCGGTTAAGCAGCCAACTTAGGCTCAGGTCATGATCTGCGGTTTGTGAGTTTGAGCCCTGCGTCCTGCTCTGTGCTGACAGCTCAGAGCCTGGAGCCTACTTCAGATTCTGTGTCTCCTTTCTTTGCCCTTCCCCTGCTCATGCTCTCTCTGTCTCTCAAAAATAAATAAACATTTAAAAAAAAAAAAAGAAAAGAAAATACAAAAAATTTCCTCCTTAAAAAAAGAAAAAAGAATATGACAGAGTGACTTTTACTTTTGGAAAGGTATCAACAAGGTAAACAAGGAATAAATTCCTGACCAATGTCCACCAAATGCTGAGTGCCAACCAGGCTTCTGATCCTTTGTATTCTGTCAGATGGGAATTTCTGTTTACCTTTCAAGACTGACCTGAGCATGAGGTTTGTCCCTAATTTCCACTAATTTATGGACATTAGTTTGTTCTGGCATGGCTGGTTTAAATTCTTTTGGGTATTTCTGCTATGCTGTTGTCATGGCAACCTCCACATTATAAACCTCTGTGCTCAGAGAAAGGCTGATTACATCTGGAAGGAGGAGCATATTTAACCAGACAAGTGAGGCATGCACCCAGCCTTCCAGACTGGGCAGACTGGTGGAGGAGGGATGGATGGCATGCTGACAGTAAGAGGGAGGGAATAAGCACTGTAAGCATCATTTTCCAGACAGATAGACATATGTAGGTGACTTCTCTACAGCAAATCCATTTCTAAGCACTGCCAAGACTCTCTACTGCCTATTCTGTGAAATCTAATTGACTCAGCTCACCCTCAAACATCCTTCACCAATATCCTTCCCTTTTAAATATGGCCATTTCTCTAGTCCCTTGGAAAAACTTCTGCATCAGCCAAACTTAATTCATTGGCCCCAAATTTTGCTTGCTTGTTGCTACAGCCAACTTGGGTCCTCATTTAACCCAAACCACTTTCTCAGCTTCTGTCTGTCCCCAACTTCTAAACCCAGAGAATAATTCACCAGTCTTCACTCAGCAGGGACTATGACTGTACCTGGTGTACAACAGTGTATATTTGCAGACATCCATACTCCTCCTTTGCTTTCCAAGCAGGATAAAGAACTTTAGAGTAAATCTGAGCTTCTAAGATGTGAGTGTGGCTGTCTCATGTGTAAGAATGCATCTGCCTTCTGGATGTGTACCTCTAATGATATATTAAGTGATATCAAAAGTGGTATCACCTTTGAATGAATGACAGTTTTAGAATGCTCATTTCAGGGGCGCCTGGGTGGCTTAGTCGGTTAAGCGTCGGACTTTCGCTTAGGTCATGATCTCGCGGTTCGTGGGTTCGAGCCCCACTTCAAGCTCTGTGCTGACTGCCAGCTCAGAGCCTGGAGCCTGTTTCAGTCTGTGACTCCCTCTCTCTCTCTGACCCTCCCTGCTCATGCTGTCTCTCTCTCTCTCTCCTAGAAATAAATAAAACATTAAAAAAAAAAAAAGAATGCTCATTTCAGTGTTTCCTCCACTGGCACAGATAATCCAAATGCCTGTCTGACTCCTCCAACTCCATACTCTTCCCCATTCTTTGTGTGGCTGGCTCCTGATCATCTAGGATGAAGTGCAGACAACAGCTCTTCACAGAAGCCTTCCCTCACCTTCCAATCTACAGAAGTCTTCCAGTCATTCTTGCTAGCTTCTCCCTATTTTGTTCTCATCGTAACATTAATGATTTCTTGCATACTATTGCATTATTTCTTTATTATCCCTGTTTCCTCACTACATGTAAGACCCAGAAAATAAAGGAATTCATTTGTCCTGCTTGCAACTTGCCCCTGAACTAGGTGACTAGAACATAATGCATAACCATTAAGCATTTGTTGGTAAGTCAGTGAATTCACATTCTAAGAAAGAAGTTGGGATTTTACTCTAATTATTCCACCCCTTCATTTACAAGGAACTATCTGATATCATGAGAAGTTTTCTAATTCACTTTAACATTCTGTCTTTTTGTTATTTTTACAATGATAAAGACCAAGGCAACAGCATTTCTGGAGCTCTTACACCCAGACTTTCTCCCCATCCCATCCTTTTGGACCTAATTAATAAGCTTGTCAGATGACAAACACAGCTGACTTCAAGATTTTTAATAGACTTTTGAAGTGTTTTAGAGGGCTGGAAGGATCTTTACAAGCCTATGCACAAGGAATATTACAGCCCCACATGACAGAAAATGGGACAAGGATTCAGAGTGTTTAAATGCTCAGATCATAGGGATAATAAGTGACCAGACTGGCATTCTAACTGGGTCTTTTGATTTCACATGAACCATTTGTTCCTCAGATCTTCGAATATCAACTTCCAACTTGGCAGCATCATTTCATGAAAGGGACCCTAGACCAGGACTCAAAAAAATCTCTCCTCATTCAAAGCTTGCCTTGCCATATGCTGGTCATGTGACCTTCAGCATCCTCTCTATCTATAAAGTTGGTATCTTAGCCCAGACTGCTATACCAAAATACTAACTTATATACAACAGAAATTTATTTCTCACAGTTCCAGAAGCTGCAAATCTGAGATTAGACTGCCAGGATGATCTGGTTCTCAGGAGAGTTCTCTTCCATGGTGCAGACTGCTGACTTCTCATTGTATCCTCCCATGGTGGAGAACATAGATGGAAAGCAAGCTCTCTTGTGACTTTTATAAGGACACTAGTCCCATTCACGAGAGCTCCATCCTTATGACCTCATCTAATCTTAATTATCTTACAAAGGCTCCCCCTTCTAATACCATCATATGGTGGGGGTGAGAGACTCAACATATGAATTCAGTCCATAGCAGTTGAGATAGCAAAAAAACACCATACCTTTCTGCAAATCTCATATGGTGGCCGTGATGAACAGATGGCATACATACATCAAAGGACAACACTCCAAGTAAAGAATGGATTTCAGTGGGTTTGTGTCCTACTGCCTGTCATTCTACCCTCTTTGCATCACATCTATTCCAGAATCTGCTAAAGCAAGAGAGGAGTCACAAGTGAGAAACTCAATAGGTTGGGACACTGGGGTAGGGAGTATCTAGAGAAACCTCTTTTGGAAGAATGAAAACATAAATAGCAACTAGCACTCAGGCAATGCTGCTTATTGAAGTGAATATCAGCTTGAGTTCTCTTGGCACGTCCTAGAGATACATTTCACAGGGAGAACAGGAGTTAAAGATGGTGTGCTCCAACTAGCACATTTCAGTAGGTTTAACACAACAAACCCAAAGGAAACAAACCAGCCCCAAAGGGGACTGAGCTCATAGCTCTCCATCCCGTGACTGACAGTTAATACTCAATATGGCAAACTGCTGGAGGATATTCAGCAATTCTATCCTGTCTCTGACTGAGGATTTAGATCTGACAGGTCAAATGAAACAAAATCATCCTTTACTCCTCCCTGATCAAGTTTTCCAGAGAAACTGGTGAGAGAACAAAAACAAATCCCTAGAATAATCTTTTTCACAGAATCCTTTTCAAGCCTCTAACTAAACTAAAACAAAAGCCAATTTAAAAAAAAAAGCTAAAAGTTTTTCACATTTTAGTTGAATCAGGATTCATGTTATGACCTAGATAAGAGATTCTTATATATTTTTTCTTTTTCCTTAAGACACTATTAAAATGAGACTCTTAATATCCTATCATAAAAAGACTTGAACAAATGCATAATTTATGTTATGATTTTTGAGAGATTTTACCTGAAGGAAGTGCCAAGCCTATCAGAGCTCTATTGAGCTCTCCTTGAAAATGCTTTCCATTACTAATAGACAGAACCTTTTTTCTTATTATTTATACAAGGGCTTCTTTGATTTTCTGTGTGTGACACTTTGGGATGAAAAACTGGTGACTGCATTAATTAAAAGCAAAGATGAGATGTCTTATTTTTTCTCCCCAGAAAAATTCCCGGTTCAAAGTCCCTGCAAGCAGACCTCAGTGTAAGCCTACAGCCTGCCAAGCAGGGCCCAGCACTCAGGTTTTTGTCATTTGATCTGATACAAGCTTAAGTCACTGATTAGAACCATTAATCGGTGAGTAAGATGAAGCAGTTAAGCGCTAAGTGGTAGAAATAGGCCTGGGTGGCAGTTTGATCTGCCATCTCAAAATCTAAATAGAAAGAGGACTCCACCTACCTCCTGGCACCTCCTGTTTTCTTCCCCACCCCTCCCTCCCCAACCCCCCAAGTGCTGGATTAGACTTTAAAAAGGAAGAACAAAGGATGTGGCGTCTGCCTCAAAATGCCTTAGAAGAGGCTTCCCTCCACTTAGTGTTAGTTACTTGGAAGAATCTGAGGGGCCTGGAAGACACCATTCTCTGGATGCAACTCATGATCAAGAAGTCCTATCTTCTCCTCCCTAGGGAACCCATTGGCCAGTAAATGACAATACCTTTGTATAAGAGAAATACACGTGATTTCTGTTGTGTTATTCCACGGAACAACACAACACTCCTGAAAGGACAGTATCGAATTTTGCAGTTTCAAAGATGAAGGGTGGTAGGTTTGCCCAAAATTCCCTTACTAGGGAAAGAAAAGACTCAACTACCAGAACTGGGAAAACAGATGGGTTTTTCATCTCAGGGTCAGTGTTCTTTCTTACTTTCCCGCCTCTTTTAAATGAGTAACTATCATAAGGCAAAGGAAGAAATAAATACTAGACCTGATCTCTATCATCAAAAGGCTTCCCATTCTGTTTGGAAACACAGAATGTCATGTGTCTGTGAGTTACTGGCTGCAACATTTCAGTATAATCATAGTGTTGCTATGTAAAAGGCAAAGAGTTTATACTTCCATTGTGGGAATGGTCAGTTCCTGCATGCTTTTTAGAAGGCCCAGTCTAGAGAAGGTTGGCAGCACTGTGCCACAAAGGGCTACACAATGAGTTCTTCTGTCATCATTATTTCCATTGAAAACTGACATTTTTTCATAACAGTATGGCAATTCCTCAGAAAATTAAAAATAGAATCACCATAGGATCTAGCAATCCCCTTCTGAGTATATACCCAAAAGAATGAAAGTTGAGTCATGAGGTGATATTTGTACAACCATTCACAACAGCCAAGAGATAGAAGCAGCCCAACTGGCCACTGAAAGATGAATACATAAATAAAATGTGGTACATACATACAGCGGAATATTATTTGAGCTTAATAAGAAAAAAATTTCAACCCCTACTACAACATAAATGGACCTAGAGGACATTATACTAAGTGAAATGAACTAGTCACAAAAGGACAAATTGTGTATGATTCCACTCATATAAGATACTTAGAGTAGTCAAATTCATAAGGACAGAAAAGAAATGATGGTTATCAGGAGCTAGTGGAGGGAGGCGGGTGCGTTGTATTTAGTGGGTTCAGAGTTTCAGTTTTGTAAGATGAAGAGTTTGGGAACTAGACATTGATGGCAATTATACAACAATGTGAATGTAATATTGACACTGAGCTATAAACTGGTTAAGATAGTAAATTTTATATTATATGATTTTTACCACAATTTAAATAATAATAAACAAAATTTTAAATATTTTTAAAGAACTAACATTTTGTGAATGAGCATACTGGGTATCAAACCCAAAAATGGGTTTTGTTGGGCAAAATAGTGACTTATAAGTAGTATGATGAATATTAGAAATTGTCTTTCACCGCTGAAATTAAAAGTATCCAGGGTGCAAGAATTCACTAAAATTGTTTAGGGACACTCCCCTCCTTGAGTGAAGTGGGCAGTTCCAAGCACAAGGCCTGAAGGGAATGACCCTAAGGAATACAACTGAAGTCTGGCACAGGTCAGTGCAAGGTGTGGTCAAGTGCTTGGTACTGACTAAAAGGCACAGAATCCACCTCAAGGGTGCTGCTGGACTTGCCTTGACAGACCCTTTGTGGTGGGAACCTTCAAAAGGCCAGGGGATGGGACTTCATTGCAAGAACAGGTTTTATAAACTGTTTTGTGCCTACTTGGGATGAATATTTGGCTAATAAATGTCTATAGAAATGTCATTTCATTATAACCTGACAGAGAGGGTGTGAGGGAATAGCCATCCCTTACCACTTCTAAAATCTCATCTCAGTGGCTCTTTACCAAAATCAAGCTAAAAACTGCAGAGGGACAGGTTCGCTGTGAAGCTAATGACACTTCAGCTTCAAGGCCCCTCATTCTATGGGACTCTTCTCAGGCTCTGTATCCAATTTGCTGGTCAGAGTTTTGCAGTCTCTATCTTGACAAGGGCCACCTATTGAATATATTTCAGGCTCAACAGTACATGGCTAGGCCTCTGACTGGAGAATGACTAAGTTAGCTTAGGTCAGTTCCAAGGCAGGTTATCTGGAAGTAGCAGTCTCTTTGTTCTCCCCTTTTCTCTCCCTTCATTGGCCTCCGAGGGCTGTTTTGTCTTCCCCAACCTATGAGATTAGGGGGAAAATGTTACCTAAGTTTGAGGCAAGATCTTCTGCATCATGTCTGCAGAACCAGAAGTCGCCTCCAGGACTAGATAAGACATGACTGGGGGTGAAAAGGAAGGACTCAAGAGAAACTAAGGTCCCCAGGTGGAGTCCCCAGGTGACACTGATGAAAGCCTTCTGGCATAGGGACAGAGAACACGATAGAGAAGCCCAAAGGAAAAACTGTCCTTGGGATCAGAAGCCCCAGTCACCTGTGGACAACTGACATATGTCAGTCCCCTGAAACAGTATAAGAAACTTGAACTCTTTGAGGTAATGTGGGAATAAAAGGAGAACCCTATGGTGCAAACAAATCTAATCAGTGGAGAATTTCCTTATGAGTTGGACATGGTAGTGCCCCTTTGACACATATTTTAAAATGATAGAGAATGTTACACAGCAGCAGAACCACTGGTCATAGGGAAGAAATAAGAACTAACAGAAATTTAGGGTTGGGAATCTGGTCTGAGTTCAAATCTCTGTCTCATTGCTTACTAGCTGTGTTGTCTTTGCGAAGCAGTCAATATTTTAGAGTTTGAGTACCCTTTAGTGAAAGTGGGGTACATAGGAATTAATTTTTAGGATTCTTTTATGTCTTAAGTGGAATGGGAACACATGAAATGCCTGCATGTAGCAGCTACTCAATAAGTACCAGTAAGTATACTAAAATGGCCTAGAATGTCCCACCTTTTAGAAGCTGCACCAGCAGATGCTGGGTAGTGTCGGATTACGATGGCAAAAAACTCTGCTTTGCTCTTCACAGTTGAGTTACTCAACCCTTCCGTTAGGCATTATTTCACGGCATCACAAACCCAGAACTTTTTTACAGGACTGGAAAAACCGCTTTAAGTATTTCGGGTGAAAACTAAACATCTATGTTCCTATTTTTAAATTGCCATACTTGAAGTTTGGAACCAAATGCGTGCATTTTTTCCACCATCCAGCATTCCCGCTCCAGCTTTTACGTGCCAGAACCTGCCCAAGCCTCCTGGCCATCTCCACTGCAACCCTCTTTCTGGGTGGGCATAGATTTCAGCTTGACTTACTCATGCACTTCCCCCTTTCCTGTTCCCTGTGTGTGCTTGGCCACCTGAGGTTCCTCAAACAGTTGTCTGCAGCCAGGTTATGACCACCCAAGACCAGGAAGCAACAAGGCAGAGACAGAATAGAAACGACTTCCTCTAACCTCCCCAACAGCCCAGGGAAGGTCGACAGGTCCTGGCAAGAGTTCCCCAGCCCCAAAACCAGACTGCCTTCTTCCATCCCATGTTCTTCCAGAGAGAGAAAAAGGGGAGCACAGACTGTGGGGCTACACTCATCCGGGATACCCCAGTCGCAGCATTTTAAACTGTGTGATTTTGGTCATACCACTTAAGCTCTTTAAGCCCCATTTACCCTTATTTGTAAAATGAAGAAAATGATATATACGCCATTTTGTTGCAGAGAAACAAGTTTTACCATGCCTAATAAGTACTAGGTATATGGACAGCAGAGTACCCACGCTAATTGTCATTACGAAGAATGTTCTAGAAATGTTAAATCACTACACTGTACACCTGAAATGAATATAAAACTGCATGTTAACTACACAGAAATTAAAATTTTTTTAAATAATTAAAAACTGCAATGTCCTACAGTGGCTGCCTGACTTCTCATTTTCTTTTCACGATACTCTCAAAACAAGCAAACCTTCACTGGCTAGGACCTCAGAAGTGTAGAAACTGCAAAAACAACAGGGATGGTTCAGGGACACCCAGGGAAGCATGCACCATGAGCATGACATGGTTGATAAGAGAAGCAGCATAGTGGAGAGCAGAGAAGGAGCTCAGGCAGGATGATGAGAGAAACAGCTGGTGCCTATACTACCCTCCTGTCTGGGATGGGTCATAGTCACCGCAGGCACACCATTCATCAAATCCTGCTGGAACAGCATGGGCAAAAATACCAACTATTTCCATTCTGGCTCAACAAGTAATAGTTGCACAACTAGCAAAACTGACTTCAGAACACAGCTCTTGGAGAAAGAATTATTTTCTATTTTTCTCCTTTGTATAAATGTGGTGGGTGCTATTTACCAACTGCAGGCAGTGTAGCCCCATTAGAGCTGTGTCTCTTGTAGCAGCATAAAGTGGTGCCTTTTCTCCCTTTGGAGCCCAAACCTTCATTCCAAACTCAAGGAAAAAGCCAAACAGCCTATATTCAATCAGAGGGACCAACAGTAATTGGGATATGCTTGGCTCACTTTTCATATTCTCTTAATTTCAAGGCTATATTCTTTTCTCTCTGGCTATGTCTCTGAAGTAATTTGAAAACTTATTCTTTTTCCTTTGCCTTTTCCAAGGTCAAACCTTTCCTGGCATCTGTGGAGAGCATTCATATTGAGGAGGAAGGGGATGTGCCCGGCTTTTCCTCTCTTGCTTTTGTGATTTCTTTCTGTTTGGGCCACAGAGGGCTATGCAGCAGAGCAGAGATGTTCTTTTTTTTTTTTTTTTTTTTTTTAACTTCATCCATTGAATATTCATCAGGTGATGGATTCTACCTCAATGATCAGCCAAGGGAATAAAAATAGTTTGCAGCCAGCTCTCTGCCACAGATAGAGCTCCAAACCATCGTAAGGTAGAGTTTTTCCTACCGGGTGAGGTTACGACAAGCAGCTGTGATTTCCCCAGACATAGCCCCGTGCTCAGAGCAGATGCCTGTCAAACCAGCCCCCAGTAAGTGGCAAGAGTGATCTCACTTCCTTTCCCTAAAGGTAACTGTCCTCATTACTCTCATTACTGAGCTGAGTGAACCTTGGGTGCATAATAGAATTTTCTTTAAAATATTCATCATCTGACAGCTGATATTTCAGCCATATTTCCTTGAAAACTACATTGGGAGAGGAGGCTGAGCAGCAGTGCTCAATTAACTTACTATTTTGCTCACCTTCTGAAACTACTTTTCAAGCCCAAGTCATTAAAAATTCATGGCACCGTGTAACATGTTACTCTCCTGTGAGCTCTCTGAGCAGGACAGAGGTGACCATGGATGCACCAGCTGTCCCTCCTGCATACACAGCAGCAGCTGGAGAAACCAGTGCTTCTCCTGGCAGGGATAAATGGAAACTCTCTCTGCCTTTTCTTCCCCTTCCCTCCCTCCCAAGTGCAACACTTTGTGCAAAAGGAATTGATACCCCTTTCTAAGCCTTTTATGGGTCTTCCAAGTGAGCAGACCAGATTCTTCCCGGTTTCCAGATAAAGAGGAAGCCACAGGTATACAGGAGGAACACATTTGAAATATGATAAGTGGGAAAAGTTGTAGACAGACATACCTGGATTCACATGCCAATTTTGCCACGTATTTCTCTGAGCCTCAGTTTCCTCATCTGTGAAATACATACAGAGTTACCGTGCAAGAATTAGGAACGGCATGGAGAACATGTACTAAATATGCATCACTGATGGTAAATAAAAGCCCTCCTTCATCGAGGGGGCAGCACTCAGTGACATCTAGGGCACACACAGTACACTATAACACTACTGGCTGCCAATTTGTCTGCCTCCCCTAACAAGGGACAAGGTCCCTGAGCCCAGGGCCTAGGCCACGTTCACCTCTATCCTCAGTGTTCAACACAGTCTGATACATAAAAGGGACCTAATGAAAGTTTTACAAGGCAGTTATAATTATTCTATGATATTATTAATTCATATAATAATTACATCTAATTAGTATGATTCATTATAATTATTCATTATTAATCTATAAGAATAATATTAAATAATAAAGTTATATATAATAATACATAAGAACAATAACTGAAACTTATAAAGTGAGCACCAGTTATTACCAACACCATAACTTTCAAGCAAAATTTTAACAGAAAACTGACCAAAGTAAGTTGTACTTCTATTTACTACTGCTACCAGAGACTAGGCAAACAAGAATTTCACTTCAGAAGAGAGCAACTGAAAACAAAAACTGGCCCTTTGGACATGGTCTAAAAACAAGTTTGATAATTGCATCCTAGTTGCTAATGGACATCTGCCCATGGCCCCTAAACCATCCCATAATTTGAAAATTTTCAGTTTGTTTGTCATTTCTCAGTTTGGTGAGGTTAGATTCTGTCTCCACATCCAAACGTTCAGAATCTTATTCAAACCAATCCAAACCACTCTGGTCTAGAAATAGGACTTGAAATCTAGCCAGCTTGGGTTTTTATGCAATATTTCCAGTACTCCTGCTTTCAAAACAACTTGGTGGAAAGAAAACACTAGACAAGCCATACTGTGGTATTCCAGAGCTTTCCCAGTTCAGCCTGGAAATTTTGGTGTTCTTCAGAAAATTGTGAGATGCAACCAAGAAAAATAAAAATAATACTACCTTACATTTGTGAAATATTTGATGGTCTGTGTGTAGCTAATGTTTATTTAGCACATTGTGTTTCACACATAATATCTATAGAATCCTCTAAACAACCCTGTGGAAAAGGTAGTCTCTCCTTTTCACAGAGGATCCTTTTTACAAGGAATTAAGTGCCAAGCCCAGGTTCTTGGTTTTCTTAAAGCTTCCACATCATTATCTTATTCAGTCATCTGGGAATGAGGGACAGCAAGTAATGTGAGCTCTGCCATGCAGAAGCAGGGTCAGAAAGGCGACTTTCCCAGCATCACACAATCAAAAAAAAAAAAAAAAAAAAAAGCAGAGCTGTAGCAAGAACTCAGCTCTGACTGGGTTCGCACTTCTACATAGCATGTGTATTCTATATATAAAACCTGTTACACTGTAACTGCCATCTCAATACTTGGGTTTTCTTTTTTAACTAATTGTAGAAATATAGGTGTGCCATATATTACTAAAAGAAGTAGCCTAGGTTTAAGTCAACTTCTGGTGTGTTCCAACACAATTACTGCAGCATTCTATCCCCACCATACAGTGAAACAAGAGTTCAGTAATGTTGGCACTAGGTCTACACCCCCAAACTGGATAATGAATAACAATTTACACTGACTACAACATAAACAAATTAATGAGGATGGAAAACATGGGTAGAATCCAGGCCTCAGTAAATCTAACTAACTTTTTTAATGGCATGATAGGGTAGCTTCTGGATTCAATCCTTTCATCTATTTACTGTTCTGATACTGCTGGGAGGGAGAGGCAGCAGAGTGGTACTTAAATTCTCCATGTCTCTGTTTTCTCATCTTTAAAATAGGGATACTAATGTTGTCTACTTCATGGAGGTGTTGTATTAATTGAATTAATAGATGCTAATCCTTCGAATAGTCCTTAGCACATAGTAAGCACAATATAAGCTCTTGCTATTATTATTGAGTACACTGATCCTCTGAGTATTGCTGCTTTATTGTCACAATGACCTCTGTCACACATGAATGCATATTTTCTATCCTCAATGAGATTATACATTCCCTGAAGGAAAAGATGGTTTGTTATTAATTTGGCCCCCTAAATGCCCTCCACAGTGGCAGACATATAGTAGGTGATTAACACTCTTAGAACTCTTAGAAATAGCCAATTTTAAAATCTTACACTGCCAAACACCAACTCAAAAATCTCTAATGATTCTGTTGCCTTCAGATCTGACCTTCTCAGCTAGGCAGCCAAGTCCCTCTTATAAGACCTGATACATCTTCTCCTCATCCTCCGTTTTGCCCCCGTTGATTCACTCACCGCATCCCAGTCATGAGGTTCCACCCTGTGGTCTCTGCTTATTTTCTTCTGTACCTTGAGTACCTTCCTCCTATACTCTGCCTATTCACGTCATTCGCCCTCTTCCTTCCCAGACCAGCCAAGTGCACCTCCTCTCAAGATTTCTTCTTCTGCTTCCCAAGTCAGGAGTTATCTTCATCTTATCCTGACTCCTATACCTATACTACAATTCACTTGAAATGTCTCATATTCAGTCTTAATTTTTGGTCAAAATATTATGTATGACTGAATCATATTCATTCATTTTTTTTGCTTCTTTAACTGTGGTAAAATATACACAATATAAAATTCACCATTGTCACCATTTCTAAATGCACAGTTCACTCGCTATTAGATACATTCACACTGTTGTGTAACCATCACCACGATCAAACCCATAACTCTTTTCATCTCATACAATTGGAACTCTGTCCCCCATTAAACACTCCATTCTCTCCTCCCCAACCAGCCCTTGTCAACCAGCATTTGAGTTTGTCATTATGATTTTGACTACTCTGAGTAGTGGAAGTGCAATCATAGTATTTATCTTGGTATATAACATTTTTAATATGCTGCTGAATTCTGTTTACTAGTATTTTCTTGAAAATATTTACATCAATGTTTACATGGTCTGTAGTTTATTTTTTGTTGCATCTCTGGTTTGGTACCAGCCAATGCTGACTTCACAGAATGAGTTAGAAAGTTATTTCTTCCTCTGTGTTTTGGAAAAATTTGAGAAAGGCTGATAGCAGTTCTTTAAATGTTTGATAGAATTCACCAGAGAAGCCATCAGACCCATGGCTATCTTTGTTGGGATACTTTTTATTACTAATTCAATCTCTTCACTAGTTACAGGTCTATTCAGATTTCCTATTTCATTGTGATATAGCCTTGGTAGGTTTTGTGTTTCTAGAAATTTGCCTTTCATCTAGATTATCATACAATTGCTCATTATACTCTCCTATAATCATTTTTATATCTATAAAATCAGTACAAAGTCCCACTTTCATTTTTGACTTTAGTAATTTGAGTCTTCTTTTTTTCTTAGTCCATCTAGCTAAGTATTTGTCAATTTTGTTGGTCTATTCAAAGAACCAACTTTTGTTTTTATTTTCTCTGTTGTTTTATATTCTCTACTTTGTTTATCTCTGCTCTAATCTTTATCACTTCCTTTCTTCTGGTAGCTTTGAGTTTAGTTTGCTCCTTAAGTTATAAAGTTAGACTATTGATTTGAGATTTTTCTTGTTTTTTTTTCTAATGTTTATTTATTTATTTTGAAGGAGCACATGAACACGAGTAAGACAAGGACAGAGAGAGAGAGAATCTCAAGCAGGTTTTGCACCGTCAGCACGGAGACTGACACAGGGCTCAATCTCACGAATGGTGAGACCATGACCTGAGCCAAAATCAAAAGTTGGACCCTTCACTGACTGAACCACCCAGGCACACCAGAGATCGCTCTTGTTTTTGTTTTTGTTTTTTTTAATGTTTATTTATTTTTGAGACAGAGAGAGTGTGAGCAAAGGAGTTGCAGAGAGAGAGGAGGACAGAGGATCGAAGCAGGCTCCACACTGACAGCAGAGAGCCTGAAGTGGGGCTCGAACTCATAATCCATGAGATCATGACCCAAGCCAAAGTCAGGCAATCAACTGACCGAGCCACCCATGTGCCCCTTTCTTCTTTTTTAATGTGTTTATAGCTATAAATTTCTCTTCTTGGCACTGCTTTTGCTGTGTCGCATAAGTTTTGGTATGTTGTGTGTTTTGTTTTTATTCCATCTCTAAGCATTATGTAATTTCCCTTATTTCTTCTTTTATCCATTGGTTGTTTAAAAACATGTTGCTTTTTCTATGGTTTTGTGAATTTTTCTGGTTTACTTTTATTACTGATTTCTAACTTCATCTTATAATCAAACAGACTTTATATATCTATCTTTGTAAATCTGAGACTTAATTATGGTCTAACATATTATCAGGCTAGAAAATGCTTCCTATACACCTGAGAAGAATGTATATTCTTTTGTTGTTGGGTAGTGTGTTCTGTATATATCTGTTATATTTAGTTGGTTCATTGTTTTGTTAAGTTCTCCATTTCCTTACTTTTCATCTGTCTAATTCATCCATTATTGAGTGGGATATTGATATTGCTGGCTATTATTTTAGAACTATTCCTCCCCTCAATTCTGTCAGATTTTGCTTCAGATATTTTTATAGTCTGTCATTAAGTGCATAATGTTTATAATTGTTATATGCTGTTGCTGTATTGAATCTTTTGTTAATGTATAACACCCTGTTTTGTCTCTTGTAATCTTTTTGTATTTAAAGCCTATTTTCCCCTGCTCTCTTTTTCTTACTAATTGCATAGATTATCTTTTTCCATCTTTTCACTTTCAACCTGTTTATGTCTTTGGATCTTGAGTGAGTCTCATGTAGACCCCACATAGTTGGATCATGTAATTTTATCCATTCTGCCAGTCTTTGTCTTTTGATAAGAGCATTTAATATATTTATTTTTCAGTAGTTACTGATAAATAGCTTAGTTCAGCCATTGTTTTCATTTTCTATATACCTTAAAGCGTTTTTGGTCCCTCATTCCCTGCATTACTATCTTCTTCTCTATCTTTTATTTTTTATAGTCAAATGTTTAAATTCCTTTCTCATTTCCTTTTGTGTGTATTCTATAGCTGTTTTCTTTGTAGTTACCATGGAGATTATATTCAACATCCTGAAGTTATAAGGCTCTAATTTAATTTTAGAACTGTCTAACTTCAATAACATGCAAAAACTCTGCTCCTTTCTCTCTGTCTCCATTCCTTACAGTTGTTGATGTACCAGAATTACATCTTTATGTATCATGTACCTAAAAACATAAGCTAATAAGTCTTCTAAATGTGTTAACCTCTTACATTATGTAGAAAACAAGATTAGGAGTTACAAACCCAAGTTATAGTAATCCTGGATTTTATACTAAGAACTGTTCCTTTTTCTTTAAGCTTATTAGTCTCTTAAGTCATGTAGAAAACAAAAAGTAGGTATAAACTATTGTTACAATAATACTAGTTTTTATAATCAACTGTATTTACCTTTATTGAGGTCTCTATTTCTCCATATGGCTTCAAGTTACTGTGTATATCCTTCTATTCACCTTATTGGACTTTCTTGAACATTTTTTCAGGACAGCTCTAGGGATTTTTTTCTTTTAGTTTCTTTTTCTTTTCTTCTATATCACTTTACTGTCTTCTGGCCTCCAAAATTTCTGATGAGAAATCTGCTGATAATTTTATTATGGATTCCTTGTATATGATAATACTTGCTTCTTGTTGTTTTCTGCTTTTGCTTTTGAAAGCTTGATTTTGATGTAGTTTCTTTACATTCATCTTACCTGGAGTCCACTGAGCTTCTTGGATGTTTAAATCTTTCATCAAATTTGGGAAATTTTCATCCATTATTTCTCCCAGTAGTCTCTCTGCCCCTTTCTTTCTCTTCTGTCTCTGGGACTTCCAGAATGATGCACACAACAATGCAACGATAATATTGGTCTGCTGGATAGAGTCCCCCAGGTTTCTGAGGTGCTGTTCACTTTTCATTAATCTTTTTTCTTCCTTTTCTTCAGACTCAGTAATTTCCATTGTTCTATTTTCAAGTTCACTGATTCTTTCTTTTGCCTGCTCAAATTTGCCTTTGAATGCCTCTAGTAAATTTTTCATTTTAGTTATTGTACTTTTCAGCTCCAGAATTCTTTTGGGGTTTTTTTTTTGGTGTTTTCTATCTGTTCATTAATATTTCCATTCAACTCACATATTACTTTCTTGACTTCCGACATATCTTCTAATACTGTGAACATTTTGAAGATAGTTGTTTAAAGTCTTTGTCTATTCATCCAGATGGCTAATAGATACATGAAAACTCCACAATATCACTCATCATCATGGAAATACAAATCAAAACCACAATGAGGAAATACAAATCAAAACTTCACACTTGTCAGAATGGGTAAAGTCAACACACAAGAAATAACAGATATTGGCAAGGATGCAGATAAAGGGAAACCCTCTTACACTGTTGGCGGAGATGCAAACTGGTGCGGCCACTCTGGAAAAAAGTATGGTGCTTCCTCTAAAAGTTAAATAGAACTACCCTACCACCCAATAAGAGCACTACTAGGTACTTATCCAAAGGATACAAAAATGTTGACTTTAAAGGGCACATGCACTCCAATGTTTATAGGAGCACTATCAACAATAGCCAAATTATGGAAAGTGCCCAAATGTCCATCAACTGATGAATGGATAAGGAAGATGTGGGATATACATACAATGGAATATTACTCAGCAATCAAAAAGAATGAACTTTTGCCATTTGCAACAACGTGGATACAACTAGACTGTATTATGCTAAATGAAATAAGTCAATCGGAGAAAGAAAAATATATGATTTCACTCATTTGTGGAACTTAAGAAAGAAAACAGATGAACATAGGGGAAGGGAAGGAAAAATTAAATAAGATAAAAACAGAGAGGGAGGCAAACCATTAGGGACTCTTAAATATAAAGAACAAAATGAGGATTGCCAGAGGGTAGGTGAATGGGGTGATGGGTATTAGGGAGGGGACTTGCTGGGATGAGCACTGAATATGTAAGCGATGAATCACTGAATTCTACTCCTGAAACCAATACTCCACCATATGTTAACATAAATTTAAATAAAAATAAATAAATTAGTAAAGTCTTTGTCTAGCGTATCTGCCATTAAGTTTTTCAGGGACATTTTCTGTTGATATATATTTTCCTTTGAATGGACCACACTTTCTTTGTATGCCTTGTGATTTTTTTTGTTGAACACTAGGCATTTGAATCTAATAATGTGGTAACTCTGGAAATCAGATTCTCCTCTTCACCTGGGGTTTACTGGGTTTCTTTATTGATTTTCTTTTTGTTTTATTGTTTCAGGCTGTCTCTGTGCTGAGGATCAACCTGAGGTGTAAACTTGAGGTTTTCTCAAGTCTTTTCCGAGCCTTTCCGTGGGCCAGTGTGGTCACTCTCTAGTTTTTCCTATGTATGCAGGTTTTTTTTTTTTTTTTAATTTCCTAGTCTTTAATGTCATGCTTCCAAAAGAGGAAAAAGCAAAAAAATTAAGAGAAAATGACCAGCTCTTTAAATCCCCCTGGAACTCATTTCAGCTGAGAGGGAAGGCTTGCAACACTGGTGGGGGTGAGGGGAAGGTATAATAACAATGGCTGCTAGCCTCTTTGTCTGCACCTCTGTAATTAGAAGCAGCAATTAGTGATCAGAGCACAGACCATTGATATTTGGAGGATTTTTGTTTTTGTCCACCCTGGTTCCCATAAGCTGTGTGCAAGTTGCTCTAGGAACACATGCACAGCTGTCTGCCATGTGTCTAGGGGTGAGTGATAGGTAGCTGCTACTGTGCTAAAAGCTAAAATTGATCTAAATTAACTTCAATTTACCAACCAAGTACTCCTGTGGAAGTTGTAAGCCTTCAGCAGACTCCTGAGTTCCAAAATGGTTACATCAGATTCTGTCAGTGTAATCATTGTCTAAGTGGGGAGACGGATTCATGGTGCCTCCTACTCAGCCATCTTTATAGAGCCTCTCCCATGTTTATTCTTTATCTCCTTAATAAATTATAAGCTGAGAAGATGACAGACATTGTCCATCTTGATTAGCATTTGACCCCCCAGAACAACACCTGGCACATGCTATATGCTCAGTGTTGTTGTTGAGTAACAAATCACCCCAAAAACTGCTTGCTAAAAAGAAAAATAATCACTAATTGCCTCTCACAGTTTCCATGGGTCAGGAATTCAGAAGCAGCTCATCTAGTGGTTCTGGTTCAAGATCTTCTCTGAGGTTGCAGTAGATGTTGACCAGAGCCACCAGGATCTGCAGTCTCCTTGGGCTGGAGGATCCACTTCCGACATGGTTCACTCACCTGGCTGGCAAGTTAGGGCTGGCTGTTGGCAAAGGTCTCACTTCTTCCCAGAGGGCCTTCCCAGTAGGCTATTCTCCCAGCAGAAGTCTGGCTCCCCCGAAAATGAGCAACCAAAGACTAAGGCAAAAGTTGCAATGCCTTTGAGGACCCAGTCTCAGAAGTCATTCAGTGTCTAGGAGGGCCGGTTGAATGTCTTCTCCCTCACTAGTTTATATGCTTTTTGAGAGCAAAACTGTCAAAATTTCCTTGTAGAAAGATACAAAATATTTTGTATCTAGTAAGCACTCAAATCTTTAACATATTCATAATTAATAGGAAATATTTGCCAGGATATAATTTTCAATATTATCATAATCAGCCAAATTATGACTTAATTTTTAGGTTTTCACTGAATAGTTATTTTATCCAAATGAATAATGTTTGAAAAAACAGAATTCCGATATTCTAAAATTCTTTAAATAAGCCAGGAATTTTGATGGACACCATCAGGAACAAGTTGCATAGATACTGAACAAGTTGCATAGCTTAACACTTTGTGATTTTCTTATTTAAGCATTATGTCTACATGTTTGAGGTTTTCATTTGCTTTTGTTGGCATAGACTCACTGTTTCTAGACCACCAGTGCTACTAAAGACCAAAATTAATTGCTAGTTTTATATGTCTAAATGATAGGGATGCCAGATTGTTTCAAAATAAAACACATCTAAATTTAAAAAAGTTCAAAGGAAGAAATGTTTATTTATGGATTAAAGTATATAATGATCTGTTGCTTGTAGTTATTGAAATTGTGACAACTCTTCTTAGTAGGAGTAGAAAGGATGAACATGGAAGAGCAAGGGTGAAAGTCCTTCTCTGATGCCGAGAGTGATTCAACAATCCAAAGAGACAAATAAAAGGCTCTGGGTCTTTTGACACCAGTTGAGAAGACAGGTAATATACTGTGAAGTCTGAAGAAGAGAGGAAGAGGTTCTGGTAATAGGGCGGAGGTTTTGTTCTGTCAACCTATTACACATTTGCACAGGGATGTCTCCACATGTCTTCAGGAACAGAGCATACTTTGTTTCTTTGGGACGCACAGCTTTGCGGGTTGTTGAAGTTCAATGATACCATCAAGCATTCTCAGAGTTGTTGGAATGGAAGGTGCAGAGAATCGAAACAAAAGGCCACCAATGAGGCTTATTTCCATGTCTTTTATGGCAACCACATCCCTGTGCACGCATTGCTTGAAAACTCATCGTTGGGTACCATGTTTGCTGGAGCAGAAAGAACTAGACAGCTGTCGTAATTGAGCAAATTCCTAAACTGTTCTCTACAGCTTTTCATTGTCCAAGGACTTGAGAGCATCTTAACAATAGTTTCCCCATGGCAAAATAGATCAATATCTAATTATACTTATTTTACAGCAAGACACTTAAACTAGTGTATTCCTCATTTTGTTCAATCTAAACCTGTGCTAATTCTAGGATTTGAGAATATTGTGCAATGATTTCCTAATTTAACATTTAGGAATGTGATTTCTATTAATTGACTTTCAAATTTACCCAAATGCTATATTAGCTTTCTCTGAAATGAATTGCAGTTTACATTTTGTAGAAAGAGCATTAGATTTGGAGTCATAAAAACCATGTCTCAATCCCAAATTTGCTGCCTATTTCCTATGTGATCATGAATTTATCACTTAACTTCTCAGAGTTTCATCTCTGTTCCATCACATATAAAGCAAGGATAATCTTATTGCTGTCTGTATTCCGTAAGATTGCTGTGAAAATCAAAAACCTTTGGTTTTTTGTGAATGTGAAATGTGAAAGCCCCTTGTAACATAAGTGTTTTGCAAGAGTGAAATGTCAAGATTTTTATCTTCAATATAAGATATACAAGCAAATGCTTTCATTAACGTCCCGTGTGTTCTCTGTTTCACCTGCTACAGCTGCTGCCACCACCACCCCTTATCCCCAGAAAGCTAACTCATCATGCTAACTCTATCATAAGCTTCTGATTCTATAGATAGCAATTGCTCAGGGGTCAAATTGTGTGATCCTCACATAGATTGGAGACTACGGAGGCCCCTTCAAAGCTTTGGTCATAATGCATTACTAACAATTTGAGAAGACAGAAATAATTTTCTCACAGATCCAATTTTAATCCCAAATGGTGTGAAATGAAACTATTTTCTGTCCCCTTTCTTTCTCCATGCTTAAATAATTTGATGCAGCTTTTAGATGGATTAGAGACATGTTTTTACTAATGTGAACATGAAATGATCTCCAGAAAAAAATTGGACCTGACATCTAATTACCATCAAAAAGAATAACTCAGTAAAATAATGCTTGAATCAAAAACCACAACTTGGAGCATACCATCTTCACTGTTCAAATTAAAGATACTAAATAACTCCACCCAAGAGGCTAGTTTAGTTCTTTTGTGGTATATTGTGTAGCTAATTCCCAGTGTAGACAGGTAGGAGTATTTAAGATCAAGCAGTCCACAGGGATTATGGCACAGTTCTTCCATGCTCAGGCCAGCCAATTGGCAATAACTGCCCTTTGACATTTTCCAGGCTCCATTCACCCCTTCCACGATCTATGCATGGAACAACACGGTTTTAACCTGGAGACAGATCCAAAGCTGCTACATCAGGAAAATGTGTCCCAGCCTAGTTCCACACTAGGGCAGAATGGCTTTCCCAATAAGGAAGCATTCAGTTGGTGCTCCCCAACCTTCACAAAGAAATGTCAGCTTTGCCACCTGTGTGTCTGGTGTCTGATGAATTGGGATGTCCCTTCAATCAGCAGCAGAGGTTCTGCCCTGCAGGCACTTGCCAAAGAACACAAGTTTGAAATCTCTGCTCGGTGTTGCTAAAAGCCCATGGAAACAAACAATATTTCAGAAAGGAATTGCTCACAGTCCCTTAAATACATTTCTTAAATACACACAATACATTTCTTTTGGAATCTGGTACCAAGAAAAAGTCTATTTCATCTGATGAATTACCATGTTTTATTTTATCAGGCAAACAGAAGTATAAAACAAATCTGTGCCTTGACATGGGTGTATTTAGAGCTACATTTAGTATTGAATTATAAAAACATCTACAATTTTAAGTCCATCCTCTTTTCTCACTCTATGGTATTTAATTTTCATTCAGATATTCTTAGTACATATACATATACACACACATCATCATCATCATCATCATCATCATCACCATCATTATCATCACCCTCATTCATGTAAGCAATTTTGGAAAGCAGGTAAAATATAAATATTATACATAAATAGATCTTTTAATTCTACAATATATATTAGAGTAAAGCCTGGAAACATAAGAACAATGTATACATTATTTGGGTCAAAAATATCCGCAGTATCTCCTGAAAGCAAACCCCTAACCCTAACTTGACTAATTTCTACTTTTTACTCAAGAATCATCTCTGGAGCTACCATATCCAAGAAGCTTTTCAATTCCCCAGAGCTCTGGCCATAGTTGTAGCTTCTGCCTTATAGCCAATGCAGTCTGTCATGACCCAACCATATTCTCTGCTGTGACCTGTGAGCTTCCTGAGATCAGAGACTGTGTCTCACCTCTGAGTGCCCAGCACTGAAAACAAAAGGCCTGCCATATAATAATGATATAAAAAATGCTAATGGAATAAATATGAAAATACTTACACCACTTCTCTTAACCTTGTAAGAAGCAGCTTTGCAAAGAATATAATAGAGACCAAGTGTTTGGTCTATAACCTTCAATTATTAAAGTATATGCTGAAATAAATCAGCTCTTTATATGTTGTTCAAATGTCAGTCTGAGCCTCGTTCATTTGAGAAAGGCGAATTGGCATGATTCTAAGTAGTACACTCTTAAAATACTTTTAATTAATGCTATCACTATATACAACTGTATTAGTAAAGGACATAAGGTAAGAGCATGTATAATCTTGGCCAAATATAGTATAGACTTCAACGCAGAATTACCCAAGTGGCCTTAATATTAACCAGAATATTAGAAAATTTTTGCTCATTAAGAAATCACATATATGGAGCAGACAGGCCATGGGAGAAGAGTGAGACGGTTAATAAAATGAGAAGATGAGATGCTAAGATTCTATTTATTTCCCCAAGCTTTTGATATTAGACAGTCACAGTAGCCAAAATATGAGAACAATCTAAATGTTCACCAATGAACAAATGGATAAAGAAAATGTGTATATACACAGAATATTCAGAAAATTCTGTATATACACAGAATGGAATGTTATTCAGCCTTAGGGGAAAAAACAAAAGGAAATCCTGCCATTTGTGACATGGATAGACCTAGAGGACACTACATTAAGTGAAATAAGCCAGACACAAACACTACATTATACAACTTTTTATGGAATCTAAAATAGACTCATGTAAGCAGAGAGTAGAATGTTGGTTACCAGGGCCCAAAGGGAGGGGATAGTGGGGAGGTATTAATCAAAGGGTTCAAACTTTCAGTTATGTCAGATGAAGAAGTCCTAGAGATCTACTGTGTAACACAGTACCAATAGTTGACAACACTGTATTATATGCTTTGAAATTTGCTAAGGATATAGATCTTTAGTATTTTTATCACAATAATAATAGCAACAATAAATAAGGCAGGAAGAATTTTTTAGAAGTGATGGATATATTTACAGCATAGATCATGGTGATGATTTCATAAATGTATATTCATCTCCAAACTCATCAAGTTGCAAAAAAAAGTAATAAAATAAAAAATAGCTTCAGTAGACACAAACCCATGAATATGCAGACACAGAAGCACACCTTCTTGTTTCTTCCTGTTTATGAAAGTTCATGTTGCCCTTTTCCTTACAACTACAATGTTACAGAAGTGCAAGTACACATGATAAGAGAAATAGATGAAGATTCTTCTGCCATCTTAGTCATTACTTAGTTATTGATGTATCTGTCAAATGTGCTCACCTCAACTGAGAAATTAGAGGAGACTGGAAACTGCTTGTTAGATATCTGCTAAAGGATGAGAGTCAGAGCTCAGGGACAGAGAACCATCACTTATCAAGAGAATAGGAGGCAGTGACAGGAACTGGCTGAGCATAAAGCCCATAAATGGTGTCCAAATGTCCCCCAGAGCAGCTCACTGAAGATAGCACCAAGGTCCAACTTCATATTTAGATATCATGTATAAATACCACAACATCTCACACATCTAGAAATGTCTACTTTCACATGCCAAGGAGAAAGAGCTTTTAATCTGACAGCTTTAACTAAACTGAGTTTATGTAAAGAATAAAGAAGACCTAGAAGCTGAGGAGAAGATGTGATGGGAGAAGTCAGTCATGAAAATGGCACAAGAACTTGTCCTTCTTAATTTGAACTCTTATCTCTGAAATAAATAGGAAACACATTCTGGCACTGAAAATGTTGCCTTTTCTCTTTTCTCTCTCACTGTATTTATTTGTCTTCCCTTTTTTTTTTCCCTCTTCACACATTATCACACCATTACAATCACCATATCCACACAGTATACAAAAAAACCCTGTTTATTTTCTTTAGTAGTCCATTGAGTGTTCTATCAAATTGCCAATAAGACTTTATTCACTCTTCCCACAGATAAACAGCATGCAGCTGCCTGTGAAAATCCATGCAAGTTTGGAAAGAAATAAGAGTAAACTGTGGTGTGTGATGTGTATGTGCATGCATGTGCACCATGCACTGTGTGTACATGTGTGTGCATGCACTTGTTTGTGCATGAATGCATTTGTGTGTGTAAAAATGTGTGTATGTGTGTGCACATATGTGCACATGTTGGGTGAGACATAATTAGAAGAGAGACAAAAAAAAGAGGAATCAAGAGAACAAGCCTGCCTATATACCTAAGGAATTGTTGATTAAAACAGAATTAGCTCCTGCAACATCCCATCCACCCACCATCCACAATAAAAACAAAGTAAAATACAATTAGGGATGGAGGAATGCCCTTTCATCTAAAGAAGGAGGAAGCATAAGAGAAAAAAGCAAGCAAGCTAAGAAATATAGACCTCTACCTCAATTTTTTTTTACCAAATTCAAAATGTACTGCCTATAACTTCGACCGTTTACAATGGCAATTAACATCAATCCTAGGGTCTAATTAACCTCAATCAACAAGTCTAAGTAGGTTAATTAAATAGGATTTGGCTAAGCATGAAGCACAAAAATACAGCTGTCTCATTTAAATATGATTTACTAAGCAAAGTCACCATTTACCAAAGTTTTTCAATTTCTTTTTGGGCAGCAAAGCATGGAGGGTAGGGTAGAGTGGAGGTGTCATTCAGAAAACATCCTCTGATCTGCCTCTTTTCAGGTTTTTTTGGTACTAGCCAGCAGCACGTAACTCAATTATTACCTCCAAGTTATCCCCATTTATCACAATCTAGTCTCCTTTAGAAACATGGATTCATCCCTTTGTTGTTTATCTTTCTTCTATCCTATCCACCCCCACTCTTATATTATAAATATTCCTTCAGGGCACCAAGCCTATTTGATTCATACTTGTCTCCTTAAAATCATCAAGTAAAGTGCTTTGTGAGTAGTAAATGTCCAATTAATTGTTCTTTTAATTGGATTTTCATCATAATGCACTTTTTCCTCACCATACCCCCAATATAATTTGGATTCATGGACCTTAGGATAAAAGTCCAGATTCTGCGTGGCAGGGAAGCATTCTAAACTGTGATTGCCTTGGGTCCTTCCTCATTGCTTTGTTTACTTCCTCACGATCAGTTTACCTGTGTCATTCACAATGGGATTGAGGAGTCCATTTTAGCTAATGGAGGCTCCAAAGAGTCTAAATACTCTAATTTCAAAAGGGCTCTTCAGGGGCTCCTGGGTGGCTCAGTCGGTTAAGCGTCTTAAGCGTCTGACTTCGGCTCAGGTCATGATCTCACAGTTTGTGGGTTTGAGCCCCACATTGGGCTCTGCGCTGACAGCTAGCTCAGAGCCTGGAGCCTGCTTCTGATTCTGTGTCTCCCTCTCTCTCTGACCCTCTCCTGCTCATGCTGCCTCTCTCTCTTAGAAATAAATAAAAATATTTTTTTAAAAAAGGGCTCTTCAATATCCACATTAGGAACTCCACGAACAGAGGCCACTGCTATGGGTTCACAAGGTCAGATGGGCCAATTCTTATTCTGCATTGGTTCTGCCATCTAGTTGAATAAATGTTTTCTTTCTCTGTATTAGAAGCATTTCAAGTTGCATAGCTATATCTGCCTTCTCAATCTCAGATCCAAATAAAGCCCATCTGCAAGTTGATACTCTGAAAATGAACATAAGATCGTTCTTCAGTCTGAGATCATGGAATCTAGATCAAAAGGGACCATAGGAAGCAGCCAGTGTAACCTTGTCATTTTACAGATATGTACTAACCAAGTGGGTAGGTCATGCCACCGGGACACTGACCCTGGCCCAGAGATCATTCTCTGCCCACCATGGTTTTTCTGGTTGGTGGGAAGCTGCTGTCACTCCATCAGGAGGAAGAGCCCAGTGTCACAGAGCCTTGCTACAGCTCTGCAGGAGACATGTAACTGCAGAATCCCACTGAATCATAATCGTCAGGGATTTGATGCTGTCTGCAGTTAGGCTAGAGAAGGAGAGGCTTATCAGTTACGAATTGTCTACTTAAGGCCAGTGACTGTACTGGGCACTTCACAATGTATTTCATCTTAATAATAACTCAAAAACATCATTTTAACTGTTACTGTTAGGTTTGAAAACTGAGGCTTAATTTTTTTTCCAAGCCCAGATCTTCAAATCATATATGTTTAACACCAGTTGAGCTAGAAAATCAGGCAAATCAGCTTAAAAATGATGTGGGCAGTCTTGTCTAACACTTTGGCCAGTATAAAAAGCCAATTATACAGGACAAAATAGATGCTTTCAGTCCAATCTCTTATCATCCACTCTTCGTTAAACATTTTTACTTGCTTTCTTGTTTGTTTTGAATCCTGTCTAAAACTGTTCTCATTATATAGCCCTTAAAACTGTTCCTTCTCTTTACTCCCCAGTGCCTGTTTAAGGTAGCTTCATTCTCTGGGCACTCAGGCTAGAAGCTCAGAGTCATTCATAATTGGCTGCAGCTTCACATGTGATTCTGCCTATCCGTCCTTCTGCATGACCATTCTTCATTCCCACAGCCACTGTCCTGTTTAAGACCCTCCCCTAGGTCAAGCATCTCCTCCTCCATACCCAGTCTATCTACCAAGACCAAGTTACTCATCTGAAAGCCTACTTTCAACTAATTATTACATTCTAAGATAGTGTAGTCCAACAGAACCTCTGTGATAATAGAAATGTCCTATCTCTCTTTCATCCAATATGGTAGACACTGGCCATATGCGCCTGTTGAGCAGTTGAAATAAAAGTGATGTAACTGAGGAGCTGAGCTTTTCACTATTTTATCTTATTATATTTTAATGGATTTAAATTTAAATGACCACATGTGGCTAGTTGCACCATATTCAATAGTGCAGTTCAAGGCAGTGATCAATCCACTCACTGTCCCTGGAATATGACTTGCTATTTCCCTATCCTCACCTATCCATAATAAAAGGAACAGTGCATGTTTTGTGTGCTGCTGCTTTCCCAGAACCTAAAGAAAGGCTTCGCACATGGAAGGTTCCCATAAATCATTTGAAAATGAACAAATCTCTCTCTTCCACTTGTCTCTCTTTCCTACAGTACAAACTTTACTAAAGTTTACATTTTTTCTAAAAAATCAATAGCATGTTGTATTGTGTACCATGTTTAGCATCTAAAACAAAAATATAAATTATATTGTTAAATGCATCCTCATGTGCTTTACTTTTTATTTTTCAAGTTTCTTGAGATCAGAGACCAGATCCATAGCACCAAACACTGGACACCACATGCAGCAGGCACTCGGTCACTTTTGGTTCAGTGGACAGTCTCCCTAGCTCAGTTATCCCATAGCGGTCTCAGGTCACCAGCACATCACTTTTCTCTCAGCTGAGGCTCTTGCTCATCCTAATCCCCTGCTCCTATGGCAACTGGAGCAATTCTTCCAATAAAGTCTCACTTCTCAGGCCACAAAATTAAAACTTAGCTGGTCTCAATCAAGCAGTGGCTTCTTCCTCATAGCAGCCAGAGATGTCCTTGACCACACTTTGTCCTGACATCCAAGAAAACCACAGAATCATTAGAGAGGAGATCCATGGAGTTGGAATTACAAAAGCTATGTTCCCTCTCTTATTAATTATGTGACCCATACTGGATTTCTTATTGAATCAAAATAATCAGAGTTGTCACACTTTATCTTCTAGGCTATTTATCTATTTAATATATATGAAGGTATTTTGTGTATTTAATATATATTTCACATATTTAATATGAGTGCATGTATTTTATGAAATTATAGAACCCATACAAATAAAACATATTCAAGTCAACACATAGCTGAGGCATTGAGATTTTAGCCAAATTATTGGTGTAAAATATTTAGGCCTTTTATTCAACAAACATTTACTTAGCAAAACCACTATGCTAGATACTGAGAAAAAAGCAATGAAGAACCACATGGTTCTATACTCAAAGAGTATCATTCTAGTGCTAGAGACAATTTTAAACAAGAAACATAACAAATTATGTAATAATGTGATATGAAGGGAAATGCAAGGTGTTACATGCATGTATAAGTACAGAAGGAATTAACTAGGTAAAGCTGAACAAGGAAGAGCATTTCAAGCAGATGGGATGGCATGTGCAAAGATCCTGAGGTGTGAAGGAGTGTGTATACTTGAAGTAATGAAAGACTCTGATGGCTAGAAAGCACAAATCAGGAATAGTGGACCAGGGGCATTCATCCATACCAGGAAGAAGTGAGAAATGAAGCAGGAAAAATAAGCAGGGGCCAAATCAGGTTGAGGCTATAGAATGGTGGTTTGATATCAAGAACATTGTAAAATCATTGGAGCATTTTTAAAAGCTGGATGATATGAAAGATTTGCATTTCTGAAAGGCTCCTCTGGGAGCACTGCAGAGAATGAACTGGCCCTCAACAAGAGTAAGTAGGGAGAACCCTGAGAAGTTCTGAGATCAAAAACAAAAAGTGCCTGCAGTAAACTGGGCTCAAGGTGGTCTTAATGCAAACTATGGTGTCAGCAGAGAAAATAGAGGTAAGTATACAGATGCAAGAGATATAGAGAGAGTAAAATCCTAAGACTACTTGATGGATGGCCAATGAGTGAAAGTGAAAGAAATAATAATAATAAACATAAGAAAGCACAATGTAACATAACACCTACCATTAGGAGTAGTAGTAAAGAACTGACAGTTGAGCCCATGCAGCTTGGCCCCACTGTCTGTAAGAATAAACTTGCACACTACACAGCTCTTCATAACAGGGACTTTCTACTTCTGAGCACTATTCACTAAGTCCGGAACACTGTATGGAGTGGGCCTGTAAGAGAGTTCCAAGTATATCTTTGAAGGCATTAAAATGTAGAATCTGTGAGATGTTCAACTAGTCATTGAACATACCAATCTGGAGCACAGAAGGAAATTCTGGACTGGGGATATAGAAAGTGTAGATCAGACATTAGTAAACTATGGCCCACAAGACATAGTTCTTGTAAATAAATATTGGAACATAGCAAAGATTTGTCCACATATCATCTATAGCCTTTTTCTTACTACAGTGGCAGAGTAGAGTAGCAGCAATAGAGACCTTACCGCCTGTGCAACCTAAAATATTTATTACTCACTCATCTATAGAATAGTTAGCCAACACTAGTTTAGATGACATCACCAGGAGACAGAGAGTATAACGTGACAAGAGAATCTGACCGCCATGGATAGAGAAGACAGAACTGGAAAGGGAGACTAAGAAGTGCAACCAGAAAAGTCTAGAAAAAAATGAGTGAAGAAAAAGAGAGAGAGGGAGGAAGGAAGTGACACCAAAGGAAGCAAAGGCAGAATGTTACCAGTAGAAGGAACAATCTGCTGTGTTAAATGCTGCTCTTTGACCAAGGTGGTTTTTGGAAAGTGTCCACTGCATGGAGATTACTGGTAAATCTAGTGACAGTGCAGTGCAGTGTAGGGGCTGGACACCAGACTGGAGTGGGTAAAGGAGGTAAAAAGTGGCAGCATCATGTAGAAGCAACTCCAGTCCAGAGGTGGCGCTCTAAAGCAGAGGAAGAAAGCAAGGCAGTAGCTAAGGAGATGAGGGCAAGAGCAATACTCAGTTGAATCAGAAGAGTTTTGTTCTTAAGCCTAAAACTGACCTGATTAATGATCTTACAGTTAAAGCAAACTTGTTGATTTTTATGTGGTTAATAACTCAAATTGAGATTTAAAAAATTTCCCCACTTTATAATCAATGTGGGATACTCAGCCTCAGTTGAATGCAAATATAGAATTTTACTTAGTGAATTTGAAATCATGATTATTAGCTTATAATTATCCCTACTGATAGTAAGTTTCTAGCTGTTAGTCCTTCCTCTGTGCTTGCACTGTCCTGAGGACTCTATTTATTTGAGTTTGACAATAACCCCATGACCTCATGTACTGTCATCTACTTTACTGTGTAGATAAGAAATCTGAGGCACAGAGAGGTCAAGTGACTTACTCAAGGTTAAATAGTATTTAGTAAAAGAGCAAGAGGTCAAGCTCAGTCCCCTACACTCTACTTCTATGGCAAATAAATGGGAAACATTTACATATTCAATTAAATTTAAATTATGCTTGTATTTGTATTACATTTTATACTTCTCAGAGCACTTGGATATTTGACCTGCATACAATTTTATAAAGGTAGTCTAGAACAATTTTGTTATTCTCTCTCTATGATCATGCATAGATAGAAAAACTACAGCTCAGGATGGTCGATTACCCTGACTTAAGTTCACGAGGCTGTCAGAGGCATAGTCCAGACTGGAAGTAGAGTCTGCTGACCCACTGTATCATTCCCTTTCTATCAGCCCATTTTCCTCAGGAGGAGGTAATACTGCTCCATAACCTCAAACTAACAAAATGTCTCTGCACTTCCAATTTTGATTCCAGGAGTCATCACATATTCTGATCAACATCCCCAAGATTTTCCAGGAAAAAACACAGTCTGGTTTTTCAGATCAATTGACACCAGCCAAGTCAAAAGGTGGGAAAGATAGTTTTGAAAATGGCTAACTAGGAGCTAGTTTAAATATCCTAACTTTATATGCTATTCTTACAAAATATTTTTACTTCTTAATATATAAGGTGTTTGCTTTAGGGTGTGTTGTTTCTTTTGAATATAATACTAACAATGTATTTTCAAATGGCAATTTGAAAATTATCTTTAATAAAGCTACGTTGACATTTTCATTTTGTCAGTAACTTATTTTCTTCTATTTTACCTTGGTGGGCAAGAGCTAAGTGTCACACATCTATCCAAAGGCAATTTACCATGCTATTCCTTTTTATGTTTACCAAAACACTGCCAGAGTGAGAGAGTGGTTTCTCAGGGTAATTCTAAGGTTCTGAAAGGGCTTGTCAGGTAAAGCCCTCTAGGCAGCCAGGCCTCACTTCACAGGATGCTCATTATGGCATTGTTGTTATCTGTACATTCTACAGGAAACAAAACATTTTTTATAGCCATCAAAATCAGATTAAGTGTTCTTAAACATTCTGATTTAAAGTTTAAGGCGCATCTGGGTGGCTCAGTTGGTTAAGCATCCAACTTTCGCTCAGGTCATGATCTCAGGGTTCATGAGATTGAGCCCCACATCAGGCTCTCTGTCAGTACACAGCCCACTTTGGATCCTCTGTCCACCCCTCTCTCTGCCCCTTCCCTACTCGTTCTCTCTCTCTCAAAATAAACAAATAAACTTTTTAAAAAATTAAATAAATAAAGTTTAAAACAGAGATTGGGTTTCGGTCATGTAGAAATGGTGCATAAGCTATATAAACCCATTCCTCACCCTCTGCAAACTCTGCTAAAATGAAAATAAAAGAATGAAAAGGTAATGCTTAAAACAAAGCATGATAGGGAACAAAAATGGATACAAAATTTTGACAAATTTTACATGGTATCCTGAACAGAAGAGTGAAACCTGCTTTTGCAAAGCAGCCAAAGCCACAACGTAAAGGGCATGCAGTTAGCCAACACCCTTTAGAAACAAGTTACCTCGTTCAACACAGCCCCAGGTAGAGGTGGGTATCAGTGGCATCAAAAACAAGGGAAAGGAGGGGCGCCTGGGTGGCTTAGTCGGTTGAGCGTCCAACTTTCGTTCAGGTCATGATCTCGCGGTTCGTGGGTTCGAGCCCCGCGTCGGGCTCTGTGCTGACTGCCAGCTCAGAGCCTGGAGCCTGTTTCAGTCTGTGACTCCCTCTCTCTCTGACCCTCCCCTGCTCACGCTGTCTCTCTCTCCTAGAAATAAATAAAAATATTAAAAAAAAAAAAAAAAAAAAAACAAGGGAAAGGAGTGTTTAGGCCTCTTCCTCCACCCTCTACCCAGGACAATTACATCCAAGCAAGTGTCCCACCACACCAGGGTAGGAAAATGGAGGTTTTCCCCCTCCTTAAAAAGTTTAATGTTGGAAGCTTGGGATCTGGAAGCACCAGCATTAATAGAAAGCAGAAGTGCATCACAGGTTTATAACAGGGATATTCATTCAAAACATGCATGTGGTATGGTCAGAGACTGGCCCCCTGACAAAGACAACCCTCTCATTTCCAAGAAATTTCAGCCGAAATTGAGTAGCTACAGAGGAAAGCCCTCCACATTCTGATCTGTTGAATTCACCTGGTGAAAAACCCAGTTCCCTACTAATTACCCAAAGTGAAATCCTCCAGCCAGCAATCCCCATACAAGTCAACAAAAGATGTCCAATAAAAGAGAGAGAGAGAGAGAGACCAGCACAGGGAGGAAGAGAATAAAGAAAGACAAATAAGCCAAATGAAACAGAATGCAAAAGCTAAAAGAACACTTCAATAATAGTAATATCCTCAGGAAAATGCAGAGCAATATAGTATATCAGTGAAATGTGGAAGAGATGTTATGGTCAATGAAAAATCAGAAGACAAGAAAGAATTCTTGAAAAATAAAATTATAGGGGACATAAAAATCTAACAGTTAAGCAGAAAATGAAGTTCAAAAAATCAATTAGATTTGGAACAGAAAGAGAATATCAAATATTTATTGAGTACCTCCTATGTTCTAGGCACTGTTCTAGGTAGTTGGAATACAAAGTGAATGAAAATCTCTGCCCTTATAGAACTTACATTCTATACAAAGGAACAAAATATGTGAGAAAAAGAATAATGTTTGAATCTAATTGACCAAGCTCCCAAGATATATGAATTCTAGAAATAGTAAATGGAAAGAAACAAGATAGAGATGGAAATTATCAGAGAAGTAATACAAGAAATTTTCTGGAATTAAAAGATGCAATTCTCCAGATTAAAAGGGCTAATCAGGGGCGCCTGGGTGGCTCAGTTGGTTGAGCATCCAACTTCAGCTCAGGTCATAATCTCACAATTCGAGGGTTCAAGCCCTGCATCGGGCTTTGTGCTGATGGGCCTGGAGCCCACTTCACATTCTGTGTCTCCCTCTCTCTCTGCCCAGTCCCTGTTCATGCTCTGTCTCTCTCTGTCTCAAAAATAAATAAAATGTTTTTTTAAAAGGTGGGGGAGGGGGGGGTGCTAAACAAATGCCCAGCAACGAAAGAGTGAACATTATAATAACAGGTTAGAAAACCGGATATGGAGACTCCTAACAGCTTCTAGATCTAAGCAATGTATTGCATTCAAAGAAAAGAATCAGAATTCTCAATAGAACTAATGAACATGGCTAATGCCTAAAATATTTTGGAGAAAATTATTTTTACCTTACATACCAATAACCAAGCTATCAAGTTTATTGTGATAACGGAATAAAGATATATTCAGATATTTGAGGACTCAAGAAATTAACTTTTACAAACTCTTCCAAACATTGCAACTTAAGACAACAAAGATAAGGAATCCAAAAATAGGAGAATTTCAAAAATATAGTTCAAAGCTGATGACAATATAAAATAGTACAAAATAACAACCAGCCTAAATTGAAACATGAGAGTGAAGGGCCCCAGGAATGTAAATATGAATGTAAAATGTAGACTTTGAATGTGAACAAAACTCCAGAGAACATAGTTATACATTTCCAGCAATAATTCCTATGGCACATCAAAAGCACAAACCTGCTCTGAAGAAGGCATACCACTAAAAATTATCCTATTTTATAACAGCCTTGAAATGCCAAGCTGAGAAATTATCCACCTAACCATAGCATAGAACTCTACAGTGTTGATACAGAACAATCTCCAGATACATTGATGAGTGGAAAAAAGCAAGCGTAGGACTTTCTTTTTAGTATGCCAGCATTTATGTCAGAAAAGAGAAAAGGCATATTTAGAAATATGCTTGTATCCACAGAGAATATCCCTGAAGTAAATGCAAGTAACAGAGTAGTTTTCTCTTAGAAGCTTTCTCAGAGAAGTTTTCTCTTAGGCCAAGGTCTAGGACACAGGAGGTAAAAGAAAGACTTAGTTTCTTTGAATTTGTTTACCATACATATGTACTATCTAATCAAAAACTGACTAATTAAAATTTTAAACAATGTTAGTACTTGTTATACTTAAAGAGATTGAAAGAAGCTGAGAGGGTTACAGCCTTAAAGATTCCTATCATAAGTCCTCAGGATTTTTAAAATTTCTCTTACACCGCAGAATTATCCACAAAATTCCAACTATTTTATCCAAATCATCTTCCATTTAGTCACTAGAAATCTGGTTTATAAAAACATTTATATATGCAAAGAACTTTAAAGCTGTAACTTTTAACCTCATAACTTCTAAATCATTCTTAGCTGGTAAATTTTGTCAATCTCATTAATACTACCTTAATTTAAAGGTAGATCTTCATAGTTATATTTGGCTGCCAGATTTTATTCATTTATTATTCTTCAAAGCATTTGCATGAGTTAATTACTATCCATATTAGAAAAGAGAAAAAATACTGGGCAATAAGTCAATGTCCTATTAAAATGAAGTCAGGACAATGAAATACATAACTGAAATCTAAAGACTTGGTTTTTCTATCAGTACCATTAAAATGTGTAGCCTTGAAAATGAGCCAACCTTTCCAAATATCAGGCTCCCAGCAAACGCTCATTAAGCATCTACTGCACAGAATACAGTGCAAGAAGCACATGAGGAAAACGTTTGAAGCGTGGTCCCTCCTTCCCTAAGAAAAATGTCTATTGGGAGATATGAGACATGTATATCCACGAAAATAATTATGTGAAATAGAGCTCCATAAGATTAGTTTCAAGTGAATAATATGGTCAAAACATGTAAAGAGAACTTAAAAAAAAAAATTCTGGCTAGGGTGCTCAAAAAAGGTTTTGTTAAAGAGATAAGATTTAAGCCAATATTAAAGAGTAGATACGATTTTTTAAAATATATGATCCAAGTATTCAATATAATTCAATAGGATATCACACAAGTTTATCCTGGTTATATTATTCACCTACCTTCAAGGTCATATTAGATCAATCACCTTCATTCATCAAATTAGATTAATCAGTCACTATCAATCACCATTCTGTAACAAGGAATTGTTAAGGCATCCTCTCACTTCCCTTTTACTCATCATTCTTCCCTGTCCTTGCCCTCAATCCCTGCCTATTCTTCTCTCTATTCCCTCACCCCACCTACCAAATAAATGAATCAATTGCAAAGTTGTTTAAAAAAACAACAACAAAGGTGTTCAAGAATGGTTTCCTTGCACATTCTAGTACAGGTTTTTGCACAGATACAGGTATTGTTAAATTGCAACTGCATATTCTACAAGACCTCATCATTTCATTACAATAGGATCTTTTTAATGCTGAATTTCACATAGTGATGTCAGGTTGAGCTCTTCCAAATTTACCACAGAGGAAAAGACCTAGGGAAAGGGTCTACAAATGTTGTTTTTAAGAACTCCCTGCTTTTTTTAAGAACCTGCTTTAGCACATTTTATATTAGCCTCCGATAACCCTAAAAGAAAATGTAAAATTTTCCAATGTAAAAGCATGTACATGTCATCTGTCAAATTTACCATGGCTTCCAGTCTAAGGGCTCAACTTAAAGAAAGGTTTTAGTGGTATAAGGGTGCTAAGGTGCCAGACATCACAAATCCAATGCTTTCTAAAGTGGTTTTTTTTTTCTCTTCATCATTTTAGTCCTACATCCTGATTTTCCAGAGCGAATCTTTAGTTAAACAGATTCATTCTAAATCTAATTGCTGCCTGTCTCAGGGACCATTGCCCAAGACATGGTTAGCTGTGCTGCATCAGGCTTCAAGACATTTTTGGCCCAAACCAACGACATCAGTTCACCATCAGATACCCATTATGCACATATTCTAGAGCTTTCTAGGGGGCACATGATGTCTTGTTGGAGGGAAATCTTCACTGCAGAAACTTGTTGGTGTTCTTTCACCCTGCCTTTGTTTATGTGTACTAACATGCCTTTGGCTAATGCTAAAGATACTTTGTCCAGAATTGCATCTGCTGGTTGTGATGGTTTCCAAACTAGCAGTATCTTGGTTGCTCTGATACCATCTTTCTTATTGATACCTGGCATGAAGGGTAATGGTGAAGACGGACAATATTAGAGCTAAGAATGAGAAATTCTAGCATTCTCCCCTGCCAACCACCCCTTTTATGGTAAAATTTCCAAAGAGGTGCTTTCACAAGGAACTCTAGACAACAAATGATATTGAGGTGCTCCTTTATTGCCATCTGGGCTTGGAACCGATTCCCCAAGTTTCAACTACTTGCCTTAGGTTCAGACTCCAAGTAGGGTTTTTCCTTTTTCCTCCAAATCCCAATCTTGCAATCAGATAGTAACTGACCACAGCTACAAGCAACATTCCCAAACACCTCATACACCCAAACATCCCATACTCCCAAACATCCCAAACACCAAGCTCATAGTCAAGCAAGAACAAGGTGGATGTGTAGACAGAGGCAGAGCCTAGGGACCTCCAACAAAGAGAACATGGCATTTGGATCTATGACCTTTAAAACATGTAAGTAGCCAACAGAGTCTTGGGATAGCTCGGTTTAGTGACTGCTACAGTTAGGAAAGGGGACTGGGAGGGAGGGAAAGACTTAGAACTTTCCTCTCCATACAACTTAACAACTACCTTACAATACTTGATATGATATGTGAGGAATTTCTCCCCAAGAAATCATGAGCTTTTTGAAAGCAGGAGTCAATAAATGTTCCTTGAATTCTTTGAATCCTTTCTTCAGGAGCTCTAGCCCAGGCTTGGCTATGAAAATAAACATTTATGAATCAGATTTCTTGACCAGCCTATGGTCTGGTTGAAGTCACCATGAGGCCATGCAAGGCCTTCCTGATCTCATCTTTCCCTTCTTTTGTCCGGGTTTTACTTAGTACATCCTGCTGCAGTTTCAGGACCTTGTGGTAGTTTTTCCAGGATGGTCTTGGGCTGAAGGAGACTTACTGACCACAAGTTGCTACACACCAGAATCTTTAGGTTCCTGCCAATGCATGGAGCCTGGTGACTATGCAAAGCCACGGATCCTCTGGAGCACACAGGCTTGGCACTTGGTAACCTTCTGTAGCCTCCAAGGAACAAAGACATACAGGGGAACTTAATGGGCCAACAATTTTGGATATTCTTGAGTTTAAAAATTATAACAATAAAAATAGAGTAAGACAAGGTAGCAGCCATTGATTTCCCCAGAATTATCACAAGCCTAAATCTGCTTAGCAGTGGAGGGATCGATAATTTGTGGAGCAGGGATTAAGGTTCTAGTTCTGACTCATTCACTAATTAGCTATTTGATTTCAGGAAACTTGGTCCATTGGGTCTTCTGCTTCCTCATCAGTAAGTGAGGAGGTACAAAGTCTAAGGTCACTTTCAACCTCATAAATTTACTAGTTTTGGAAATAGGCAGAATTTTAGTTAGTAGTATGAAAAAGAATTTACTCCATGCATTTCAATATTTATAAATGTAAACTGATCATTAAGATGAATAATCTTGACTACCAAAGTAAACAGCTTCTTTTATCATTTTATTCATATAAAGTTAAAAACATCCAAAGTCTACACAGAGCAATTTTATATGAATAATTTTAATTTCATTTCTTTTTTTAATTTTCCTTTTCAGAAATAAGAAAAACAAGTGATGGGAAACACTAGTAATGTGATACTAAGATCAATGCCAATAACAACATCATGATTCTGACTGTAACCTTAAGTCACCCACAAACCACGTAAGCTGCTCATTAGAGAACATAAGAAGCCTTATATGTTTCATGCAATGATGGAAACTAACAAAAATTGTACTCGTATTAACTTCTGCATTTCTCCTGTTGGTGAGGTTATTTAACATATTTAATCTACTGCATGAATGTGTAGGAAGTTTTATTTGACAAATATAATTGTGCAATATGTATTTGGAGAGGTTAGTTTGGGAAAATGGACTTTCTAGGTATTATACCAATTTTAAAAAGGTGTTATATTTTCTCCTAAAGAATTATAAATTAGTTTAATCCATAACTAAAGTATTTGGTTTCTCTCTAAAATAGTTATCTAATTAAAAGGAAAAAAAAAAACAAACACTATTTAGTCTTCCCTAAATGTTCTCTGACCAAATCTTCTAGTACTGTGGGATGATCACCAAACTTTGCTCAGACTCTTTATTCCTGTCTGCCTTCTTCTGCCAGAACCATTGCCTTTGACATCTCTGACACATTTCCATCATTGCTGCAGGGGGAAATCATGACGTGCTCTCCAAAGAGACTCGGCAGGGGGAGCAAACGATGTCACACAGGCCCAAAAAGGCAGCAAGCTCTGCAGGAGGGTGGGAGTTATAGCAACTTCTACACTTTTTACTGGCACGCATACCCTAACTTAGAGGTGCTGACTTTATTAGGAATTAAATTTTTCTCACCACGGCTCTGCTCCTTCAGGCCACAATAATGTTGGAGGCTTACTTTGATAATTTACTTCAGCAGCAAACTCTGGGAAAGGCAACTGTGCAGAAAAGGGTGAATCCGTGCAAAATCTGAACCATCAACAAGAAAAATGGGTAGCAGGAGCTGGGCTACCTTGGGGAAATGTACAGTTAGAGAGGATGGAAATATGGTAGGAATTGTTTCATCTATGATTAGACTTCAGGACAAATGCTCGGGAATAAAAAGAAAATTAGAAGTTTGGGCAAAGGGGCCATGGGGAATGGCTGAGAACTCTTTTCAAATAAGACCAATGGGATAGTCATCCCTGTGATACAAATGTCTCTTGAGATCTTCAGTTCTAAGACAACAAACTCATATGCATATGCACAGGACTCAAATTTTTAAAACTACATAAAGCAATATAATAATGGAAAAAACAAGAGCTGACACTAAGACAGGCCTGAGTTCCAATCTTTCATCCAAACTTTTGCAAATCCAAACAAGTGTCCTCAGCTCTCTGGGCCTCAGTTTCCTTGTCAGCTTCTGTTCTTTCTTTTCTGTTCTCATTACTACCTTTCAGATCTGATGGGCATTGACAGACTATGCACATACAGGGCTTGGAATAAGCTCACAAGAAGGAGAAGTGGTAATTACTGCATCCCTATGATCACTGGGAGCGGGGGTGGGGGTCAGCACAAGGCCTTTAGTGAGGATGGTGTATCTGCCTCAGCTGATGCTCTGTGGTGACATGACCAAACCTTTCAGATTTGAAAGATATTACCCAGAGCCGGGCAAACATTCAAACCACCCCCAGTCCGATGGGTCTGGCAAACTCACACCCCACTGCCACCACTATTCAAATGTTGCTTGCTCCGCCCTTCACAACCCACAACCTCATATCAGTTTCCTGGAAGGTGAGTCATGGTAACACAAGAGCACAGAGAAAAGAACACACGACAGAAATTATGTAAACTACATTTCCTTGTCCAAAACAGATTAGGAGTCGCAGTGGTGTGGACCCATTCAGATTGTCCGTTCGTGCTGAATGGCACACACAAGCTGAGGAGCCAGAAGGGGCCCAGCCAAGCACCGGGAGCTGCACCAGCATTGGCCTCATTTAAGTCCAGTGACCTGCCTGGCCTTTGGAGCAGGAACCCAGCCAGGAATGTTACTCTCACAGGGACCCCGTTGTTTTTTCTATCAAGTCAGGGCCTGCTGTTCCAAAGATTTCTCCTGCTGTATCTCATTTTGGCCTCTCAGGGATCTATTCTCTGACAACGTGCGTGTGAAACTCGCCTCAACAGGAATCAGAGTTGCTGCAGACTGACTGACAAGCCTCCCTGAAAAACTGCCAACCCAGGCCGAAGCTTTGATAACAGAGTATGAAGCTGGAAACAGAGAGCCCGAGAGCCGATCTCACCTCCCTCCACCAAGATGGGCCTCTGAGCAGTCTACACCAATCTAAGAACTGTGTCGATTCATCCAATGGACATTCACTTACAAATAATCCTTCCCAGGCTTTTGATAGGATCTGGGAGCGCTGCCCTGTAGGGCACCTTCCAGAGGCCAAGGAGCCCAGGAGCCTGCACTGAAAGCCCCGAGCCACTGGTTTTGCTTCCTGCTGCCTGCCTTGGGAGGCTGGGCTGACCAGGGAGAGGGGCCAAGGAGGAGAACTGTGCTGTTCCTCATGCTCTGTCCTCTGCCAACCAATAGAGATGTCTGGTTTCACAGGAATGTTTTGTGGCAACAGCCCACAGTTTGCCCAGCCCCTCACAAAAGGGACTTTTGATGGCCGTGTCTAGCTACTGTGGGAAACTCTACCTTTAGTCCTTACACTGCACCTTTGCCTACATCCTCTACCCCAGACTAAAGGTTTCCCCTGAGAGGAGCCTTTCCTTATCAGTCCTGAGCAAACTTGGCCTGAGTCTGTTCTCCCTCCAAGTTTCCTCACATTCCTGCAACACTGCCTGGCCTCTGTTAGACAGTGTGTTCCTGGGACAGGGTTGGAATCATTTTTCTTTGGACCTTTCAACCTGCCATAGTTCCTAAATTAAAATCTAAAAGTAATTAAGCATCTAATATGTGGCTGACATCTTATGCATCCAAAACATTTACTTCTCACAAAGATCATCACCAGTTGACAACTTGGGGAGACCCATACCAAATAAGTAATTTGTGCAAGAACATCCTGTGACTGATTCCAGAACGGGAATAGTAGGCACATCATAAGCACTCAATAAATGGCTGGCAAATAATAAATAGATGCATAAACATGTTTAATGTTATCTACCTACTACTATACAACATTTCATTTCATATAAATTTCTTTAATTTTAGGGAAGCATGCAAAGAGAATAGAATTGCTTAGATATGATTACACAATGACCTTTTCATAAGGTCAAATGTCTTTTCTTAAGACAATGCTGATGAGTAGCTCCCTCTCTTGCAGAGGAAAAAACAAGTGGGAACAGTTGTCAATAGAAGCAGAAAAAAATATCTCTATTCTGAGTGTTCAACCACTGAAAAGAGATACTTTGGAATCTCCATCTCAAGAGGTTTTTCAAAGAAGAGAATGGAGAAATCAGCTGTCCTGAGTGGATTAGTCATTGAGTAGGTCTTGGGGTCCATGAGGCTTAAAAGGTAGTTCAAATAAAAAGCTTTTTCCAGGGTTATCATTCGTCATTCACTGGTACCTGAGGCCTGAGGTAGCACGCTTCTCATCTGGAGACAGTGGGGCTTCTGGGAAAAATGGAATTTCGGAGCTGGAGTTTCACACTCAACCACAGGCAATGCCATGCCCAGTGCCGTTATGCAGGTTGTCTCTGGAAAAAAAATGAGATACAGTATTTTGAGTCTGTTTTTAAATATCAGCCTTCTCTTTTCACACAAGCCTCTTCTCACTGACCTCTCTCCCTTCCTTCCACCAAATTATTCCCCACAAGGAATTTTTGCTGTTTACGTACTTACAGTATAATAATCTCCTATACTATCTGCCTTCTAAATACTTCTCTTCCAAAGCCCTCCAGGCTTGTGGTCACCTATGACATCTTTTAGCGCCATCCGACCTTATCTGTGATTTGGGGCTCCTACCACGAACACATGACAATCGATGCTTTTTGTCATTGCGAAGTTGACTTCCACGTGATGACAGCAGCACAAGAATGCTTACCCTGCTTTACACTTCACACACACCACATCCAAGTACCCTTGTCACACCCGAGAAAAATGAAAACACACAATCTTTATCTCTCTGGTAATAATTCATCTTCAAGGTGATTGGTATTCATTTAATCGTTACCTTTAGGAATAGTACCTTACATGAAATCTCATGTGGAATCAGAAATCAAGTTTATAAGAAAATATATAAAGTCCTCCTCAGAAGCTTTCATCCTAAACTGAGATCATAATTAAGCACTGTCACAGAAGTGGGTAGTGTGAGACTGATCTGGTAACAACTGTGCTCCCATTTGGAAGTGAATTTATCTAATGATAAATGTTACGTTTTTAAAGCAGGTAAGATAAGAGGTGTATCTGCTGCTGTAAGCCAGAGGCATGCTCCTGAGAGAGGCCCACTTTTCCCTGCTGATGTGATCGTGGCTTTCTAATCCTAATGCTGGACTGACATCTTACTCTAATGTGTAGACCTTACTAAAACGTAAATTGCAGTTAGCCAAGTAAAGTCTCACTGTAACCTGCACATTTTTTAGAACCAGTTATAAGAAACCAATGCAAGTGTTTCTCTGGCCTCTCATATCTCTCTGCCACAGGGCTCTGAGGCCACCAATGACCTCAGGACTCAGCAACAAGCCAGACAAAGAGAAACACAGCCCCAGCAGCTGGTAGTTGTTAGGCTTAGCAATGATAAATCACTTCTTCTACTGTCCCTGTTAAGGCTCTGAATTTGTAATATCTGTATACTGGCAAGTCCCAGCTAGGTGAAGTTTAATTATTTATAGCTACTGCTAGATTCAATTTCTTTAAGACTTGAGCATATGTAGAAGTATTCTATAGTCAATGAGGCAAATAAGGTAATATTGGGTTGAATATAATGCAAAGGTGTTTTATTACAATAGAGAGAGAAAAGCTTTTTCCATGTTTAACCAAAGTCTACTGCCTGCTATCAGCTGTGGGGTCTCTCAGTGCTCGACTTCCCAGTACCACTACAGCACAACATGAAACAAGAGTCAGAACTAGCACGAGTGAAATGGAGCACACAAACTCACAGCAAAGTGAAGTGCGGAATTTTAACTACCAGCAAGACTGGTAATACGCTCCTGGGTCACAGTCACTGTCTGAAATGATGAAACTGATTCTTACAACAACTCAATCTGCATGTTCCAATGTCTAAATGATGCTTTCTTGCTTTTTGTTTATTTATTAATGTGCTGCAAAACGAATCCTTGGCATTCAGTGGTTATTGAACACTCCTGATTAAGCACTGTACATATTCTACTTTTTATAAAAACAGAATTTTTTAAAAGTAAGCATTATTTGAAAGAAAAGAGGGGTAAGCATTATTTGGTTTTGAAGTCCTACTTTGAAATTGATAGGGGAAAAGGGATGACTTATCCTCAAATAGCATTGCTGATTCTTGGGATTCAAATGATGTGGATACCTAATTTTAAAATGTCATTTAAGTCATTATCATTTCATTTTGTTTCTTTACCATTCATTTTTTAAAATCGTCGTATTTATTACCTCTTTGATCTCTTACTAGGCACAATACCTAGAAAAAAAAGTAAACACTCTGTTAGTTGATTCATTTTGCTTTCCTTCTGCCAGTATTCACTGATCATTTACTATGTGCAAGACACTCTATTAGACACTGATGATTCAACGAGTCAGCACTGGTCCTCACCCTCAGCAGAAGAAAGACATACAAGTAAGAACTCTAATAAATTGTTGTGCACATTATCATAGAAGTATATGGACAAGGTACCATGACAGTCCAAAAAAGTAAGTAATTAGTTCTATCCAGGGCATTAATGGGATCATAACATCAGCAGTAACCCATCAAACAGACTCTGAGGTATAAGTAGGAGTTCACCTGGCAGCCAAGAGTAGAATGAGTCAGACCAATGGAAGGAGACACATGAGAATATGCACTGAAGGCCGGAGACCAGAGTACACACTCAAGGACCAAAAAGTATGCGCGCCCCTGAATGTCACATGCCTACTGTGAAGTAGAAACAGGTAAGAGAGGCTGAATCAGCATACAGGGCATTACATGCCATGCCAGACATCTGGGCCTCAACCCTGAACATGAAGTAAGTAAAGGGGTAGAATAGCTCCACTTGCATTTGAAGAAGGAGGGGCTGACAGTAGGGTGCACAGTGGAGACAGGTAGGAGAACAGTGCAACAACCAAATGATAGCTGGAGGGGCTTACCCAAGACTATAACAGAGGTGATGGCAAGGAGGGGTGGAAAGTGCAGCTCAGCTCCCTTTTTCTATATTTCATGAGTTGCAACCTGGGTAGAAGTGAAAACAGACTTTTGAGTTAAAAAGTCTCTTAGAGTTTAAATATTATCTTTAAGCTAAGTAATCAATGCAAGATTCACCTCCCTATCAGCACTGGTTCAGATGGTCTCTTTAGGTAAGTCCATCCTTTTGGGGAAATGTTAAGTCTTCTAACCCTTCAGCACAGGGTCTGGGTGGATGAGAGCAACCTCCTTGTGGTGGAAGATAGAGGTCTGAAGATCAACACATTGGTACCCCCCTCACACTTCTGCTGGGGCATTGCTAAGCAGGTCTCATCCTCTGGTCCCACGTGACTTTTCAAGGCATCCAACTGCCTTTCACCCCGGGAGCCTAGCCAGCTGCCCTTTTGCAACAGAAGGAAAGACATGGTATACTGATCCAGAGGCAGGTAGGTGGGCAGACAAAATGAAAAGCCTGTGCAAGTTCTCTTCTGACCACCACTGCTTTCTCACTTAAACAGGAAGCAAGGCTATCAGCTAAGTGTAGAAGGCAGGAAAAGGAAGAGAGGAGGCAGAGTCATGGACAAGGGCCATGAGGATCAGGGAAATGTGGTCTGACTGCCTCACTCACTAATGCCCACCACAGGCTTGTGGTCATAAATGTGAGCTAGTGCAGATAGTCTGGACATATGTTTTTCTCGTGTTAAATGGCCACATTTAACAATTCAGTGCAGGCACAGAGTAGGTAGAAACTGTATTTAACCAGTGTCCAGGTTTTCCAAGGTAAGCCCACCTAGAAAAGATGAGAAAGGAATGAAGGATGATACAAGGGAGTATAATGATGAAGCTGGAATTGAAGCTGGGCATTGAGGGGAAGGAAGGCACCAAGGAGATGAGGGACAACGAAAGGAAAATAGGGCAAATGAATTGTTGGGTCAAAGTCTTGTTGGGGATGGTGTAGGGAGGAAATGAGTGGAAGTGGAAGGAGGAGGTGGCTGGAGACTAGGATGCTTGAAACATTGGTTATGAAGACTGTAGTTATGGCAGAGTACGGCTGCAGAATAAGAAGAGAACAGACATTGAAGAGAACAGAACATTGAAATGGTCATTTGCAGGGATATTTAAATCACCAAAACCGGGATAATAACTGTGTTGAAAGAGCAGCGGTGAGCCAGGGTGGAGTTCAGGATGAAAGCAACAGCAGGCTGGACACACACATCCAGGGCTCCTGGGGAAAAGGAGGGAGGGAAGGGAGAGTCTGGAAGTGGCGTCTCAAAGAGGAACAAGGTGATGGCTGAGCCCATGCAGAGGCCCAACGGCCGGAGAAGTGTAGCAGAAAAGCTGCTTTTTGAAAAAGCAGCAGGGAAATGAAGCATTAGCTGGAAGGAAACAATACTACCAAGAAATGTGCTATTTATCTGAGACATTTCTTCCCACCCAGCAGGCTGCCTCATTCACTATTTGCAAAGATTTTTAAAGGAGTGATGATTCTGAGGCTAAAAGACAAAATGTGTTAAGTGTTAGCTTTGTGAAGAAGGGCATTATCTTAGCTTAGAGCAAATGTGAGAGTCTGTTAACACTAAACAGTGCCTACTGTATTTGGCTTCAGAGGCAAGAAATCTAGAGCGACAGATCTGAGTTTTCCATTACCACTCACTTTAGTCTTTGTCTTGAGGAAATATAATAGGCAGCTTGGAACAGTGTACTATTGTTCACATTATATGGGTGGGAAGATTAAGCGCTTAATTAATCAGGGAATGGGTAATTGATAATTGTAAGTCCCTGAACGTAGTCACGATCACGTGAGTCCATGAAATCGATAATTGTCTCTTTCCCTGAAAATGATCGTGATTGCTCATGAGTCATTTTGTAATGAATGCTGAATCATTGTTCACCTGCCAGGGAATAGTTTGGTGGAGCTCAGGATTTTCTCAAAATGGAAGCCTTCCCACTATTCATATTAGGCTCTTTTGGGAGGGAGATTTCCAGATTTAAATATACCTGGAAGAATAAAGGAGCAATGTGGGAGATGGGGGAATTAAGGAAAAGAAAACCAAACTTTTCAAACAAAAGTGATTTGAATTCAATGCCCAAGGAAACCTGGTGGCAAAGTCACTTTAAAGATGAGAATTCAGAATCAGTGGGGCACCTGGGTGGCTCAGTCAGTTAAGCGTCCCACTTCCACTTCTGCTCAGGTCATGACCTCGTGGTTCATGAGTTTGAGCCCCATGTCAGGCTCTGTGCTGACAGCTCAGAGCCTGGAGGCTTTTTGGATTCTGTGTCTCCCTCTCTCTTTGCCCCTCCCCTGCTTGTACTCTGTATCTCTCTCTCTCTCTCAAAAATAAATAAACATAAAAAATTATGTAATAAAAAAAGAATTCAGATCACTATATTAAACCTTGTTCTCAACTCTCCCCCCACTGGCATCATCTTTGTTGGAAAAAAAGAAAAGAATGGAGAGGAGGGGAAGCAATTACAAGTATGAATACAGAATAATTGCCAACAAGATTTTTAAATTCTCCTCCATTTCCTGGCTTAATGGTTTCAAGTTTAAGATTAACTTTACCTGTGGTCTTCAAGTTATTGTTTTCCCCAAAACCTTCTTTCTTGGCTATGTTGAGTCCAGTAATGAATCAGAGATTCTTTCAAGTCACAGAATTCACCGGGCATCTTCGGTAGAAAAGTTCCTCTCCTCCTGCAGACCTACTGTTACCCTGGTGTTAAAAGCATCCACATACATAAACATAAATGGATACAAGCATGTAGCTGTATTTTGCAAACACAGGCAATACTTCCTGGTACTGTCATAGCATGAACTGCAAAAATGAAAGTTTCATCAGGAAAATCTCCCTGAAGAGGTTATGTAAATTGTCAGTACTGGATGTGGTCGTTAACACACTGCCTTGATCAGCCATTGTACTGTTTATTCAGACAGATGTAAAGGTAGAATTATTTATTCAGCCAACTGCACTTGCCTGTTTGGTCAGGCAACAGTTACCTTGGATTGTGTGAGAAACTCAAGAGTTGTTCAGATTACCCTGACCTGTTGAACTAGAACTCTGGCTAACTGCACACAGCACGTTCCCAGGTTCCCAGCACTTGGTAGAATCAACGCAGGTGTGCTCAGCAAAACTGAAACAAGGCAATAAAGATTTACAGAGCAGATGCAGTTATTATTCACTAAATAAAGAGTGACAAAAGATTGTTTGCTTTATCAAAAACAAAGTCACCACAAAATTTCTTTGAATAGCAACTTCTTCTAAAGCAATTTAAAAATTAGTTTTCATTGAGAACATTTTATTGACTATTGTGGGAACTTAAGCATCCCTGTAACGAAGGATTAGCCTGTATTAACATTGCTGGTCCCACTTCAAGCCACCATGATCAAGAGAAGGGAGTTGAAACAAAGGCTGAATTTTCTGTCTCCCCCTTTTCTTCAAATACATTAGAATTCTTGATTCATATACATTCCCAGGTAAGACCATGTAATCTTTTCACACAGGGTTTGCTCAAGCATATCTTTTAAAAGAGAACACATTTGGTTTGGGTATCCCTTCTGTGTTTCATCTTTTGCTCTCCTTTTTGTCACTCTTCCTTCAGCTTTCCAAGCTCTCCTAACTGTCCCCAATCAACCAACTGGGACTCCCACACAGGTCTGCCATGAACCCATGCTGGCTTTCCAAAACATACCCATCATGTGTCACCTTCTTCCATCCCTAATCCGTAAGTCTAACTTTGGAAAGAAATCCATGCCTAGGTATTAATGGATAATATTTTTTTTAGCATTACTTCTTTTATGTGACACGTCTGCATTTAAAGTTGATCAAGCTAAAGCACTGTAAACCTAAATCCTCCAGGTTGTTGGAGCTCAGGATCCTTAGGATCCCTCTTTTCATATCAGCTTCTTTTGAGAGGGAGATTTCCAGATTTAAATGTATCTGGAGGAATAAAGGACCAATAAAGATTTAAATGTATCTGGAGGAATAAAGGACCAATTGGGGTGAAAATTGACAAAAGGAAACCAAACTTTTCAAACAAAAGTGATTTTGCTTGCCATCTCCTTTCCTGCTCCGAGGACAGATGAAGACACTGCCCTTGGTAACCCAGAAGGGCATTCTTTGTGGGGTTGTGTGCTCCAGAGAATATGAAGTTGCCATGCTTCATACCATGTCATGGGTTGCATACAATAGTTTCATGTCTCTCGAACTCACTGATGCCCACTGAATTGAGATAAAGACTGACATAGTTTTCTGTATCAGATTGTGACTCCAATCCAGATGAGTGAAGATGAATTCTGTAGGAAGCAGCCACCCAAAACCTCTCTCCCCAGAACAGATCATCATCTATGATGGAGAATTAAGAGTTAGAAATTCAGAACAATTCCAGAGAGGTAAGTTTTTTAAAAAGCTTATGAGGGGGAGTTGAATGAAAAACTATTGAATGTAGAACGATTGGATCAAGGTGGTTCTAAGTGGAAGAAAGCAGATATTGGAGGACTGAGGAGACCAAGCAAAAGTCAGAATGGAACACCACCAGGAAATCATTCCTTGGAGGACTTCTTACACCAGAAACAGAAGACTGAGTTCAAAACGTAATCGAGGGACATCTGGGTGGCTCAGTCCGTTAAGCATCCAACTTCAGTTCAGGTCATGATCTCATGGTTTGTGGGTTCGAGCCCCGCATCAGGCTCTGTGCTGACAGCCAGCCCAGAGCCTGGAGCCTGTTTCAGATTCTGTATCTCCCTCTCTCTCTGACCCTCCCCTGCTCATGTCTCTCTCTCTCTCTCTCTCTCTCTCTCTCACACACACACACACACACACACACACACACACACACACACACACAAATAAATAAATAAAAAACATTTAGAAGTTAAAAAAACAAACAAACATGTAAACCAGGGGTGCCTGGGTGGCTCAGTTGGTTAAGTGTCTGACTACTGATTTCAACTCAGGTCATGATTTCAGGCTCATGAATTCGAGCCCCATGTTGGGTTCTCTGCTGACAGCTCAGAGCTTGGAGCCTGCTTCAGATTCTGTGTCTTCCTCTCTCCCCGACCCTTCCTCCACTCACACTCTGTCTCTCTCAAAAGTAAATAAACATAAAATAAAATAAATAAAAACAAAATTCTATCTTCTCTCGTTTTATACAGATAAATAGGGAGCAGGAGTCTAGTGATATTTGCTCTCAGATTTCAAATATCTAAAACTCTGAGACAATAAATTTCTGTTGTTTTTAGCCATCCGCTTTGTAGCACTTTGTTATGGTACCCCAGCAAACTAATACATCCACCATCAGAGAACAGCCTGCCCCAGCCAGGGCTACATGGTGGATAGGTCCGCCTGTCTCTGGGTTCCATGCTGGAAAGTTTACTTGTCTACCAAACTTAACACCACATTCTCCAACTTCATCCTTTTTAACTTAATATTTTGGTCTGCATCTGTCCCACTTAGTTTAAATTCTCAAATTCTCTAGATCCCCAACAGGGTCAAGGGGTGACATTTGTTGAGAAACCTTCAGAAATACCAGTCGCTAAATACAGTATACCACTCTGTGGAGAATCCACACTGTGCAAAATCTCTTTGGGAACAAAAATCATCTTTTCAAGAGCACATTTCTTATCATCGTATATCGTCCCTTGGTATTCCATACATTTTGCTAACAACACTGCTAAATGAAAAGTTGATGAAAGAAATAAAATTATTGAAATCAAGCAGCTGTTGAAATAATGAATGCTAACCACAACTGCCATACTGTGATATATAACCTAATCTTTAGGCTAAATATATTATTATAGTTGACATTAGGATAATAGGACCGGGTGTTTCAAGAGAGTGAACCTTGAGGACAATGTGCAGTGTTCTGTGAACACCACAGAGAGTGGCAGCACTAGACAGGCAGAAGGTGCTCCTTCAATCCAATCAGATGCCTGTATTTAGAGAGGAGGATGAGAGGAGGGGATCCTTAAATTAACAAAGAGGAGACATCCTTTTCCAATTCTAAGATCAGTTGCCTTTCCATTACACCAAACTGTTAATGGCACATGGTGAGGCATAAATTACCACGGAAAGCATTTCCATTTTACATGGTACATGATTTATTTGTTAAATGGGTGCCTCTCAGATCTTCCTGTAGCCTCAAGAAGCATGAGATGTGGACTTCCTAGACTCCTGCAGCTGAAGTATCAGGACAGGGCCCAGGAGAGGTGACAAAACTTGGCAGCCCAGCTCCCACACTGACCACAGAGAAAGAAATCAGCAGGGAAATGTGAGCCCATTGGTCTTCCGCCAGTTTTGAGGTCAGTATCTACTCCTTCTCCAGAAGCATCCTCCGTAGCAAAGTGGGGAAAACTGTGGCTCATTGCTCTGGCCACAGTGGCCCACTGTGTCTCTACATCTCCAACTTTGGAAACAGAGCTCTTCAGGATTTCACATCTGGCTACAGTATGGGTGAAGTGTGAACAGCTGGAGAACAATTCTATTCATATCTGGAAGCTGCTCTTACCAACAGAATTACTCAGAAGTTTCTAGGGAAGCACAACAGACACATTTCCCTGATTTTCTATCTCTGTGATAAAGAATTATTGGCAGCACAGCACATGGTTATGCTTCACTTTCAGAGATGTATATAGTTCCTAAATCAGCTAAGAACACATCTACTGTGTTTTGTATACTTCAGCTTTTAAGAGCAGATATCCTTCCAAAAACAAAAACAATTGTTTGTTCAACCATTCAGGAGATTAGGTAATCTCTTGGAAGCGGAAAAATGAAACGAAATGTAACTAAAGTTTAAAATGCACTTTGCATCCTTCTTGCTGTCCCCATCATTTCCTAAAACAAGAAGAGATGTGAGAGAATCAGATGCTCCCATAAAAAGCCTATGGGTGTAGTCCCTTAACTGTCAGCTGGTTCCATATAGAGCTCATATTTCTTTTCTTTTTTTTATTTAATTTATTTCTAGGAGAGAGACAGAGAAAGAGAGAGAGAGACAGTGTGAGCAGGGGAGGGTCAGAGAGAGAGGGAGACCCAGACTCTGAAATAGGCTCCAGGCTCTGAGCTGGCAGTTAGCACATAGCCCGATGCGGGGCTCGAACCCATGAACTGCAAGATCATGACCTAAGCGAAAATTGAACTCTTAAGTTTTTTTGAGAGAGACAGAGAGAGAGGGAGAGAGAGGGAGAGAGAGAGAGAGAGAGAGAGAGAGAATCTTAAGCAGGCTTCACACTCAGTGCAGAGCCCAACACGGGACTCGATCCCACAACCCTGGGATCATGACCTGAGTTAAAATCAAGAGTCAAATGTGCCACTGACTGAATCACCCACGCACCCGCATATAAAGTTCATAATAGTTGATGGCTCATCTTCAGATGGATCTTAGCAGATATCATTGAATTTAACTTAGCAGAGTTAGCACTGAATTTACTTTTTACTTTGAACCTGGCCTCTACCAGTTATAAACTGTTTGATATGATATTTAAGCTTTCTGAATTTCAAATTTTTCATCTTTAAAATGCAAATAATAATATGTATTTTCAGAGGTTATTATGAAGTTAAATAACACGTATGAAAAGTACCTACCTTCTGTGAGTTTGTGAAATGTAGCATTTGTTGGCCCATGCTGTAGTATCCTTGGAGAATAATCAGGCACAGGGATGATGACAGTGGTGATGGTGATGACAAATCATTATATAGCATTCACAACATGCTAGGCACTATTCTAAACTCTCATTAGGTTATAATGAGTCTAAACTCTCAGTATATTAATTCACTTAATCGTCACCATGTCCCTACAAGGTGTTCTACAGATAATGAAACCAAGACTCAGAAAGGCTAAGTCACCTTTCCAAGGTCACACAGCTAGTAAGCAGTAGAACCAGGACTCCATTCCAGTCACAGGGATTCCTTTGCAGGTAGTTGTTACCTAGTCTTCACTCTTAGTCATGACACATGTTGCCTCTTATGGTTTGATAATAATCATAGTGATGTTTGACTCTCAATTTCCCTTCTAAATAAGGTTCCTTTTCCCTATTGGAGTAGAGAAGGTGCTGCTGCATGTCTTTTGCAATCATTGGTCTTTCTCTAGGGGTCTGAATGGTCTGTCCTCTCTTTCTTCCTCATCTGGAAGCACTCCCCTCCCTCTCTGGACTCCAATCACATTGGCTTCTTTTTGTTCCTCAACGCACAACATACTTCCTCCTTTTCATGGAGCTCTCTTTTCTGCCTTTTCCCTTATGTTTTTAATTTTTATTTGTTTTTAAGTAATCTCTACACCCAGCGTGGGACTGACTCAAACTTACAACCCTGAGATCAAGAGTTGCATGTTCCACTGACTGAGCCAGCCAAGTGCCCCATCTGCCCTCTTTTCCTTGAATACCCTATATTCATCTCTCAGATATCAACCCAATTATTATATTCACAAAGGATGTCTTCCTGGACCTCCCTGACCAGGAGGTCTTCCTCATGTATACAGCTCCATGGACGTCTTCTGAACAGGACCTGTCCATGAGAGTAGAGGCTCCGTGCTCTTTCTGCTCACCATATGCCCATAAAGTCTGGTCAAATCCCACACATGTAACAGGATATCAATATTTGGTGAATGAATGAATGAAGCTTGCTCTGTGGTTGAAAGTGGCCAGCAATGTCAATCTTCACGTAGCTTGTAACTTACCTCTGCTGCTCCCACTGGGCTCAGAAACCTTCAGAAAGTCCTTGGAAATGCAGAAAGTATCCTTCTATTGTAGTAGAGGATTTAGGGGTCAACTTTCTTTCATCATTCAAAATAAAACTCAAAATACTATTAGTTTTAACCCTTAGAGCATTATTGTATACATATTTAAAAGACAATAGGCTCATATACTTGAGGTCATATTCACACATACCTGTGACCACACTATAATCAACAAATTCTTGCCCAATCAAAATTGGCTGAATATTTGTAAATCCTTTACAAGAGAGTTCCCTGGAGATTTATATTTTCCCCCAGCTTGTACTATAACATTATTAGATTTCAAATCTCCTGAGCATGGTTTGGCTTGTAGCAGCCAGCAGCTTACTGTTTTGATTTAATTTGTCATATGCATGGCAAGAGAGAGATGAAATTCCTGTTAAGGAAATACTATGAACTTTTGCCTTCTTGTATTTACTGTTCTCTTAACTTAGGCATCTTCAACTTGAAACACTTAGTGAGCAATTTATTTTTAAGGGCTATTTTACTTTTTATTCTATTCTTTGTGACGATCCTATTTCTGGCCATGGGGTGAGTTACTCTCTTATTCAATTACAGGGAATGTGTCATATAAATATTTTAACATTTTAATTAATTGTATTTTCATTATGCTTATCCTGAGGCTTCCACTGCTAAGAGTAAAATGTATTAAATCTAAAATAGAAAAACCATGACTTCAATTAGGTCCTAAGTGGGATCAGTTTCAGTTTTAGACCAAAGAAGCTCCTTTATTGTGACTGAGATGGCACTGATAGTCTCTGTAGGGTTTATTCTAATGACAGTCAAGGCTCCTGCCCCAAGTTAGCAATATCTCACCAGCACACATACACACAGAGTTAATGCCTGTCATTACTCTATAATTTCTTTAGTTCTTGAAGGCTTCCTGGCCTTTTAAAATACCACTTGAAGGTATTAAGCCTTATCAGTTCATAGCTTTGTTATCAGCTGACACCTTAGTTGACAACCAGCTGAGAGTGAGAGCTTGCCAGGAATGCGACCTGACCCGGATAGGTGCTGGGCCTGGGGGAGGAGAGAAGGGTGTCAGGAGGGAGAAGGAAGATGCTATGAGGGCAAAGAGAGGCTCTAGTAACAGCTTGGTGCAGGATACAGCTGGCCTTGCTGCCATTAAGCACGTTTTGTTCAGTGCTAGACTTCAGCTTCCTGGAGAGAAACATCCTGGCCCATGGAGCTAAGGAGTGAGGCAGACCAGGCTGGAGAAAAGGCTCACTCAGCTGAAGAGAGGTGTACAGATCCTTCTCAGTCATCAAACAGTTTCTTAAACTTTTCAGACTGTTGACATCAGTACTCTCATCCATACTGACAATACAATCATCTATGTCATCCACGTAAAGTAGCTAACAATAGTATAATAGTACTGCCTCCCAGACACCATTCTGATGCTTTACATGCTAGGTAACAGACGATGTGACTGGCCATCCTCTACAGATTAGAACTGAGGTTTAGAAAAGTAAAGTAACTTGCCCAGAGTAGACAGCTAATAAATGGAAGTAGTAGGAATTAAACCTAAATGTGTCTAACTCCAAAACCTAAGATTGTAGCCACTATGTCTTTGAGCTTCTTTATGTATAAAAAGCTATTATTTTACTTACTATTGAAACATCCTGGGAAATACAGAGGATGTATTTCCATTTTATAAATTAAAAAGCAAAGACACAAAGGGACATAAAGTTAATGGCCTTAGGTCTGCTGTCAACTTCAGAGTACAGAGAGAAACACGGTCCCCAGGTGCCACTCAAGACTTGTTATAGAAAGCAATATATGTTCCTTTGCCTCCTTCCATGATGCACAGTGTACCTTTATTCATTTGCTTCTGTGTTAGCGTTTGTTCTTTATCTACCATTGGGAATACATCTTAGCCAGAGATAAACCTCCCTATGAAAACATGATCTACTTAATTTGTTCATAGATCCAGCTCCATACTTTGGATACCATTTAGGTAAAAATCATTACATTAGGAAGCTCTAATCAGGGTAAAGTGCAACAACCGATTATTGTAAGCATTCCCGAGAAAGTCCTCTGCTGATCGTTTAGACTCAGGAAAGTCCCCTGAAGAAATGGAATAGAAGGCCCACAATCTGGCTGCTAACAAAGCCTTCCAGCAGTTTTAACAAGCAGCCTTAGTTTTTTATTGACTTAAAGGGAAATGGAGTCAAGAGGGAAATTCCAATAAAATTGTAGGTAAGTCAAAGGTTTGTTTTTGTTTCTATGGATTAGTTCTCACACATTTCCTGTTACTAGACTTCTCTGGGTGATGTGTAATTTTAACCACAAACCTAGCATTAAGCAATGTGCACCAAAGGCTATTTCCTGATGAACTTGAGAAAGGTCAGAGGTTAATTAGGCCATGCCTGGTTAAAACACCATAAGCTTGAAGGTGCAGCTTCTCACCTCAGCAAAGTGCATTACAACATTATCAGAACCAAGGACGGTTCAGTGACTTAGTAGACACATGAAATGTCATAGGTTTAGAGAAACCAATCTAATTTTATCTTAGCTGTGCTACACTAAATAAATGACTCAAACTTCCTGAAACCTTAAGAAAACACAAAAGGCTCTTAGTCTGAAAGTCTAGGCTTCATTGATATGACCTACATCCCTGCATCCACTGGAGAGAAAGGAGCCATCGAAATTTATACTCATCATCTACACAGAATGGTATCTGTCACCAGGCTCCAAGGCTGAATTTTACTGAGGAAAATTAATAACATACATTAAAAAAGTCTAAAAGGGATTTAGAAGGGACCTCCACAAAAAAGGTACAAAAAGCCCTGTGTTGAACCACAGATTCCAATGAAAAGTGAATTCTGGAAACAGAATGCATCTAAAGAGTCGAAGAGAACAGATTTTCTGAAACACAATTATTGATTTCCATTTAGAATTTCAGTTGAGATGATAGTAGACAAGGTAAGATAGAGAGAACCACTCAACATCTAGATGTTCTTTCCAACATTTTCTGTCTTGAATCAGCACAACTGCTCAGGGAAGGGTAATGAGGAGTTGGATGAAAGTAGCCCTAAAGCCCAGAATCATAAGGGGCAAATAACTTCTGGGGATAAGATATTTAGGAATAATTTACAAATTAGGTAAACTTTGACAACTGCTATACAGACTTCAAATCATATTTCTCTTTTCAATTAATGTCTCAAGTTCCTTGTTTCAGCCATAATTTAAAAAGAAGAAGAAGAAGAACAACAACAACAGCAGCAGCAACAACAACATCAGATTGAAATGGAGCTTGTGCTAGAAGTACTGGGCTACAGGGGCGCCTGGGTGGCTTAGTCGGTTAAGCGTCCGACTTTCGCTTAGGTCATGATCTCGCGGTTCGTGGGTTCGAGCCCTGCATCGGGCTCTGTGCTGACTACCAGCTCAGAGCCTGGAGCCTATTTTGGAGTCTGTATCTCCCTCTCTCTCTGACCCTCCCCTGCTCACGCTGTCTCTCTCTCTCTCTCTCTCTCCTGGAAATAAATAAAAATATTAAGAGAAAAAAAAAAAGAAGTACTGGGCTACAAAGGGCTTTCAAACCTCTCCAGAGTCAGTTCAACATATTCCTGAAACCCACATATCTGGGACAAGAGAAGAATGTGTCAACAGAGTAGACTCATGAACTGATTTCTCACAGTGACAAACTAATGCAATGTCTTTGACAGAAGAGAGATATAGCTAAAGGAAGATTTTTGTGTTCCTTGTGCACAGTCTAAGGCCTGGTCTGTTCATTCAGAGCTCTGGGGACAATCTTTCAAAAAGAATACTATCTTTTCTTGTTGAAAGAAAGTTTGAGGTTTTAAATAACTGGAACCACCTAGTCTTTTAAAATTCCACTTTAACTAAACAAGTTCAAGAATGCTTGATGGGAGGGTAGGACAGTGATGTTATTCATATCTGAGAAGATAAACCAAAGGCACAAAATTTTTCTTGGCTCATATCTTTATATATTTTTACTCTTAGGATACAAATCTCTGAATCTGAAGGGAAGGGTAGTGTTTAAAATGCTGTCTTCGTGCCCTGCATGATAGAGTGAGTTTTTCTAAGAAGAAACTCTTTGTAGCCAGATTCTCTTAGTAAGTTAATTACTCAAAGAAGGCACTTTAGGAAGCTGTAGTCATACTCTATGACACTTTCTGTAGCAGGAACTTAATTTTCAGTTATATACAGTCAAGCTGAGAAAGATCAGTCACACTGCCTAGGTCTTCTGAATACTCAAGACTGCCCCACCCTGTGGTAGGTCCACACAGAATAAATGAGCCAGCCAAGATGAATCATGTCCTGCTATGTGTCTGCCTTCCAAAAGAAGCTTTCTGTTCCTAATAAAATATATTTAAATATGAATACACTGGAAAAAAATGTTTAAATAAAATTTAAAAATTTTAAAAAGAACATGTCCCTTAAGTTCAGCCAACAAACAGAATGTAAAAATTTGCCTTAAAAAAACTGAAAAACATAGACAAGAATATGCCAAAACATTGTAAGCAATTGCCCAGCAATAGGCAATAGTTTTCTTGATGTTTTTCTTAAATTCCCAAATTTCATACAGTGAATAAATGTTACTTTGAAAACATAACGTGGAAAACAAATCCCGAACTTCTAGTCAAGATGACATTTTAAGGCCATGATTTGAACTCTCTTATATATATATATGTTCCAGAGCCATGTTCCAAAGCAATAGATTAGAAGTCATAATGTAGAAAGAATCCTACATAATAAAAAAGAAAATAAAGACAACAAAACAGAAAATTTACAAAAAGATACCCATAGTCTCTAATAAGGAGATCATTGTAAACTTGAAATATGATATCATTTCATATTCAAAATTTTGGCAAAATTTTAAAGTGTTAAAATTCCAAGAATTGGCAAGAATTTGAAAAAATGAAAACTCCCATGTTGCTAAGAGATGCATAAATTGATATATCATTTTTGAGAATAATTTGAAGAGGTCTAGTAAAAGTGAAGATAGATATACTGCATGACTGGATGTGAACCTTATTACAAAGCATAATTCTGCCACTCATACACAAGAAGATGTGTACTACATTGTTTACTGCAGCACCACTTGATTATTGAACAATTAGAAATAATCTGAATGTCAGTAGAAAAAAAGGACAAATAAATTGCGGTATGTTCATAAATCAGATCACCTGAGATAAATCAAAATAAGCAATATATAATTATATCAATATGGATAAATATTAAACACATTAATTTGAATAAGAAAAGCAAGTCACAGAATTATATATGTGGTATACATCAAGTATCTATGACTTGCTTTTGGTATGCAATGCATTATCATTTGTCTGAATTTTTAAAACACATAAAATAACACTACACATTGAATAAATGCCAACTTCATAATATTATCTGTCAGGGAGAGAAGGAAGTGGATAAAGAATAAATACAAAATTTCTCAAATATATCTCTGTAACATTTTATTGCTAAACAAACAAAAAACTTTAACTATCTTAAATACAACATTTGTTATATCTGGGTATTAAGCATATGAGACTGCATCTTATTATCTGTACTCTTCAAAATATTTGATATATTTCATAATTTTAAAACATCATTGTGTCCATGGGATTTCTCAATTGTTTAATTTTTAATTTTTTAAAAGTTATTTATTTTTGAGCAATAAAGAGACACAGAGTGCTAGCAGGGGAAGGGCAGAGAGAGAGGGAGACACAGAATCCAAAGCAGACTTCAGGCTCTGAGCTGTCAGCACAGACCCCCACTCAGGGCTGGAACTCTAAACTCATGAGATCATGACCTGAGCTGAAGTCAAAGTCAGAGGCTTAACCAACTGAGCCATCCAGGCACTCAAAGGGGTGATTTTAGCTGACTAAATTTTTGAAGTGGCACAGCAACGTCCATATTTCAGAGGCTAGAGAGGGATACATAGTTGAAATAAAGACTTGTTATTAACATGGAGAAAACCTAAGCCCTTATATATAGATATAACGTGGCATGAAAAGAGCTGGTAGAGAAGGTATGGTTTGGGGAGCTGGGGAGATCAGGGAGGCAATGATTAATAATCTCTGAGCTTGTGAAGGAGAGTTGGATCTGGAGACTAAAGAGAAAGAGATAAAGTACTCAAAGTGTCTGAAATGATAGAACAGTGGAGTCTGTGCTACATAGTAGAAAAGATTGAGGTCATGGAAGGGCTGCTAGAAATGAGAAGTGGAAGGACTCAAGAGTGTGGAATGTTCTACAGTGTGAAAGAGCAGAGGTCATAGGATTAAAACAGAGTAAGGGTGGGAAGGTAAGAAATTGTGGTCAGATAGCAGAAGTCAGAAACAGAACAATTCCAGATGATGTCCAGGTCTGAGAAAACACATAGTAAGTGTAGTTAAGTGGAAAAAGCTGCTGCTGAGCAGGTTATACTGAGTGGTCAAGGTGAGGGAGGGACCAATATGGATTTTGAAGTCATCAGAACTGAACCAAGATCTGGGGAAGAGAAGGAAGCAGAGAAAGGAAGACTGAGCTACATGCCACACGCTTCAGTGTAACTGATAGGTGACAGAAGAAGGGAAACGTAGAAGAGGACATAGATGATCTTCCCAGAAAAGGTTCTCTGACATTATTACTTTTGCCCCCCAAAAATGTTATTAGGGAAAGTAAACATTAGCAGAGGTGGCTTTACCATTGCCTGGCCCCACTCACATACACAGGCCCTTCCAAACCTCAGGGAGGAGCCCCAGAGGTATGTTCACAATGGCACATGCTTTGTCTCAGTTGTAGAAGGAAGATATTTTGAGACATCAAGTGAAGTTTCTGTCTCTTTCTACCCCAGCTTCCCCTCTGTCATATTACAAAAGTGTTGAGAAGAATTGCAATGACCGTGGGCATTTCTGGCTTCTTATAAGAGAGATGAGTGAAGGGTACATTTAATTTGGATCTACAAGAACATATTTATATGGTTTTCGGTCACTTCCATGTAGTTATTGCTACCCATCACAGGGCAGGAACAGCTTCCAGCAATAATCCTGCTGTCCATGCTGTCGACTTATTTGGCATCATGATCTAAGGGTTGAGGCCAGAGGTTTCATTGTGGTGAGAATGAGTCCCATGGTGATCACTGATAAAAAATAAGAAACAATGTTTGAAACAGATGGATGTAAAAGCTACATGTAGGAAAACTTTCAAATGATCTGACGTGTAGAACTGTAAATTAAAGAAATGTAGTGAAAAAAAGCATTTTAACAGCATGTTGTGGATTAGTCTAATAAGTAGATTGTTTTCTGCGTTTGTGATGTTTGTGGTATTTGTCAGCTTTGGTAAATTTATGTTTTGTTGTATTTTTTCATTCTAAGTAATCATTCAATTTCATTCCTAATTTTATATTCATAATTTAAAGACGGCCCTCCAAAAAATTGTAAAAACTTCCCCCAAATTTAGATCATTTCTGGTAGTTAAAAATTGGATTCAAAATAATAATAGAGTCATTAAGAATCAACTTTGCTTCTTCATTTTCAGTTCCCAAGATTTTGTCTTTTCCCCAAAGAAATGTAAGATTTAGCCAAATATCATTTATTGTATTAAAATTTATGTAATCCCTGTTTTCTTAAAATGTAATCCAAAGACCAAGGAATGAGACCAAAATCTTGAATAAAGTGATTCTTGTTGAGTTTAACCACCTCTTAATGGTATGAGATTTATATTTCTATTTGCTTTTTTTATCATTATTTGGAAAAAATCTGCAAAACCAAAAAATAATATTAATGATAATCATAGCCTTTTTTAAAAAATGGAGATTCCAGAATTCTACGCATTATAAAATGACCCAAACAATCCTATGAAGCACTCTGTTCTTATGGAAATAATCCACAAGTAGGAGACACAGGATCCCACATTCCACCTAAACGTGGAAGAAATTAATTCAATCCATAAAAAAGGGAGAAGACAACTGCAAAACTCATATGAAATGGAAACCCACTCAGCTCTGCATGTCATTCTTCAATGGAAAACTGAAATAGCTTCAGTAAATGATGGTCATCTGACTTACAGAAATATTCTGTTACTTAATCTCAGGCTTTCCAAATACTTAGCCATTCAGACTAGATTTGTATTAGAATATTCCCTTTAACAAACTTTCAAATGATTTACTTGCCCTAAAACCAACAAACGCCTGATCTTCTTGTCTTTCCAACAGACATCCCTGCATATTTTAAAGACATCTTTTGAGATAATTTGGTCTTTCTTCTTAAAATGCTTATAAATCTATTTTGTTTTGTTATTTTAGAGAAAGCAATGATTGGGGCATCTGGGTGGCTCAGTAAGCTAAGCGTCCGTCTTCAGCTCAGGTCATTATCTCACGCTTCATGGGTTTGAGCCCCACATCAGGTTCTGTGCTGACAGCTCAGAGCCTGGAGTGTGTTTCAGATTCTGTGTCTCCCTCTCGCTCTGCCCCTCCCCCACTCGCGCTCTGTCTCAAAAATAAATAAAAAACAAACAAAAAATTAAAAAAGAAAAAGAGAAAGCAATGACTTGCCTACTGAAGAAAGGTGTCAGGTACTCCTTGTGTTTGTTCTTAAATTTTCCAGTGCCCTTTCTGCAAAGCATATTGGAACATAAAGCTCACCAGAGCCTAGCTTAATACCTTCTCCATCTGTTCTCTGCTCTCCAGGACATTGGTGAAATTTGCTGCTATGGGTGGTGAAATTTGAAGACTGCCAACAAAAGCTGCTCTAAGACAAGGAGCATTTAATGAACAGAATATTTTCTCTAACTGCTCTTTGCTGCCATTGGTATATGGAGTGAGAAGGGATACATGGTATTACATTTGTCAGAATTTACTAATAACTGGGAGAATTGATTTTTATTTTCTCTTGGAATTCTTTCTTTCTTTCTTTCTTTTTCTTTCTCTCTCTCTCTCTCTCTCTCTTTCTCTCTTTTTCTTTCTTTCTTTCTTTCTTTCTTTCTTTCTTTCTTTCTTTCTTTCTTTCTTTCTTTCTTCCCCCTATTTCCTTCCTTCCTTTTTGTACACATGTAAAAACAGAAGTCAGTGACTTGCTTATTTCTCCAAATTACAGATCATTTACTTTTCAAAAACGATCCACTTGTGGAATAACAAGCCATATCACTCAGGATATTTGACGGTGACCAAAAAGGAAATAAGATCTTAGGGCTGGATAAGACCTAAAAGGCCATTTGTTCCTGTGCTTGCATTTTACCTGAAACTAGAAGAGGCAGAATATGCCATAGACTGCTCATGGCAGCAGACTCCAAGGTCTCTAATTTCCAGTTTATTTGGTTTTCCCACTATACTAAGCTACCCCTTGTGGTTAAACTTAAAATTAATATTTATATAGTTTAAAAGGACATCTTACTTGTATTTTAAAAATCTATTTGCCCTTTAAGAGATAGGTAATCTAATTATGTCTCTCTATTCTGGCCCTAAAGTATCTTCCATTCTCACCTCCTACCCTCACCCTTCTACAATCCCTGGCTTACTCAACACCCTCAAACTTTCTTGGTACTTTCCAGTATCAAGATACTTGATATTTACTCAAGCTTGAAACTTCCAGTACTTTCCCTCCTGTTCTGTGGACTAGGCAAACCCCCTTAACTACTCCAAATGCTAATTAATTCCTGCCTCCACAGCCCTGAAGATACCTGCTCCCTTGTGATTAGATCTGGATTGTGACTGGATTGACACTGAATCTATAATATCATGTGGAATTCTTTCTTTCTCCCTTTGAACTACTATTACCGCTTAGGATTTTATTTAACTTTTTCCATATTCATGTCTTAATTTCTCAATTAGATTGGAAATCTCTTAAAGACAGAGTTATTTTTGACATAATCCTCTGAATTTTCCAGAAAAGTATTTAGTACAATTCTCTACTTATGGCAGGTACTCAATAAGTATTAATTAATTCAGCCTAATTTGTAGGATGGATGGATGTAAATCAATACATATCCATACATAAATCAATGAGTTTAGGTCTTTGAATTGAAAAAAAAAATCTTTAACCTGAAATTTATCCAAACAGAATTCTATTTATCAAATTTTGTCTATCCCTGACACTGATTCTAATGATCATGTAAGATTCCATTCACTCATGGTATATATATTTAGCAATACCTGGAAGGGTTCTTTAGCTCAGAGTATTCCAAAGATGATTAAAGAATTTGTTGAGAATACCTGAACACACTGTGTATAGTGAGAACCCTGACAATTTATAGGCATACTTTCATATAATGAACTATAAAGGAAATACAGTTGTTCTGATATGAGTCCCCAATTTTTCCTGGTTAAGATACTACTGATAATCCTCCCCAGCACAGTTAGAGATATCACTCTATTTGGACCTTCTGAAGGTCCCCCATTTCTCCTATGCCACAACTGTTGTACTAGAATATTTGTTTCTTGAAAGGACCTTTGTTAGCCTTTGTTTATGCACTTACTTTAAGAAAGGAGATAAGTACTGAATCCTTACCAACTTCACCAGCTGCAAAAGATTCTATAGATGCCATTTAACACCAGCTGTGGTTGGTTGAGATTGCAGGTGCTTCTCCTCACTGGGTCTGTGGGTTTGTGATCTTCTTCATGGTGCAGGAAGCTTTCCTGGGATCAGACTCCTCCTGCCTGGTAACTGTGGGAGGCAGGCCTTAACATCCCTTTAGTGGGAGATCCCAGTGTGCAGGCATGTGTTCAGTGTAATCCCCCTCTTCAACACAACTACCTGGCCCCTGGGAACAGTAGCTTCAGCTTTTCTTAATCACTTTCCACTCACTTTTGTGTGGGTTTTAGGTCATTTCAAAAGAAACAAAGGACCATCACTTTTTATCAGGCAGGTGACAAAAACTCAAAATGCTTGAATAAATTTGTCTCTTTCCTTGTGAAAACTTAGTGAAAATGTTAAGATGGTAAAACTTCCTTGGACTTTGTAATAGCATTTTTATGTCCAAAGAGTCCATTAAAGACTGTTTTAAAGCTTCCAACATAAATGACCTCCTTGTGAAATTCACAATCCGTTCAAATTATAAATTAAGAAGTCTCCAAATTGGCCCTTTATAATACCGGAAATACACACTTCATTATTTACAAAAAAAGAAAAGCTACCTCTTTTTTTTTTTTAATTTATTTCTAGGAGAGCGAGAGACAGCATGAGCAGGGGAGGGGAAAAGCTACCTCTTTTAAATGAGTATTTCAAAACTGTCTCCTTCTCATCTCCTGATATTGAAGCATTGACTGTGCACCAAGTCTCTGCTCAAAGGCCTCAGGCACAGATCTTTTGTGACACTTTATACCTGATTCATAGTTATTGTGACATTAAGCCACTCTACTGGATCTCCCTTGAGGGTTGTATCATATCAGATTCATCTCTGTGTCTTACATAGCAACAAACTTTGCACATTGCAGCCAGTCAATAAATATGGCCGGGATGGATACGTGAATGAGTGCTTTCTTATATTTGGTCAGTCCAAAGAAAAACATATGTTTTGATGCCAGAAGTATGATGTCCAGAATCAACAACCATCAAAAGGTAACATATCAATATTACTCTCATTGCATATTCCTGCAAAGGAGAGTCACACACCTAAACAAGCAAGAGTGCCCAATGTGCAACAGTAGGCTCAGAACTCCTGATAAGTATACCTTTTACTCCAGGGATGGTCATTCTGTGAGTAACTTTCATTTGTTCCTTCGGTCATTCAGTAAGTATTTGCTGAAGATATAAAACATGCTGGGCCTGTGCTAGATACTGAACATACAGATATAAGTAAAGCATGGACTTTACCTTCAGAAAGCTCCCAGTCTGTAGGAAAAGACAGATATGATGAAAACAATTCTAATTGAAGTAATAAATAAAAAAAATGAGCCAGTGATAAGGGATCCCAATAGAGGAAGCATTTAAAAAAAAAAATGGAGTCTTGGAATCCAGGACACGTTTCCAAGAGGAGATGGTGTTTGAACAAAATTTTGTAGAATATTTTCGGGTGAGGAAATGGCCCATGCACCAGCAAGAAGGTTAGGGTGAGAATGACAAGGTCAGGAAGAAAATCTATTTACTGGATTGGGGAAGGGCAAGGGCTGAAAATGAAACTGAAGGAAATAAGTTGGGACCAAATTGTGATGAACACATGACAGCAATATACGAAAACTTTGGAATCTGTTAAAAAATTATTGAAGTGTGAGACAAACTCAATGAAAGAAATATAAAGGCATGAAAATGAAATAAATAAGAAAGGTCAAAGAGATGCATCCTATGCATAAATGTACCAGCTACATTTCTTTGGTTGCTTAAGTTGTTGAGAAGCAGCTCTGGTTAACTCAAAATCTGGGAACTCACTGTGTCCAAGCAAGGCTAGAGATCTAGGCTGGACAGAAGCAGAATGTTTGTCCAGGTCAGGTGGACAGGGACTGCTCCAAAGTCTCCTCCTGACACAATTGCTGAAGAAAATGAACTCCATCCCTGGTTGATCTTTTCATCACTCTGTTCAAAATTCAAATTCCACAGGGAAGCACTCACATTCCTTAGCTAGAGGAGGGCAGAACTCCCAGATAAACAGTCCCTCAGAATGTATCCAGTGAGGGAAGTACAATTCTCTCCAAAAGAAATCAGGCTAGGGTCAATGACAGACAGCCAAAAACATGAAGACAAAAAATTCAGTACAATGAGCAATACCGCAAATGGGGAAACCAGCACAAAATAGACGAAATACTTACAGAGTTGAGAGGAAGATCCCTAGACTAAAGAAAGGCTTCAATCTACACATCTATAGTTCACAACAAGCCGTTCGAAGCATGAAAGAAGAGTGTAACCCCCGACAGATTCTGTGAGCTGTTTAATTCCTCCAGGTGCAACCCCTCTTGCCATGCCTCTGGATCCTGCTCCATGCAAGAGAAGAAATAAAGGCATCCATTCCCATTACTCTTAGAGAGATGAAGAGGGAGGGAAGGAGACAGGCCCACAGTTTGAACTGTCCTTAAATGAAGAAAAAGTCATTCTTGGATATCCAGTGGTCATGGCCAGAGCAGACAATGGTCAAATTGGAAGTCACCATCAGGGCACTGTTTCTCTGCACAGGGGCTCGGGAGGGCAGGAGGGTAAAATAGGATCCTGATAACAGTGTGAAACACAATCTTCACCAGGAGCATGGAAACCCTGTACATGTTGGCTTTTAGGAAAATAATTACTGAGTTCATTTTAAAATATTTTAAAAGACCCTCTCTCTCTGCAAATTATTGTGTGTCTTTGGAAAGTGTTGAGTGTGTGCTGCCCAAGTGTTACTCATGGACCAAAAATCCCAGTGAAGACGAAGGAAGTTCATCCTCACATGACACTGATAGAGACACTGGGGAGACTGATCAATATGGTACAAAGTACATTCTGGATTATTTTGCTTGACTCAGAAGCCCAAACCTACCAAAGTCTACTGTGCTTAAGTCCTGTGTGTTATACGGAAATTCTAAGTCATGCTCTGTGAAATTTGTGGCTGTGGATTAGTTGGTCCCCTGAAATGCCCTAGGAGAAATGAGGCACCCAGGGAAAAATTAATGGAGCTGTACACCTAAGATTTGTTTATTGTAGGCAGATTATACCTCAATTAAAAATTATCTGCTGATGCTTGGTGGTGGGGTGTTCTTAATAATGTGGCAAGGGACACTAAATAATTGAAGGAAGGACTCTTTCAGGAGAGTGGAAGAGCTAGGTGAAAGTCAAGGCAGAAAATCAGGAATCAGGAAGCAAAGAACTCCAACAAAATATTTACCTTTGTTTTATTGTCTTCCTTTGGCCTGTAGGGAATACTATACTTGGCATCTTCTGTAAGAATTTTTTCCTATTTTATAATATCCTCTAGTTACCCTCAAAGTTTTAGTGGAAAAAAAAGCTATAAAGTAGTTTTGTGAGAAATTAAGAAATCAGCAGTACAGGGGCACCTGGATGGCTCAGTCGGTTAAGCTTCCAACTTCATCTTAGTTCATGATCTCACCATTCATAGGTTTGAGCCCCGCATTGGGCTCTCTGCTGTCAGTTCAGAGCACACTCCAGATCCTCTGCCCCCACTTTCTCTCTGACCCTTCTCCACTCCACTCTTGCACTCTCTCTCAAAATAAATAAATATACATTTTGAAAAACAAAATGAGCAGTAAACAAAAGTTGGCCTTTGTTATTCTGCTGAGGCATGAAGGTAATGGTAGAAGCTTCACAGGATGGACAGGGGATTGGAGGACAAAGTCAGCACTGAAGAAAGAAGTGACAAAGCTGAAGTAAATACAAGACTAAAAGTTTATTTCCCTAAAATCTACTGCACAAGAGCCTTGTGATGCTAGGCCAGGAGCTGATGTAAAGATCTATTTGGGTTATTCAAAACGATACACAACCAAATTTACATGTATCCAAGCAGAAAAAGCACCTTAGTTAGAAAAAAAAAATGCCCATAAAAGTTGCTTCAGACTTCTCTGCAACTCTAAATACCACCAGAAAATGGATCCAACAAACATATACACTATCAATTTATTCAAATGCAAGGAAAACAGAAATGCATTCTCTCTCTCTCTCTTTCTCTCTCTCTCTCTCTCACACACACACACACAGAGTTTGAGAAAGTAGTACCTACACTCTGAAAGAAGAAATTGCTGAAAGATATAATCCAAAAAAATAGATATAATTAAGTAAGTCAAGACTGGGAAATTTGTAGTAAAAGTTATAGGAAAAATAATTACCCCCCCAAACAGTAAAAATTATGGCTAATGAAACCTGAAATCAGTTCTAAGTCACTGTTTATAAAATGGTCATAAAACTAAAAGCAAGTGTCAAAATTATTATCATATAATTACATGATATAAAGATAATTAATTAATAATCATCTGTATCCAGAATTAAAATGTCATCAAAATCAACTAGAAAATGGAGTGCATAATAAGGAAGAATTATCTCACTCTACATTTGTCTTCTTATAAGGAAGAAGTAGGTAGTTACTATTTCATTCATGGTGTGAATCTTAGAGAAAAATGAGTTTAAATAAATTTTCAAACTTAGTGACAAAAAAAGAATAACAATAAAGCCACTAAATTATTGGGGGGGAAACAGCTATAACAGGTGCCTGGATGGTTCAGTTGGTTAAGCGTCTGATTCTTGATCTCCACTCAGGTCATGATCTCATGGGTCATGAGACTGAGCCCCACATTGGACTCTGTGCTGACAATGCAGAGCCTGCTTAGAATGCTCTCTCTTCCCCACTCTCTCTCTGCCCCTCCCCAGATCATGCTGTCTCTATCAGAAATAAATAAAAAGAAAAAAAAGCTATAAGAAAACATAATTCTAACAGTAAAAGACCTAAGCTTTTCAAATAACAATAATTCTCTACAATTTTTGTTGAATATTTTTCATCCAAAGTGTTTTCACCCATATTTCCTTTCCAGAGTAATATTTCATTCTTGGTATCAAATGAATTTTGTTTATCCTAACAAAGCTTTTATCTTTGCTTCTTGGTCACAAAGTTATGGGAACAAATTATAAGACTTTCAAGATGAAAACATTAATATTTCATAGAATTCTTTTCTTACCTAGCAAGCTCCTGAATTTAAATTTTGGCCATAGAATGAAAATTTAACCATCAAGGGAAAAAAATAGGATACTTTTAAATTTTGTTTCTTTCCTTTTATTGATTTTTCTCAGCTTCATTGAGATCTGGTTGACATACATAATCTTTATACATATTTAATGTATACAATCTGATATTTTGATACACATATATAGTGAAATTACACCCTGGTCAAGTTCATTTAGACTCTGCATATTTTCCTTTTTTGTGTCTGTGGTAAGAACACTTAAGATCTACTCATAGCAAATTTCAAGTATACAATACAGTGTTATTAACTATTGTCATCATGCTGTTTATTAGATTGCCGGAACCTATTCATATTATAACTGAAAATTTGTACTTTTTAACTAATATTCCTTCATTTCTTCCACCCTCAGCTTCTGACAACCACCATTCTGCTCTCTGTTTCTATGAGTTTGATATTTTTAGATTCCACATGTAAGTGAGATCATGCACTATTTGTCTTTCTGTGTCTGACTTATTTCATTCATTTAGCATAATGTTTTTTTTTTAATTTTCTTAATGTTTATTTATTTTTGAGAGAGAGTGAGAAACAGAGCATGAGCAGGGAAGGGCAGAGAGAGGGAGACACAGAATCCAATCTGAAGCAAGCTGCAGCCTCTGAGCTATCAGCACAGAGCCCGATGCGGAGCTCAAATCCACGCACTGTGGGATCATGACCTCAGCTGAAGTTGGTTGCTAAACCGACTGCGCCATCCCAGTGCCTCGAGCATAATGTTCTCTACGTTTATCAGTGTTGCCAATAATGGCAGGACTTCCTTCTTTCTTATGGCTAAATAATATTCCATTATTCTATGTACAATATATAGTAATTCTACCAATAGTGCACAAGGGTTCCTTTTATCTACACTTTGTCAACCTTTGTTATTTTTTGACTTCTTAATAATAAACATTCTAACAGGTATAAGGTTATATCTCACTGCAGTTTTGATTTGCATTTCCCTAAAAATTAGTGTTTTGAGCAATTTTTTATATACCTTTCGACTATTTACATGTCTTCTTTAGAAAAAAATGTCTTTTCAGCTCCTTTGCCCATTTTTTACCTGTTATTTGTCTTTGTTGTTGTTTGTTTTATTGTTTGGGTTTTGTTTGTTTGTTATTTTTTTTTTTTTTTTGCTATTGAGTCTTAATGAGTTTCTTTTACATTTTGGATATTAGCTCCCTATCAGATATATGGTTTGCAAATATTTTCTTCCATTCTGTACGTTGATTTTGTTGATTGTTTCCTGTACAGTGTAGAAACTTTTTATTTTGGTACAGTCCCACTTCTTTACTTTTGCTTTTGTTCCTGTGCTTTACATGTTATATCAAAAAAATTATTTCCAAGACCAATGTCAAGGAACTTTTTACCTATGTTTTCCTCTTGAATTTTTATGGTTTTATGTCTTACATTTAAGTCTTTAATCCATTTTGAGCTTTGTATATAGAGTATATGCATATTTAGTGTCCATTCTTTGGCATGTGAATATCCAATTTTTTTCAACATCAATTATTGAAGAGAACATTTTTTCCCCATTGAATATTCTCAACACCTTTGTTGAAGATAAGTAGATTGTATATGTGTGGGTTTATTTCTGGGTTTTCTACTTTGTTCAACTGGTCCATGTGTCTGTTTTTCTGTGAGTACCATACTGTTTTGATTACTATTCTGAGCACTATAGCTTGGTAATATAATTTGACATTAGCTTTGTTCTTTTTTCTCAAGATCTCTTTGATTATCATGATCTTTTGTGGTTCCCTATGATTTTTAGAATATTTTTCTATTTCTATGAAAAATAACATTGGAATTTTGATCAGGATGTATTAAATATGAATATTTCTTTGGGGACTATGGATATTTTATTATTAATTTATCCAATCCATGAACATGGGATATCTTTTCATTTATTTATGTCTTCTTCAATTTCTTTCATCAATTACTTGCAGTTTTCAGTGTATGGGTCTTTCACCTTCTTGATTAAACTATTTCCTAAATATTGTATCTCTATTCATCTTTTAGATAGTTTGTTGTTATTTTATACAAATGTAACTTATATTTGTAAGTTGATTTAATTGCACTTTACTGAATTTTGATGATTAGTTCCAATCATTTTTGGTAGAATCTTTAGGGTTTTCTATACATACAATCATATTATATGTAAACAGGTACATTTTACTTCTTCCTTTCTAATTTACATCCTTTTTTCCCCCTTCATTGCTCTGACTAGGACTTCAGTATTATGTTCAGTAAAAGTGGCAAGATTCAACATGCTTTGTTCCTGATCTTAAAGGAAAAGCTTTCAGCTTTCACTGTTTAGTCATTAGCTGTAGACTTGTCATATATGGCCTTTATTATGATAAAGTACTATGATAAAATATATTCCTTCTATACCTAGTTTGTTGAGAGTTTTTATCATAGATGTATGTTGACTTTTGACAAATGCTTTTACTGCATCTATTTAAATTATCATATGATTTCTGGGGCGCCTGGGTGGCTTAGTTGGTTAAGCGTCCGACTTTCTCTTAGGTCATGATCTCGCGGTTCGTGGGTTCGAGCCCCACGTCGGGCTCTGTGCTGACTGCCAGCTCAGAGCCTGGAGCCTGTTTCAGTCTGTGACTCCCTCTCTCTTTGACCCTCCCCTGCTCACGCTGTCTCTCTCTCTCCTAGAAATAAATAAAACATTAAAATAAATAAATAATCATACGATTTTTAATCTTCATTCTATTAATGTGGTATATCATATTTATTGCTTTGCATATATTAAATCATCTTTGCATCTCAGAGATAAATCCCACCTGAGTATGGTGTATTACATAATAAAATATGTAAAATTTATTTTATTTTTTAATGTTTATTTCTGATAAAGAGAGAGAGACAGTGCAAACTGGGGAAGGGCAGAGAAAGAGGGAGGCACAGAATTTGAAGCAGGCTCCAGGTTCTGAGCTGTCAGCACAGAGCCCAAGTGGGACTGGAACCCATGAACTGTGGGATCCTAACCTGAGCTGAAGTTGGGCATTTAACCGACTGAGCCACCAAGACACCCCTATGTATGATCATTTTAATATGCTGTTGAATTTGGTTTGGTAGTATTTTGTAAAAGATTTTTGCATCTGTGCTCATCAGGGATATTGGCCTGAGGTTTCTTTTCTATAGTGTTCTCGTCTGGCTTTTTGAATCTTTTTTCTCCAATACTAAATGTTTGTGAGTTGAATTTTCCTGTTGTGAGCAATTTGTGTATTTCCCCTTTCCAGCCCATCACTGAGAGTTGGAATTGTAAGTGTTTTCTTGACCCTTCAAAAGAATTGTAGTTTTTGCCTATGTTTTCCATACTATGAAATAATGCTATGTATGATTTATACAAAATTTCCTATATTCAGCTATCACAAAAATATACTTGCATAGTCATAAAATCATAATCTCATCCCAATGGCATAGCTATCAGCTATGGCTTTTATAGTATCTAACTATGGTATTTCTCCCATGCCTATTAAACACAAAAAGTTAGATAGATGCCTTCTCACTTTTTCTTTTTACTAGCTAAACCCTGGCCTAAATCATATCTTTTTGGATTCTGGTGATTAAAAAGAGAAATATGTAAATATTTGTAGTTCTGTTAACTGACAATTACAGAAGATAACATATGTTCAAAACTTGAATTAGGTGAATTGTTCTTAAGTTTCTATCACCACCTTCAGTGGGGAAAAAATATACTGGCAAAAGCTTTAGGTCATTCTTAATATTCTATAGACATATCAGACAAAAATATTTTCCAAACTATCAAAATCAAATCAAAACAAAACAAAAAGAAATCAATTTCAATTAAGTTAGGTTAAGTTGGCTTTTATTCTAACTGTGAAGCTCTAAGTCTGAAAAAAAAGATCAAAAGATTCTATTTTTTAAGTAAATTTAAGTCTGGGAATAATAATTGAAAATTAAGCAAAAATCCTGCTTGATGATAAAGCATCCAGGAAAAAGCAATTAACGTAAGCCCTACACTTTGTCAACACAGTTTTATGTTGCTATCTTAGAGCTAAATAAACAGAAGTCCTACAAAATTCATTCTCACTCAAGAATTTTTAAAAAAGTTTTTGTACTTCTGGACCTCAGTTGTTCAGATTGTTTCAGTTGTAGTCAACCATGACTTAATAAACATTAATTAGAATTTGTCATTTCCTGAAGTGCCTTTCTTGTATATTCAGGTCAAAATCATATAGTCCATTAGATACAGAAATAGCCATATGACCCGCGCACAGTTGCTGGGACTACCGACACAAGTTGTAGAGCTAGTAGACGTAGCCACTAGTCACATAGATAGGACTATTGCCTTGTAGATTAAGAATAAATAACTGAAGCTCACAGGTTTACCTGTATGCTATGACACCTGGAATTTTTCTTCTTTTTTTTTATTTTAGAGATAGCACATGATTGGAAGAGAGGGGAAGAGAGGGAGAGAGAAAATCTTAAGTAACACAGGGGCTGAATCCCACAACCCTTAGGATCATGACCTCAGCTGAAATCAAAAGTCAGGCATTCAACCGACTGAGCCACTCAGGTGCCTTATCAAGCTGGATTCCTTCTAAGTATTGTCTCAAGACATCACAAATGAAATGATTTGGGCAAGTCATGGAGGAAGTTGGAAACAATGTAATATTTGTTTCATAAAAAATACCTTTTTAATATCTAATCTCCCGGATTTATCAATTAACATTGACTAGCTATTTTTCTATGTTCATTCCTCCTGGCTAGTAAAACTGCTGTATCAGCCCCTATCCTTAATTGAACATACGTTGTACAACAGACATTATGCTAAGCACTTGACTTTTATAATCTCAATCAATATGCCATTGGTTCAGGGCTCTTTATTTTTTGAAGTATTATTATTTCATGGGACTTCCCTTAAGTTTCACATGCCTTGATCACTTCTGCTGTTTTAGAAATGTCATCCAAAGATAGCGTACAGACACATCTTTAAAAATATTTCAGCTTAGAATTAAACAGAGTTTATTGTACATTTATCAGCAACTATAATGCAAGAAAAGCATGCCATGACATTCTAATCCAGTTAGATCTAAACAAAGAAAACTGGAACTCAGGTCAATTTAGAGTCATTTAACAAATTGGACAAATTTGATTGAATTAAGCATTCATTTCCATTTCAGTATAGTTGTTCATAAAAAAGTAAGGGGAGTTTAAATCAAGGTGGGGAGTTGGAATTCTTCTCAATTAGAATTGGATTCCATGTATTAAGCACTGAGTCTCAGATTCAGACTCTGCTGAAGAACAATCATCCATTTGTCCCTCAAGAGTTACTGAGCAATTAGAAAAATAGACTGAGGATGTTTCCTGGGAATACACATTAATGACTTTCCATTAAGGAGTTTGGCTCTCCTTGGTTTCTGAAAGAAGAAACACCCTACCTTACCAACCCATATGACACCTGGATATGATGGAAAAGCCCTGCTCTCTTAAAATCATTTTGAATGATGTGAAGTTAAATTAATTTTTATCTCTGCTGTAGTTACTGTAAGTATGAAAGAAATAGATTTATACAAATTCATATGACATAAATGTATAGAAATGGATGAAGGTCCACACCAGAATCCACAGTGTGGAGCACAAAGCTGCATGGATATTAGTCCCAACTCACCTACTTGGACTGGAGGCCTCATGCCTACACAGACTTTACCTTACCTGGCTCCCCGGGGCCTGAGATAGTCATAAAACACTAGGAACTGTACCAGGCATTCTTGGTTATCATTAAGATTTCATGCTAAAACTTCATGCATGCTGTTTCTCCAGGCACAACCCAAAGTCACATTATACTTAAAAGTCTGCAGCAAAGTAAAAAATATTACTTGTTTTTATATTCTTCAAAATGACAATAACAAACTGCTAAAATGAAAAGTATTACCATACTACTACCACCACCCACACAGTATACACCCCCCACACAAAGCCTTTGTCAAATTTCTAACTACTGTTGAATTCAGGAGACAAAATCATAGATTGTGGTGGTGAGCAAAGAACCATGCAATAGGAAAAGGCTCCTGCATGTCCTGAGGAGGTCTGAAAGGCAAGGGGTATTAGCAAAACAGAAACAATGCCAGATATTTTCAGCAAAAGGAGTGAATACACTGAACTGATTACAAAATTATTGGAAGGGTTGGGGAAACAAAGATGAACAGGTAAAGTAACCCAAAAGCAGTAATTTTAGGAGGCTTATTGGTGGTCAAGACCAAGGCTGTTGGTTACTCCATCCTTCTAATAGGACCTTATGCTTGTTGGCAGAGAGAGTCTCTTAGTGGAATGTCAACCCGTCTCCCTCACTGATAGAAGCTGAGACCAGTTGTGACTCACACAGCATAGTCACCATCTTGGATCCTCTGCCCGAGTTGAGTAAGCACACGCAATAACAGCGGAACGAGGGGCCGGTGTGAGAGGGATGTGGTCATTTCAGTGTGAAGTGAGGAAAAAGAAGATATCCAAAGGAAATAGGTAGTTGAAAAATGAATTGATATTTGTTGAGAAGAGAAGACAAAAAGACAAATGTTAGAGTATTACCAAGTTAGTAACACTTTTCAGCTGGATAGCTGTATTCTCCACTAAGTATCTTTACAAATACCACCTCACTCACTTCTCACAAATTAGAGGGCATCAGAAGGGGCATGGCTCACAAGGATGGTGGAATAGCTGGAAATATAACAAGACTATGTGGTGCCCCAGCAGTGAGGGGAAGACGGCTTCAGGAAGAAGGTGGCAGTAAAACGCCAAGAGACATTAGGAAGAATGAGGCTGCAGAAAGGCAGAAAAGGAGGCCACTGAAAACCTTAAAAAGTTCAATCAAGAAACCAGAGGGGACAGAAGCTAGATGACCAAGCAAAAATGGAGTCAAAATAATGCGGGTAATAGATCGTATTCATTTTGCCATGGAAAAGGCAGAAAATGAAACATTTCGATTCTATGTGTGTGTAAGTGTTTGGTTTTGTGGGTTTTGTTGTTGTTGTTGTTTTAGTTTCTTAGTGAAGCCTCCACTTACAGCTTCAAGTTATAACAACATTTACATTTTGATGTTTTGAAGACAGATTCAGATTCTTTCTCTCTTTCTGTCTCCCTTCCTTTCTCTCTCCTCTTCCCCTCTATTTCCCAAGCTGAGAGTGGAAGGGTTGCTGGGGATGGAGAGAGAATATTCTTTACTTTTCTCCTTTTGGCTTTTCGGCTTTTTACATACAAAGAGAATTTGTCAGCACAAACCTTTTAACCTTTTACTTGCCAAAAGAATTCAAACCTTAATACATAAATATCCCTATTGATTATAGCAATTATTTAATTTTTTTCGAAGTTTTGAAGTTCTCAGTTTTCCCTAGTAGTAGCTCACACGCAGGAACACAGATGTGAGCACAAATCACAGCAGGAACATTGCTCAAAGAATCTACCATATAGAGCATCATTCTAAACAGCACTACCATCTCTGGTGAAAAATATGTTTAAGTCGGAAAGAGAGCATTTAAATAGCCTCAGGGTTTTTTTTTTTTTTTCTTTTTTTGAAAGTGAGCTTGAGGCACTGAGACTTAGACGGTCTTCAGACCGGCAGAACCTAAAGCCTGAATGGCTCGTGTTGGCATCTTCAAGCCGCTGCAGATCTGGGGCCTTGCCCAGTTGCTGAGGGGTACATTGCCCAATCACTGAGGACTCTGTGCTTGGCTCCATCCACTCACAGGTTACAGGCTGTTATACTGTGGCAACATCGCCTTACTTCAAATGATGGATTTCCTGCCAGAGCAACATTATTTCACCGGAACCCGCTTCTCCTCCCACCGGGACGTTCCCCCCAACTCGCCTCCCAGCTTTTGGCAGGCACTGTGACCTCAGGTAAGGTTCTTATTCTCATTGAGTAATTCTTTCCAAACAGACCAATGAATTGGCCCTTGTTTGTTGCTTGAGAAATAACATTGCTGCCTCACAGGGGTTTCTTTTACATGACAATGAGTATTAAAATCCTCCACAAACCACGTCAGTAGTTTACCTGCCCAGCTCTACGTCTGCTAAGACATTTTGAAAGCAGCTTAATCCTCGTTTTTCAGAAAAGACCAAACATGACCAAATCAGTCACTAACAGAGGCTTCTTGGAGAAAAATCAAATAACACCGGCATCTGGTACTATCTAGAATCTACTGGATTTCATCAGCCTCACTAGTTACTGCCAGCCATATTAGTCTGTATTACACTTTGTTAGCCATTGTCCTAAAAGGAGGAACCCACAGGAAAGGGGGCTGATGCTTGTGCCTCTGAATTCTAATTCAGCTTCAGGGATCTCCCTCCTGTTTATTCGCTGGGGCCTGTGTTCTATGCACCTCATTGTAATTCTAATTCCAAGTTATACTCTCACTTCAATAATCAAGTTCCTATGCCACCTTTTCAGTGAAACCTTGACTAATTGTACTAGGTCAGAGAAGTATCCCTCCCCTTGGAATTCTGGTAGCTTCTAGGCTGTCCTGCTCAGTAGGGATTAAATATTGCTACACCATAGAGTCATTTACATTTTAATATACTTCCACAGACATTACTTATAAAAATGTTGAGGATGAAGACCTTCCCCTTTGTGTCCACTATAAGTGCTGCCCAGGGTAGTTACTCAACAGATATGGTAATGACTCCACATTTGCCTGCCCTTGTCTGTTCCTTAAGTTCAGACATAGATGAGTGTTAGGTCTTTTAACAAATCATCACTTTTCTGAGGACAGAAACATTGTCCTGCACAACTTAGTTATGGTCATGTAGCAGTGAGTCATTCACAGAGACTCGGGACACAGGTTTTCTTTCCAGGAAGGGGCTTTATTTGTGCCAGCATGGGCTCCACAGACTAAGACACAAAAGGCTGAACCCTGAGAGCAGTGGTGGGCAGGTGGGGGTGGGGGGGTGGGGGAGTGGGGGGTGGGGTGCCTTTTTGTACAATTTGTCTTCCTTTGTCTCTCAAATATGGTAATATACAGTCTGAATGGGTGGTCTATGTTACAGATTGTAATGAAGGTTGTACAAATGCACATAGCCAGGTTGCCTCCCCTTGTCTTGAGGTTTTCACCATATTCCTTAGGGAGGGGCTCTACCACAGAAGCAATACTTTAGACAAGCTTGATGCCAACCTTAAAAATGCAGTGCTTGGGGCGCCTGGGTGGCTTAGTCGGTTAAGCGTCCGACTTTCGCTTAGGTCATGATCTCACAGTTCGTGGGTTCGAGCCCCGCGTCGGGCTCTGTGCTGACTGCCAGCTCAGAGCCAGAGCCTGTTTCAGTCTGTGACTCCCTCTCTCTCTGACCCTCCCCTGCTCACACTGTCTCTCTCTCTCTCTCCTAAAAATAAAAAAATTTAAAAAAATGCAGTGCTTGACCAATTATTAAAGTCATCTTGATCTTTCTATCAATTTTAGTTGTCCTCAGATTGTCCTGGCTCTCAGTAAAACTGGATTGAGCACACTCCATCCCTCTAGTTTCTTATTTTGGACCTCCAAATGGTCTGAGGGGTGTAAATCAACCACACTCTTCACAAAAGGCCACAGGCTGACACAGGACGTAAAGAGACATGTGAAATTTCAGACTGCTATGTTAAAAACCAGCAGCCAGACTGTAGAATTACAAATAACTCAAGTCTGTGTCTTTTGTACTGCAGTTACCATTTTAAGCCAATGAGAAAACATAAGTATACTACTTCTAACCAGAATTTTGGAGGAAAAAAGAAGATGCAAATATTTGAAGTGAATAATTTTAGACCAACTTTGGATGATATGAAATCAATTCCCTAATACATAATATATAATAAATCACTTTCCCCTCAGCAAGAAAACTAATTAATGAGCAAAACACAGGCAGACTATCACCATCCTTTAACAGATGCTTATTTATAACTGTCAGGATACCAGAAAAGGTCGTGTGCAGAAGGAACAATGTTCAATTCCTTCCCTTTCCAGTCTTCCTGCTCTGGTTAACAATTGTTATACAGAAAGCCAGAACTCTCCTGAAGGAGAATAATAAGTGCACTGGCAGCTTAGGACTCCAGATACCAGTTAATAATTCAAGAGCAATAAGCTATCTAGTAGTTCTCATATGCTTTTCTCACAGAAATTTCTTTTGGGGCTAAGGATGTCTCAGAGAGGTTTCCCTCATTTCCACCAGAGAAGAGGCCAGTCTGAAAATGCCAAATCCAGACCCATAGAGTGAATTCAGAGACACTCTGCAGACCACACAAAACAGAGGCCATATTTTTAAAGGATTTTACTTCTCTGTATTGACTAACCAGCTTCAGTAAAATATCAGGTTCATCCTCTTGAATACATTATTGAATTTGAATGATAAATACTTCTTGCACCTGCCCAGGCTCTTAAATGTTGGCAGAAGACCTAAAATGACTGAAAAAGGCCTCCCTGCTTGAGGGTGAACTCACCTCTCTCTAACTGACCCCCCTACCCCCAGCGTCCCACCTGAACTCACTGCAGCTCAGCTTAGCCCATTTACAGTGACTCTAAGTTCCTTGCTGGCATTCTCCTTCAGTCTGTTCTGTTAGTGAGCTCTGCAATATCATTTAGCTCTCCATGCATTTTTACATCTTGGCTCCTTAACTGGACTGAAGACTCCCAGCAGGCAAATGTTATTTGAGTGAGTCTATTAGTCAGCAGCTGTTTCTTCAGACTAGTTTCTAAGAAATTAACCCCTCTTTATCAATGGTCAGGCTCTAACTTCTCCTTGATTATTCACAGCAAAATGGATTCCACACAAGTATCAAGAGTTCGTGGGTGCATGTGTGTTAGCCTAGAGATGAAGAGTAACTAGAATGTCAGTAATTTAAAGGGAACTTAACTTATAAGGATAGGATTGTGAAATTCAGATCCCTGAAAGTTCCCTGCCTGTCTGTTCTAGCCAAATTTCTTAGAGCACTCGGTTATTATGAAACAGAAATAGTCCCGAACCTACTTGTTAAGAAAAAACAAACAAACAAAAAAACCCCATAAGATAGCTAACGGGCACCTGGGTGGCTCAGTTGGTTAAGTATATCCAACTCTCGATTTCAGTTCAGGTCATGATCTCACGGTTTCATGGTGTCAAGCCCCACATCAGGCTCTGCACACCGACTACGTGGGGGCTGCTTGGGAATCTCCCTCTCTCTCTCCCTCAGCCCCTCCACCACTTACACTGTCCCTGTCTCTCTAAAAACAAACTTAAAAAAAAAAAAAAAGCTAACACTCATTGCACACCACCATGTGCTTAGCACTGCTCTAAGCACTTCACTTAGATACTTATGAATAGATACCACCATCACCACTGTTTCACAGAACAGGAGATTGAGGCATGAAGTATTTGCCCATGGTCACAGCGCTGAGTTGGGAAGAGCCAGGATGAAGGGCCAGGAAGTCAGCCCACATGGAGCCTGCTCCTCACCTCTGCCCCACACCACCTTTCCTCCACCGACTTCCAAACACAAGGGATCTTCACTTTGCCTTAATATATGTTTGGGTACAATAATTCACCACTGATGAATTATTTGATGAAACTGATCAAAATTCTCTGAGTGAAAACCGTGGATTTTTTAATGGTACACTCTTTTTACCCTAACAATTATCAGTTGAGCTGCTGTACAACTACAGGGCTGCCATTCACATGGTCTTCTACATAAATAGTGTCTCTGGATTTGTGCAAGGTAGCAGCCCAAACCCCAACGTCCTGGCCTCCTTCTTGTTAGAGAACAATATGTGTTATTCATTTGATCATTGTTGATGCACAGAAATGCTTGAGATTCTTGTGTTCCCTGGGCACTATATAACTTAAAATTCTGTTTTAAGTACTAGAGACCAAGTTCAACTAACTTTAGCATAAAGAGAGAATTTACTGGTTCATGTAATTAGAAAGGCATCTGGAGGAACACCTGACCTCAAGCACAGTGGAATCTAGACACTAAAATGTCATCAAGACACAGTCTTTCAGTTTACCCTGGTTTCTTCTGTACTGGCTTCATTCTCTTCAGATGATCATCAGCCGTTTTAGGCTCAAAGCTACCAATACTATAGGACAGAGAGTACCGCATTCATATAGTTCTAGCAACAGGCCTGGGAGCGCTATCTTGTACCCATTCTTCATCATGTGGCCTGAAGAATCCAGAACTCCCAGAGGCCAAGCCAATGTGCTTTGACCCCCTGCAGAGAGGTCACCCCCCCACTCCCCCCTCCACACCCATTTGAAATGGGCTCTTCATAAGAAAGAGAAAAGAGACGGTGAATAGATCAAAACAAATTTTAACAGAGATGCCATCAATGCACACGTCAGAACACTTTAAAAACTATTCCCAATTACGTTCTTTACATCCAATACTTTATTCTTTGTAGAATCCAATAGACCTGGCAAACCAAAAAGGTGTTCCAGCCATGGATCAGTCAAACACTCCAAGTCTCAGTTTCAAGTAAAGTAAATTGTTCTAAATGACCATGAGAAACTTTCTTCTCCTAAAAAAATAAAAATAAATAAATACAAATTAAAAATTATATCATTTAAGTCATTTTCCCCATTAGAAATAGACCAACTCAAGGAATTATACTGTACGGACAATCAAAATTATATTCTGCCCTAGCTTCTAGGTCACAGAATTATGTAAGTTAATTAATGCTTTCAATAATTAGAGTCACAAGTTAACACAACTTTCTCAGTAAAACATTGCAATTACTACTGTTTATAGAAAATTTTTATCTCTAAAGAATCACACACATGACAGCTGTATTTACCATCTGACTTTAAAACTTTGAAGTATATCCTAGAAAACTACTTACATTTACGGGCATAATGATTTTGCTTCGTATATCCATTCATCAAGTGAAGCCATCATCTTTGGAATGTCACTTTCTGGAAAGAAAAATAATAATATGCACTGTGTTAGGTTTGTCATTCAAACTGTCTTTGCCTGTTTTATGCTATAAAATACCACAGGCTGGATAGCTTATAAACAATAGAAATTTATTTCTATTCTGGAAGCTGAGAAATGCAAGCCACTAGCATTGTCAAGTTCTTGTGAGGGTCCTCTCCTTGGTTCATAGACAGCCCCTTCTCACTGTTCTCACATATTAGAAGGAGCTAGAGATTCCTGTGGGGTGTCTTTTATAAGAATGCTGGTCCCATTCATGAAAGTTCCACCCCAATGACCTAAGCATGTCCCAAAGGCCTCACCTCTTACTGCCATCACCTTTGACGGATTAGGATTTCACTTTAAGAATTTTGGTGGGAACACAAATATTCAGACCATAGCAGATTACATTCCCATTCTGTAGCTCCATGAATTCTAAAGATGTAGACTCATGCAAATCATAACAGAAAAAATATTTTGTGCACAACTGAAACCAAATACCAGGATGAACCATGTTTATCTAAGAAAGTCACATTTTGATTTTGACCTATATCATTAAAAGATTTCTTTTAAGAAATTAAGTGGGTTGATTTTTTTCTATAAACATCATTCTAATGTGAAAATCTTTACCATAAGTTCCAAAATGTTTGAAGAATAAATTATAAAGCTCTCATTTTGCTTAGGCTTTCACTTTATTATTTAAAAAAAAAACAACTTCCATCATTGCTGAAATTCATGGCTTCCAGACATGTGTTCCAGTAAGAACACACAAGATCTAGTGAGATGTAAAACTGTCAGTCAAACATCCAGATGATCTGTTTCTTCCACCATAACTAATGACTGTATGTGGAAACCTCCAGAAGTTCAGGGCCATGTAGCCAGTGCATAAATTCAATCAAACTTGCTTCCTATCCTTGGCCTATAAACCCCTTCTAATCTTCTATTTTCCTAAGGTTTCATTTTTCACACAAGCTACAATCTAATCATGTAGCACTTTAATGTTGACTTTAATTCTGTATTCCATTGTTTTAGAGCATACCCTGTAAATAAATGAAAAAGGTTTGGGGAAATATAATCCACACCCTAAGACTATCTATCTTTTATCTTTTTGAAATAGTCCAACTGATAGTATTCAGCTTTATAATCATTCCCAAGTATGTTAATATTTGGCTGCTTTGTTCTATGGTCAAAAGAAAATGTGAGACTTCCCATTGACCTACAGCTGAGAGATGTGCTGGCGTTTCAAATGACAGCTCAGAAGCAGTAGCCTTGGGAAGGTAACCCACTGCTCTCTTAAACCTAGAAATTCAAGCTTTTCTTACTGATTTAGCTAAAAAGATGTCATGACACCCATCATTATTCCCTGTATGGAGTCAGGATGAGTAACTTGGTCCAAACAAAAACAGTTTTATTACATGAAACTGATTGTGAATTTTATAATAGCACTTAAGTTCTTTTCAAATTAGTCAATATGAGCTGCTTTGACTCCAATTTCCTAAAAAGGAAGATTGTTCTCACAATGTTTCCAGCTCAATTTTTACAACATTCGAATCCCTTATATAGCATATCCTATTTTAAAATTCCAGACAACTCTTTGGTTTATTGATGCCTAAAATTTGAGGTTGGCTTGTACCTATTCATTCTACTCCTATTTAAAATATGTAAATGCAGAGCCTTCCCTAATGCTGAAAAATAAGAGGTTTTGAATTTTTTAATTTATCAAAAGCTAACAGTGAAAGAAAAATTTTCCTAGTTTTAGGACTGTCACCAAATCCTATTGATTCTAACTCCTAAAAATCATCTGAATTCTTCTATTCCTTAACCAATATTACCACCAACTTCTCACTTAGATTCCTGCATCTATAGTTTACTAGTCTATCTACCCACCATCTCACTCACCTACAATCCATCCTCCTTACCATCCACTGGAAAACTCTTTAAAATCCCTTTAGGGGGGTCCATATCTATAAAACAAGTATTAGGGGTTGTACACACTACAATCTGCCTACATATTGTTGATTTCCCCTTCCTTCATACTAATAAAATTCTTTATTTTTATACAGTATCTATGTTCCCAGCTACAAATAAACATCTCCCTAGATTCACTATGACTCTTCTGGCCAATGATATGTAAGTAGAAGTCTCTGGATGGCACTTTTGGAAAGCTTTACTCTCCCAATCAAAAGGGAGACTTGACATAGGGTTCTTGTCCTTTTTGCTTCCTCTCTTTTCTATCTGGAAGACATCAACAATGGCAGGAGATATGCAGCCACTTTAACACTGTATGGAGGAATACAACCACCAAGGTTCAGGAGGAGGCCAATTGAAGAATTTGAGTCTCTGTGAGTATCTTTCAGCTGCCATATCAACCATGGCTGCACTGTACGTGTCTGGACTTTTTCCCCCACTTCTTATGGGAGAAAAGTAACCCTTATTTTTTAAAAAACTACTGTGTTTTGAGTTTCAGTTTCTACCAGCCAAACACAATCTAACTGATTGAGGGATCAGGAAAAAAGCCTCATAAAGTTTACATCAAATGCCACACGGTTCCAGGATTCAATGTAATTTCATCTCATCAATAGGACTTGATCAAAGAAAGTTCATGCCAGGGTAACTTACCTCTAACACCAAAAAAAGTTCATTTTCCCACATCTATAGGCTATGTCCTGATCAAATGGTTTCTCTAAGTATAGCTCATTAACACATACTCTTTATGTAGACTAATCAATGCACAGAATCATAGAGAACATTAATTCAAAGCTTTATTCTATCCACTGTAGAGTAATAAAGAAAGTAAAATACAGTCCTTGCACTTAAGAAGCTCATAATCCAGTCGGGAAGATAAGAAATGACAAAAAAATTATTGTAATGAAAATAGTTGATATCAAGATAAGAATAGAAAAGACTTCATAAGACAGAATACAGATTAATCTTTTTTTGAAAAGTTGTAGAGACGATGAGAGTGTTAAAGAAGCTTAAATCAGGAATGCTCTTTAACTGAATATTGAAAGGGATAAATAGGCATTAGAAGTTGTTTTTTTTTTTTAGTCTTCTAACCACAATAGCATAGTGGATTCACACTTTGAAGTATCCTCTCTCTTTCAAACACATAACAATTATAAATAAAATGTAGAACTTAAAATTAAAAAAAAAAAGAACCACTTTCAGAAATAAGATAAGGATATCCACAGAAGAAAGAAGCAAAACAGCAAGTCTGATTAAAGCCACAAAGCTGCTGATGGCGGTAGGTAGAGGTTAGTTCCTATGAGTTAGATAAAACCAGGTGTTTTTTATGTCACATAACCAGTCAAGGTGAAGCTTGAACCCAGAGGCTATTTTGGTGCTCTGTGCTGGCAGATAAGCAAACAAGACTGAATGTTCCCTAAAACACCAGATTTGAACAAGCTATAGGCCTATTAAAGATGGGAAAGCTTAGCTACAACTTCATGACCAAAAATTAAGACTCAGTGACTGAATCTGCAATATCCTAACTATGACATGAGATATTTCCCCAAAATTACTTTATAAGACCTGGTCTAGACTGTGGCCCAGAAGTCCTGGTGAAGAAAATGCAAAAACCAATGAAAAGTAAGAGTAAGAACAGAGAAAGAATAGACAAATATAAATAAATAATAGATAGATAGATAGATAGATAGATACATAACCATTTAAAATGATCCTGAAAATAGCCATTCTAACAGATGTGAGGTGATAGTTCCTCTAGTTTCCATTTGCATTTCCCTGATGAATAGTGATGTTGAAGACCTTTACATGCACATGTTGACCATGTATATGCCTTCTTTGGAAAAATGTCTATTCAGATCCTATGCCCAATTTTTAATTCATTAATATTAAAAAAATTTTTTTTCTGAAGATACAAGTAAATGAAAAGTTGAGTCGCAGGCTGGTAAAAGATATTTGCAACTCATATACCTGATAAAAGACTTGAATCTAAAATATACAAAGACTTACCATTCAATATAAGAAGAAAAACAACTCAATTTTTTAAATGAGCAAGACTTTAATAGATTATTTTCACCAAAGAAAGACATATAAGTGAGCAATAAACACATGGAAAGATGTTCAGCATCATTAAGCATTACAGAAATGCACATTAAAACTATCATAAGAATACTGCTATGCATCCATTAGAATAACAATATACAAAAAGACAGTGCCAATGGTTGATGAGCATGTAGAAAAACTTAAACCCTCATTAATTGCTGAAGAAAATGTAGAATTATACATACACTTTGGAAAACTGGCAGTTGTTAAAAAGCTAAATAGACCATTACCATGTATTTTAGCAATTCCATTCCTAACAGCATATCCAGTGGAAATGGAAATATGTCTATACAAAGACTTGTGTTCCAATAATCATAGCAGCAGTGGTCATAATAGCTACAGATGGGAAACAGCCCAAATTTGAATCATCAACCAGTGAAAGGATTAAAAAATTTTGTATCCATACTATTCAGCAATGAAAAAGAACAAAATACCAACACATACTACAACACTGATGAACCTCAAAAACATCATGCTAAGGCTAAGTTCACAAAAAGACATATACATAGTATTAGTGCATTTATAAGCAATGTCCATAAAAAGCAAGTTTTTTAGAGACAGAAAGCAGATCTGTGGATTTCTTGGCATATATAGAGTGGTAGCAAGGATTGACTGCAAAAAGTCTTGAGGGAAATTCGGTGGGTAATGGAAATGTTCTAAAACTGCATTGCTCTGATGGTTCTGCAACTCTACAAATTTGCTTTAAAAACTTGTAATTGTATGCTTACAATGGATGAATTCCATAGTATGTAAACTATTCTTTTAAAAAATATCATGGGGGTACCTGGGTGGCTCAGTCAGTTAAGCATCTGACTCTCGGTTTCATCTAGGGTCATGACCTCAGTGTTCATGAGTTCAAGCCCCGCATTGGGCTCTGCACTGACAGCAGAGGGCCTGCTTGGGATTCTCTCTCTCCTTCTCTCTCTGGCTTTTCTCTGCCCTTTTGTGCCCATAGGGTAACAAATGACATATGAATTAGACACAGTTCCACTCATTTAGATTTCAGTCTATTTAAGAAAACTGACACATAAAGGAAAACTCAGGTACAAGGTAATTGACAAGATGTATGGCAGTTCTGGAATTCATTCCTGCTGAAGTGCTCTAGGAAGATTTCAGGAGGAAAGAACAGAGATTGGAATAGAATAAATGGATCTGGCAGGTTATAAGGTGGGAATGAAAGAATTTTAAAAATAGAAGACAACTTGAACAGAAGCCCAAAGAAAGGAAAAAGAAAAGGTGTCAGGACAATAGTGAGCAGACCTACAGGGTTAAGTCTCAAGGTTCACAAGTGAACAGGGTAAGAACTAGAGGAGAAAGCCTAGAAGGCTGAAGAATATGAACACCAGGAGAGGATAAATTTAAGTCTCTAAGGAACTGAGAGTCACTCAAAGATTTCTAGGAAGAGTAGAAGGAACAATGAAATCAGATCTCTCTGCTGGCTGGGTAAGTGGACAAGAGACTAGGACATCAGCAGTGATCTAGGCAAGAAAGAACAGCAGTCAGAGTTTAGAGCAGTGAAGACAGGCACAGAAAGTTACAGGGAATATACCTCAGAAATAGAAACTACTCTTTGAAAATCCAACCAAGTCATTACTTCACAAAGAGCCATTTTTGTCGATTCAGATCAACATCATAACTTGATAGGGTCTTTCTTTTCATAGGATATAAATAAAGTAATATCACTAAATACTCTTTCCCTGTGTAGAGAATTCTCTCAACCTAGATTTGCACATCCTCCCAAAGTTAGAAACCATCACTTGCTTTGAACAAACCCCACACTGTACAACTGAATACAGATATATTACATGAAAGTCCTCAACTACACAGTTCAAGTACAAGACTAGAAACCTCATTCTCCAAAGTTCAAACATAGAGTTTGAACATAAGCTCCTAGGTTTCTGAAGGCAGAAAGTGGCAGGTATAAAATCTCAAAGCTCATATTTCTGATATATTCAAAAAGTTAATGAGTGCTAAACCCTTGCCTCTGTTTCCTTGGATCAGCTTTCTATATTCCTGGCATGCAGAAAATGCTTGGGGAGCCCCCAACTTTGTCATAAATGTGCTCATGGCAAGAACTATAATACAAGTAATTATAATTCAGACTAGCCAGTGTGCAAAATTTATTTAAAGATTTCTATCAAAAGATCTCACAGTACATTGAGTATCTTTGGATCACTTCCCAACATTAGGTATTTTATAATACTTCCTGTGGATCACTCTCACAGTGACTTGGTTAAAAAAAGGGTAGGTAACTTTATTTCCATTTTACAAATAAGAGAAAATCTCATATAAAGTAGATGAGCAGTGCCCTGCTAAGATATTTGACGATAATGATGATTCTTCTCAACTGTGAAAATAAATAACAAAACCTCATTTACAGTAGAGTCAACAAGCCCTAAACCAGGAGCTCTCACACACTACCACTCATACCCCCAAAAAGAAGCTTACTTTACATACCCTACCAGGAAGCAGGAACTATTTTTATTTTCCCAGCAACCTCCGAACTAATAAGAATTCATGGAAACAGTCTCTCCCAGCTTTCTCTTTTCTCCTATAAAACCAAGCACCTCTCCTCTGTTCTCTGGACTTGCCTATGGTTTGCTATAGATAGCTTGTCCTGAGTTGCAGTTCTCTGTTATTCACAAATAAATTTATTTTGCTGGTGAAATAGCTGACTCTTTTGTTTTTAAAGGCAGCAACCTCACGTGGTGTCAGAAGTGGGATCCAAAGGAGATGAACTCTGAGGAAGTAATGACCCCTAGAATCATGTGAGGTACCCACTTGACCCTCTTGAGGTCTCTCCATTTCCATAAATTGTCCTTTTTCTTTCAGTGTGATAAGTCTCTCTGATCTAAGCTCCCTCATTCTATTTAAGCTGTTTGAGTTTATTCAGGATCTAATTTATGAAGGCATTGCCCTTTCTGGTGAATATACTCTACCATTTCCTGAACTCTGGTTTTAAGTAATTGGATCCCTATCTGATAAATTATTTCAGGACACCTTCTGAGACATCAGCAAGTTTTGTTAAAAAATTATGCTCTCTCCTGATGCACATTTTTAACTAATTGGATCAACTTAACGAAAAACAATTTAGAACTTTAATGGTTATTATGAAGAACTTTCAATCTCCCCAAACTTGCTTTCTTTAGACAAAATTAGAAGAACATGACTCTAAAATAAAACAAACTAAATGGAATGTCTATTCCAGTTGGTATCTTGAGGCTTCCAAATGTATTCAGGACTCTAACATTGCCTCTTTACAAAAACCATTTCTAAATGGTAATTTGACCAAGGCAAATAACCAATGAAAAAAGGTAAAAAGGCATTAGAGGACTATTCACCACTCCCCTTCTCCCCCCCTCCCACACTAACTTCCTCTTCCCCTACCAAAACTTCTTTGTACTCTCCACTTCATTTCAACCCTCTCACTAAACTTCTCTTTTCTCTGAACCTCTTGCTACTTCTTCATCTGAACCCATTAGAAACGACTCCTTTAAAATTAGACGTTCTGAGGATCTTAATGCTAAATGCCTAATTTCCTATATCCTCTAGACTAAGGCTGAACTATAAGCCATTGTCAAAGATTTTCCTAAAGCTACTGAAGAACCTCATTGATTTGCTGAGGAATTTAATATGATGGTCCAGACCTACCAAACAGAATTCTCAGATTTGTACCCACTAGTTAATGAGCTCATTGGGGGAAGACCAAGCCCAACATTGGATAAAAACAGCTAATTGGGATTATCTTGGAAAATGTCTAGAAGTGCAAATGGAAGACAACTCCCTATCTTGTTATATGATCTTGCTTAGCAATCACTAAATGACTTCACCTTGCAGTCCTTATGACTTTCCCAAAACCTCTTAATTGATATAAGATTCATGCTTGTACCCAAAAGCCCAATGAGTCTGTGCATGATTATTCTAACCAATTCCATATTGTTTTTAAGGAAAGTTCTGGCCTTCCTATGGATGTTGAATCCATTCAGGTAGCCTCAAATATATGTTTTTTAACAGGCTGAACCAGAATCTTTCCCATCTAGGGAAACTTGACCCTATTATTTGGGAATATCAGGAAGGAAAGTACTGAAGGAAATCTTGATAAATCTACTTGCCCTTGGACATCTCAATTATCAACTTCCCTTTTTCCTTTTTGTGTGAAAGGAAAGGGAATGCCCTTGGAATACTCACCCAATAACATGGGAACTACCCATAAGGTATTATAGCCAATAGTTAGACCCTGTGGCACAAGGATACCCTCAAGCTTGACTCAGAGGAATCCCTGCTACTGAAGTCAAAGCCACTGAAGAGAGAGTCATGGGCTCCCCTCTGACCATTTTTGTGCCTTATGCAGTAGAACTCTGCACTGAATCACTCCTGAACTCTCATCACACTTACGACTTCTCAGACATCATCTCATCCACCAACTATGAAATTTTCTTGTTAATTATTTCTCACACAGTACCTTCTCACATCTTAATTCTGCCAGTCATCTTCCCTCCTTTAAGGGCAATACTCCTCCTGACCGATTTGACAGATCATCTCTTAACTCCCTTGAATTATAGAAAACTCCTTTCGATAACAATTACTTTTCATAGTTTACTGATGATTTTTATTTAAAAGGTAAAATGGTACGTATTATGCTGGGTAAGCTATTGCAACTCCTTTTGAATTCGTCAAGGCATCACCTTTGCCCTTGGCTGCTTTGGCCCAACAGGCTGAATTGTACACTCTTGCTTGAGCCTGCATTTTAGCCAAGGGCAAATACCTATACTGATAGTAGGTATACCTTTGGAATAACTCATGATTTTGGAAAGAATCCTACTTTCAAAGGAACTAACAACCAAACCTTTGTCGTGGTCCTAAGGGATGTTCCCCCAAATGATAATCTAGAAAAATTGACTGAAAATGCACAACAATTGGCACCAGAAAAGGAATGATTGGTTCAGTGAAAAAAACAAAACAAAACAACTCTGGCTTGAGCCAAATATCCTTGGGCCAAATAATCCAGTCCTGCCAGAGACTCTTAAGTCCCCATTACTGACTACTGATAAAATGATAACCCTTATAAACCAAAAGGTATTAACAAGATATTAATAAAGCTGCAAAAAGTATCTGCTTTACTAGCCACACCTGCCTGAAATACAATTCCGGAAAAAATGTCTTCACTGTTCCTGAACACTATAAATGACCTAATGGACCATTCAAGGTTTGGCAAATGAATTTTCAGCTTCACTCATTTCATGGATATAAATATATCCTGGTAATGGTTTGTATGTGTTCTCACTGGACTCAAGCTTTCCCTTGTAGGTAGGCTCCTGCTACTTGTGTAACTAAAATCCCACTAGAAAAGATTATTCCTACCTGGGACTTCATAGTGATCTCAAATTTCATTGTGTCCAAGGAACCCACTTCATTGGTCAAGTGCTTTGCTAAATCTCAGGTCTGCCTCTTTTGGAATCCATAAATTCTAACCCTGAGATAATCACAATATGTCCAATGTACAGTAAAACTTTGGTTTGTGAGCATAGTTCATTCCAGAAACATGCTTGTAGTCCAAAACACTTGTATATCAAAGCTAATTTCCCCATAAGAAATAATGGAAAGTCAGATGATTCATTCCACAACTCAAAAATATTCATATAAAAATGATTACAAAACATAATAATACAAAATAATAAAGAAAATACAAAATATTAAAAAATAAACAAATTAACCTTTACTTACCTTTGAAAACCTTTGTGGCTAGTGTGAAGGAGATGATAGAGGAAGGTTATCATATAGGACAACTTTCACTCTTACTAACAGAATCACTGCTATCTGTTGCCTCAATAGAATCTTTTTCTTCATGGGAGCCATTGTGTACACTCACATGGATGTTGACTACCATGCAGTATTAATAAAATCGTATCATATACTGTAATAACACAATAAGACAGTGGAGGAAAGGGTCTATATCTAGACAGCCTGACTTAGAATGAAGCAAAGCATTCCTAAGCTTACTTGTATGGAAAAGCAAATGGCTGTCTATAGGTGTTTTGAAGTGACAAAAAATACGCTAGTGTCAGTTGTGGACACCTTCCAACGTTCTGAAAAACAACCGATTTCTGCCAAACACTAGAAAACCTCTATAGGCTGGGATGGTTCCTTGAAGAATGTCTGCTCTTCATCCTATTCCGTGTAATTATTTTTAAGCTTTGTACCTATTGCCTGTCAAACTTTTTGTAGAAGCAACTTGCCCAATAGGGTGATGTTAGCTCAGCATTTCATGATGATCTCCAATACTTATGACCTTGATTAAAGAAAGACCTCATATATGAAATGCCTGAGAGTTCTTTCTCCTACCCTTCCTTGTTATTCAAATGTGGCTCAATCATTTCCAACCTATGCACCTTCCTTCAGACATGGAATATGACAACCAAGAAAGGTTCTTCCTAGCACTGAAGGATGAAATCCTTAAACATGAAAAAAGTCCTGACTCTTTACCAGAGATGATTTTGAAAAAAAAAAAATCTTGATTAAAAAGGGAAAATAAGAAGATAAATACAAAAGTTCTCCAACTTATGATGATCTAACTTCCAATTTTTTGACTTTATCATGCTGGAAAAGCAATATGCATTCAGTAGAACCCTTACTTTGAATTAACATCTTTTTCCAGGCTAGCAGTACATAGACCAGTACTCTCTTGTGATTCTAGGCAGTGGCAGTAAACCACAGCTCCCAATCAGCCACATAGTCACAATTATAAACAATCAATACACTTAGAACCATTTTGTACCCATACAACCATTCTGTTTTTCACTTTCACTCCAGTATTCAATAAATTATATGAGATATTCAACACTGTATTATAAAATAAGACTTTGTTTTAGATAATTTTTCCCAGCAGTAGACTAAGGAAGGTGTCCTGAGTGTGTTTAAGGTGGGCTAGGCTAAGCTATGATGTTCAGCATGTTAGGTATATTAAATGCATCTTTGACTTAAAATATTTTCAACTTATGATGAATTTCTTGAGACATAACACTATTGTAAGTCAAGAAAGATCTGTAAAGGACACATTTTAAATGAAGTCAGGAAGCCCTCACACACAACAACTTTGTCCCCAAACAGAAAGAAGACTATTTTACACACCCTAACAGGAGGAAGAATTTTTCCTTGCTCAACAACAACCCAGTCAATGAAAACTCAGCAAAACAGCCCCTTCCAGCTTCCTTCTTTCCTGTATAAAAGGAAGCCCTTCTCCTCTGTTCTCCAGACTTACCTGTGATTCACCATAGTTTACTTGTCCTGAATTGTAATTCTCTGATATTCCCAAATAAACTCACATAGCTTGCAAAATAGCTGGCTCTTTTATTTATTAAGGTCAACACAACAATTACAAAATTGATATCCATATATTCTTATGGACTAAATTGTGTTCCCCCCCAAATTCTTATGTTGAAGTCCTAACCATCAATACCTCAGAATAGACTGTATTTAAATACAGGGTTTTCAAAGAGGTAATTAAATTTAAATGAGATCATTAAGGGGAGCTTTAATCCAACATAACTGATATCCTTAAAAGAAGAAGAAATTTGGACACAAACAGGTACAGAGGGAATACTATGTGAAGACACAGGGAGAAGGCAGACATCTATAAGCCAAAGGGAGAAGCTTTAGAAGACACTGTTACAGCACTAGCAAATTTATATGTGATATTATTATGTTTCAATAGACCATACAGATATACTTTGGTGAAGTTTATCTAGATTTTTTTTTTGAGGTTTTTATTTTTTATTTTTTTTTCTTTGCTCTCCTTTTTTTTATTTATTTATTTTTTTACAAATAGTTTATTGTCAAATTAGTTTCCACATAACACTCAGTGCTCATCCCCATAAGTGTCCTCCTCTATGCCCATCCCCCCCTCCCCCCCACATCCATCAGTCCTCAGTTTTTGTCAGCATTCAAGAGTCTCTCATGGTTTGCCTCTCTCCCTTTCCCCCACCATTTCCCCTCTTCTTCTCCCCCTTGTTCCTCAGTTACGTTCCTCCTAATCCTCCTATACGTGCAAACATATGATATTTGTCCTTCTCTGCCTGACTTATTTCGCTCAGCATAACACCCTCAAGGTCCATCCATGCAGCAATGAGAAACAATGAAATCTGGCCATGTGTAGCAACATAGATTTTTTTAAATGGGCAATAATAAGTATCTGCTCTATTTTGAAAGAGCACTGAATTAGAAAACCTTGGTCTATCACCACCCAGATGTATGATCCAAGAAAAAAATCACTAATCTGTCTAACTTTCCATTTTCTTATAGATTGACTGAAGAGCTGTTAAACTGGATGGGCATTTTTCAAACTATGTTGAACAGAAACCTGGGGTTTCTGAAAAGTGCCACAGGAACTGCCTGGAAAAGCAAGAGAAGTTTCACCTCTCCCTCTTTTCTCTTATGGGTTTGGCATAAAAATGTAAGAATTCATTTTTTAATGAGGAAAGTTAAATAAATTCCATTTGCCTACGAAAGTGTCTCCATTTGTTAGTTCTGTGTTTACATAATATTCAAGTATTCAAAACAAAAGTGCAAGTTAATGAACCTTGAGAATACACATCATCGCACAGGGTTTCTCTACTATTGAAATTCTGGCCTAGATGATTCTTTGTTGTGGGAGGCTGTGTATATAGAACATTTAGTTTCATTCTAGTAGCAACCAGTGTCTACAGATATCACCAACGTCCTTGGGGGATTCAAAGTTGCCCCAGGCTGAGAATCAAATCTCATAATCTCAAATCTCCTCATAATGCATTAAAAGAGACCAGGAAGATGTGATCTCAATCCATGATTCTCAAATATACTCATGTAGTTGGGACCAATGAGCATCTCCCACAAGTAAAAGAATACAAAGACAAAAAAACCCACAAAAGAATGTTCATATACTGTGTTTCTCCTTTGATCAGAAGACCTTAACAGGTGAACAGTTGACATACTGGTCACTTAAAGGAAAGTCAGTAAGGAAACCATCTCCCAATCTGCATGTTCTCACAGAGCTCTGCTGATGAAGAAAGGCCCAGATCTCAGGGTTTGCAATATCTGTCCTTAAATTCTTTACAGTTATATCTTAGAATTTATATTTTGTAAGTGAAGCCCCATGGGACAATGAGGCATGATCTCCCTCTCCTTGACTCCCTACCTCTCTGGGACTAGTTTTCAACTTTCCCCTTTCCACTCCTGCCTCAGGGGTGTATTTCAAGGCTAGCCAGGGCAGTGAACATCCGCACCTTGTGCTGGCAGAACCAGAAGCAGAATTTGACAGGGACCTCTTGCTAACTCCAATCCAGGCATGAGTGTGTCCACTGCAAAGGATCTAGTTCCTTGGTGGTTTGGTGGCACAGTTGGGGATCAACTACCTTCTGTAATTTGGGACTGCAGGCATGGAAAGAAGAAAATAATTTCCCTGCCCCTCGAGAAAACCAGGCATATTCACTTTGCAAATTTTATAGTCAGACCTGCGACCAGCAACAGTAGACTGGAATTTCTCTATCCCTGCCCACAATCTACTTGGAACTGCCCCGCAATCTCTTAGAAAGTAAAACTGAGCACTAATACAGGTCAGAGCTATCCATAAGATGCTAGGGCTTGCTCTACAATCCACTCCCATACATAAGAGCAGCCTGCAAGAGGTTAGCTCCATGGATGTGGAAACACAGGATGCTTATCAGGACCAGCCAGGTCCAGTGGCAGTGAGCACCAGACTATGTAGAGGAGAGTGTCTCTCTAGGTACTACTTGTTCACCTAAAGGGAACTGTAAATTTGGTAACGTGAATTGACTGCTGGGTTGACCGTTTGGAATGTAAACATGGAATGGATGGGCTGGGGATTTGCTCTTTACCAAATTCTTGCATCATGGTTTCCTTGACCCTTTGATGGGTTTGATCTGTCTTGAGATTACTGCTTCCTGGTTTCCACCCCACCTTCACTCTCCTGACTTTCCTATTCTCCCTATTCCTTTCTTCTCCTTCAGGGATCCTGCTTTTCTGTTCCTTCTTAAAATGTTTGTATTCCTAGGCCTCTTCTCTTCTTACATAGTGGTCTATCTGTACAATCTCCCTGGCATCATAGTGTCAAACACCATTTCCACCCTTGTTCCAACTGCATAATGAGCAATGCCAAGTGCAAAATGAAAATATGGGCCCCTTGTGAGCCCCAAAAAACAACAAGATGCCAGTAAAAGTTCTTAGAGAGAAAACTTTTCTTTTGCACAGTCATTCTTTATTTGCCATGATAGAGTTCATATGTCACTCTAAAGAAAACTTTTAATTCTGAATTATTGCATTTAACATCATCTGTATATTGTACAGTGCTAGTTTTAAATATAAATATAGGAGTAATTAACTCATATGCAATGTCACCAAAATTCCATAATTGATATTTCATATAAAATATAGCATATACATCTATTACCAAAACAGTAGAAACACTCCACAAAACTAATTCTACTGTTTATTTCACTTCTTGATACTCTGACCAACATTCTCTACCTTTATCTTCCCAATATGTAAAGACTTAATGGAAAAGGATTTATGGGTCTCTCCATCTTTCTCTTTCCTTCTTTCCTTCCTTTATAGTGCATTTGGCTAATTATGAGAATTAACACAAGTAGGAAAGGATATGATAGGACTCCTTCGTCATTTATGTTTCAAAAATGCCATTGCCTTTTTTCTGTGTTGGAAAGAGGTTCTAGTTTGAATAAAAAGAGCAGCCTCCTAGTGATGTCAGCACCTCTACTAAACTCCCACAAACTGTGGCTCCACCAGAATCCTGTGCTCAAGGAAATAAAAAATGGCACATGTCAATGAGACAAGTAAGAACCAAGGAACACATGCAGGTCATGGGATCTCCTCTTCTTATATGCCCCAATGTCCCATCAGATTTCACAAACTCCAAGTATCTTTGTTTTAATTTTTAAAAAATATTTTATCTATTTCTGAGAGAGAGAGAGAGAGAGAGAGAGACAGCGTGAGCAGGGGAGGGTCAGAGAGAGAGGGAGACACAGAATCTGAAATAAGCCCCAGGCTCTGGCTGGCTGTCATCACAGAGCCCGATGTGGGGCTCGAACCCACAAACTGTGAGATCTTGACCTGAGCCAAAGTCAGACGCTAAACCAACTGAACCACCCAGGTGCCCCCCTAAACTTTTATTTACTTTTGAGAGAACTTGCAGAAAGCAAGTTGGGGAGGGGCAGAGAGGGAGAGAGACACAGAATCCGAGGCTGGCTCCAAGCTCTGAGCTAGGTGTCAGCACAGAGCCCTACGCAGTGCTCAAACCCACAAACTGTTAGATCATGACCTGAGCTGAAGTCTGGCACTTAACCAACTGAGCCACCCAGGTGCCCCTCACAAACTCCAAGTATCTTGCTAAGAATTTCACTATTCCAGTCTTAATTGTATTCCTGTGCAACCTTTTTTCCTAGCTAATTAAATAATTTGTTATGTTTCCTGAGAGCCATAATTAATTAGGCTGATGGTTTTCAGATTCTTTTCCCTGCAAGTGTTTAGTAATGTTCCATAGACCAAAAACATGCTTGCTTTTGCTCACCTCTGTGTCCCCTGGAACCTAGCAAACTCAAGGTCCTCAATAGATCCTCAATAAATATTGAATGAATGAATGAATGAGACCCGCCCTCCAATCCCCAATTTTATTCTTTAGGAAATTCTTTAGTGCCCTTGGAAAAAAAGCAGGGAAAACTAAAGCACAGAATTATTTTTACATTTGGCTCTAAAAAAACATCAATGACAAAGCCAAAAATAATAGGCATTTATTTAATCCCTACACACCGAAGAGAGGGAAAAAATGTCTATAAAAATAAATCTTGTGAATACTTTAATTTTCTGCCAAAGTCAGGAGATATACCAATGAGCTGGATTACCACAAGGTAAAGAATGTACTCATCTCTGGGATCAGAGCAATCTCTGCATCATGTTAGAACTCGCATCATGGTATTATAGTGATGGACTATATTAAACTGTTGCAACTGAAATTAATTGACCATTTTCTGTAACAAAATGCTTTATATGTTACTAAAGCCCATGCAAAAAAAACCCAAAAAACAAAAAAACACGTGGTTGAAGTTCCACAAGAAAATTCTTACTGCAGAAGGGCAGAACTGTCGTCAAGTTCTAAACGGAATAGTCATAACGTTTTGTACGATTTCTAAATGGTAAAAGGGTCATTTTATAGGTTAATAACCATAAGCACTGTTTGTTTTACCCTGGGAATTTTCCAAAAGGCTATTAACGAACACAGCACATTTTCCCATTATCATTAAATTGACTGATGTGGGTTATGCAGCAATAGGTCAATGCTGAATTAATTCCAAAAGAAAACTTTTCACTGGGAAGGGAGGCCATGCAACCACTGCCCACCTTATTCTCTTTTCTAAAGAAAGACTACGAAAGAAATGGAGTTTCCTGTGGTCCCAGTTCACCAATGACTAGACCAAGAACGCTACAAAGTATATTGAAGCGGCTACTTCAAAAATGAAGCCATTCCTTCTACGCTATGAACATGTTATCTGTTCTGAGTTTGTAAATAGCAAACATATTTTTTTGCATGTAATATCAAAATATTCTTGGTAAATAATATTTTGAAAATTGACACCCGGGACTCCTTTCAATTCCGTTTTACTTCCCAAGAAGTAGATAAAGCTCAATAATACACCAAAAGGATAAATTTGAATACAGTAATCAGAATATACAAAACAATTGCTCACAGAAAATAGCGCCAGAGAGGATGGAAAACACAAGTCCTGGGACACCTGGGTGGCTCAGCCAGTTGAGTGTCTCACTTCAGCTCAGGTCATGATCTCATGGTTTGTGAATTCAAGACCCACATGGGGCTTTGTGCTGACAGTTCAGAGCCTGGATCCTGCTTTAGATTCTATGTCTCCCTCTCTCTCTCTGTCCCTCCCCCACTCACGCTCTGCCTCTCTCTCTGTCTCAAAAATAAATAAACATTAAAAATTTTTTAAAAAGAAAAGAAAATATAAGTATTCTCAGCTACTTTTTATCCAACATTGCTCATTTGAAATGTGTTGGTAAGTCACTGAGGACAAGTAATTCTGTCTTTTCATATGTAAACCATGCATTACAAGCAGTAACTTCGGACAAAAATTACTTAATCAAATTTTATTTCTGCTTGTCAATGCAAAAATGCAGCTCCTATGTAAAGATTCCTCTGGTGAGAAATAGAAACCTGACACAAAGTAGGTCTAACAATTTTTTTTGCTAAATTTTATATTATAAAAAAGGTTTAGAAGTGAGGAGATTGAGTTCCAGACTGACTCAACAGCCTAACAATTGTCAAGTATCTGGTTGCCTTACATTTCTTCATGTTTTCACCCTTAGTAGTAACTGTAACCGGTAATCATTACTGGCATCCTAATCCACATGTAACAGTCTAGAGGAAAAAAAGAAAAACAAACAATGCTTTTCTGATTCTTTTTCAGGGAAAGAAACCCTTTCCTAGAGGTCCTCCGACAGACTTACCTTCAACCATCTTTTTCTATATTGATTCACAGACTGTGGTGGTCTCAATGTTTGTGTTCCTCCAAATTTCATATGTTAAATCCTAACATGCAAGTGATGGTATTAAGAGGTGGGGCTCTTGGGAGCTCTCCCCTCATGAGTGGGATTAGTGCCTTTATAAAAGAGCTCTGGAGACCTTCTTGCCCCTTCCACCATGTGAGGGCACAGCATAAAATCTGTGTCTCAGAAAAGGGCTCTTACCCAGCCACACTGGCACGCTGGTCTAAGACTTCTAGACTCCAGAACTGTGATAAAAAGAACTCCGTCATTAAGAAGTCATCTAGTCAGTGGTATTTTGTCATGGCAGCTTGAGCGGACTAAAACACAGGCCTTCCCTAAACCAAGAGCTAGAAAAAATATACCTGATAAGGCCAGATTTATTTTCTGAGGCTGTATTTGGTGATAAAGTGTCACCCACAATGACCAAAACAGGTAAATCATTGCTTTCCCATCTGACATTTCCTTGAGAAAGTTTGAAACCCTAGGACAGGACAGATCCACAAATGGAACGAGCTGAGTCCCTTAACACCTCCGCTGGCTAGGAACACCTGCATCAGACCTCTAGTATGTTGTGTTACCAAAATTTGGGTGGTTATTTGTTGCAGCAGCTAATGCTATGGCATTTATGAGGGATTTCTGAGGCAACACAAATTTGTTGAGAATAACTAAACTCATATTCAGGAATTGGGGTAACAGAAAATGCACTCTGTGTCAATTATAGTCAATGTCCCCTAAAGAATTTATAGCAGATGTCTGTTTCCAGTTCTCTCAGGAAAGAGCCTTGAAATCCCTCCAGAGTGGCCAAAGACTGATTCCATGTCCTGTGGCCTTTCTGGAATGTCTTCTCCTTGATTTAGGGAGCCTGGTACTTGGTTGGTCTTGGGCTTTGCATTTGCTCATGCTCCATATGTGCTTAATGAATTTCTACAGAAGCCTCTGCTCTCCCCTAATGCCTTTGAGAAATTCTGAGCATGAACCTGTATTGCTGTGACTGACTGTCTAATAGGGAATGTAATGTTGATGTGTCTATGTACCCACTACTGAAACAAACTCTACCCTGTGCTAATGCGCAGGACACAGACAGCGTAGCAGACCTGGTAGAGAACATGATGTGGGACGGTTAACATTTTCTAGAGAAGACTTGCTCCCTGCTTAAAGTTGGAAACTAAACCTGGTTCTCCAATTTTTGCAGCACTGACCTATCAAAGGCTCTCAAGCATCTTTCTGTAGCAGTCACATGAGATGGTTATTATCTATTCACATCTGACCCATATTTCTCTATAACTGCATGAAGATCATACTTTAGGATATATGCAGATTAAAACTGAATAAGGCAAAAATGTGGAGTTCAGGTAATTTATTTTGGAGAACACACATTTTGAAAATTGAATTAAATATTCAAGGACATTTTCCTCAGCTTTGGTGAGACTATATCCCAAGAAGAATAGGCCCAAGAATGGTTTTTAACCTTTCAGAAGCACCGAGGTGAATGAAATTTCTTAAAAGCAAAATGAATATATTATTCTTTCTTTTATTCTATTCCTGTATCAAAACCAAAGTTTGAAGGGGAGTAAAAGGGAACAGGGTATTGGAAGGCATAAATTTTTATCCAGTCCGTTGAGGAAGGCTTTGTGAAATAAGTGGAGTTTTAGGAGTTTAGGTAATGACACAGAGAAAAAAATTAAGCACACCAAGATGAAGGTGGTAACTCAAGAGTAAGATGTCCTGACCCGGACAAAGTTCAGAGATGAAACAGAATGAATAAATACAAAAGCCTATCTTATTTTCCTTCGTCCATTAAATCAGAAGTCTAGATTCAAAGCTAGACACAAACAGCTTTTTTCTGAATTTATAGAATCTATCTTATGTGAAAATCCTGACTCTCACCACAGTTTGCCATAAACTGTTTATCTCTTTAGCAACAAGATATATCAACAAGACATACAGTTTCTACTAAGCGTCCATTATTCAGCTAGTTTATACTTTCATCTAAGGTTGAATTAGAAGATAAAACTCATAATGATTTCTGAAAAATTCAAGAATGAATAATATTTAGAGGGAAAAAAGCAAAAAATTTAGGTTTGCTTTTCGGACAAAAAACTTTTTCAACCTTGATGGAAAAAGAAATTAATGTGTAACAAAAATATAAGTTCACCAAAAGAATAAAGCTTTAAAACAAAAAGATATATATATATACACACATATATATATGCACACACACACACACACACACACACACACACACATATATATATACATCTTTTTGATCTATGACTTAGGCCAAAAGATCCAAAGCAACTCACTGCCATCAGCAGTTCCCCTAATTTGCCATAATCATCTCACTTGAGCAGGCCAACATGAGATGCCAGGAAGGATATGGAGGGTTTCATTGGAGCCAAAGACCCAATGTCTTCCCCCAAAATAATTTCGGGACTTCACAACATCTTGGCAAGAACTGCAAGTCAGGGTCTTCCCACTACAATAAACTTTGCACTCCTGAAAAGGCATTCCTTGGTCAGAAAAAAGTACCCAGTTGTCATTACCAGAATATTTTTAAATTAGTGGATATTATCTGAGGGAAAGTTAAGTGAGGTCATAGGATTTTGATCAATCTGCTGGAATAATGTTTTATTTTTTTCTGGATAGTCTTGCAATGGGTCCACTTATTAGGAATTTGTTTAGTAAAACAGATTCTCAATCTATCTTTGAAAACACAGTCCAATTCTCTTAATTAAAATAAATGCAATCTTTAGCAAAGTTCATTTTTATCTTTTTTTTTTACAAATAGTTTATTGTCAAATTAGTTTCCACATAACACCCAGTGCTCATCCCCACAAGTGTCCTCCTCCATGCCCACCCCCCTCCCCCCACATCCATCAGTCCTCACTTTTTGTCAGCATTCAAGAGTCTCTCATGGTTTGCCTCTCTCCCTTTCCCCCACCATTTCCGCCCTTCTTCTCCCCCTTATTCCTCCGTCAAGTTCCTCTTAATCCTCCTATACGTGCAAACATATGATATTTGTCCTTCTCTGCCTGACTTATTTCGCTCAGCATAACACCCTCAAGGTCCATCCATGTTGCTACACATGGCCAGATTTCATTGTTTCTCATTGCCATGTAGTATTCCATGGTATAGATAAACCACATCTTCCTGATCCATTCATCTGTTGATGGACACTTAGGCTCTTTCCAGGTTTTAGCTATTGTGGAGAGTGCTGCTATGAACATTGGGGTACATGTGCTCCTATGCATCAGCATTTCTGTATCCCTTGGGTAAATTCCTAGCAGTGCTATTGCTGGGTCATAGGGGAGTTCTATTGTTAGTTTCCGGAGGAACCTCCACACTGTTTTCCAGAGGGGCTGTACCAGTTTACATTCCCACCCACAGTGTAGGAGGGTGCCCATTTCTCCACATCCTCGCCAGCATCTAGAGTTCTCTGATTTGCTCATTTTAGCCACTGTGACTGGCATGAGGTGGTATCTCAGTGTGGTTTTGATGTGTATTTCCCTGATGAGGAGGGATGCTGAGCATCGTTTCATGTGTCTGTTGGCCATCTGGATGTCCTCTTTGGAGAAGTGTCTGTTCATGTCTTCTGCCCATTTCTTCACTGGGTTGTTTGTTTTTCGGGCATGTAGTTTGGTGAGTTCTTTATAGATTCTGGATATTAATCCTTTATCTGATATGTCATTTGCAACTATCTTTTCCCATTCCATTGGTTGCCTATTAATTTTCTGGGTTGTTTCCTTTGCCGTGCAGAAGCTTTTAATCTTGATGAGAAAGTTCATTTTTATCTTATGAACTGAAACATATTGTCTTCCCCTTTCACAAGAATTTGTGAAGTCTTGATTACTTCCTTCAGAAATCATCAAGATGTAGTAAATGGGGCTGACACATGAATATCATTGTGTTTCTAATCCCATCAGCAACTTTATATGTACAATATCTGTGGTCCAAAGCTGAGAAATTTGCCTTTAATTTTCTATTTCCACATAATTATTAAGTATGTAGCCTCAAAACATGCAAATTCATACTACTGAATGTAGAGAGAAAAATGTAGCTAAAAATTCTGCAAAACTCCTGGGGAAGAAAAAGTTTATTTTAATAGCTTTTACATATTAGAATTTACTGCATCTTCTAAACAAATATTTATGGAAACATAATCAAGACTTTTTCAAACTTCCTGCTTCCCTTTTGACATTCTTTTCCAATGTTGTCATAACAAATTTACATTACATTCATTTTTTCCACCTTGCCTCTTATTTAAAAACCATCTGAATATACACAAAGCAAAATCAGATTGATATTCTTGAATTTAATATTATGAATTCAAATAATGTTTGTAATTTAACAAAAACTACAAGATGCAGATATTATATGGATGTCAATTATAAGAAATACTGTAAAACAAGGCACAGAAACTGAACTAATCACACCATTATTTAAATTGTTTTAGCAGTTGGTCTGAGCACATGAAAAAAATCTATAATTGACCACAAGCTGACAAACATAGGATTTACAAAAGATAAATATTAATAACAATATGAATATATCATCTCTTTGTAATCCAGTAAGAATTATTTTCTTAATAGACCAATGATTGTATATGGAGACTTTGGGATTTTGTTTGTTTAAAATGCTACAATTCCTTCCCAACTTTTGTTAAAAATATATTATCCTCTCCCTCAATTAACTATTCTATTCTACCCCTTGCCTTTTTCTCTGAATCCAACAAAAGACTATTATTATAAAATAGGAGGGAAAATTCATGGAAGCTGAAAATAAGGGAGCTAGGAAAAGAAGAAAGAAAAGGAAAAACTCTGAATCTAAGAGATTCTATATGGTTAAATTTCAACGCTCAATTTAATTTGGTTAGCTATTATGACAGGAAGAGACCCATTGGATTCTGCACAGTCAACCTAAAATGACCATTTTGTGATTGATGCATTAATAGCTAATCTGATTGACCATGTTGATCAGCTCTAGAGAAACATCTACTGAGCTAAAACAAGTCCTGGGCTTATGTATTTATGAGTCCATAAGGAATATTCAGTTTCACTTGGCAACATTAAATGGAAAAAGAATATTATTAAGAAGGTCAGCAATCAAGCAAATGAATATCTAGAAGTTTGATTTCTCTTGCCAACCACTTAACTCATTCCCTCCCTTCATAAATACAGAAACTTTATACAGAATAAGCAGTCAGCTTGGCCCGTGGGGACTTTCTATCATTCCTTAAAGATACTTTGGTACCAACTATGCACAAATATTTCTTTGCAATTAGAAGATTAACAACTCTACTTTGGATCCTCTTGTTTCTGTAGCTTTAACGTTCTTCGTGTTTATTTTGAAAGTGACCCAATTTCTTGAGTATTCACACCCATTTCCTTCTTCTCTATTGGGATTATTTCTAGCCTTCCTCTTTGATGATCTATGCCAGTGACCCTCAACCAGGATAATTTGACACACCAGGGGATATCTGACATTGTCTGAAGATGCCCCGGGTTGTCACAACTTGGGCATTGGAGGGGGGGGATTGCTACTGGTACCTAAAGTGTGGAGGCCGAAGATGCTGCTAACCACCTTACTCTACAAAGGAAAACCCTCCCAACAGAGAATTTTTTGTTTCAAAGCTCAATAGTGCCAATGTTGAGAAACCTTGACCTATATGATGTCCTTCATCCAGCCTTGGGGACAAATCAATGTGGTCTCAAAAGCACACTCTGCCTTGGCTGTCCTAGAATCTATTTAAATACAGCCCAAATCTCTCCTTTCTTTTTCATCAACATATAAACTGGATTTCAAGTCATGAGACTGCATGAGTTGTCCTAGGAAATGAGTATCGATAGAAATTTTTAAATTGTTTTAAGAGGTCCAAGAATGAGTCTTCAGCTACTCCAGCATGTAGAGGTTGAATAGATGAGGAGGATCCAGCAAAGGAGGCTAAGAAGGGAGGCCAGGAGGTTGGGAGATGGCCAGGGCAATGGTGTCCTGGAAGCCAAGTGCAGACAATGTTCCAGCAGAGAGTGATCAACTGAGCCAATGCCTGAGTAAGTCAGTAAAGATGAGGACTAAAAAGTGGCCAATGGATACCATTCGGTGGAAGCATGAATGATTTTAGTTACAGCAGTTTGATGAAGCAGCAGGGGCAAAAGCCTGATTGGAAAATGTTCAAGAGAACACCCAGGTGAAAACTGGGAAGGGTATACATAGCCTTCAAGGAAAATCCCTGCTTGCTCCCATCCTGCAGAGTTCTTTTTGCTTACTGTTTACTTTTATTTTTTTATTTTGTAATGGTTATTTATTTATTTTGAGAGAGAGAGAGCATAAGCAGGGGAGGGGCAGAAAAAGAGAGAGAAAAAAATCCCAGGCAGGGATAACTAAATATTATTTTTAACTTAATTCCAGACCACAAATCTTTTAATAAAATATATATCTCACTTTGGGTTTCTTATCATTGTTTGACTTGATTTGATCTTATTTATATCATCTTATTTGTTTGGTGTGTGTGTGTGTGTGTGTGTGTGTGTGTGTGTGTGTGTGTGTAGACTATACAAGTTGCTTTTCTTCTACAATGATTCAGAAGGTAGAAAATCTGTTTTTAATTTTTATGATGGAAACCAAGTTTTCCAAAACAATTCTTAGTATGCATTTAATTATCAATAGCAATAACAAAGTAATTTTTATTGCAATATAATTGATATGCAATATTCTATTGTATGTATATCCTACTGATTCAATTTTTTTGTGTATTACAAAATAATCTCCATGATAAGTTTAGTTACCATCTGTCAACATGCAAAGTTATTACAGTATTATTAATTATACTCCCTCTACTGTACATTTTATCTCCATGACTTACTTATTGGAGGCTTGAACTTCTTAATCCGTTCACCTATTTCACCCACCCCAAATCCTGTCTTTCTGTAGCCAACAGTTTGTTTCTTGTATCTATAAGTCTATTGCTGTTTTGTTTTGTTTGTTTGTTTTGTTTTTTAGATTTGATATATAAGTGAGATCATATGGCATTTGTATTTCTCTGACTTATTTCACTTAACATAATATCCTCTAGGTCCATCCATGTGGTTGTGAATGGTTTCATTCTTTTTTATGATTAATATTTCATTATACACATACACACACACACACCATATCGCCTTTATCTATTAACCTATAGATGGACACACTTAGGTTGCTTCTATATATTAGCTATTGTAAATAATGCTGCAATGAACATAAGGTGCATGTATCTCTTGGAATTAGTGTCTTCATTTTCTTCAAATAAATGTTCAGAAGTGGAATTACTGTATCATATGGTAGCTCTATTTTTAATTTTTGGAGGAAGCCACATACTGTTTTCCATACTGGTTGTACTAATTTACATTCCCACCAACAATGTAAAAGGGTTGCCTTCTCTCTTCATCCTTTGTTTTCTGTCTTTATGAAAATAGCCAATCTGACTGGGCTTAGGTGACATCTCATTGTGGTTTTGATTTGAAATTCCCTGATGATTAGCAATCCTGAGCATTTATCATGTGCCTGTTGGCCATCTGTATGCCATCTTTGGAAAATGGTTATTAAAGTCCTCTGCCCATTTGCTTTTGTTTGTTTTGTTTGTTTGATACTGTAGAAGTTTTTAAAATATATTTTGAATATTAACTCCTTATCAGATATATGACTTACAAATATCTTTTCCCATTCAGTAGATTGCCTTTCATTTGTTTATTGTTTCCTTCACTGGGTAGATACTTTTTAGTTTGATATAATGCCATTTGTTTATTTTATCTTTCATTGCCTTTGCCTGAGGAGGCTGGCCCAAAAAACTATTGCTAAGACAATGTCAAAAAGCTTATTGACTATGTTTTCTTCTAAGATTTTAATGGTTTCAAATATTTCATTTAGGTACTTAATCCATTTTGAGTTTATTTTATGTATGATATAAAAAAGTGGTTCAATTTTATTCTTTTGGATGTTTCTGTACAGTTTTTCTAAACACCATTTATTGAATATACTGTCTTTTTCTCACTGTATATTCTTGCCTCTTTTGTCATAGATTAATTGACCATACAGTTGTGGGTTTATTTGTGAGCCTTCAATTCTGTTCTATTGATCTGTGTGTCTGTTTTCATGTCAGTACCATATTGTTTTGATTACTATACCTTTGTAGTATAGTTTGATATCTGGGAGCATGATACCTTCTTCTTATTCTTCTTTCTTAAGTTTGCTTTGGCTATTCAGGATCTTCCGTGGTTCCATACAAATTTTAGGATTTGTTGCTACAGTTGCATGAAAAATCCTATTGGCATTTTTATAGGACTGCATTAAATCTATAGATTTCTTTGAGTAGTATAGACACTTTAACAATATTAATTCTTCCAATCCTTGAGCAGAGCATATTTTTCCATTAATGTATATTATCTTCAGTTTCTTTTATCAATGTCTTATCACATTGATTTCAAAGTACAGGCCTTTTACTTCCTTAATTAAATTTGTTGCTAGGTATTTCATTACCTTTTTGCAATTCTAAGTGGTATTGATTTCTTAATTTCTCTTTCTGATAGCTCATAATTAGTGCATAGAAACACACCTGATTTTTGTATGTTAATTTTGTATCCAGTGACTTTACTGAATTCATTTATTAGTTCTAATAGTTTTTTGGTAGAATCTTTAAGGTTTCCTATATATAGTATCATGTCCTTAGAAAATAGTTTTACTGCTTCCTATCAAATTTGGATGGGGTTTTTGTTTTTGTTTTTGGTTTGGGGACTTTTTTGCCCTAATTACTGTGTCTAAGAATTCTAATGCTAAATTGAATAAAAGTGACAAGAGTGGGCATCCTTGCCTTATTCCTGATCTTAGAAAAAAAGCTTTCTGTTTTTCATCCTTCAGAATGTTAGCTGTGGGTTTGTTGTATACAGCATTTATTATATTAAGGTATATTTCTTCTATACGTACTTCGTTAGAAGTTTTTATCCTTAAATGGATGTTGAATTTTGTCAAATGTTTCTCTGCATCTATTAAGATGATCATACAATTTTTATTTTGTTTTGTTAATATGGTATATCACAAAAGCAACATTCTTTGTTCTTTATAGCAGTTGGAACTTTGGTACCACTCCACCATCCAACACAATCTTTATCAGTTTTATGATACGATTTTTGATATGAAATGTATATTATTTCTTTAAAATATCTTTGTATATATAATTCTTATTTGTAATTAGCTACAGTTCTGCAGCTCACTTTCAGTCCTTTCCAACTAAAGTTCTTCTTAAAAATATTTTTAAAATTTATTTTGAGAGAGAGAGAGAGCTTGCACAAGTGAGCAAGGGAGGGACAGAGGTCCTCTGTGCTGTCAGCATAGAGCCTGATGCCAGGCTTGATCCCACAAACCATGAGATCATGACCTGAGCTGAAATCCATAGTCACACACTTAACTGACTGAGCTACCCAGGTGTCCCCTCAGCAATTGTTCTTATTTCTGTTTACTTTTTCATTGTTATAGGAAATATTTTTGACTAGTTTATGTAGGTTAGGTAGTTGGATATGTCCTAGATAACTTCACTTTTTAACTGAAAATTTTATTGATACAATTGTAAGGTCACATGCAGTTGTAAGAAATAGTACAGGCTAATTTTTACCATTTACCTAGTTTCTTCAGTTGTAATATTTTGCAAAATTATATCACAATCAGGATTTTTATATTGATAGCATCTATCAATCTTATTCCAATTTCCCCAGTTTTACTTGTTTCTCTGTGTGTGCACATGTGCACACTATGCAATTTTGTCACTTGCATAGATTCATGAATTCACCACCACCATCAAAATATTGAACAGCTCCATCATGGCAATGACCACTACTGTTGCCATTTTATTTTTTTAATGTTTTTTAAAAAATTTATTTCTGAGAGAGAGACAGTGTGAGCAGGGGAGGGTCAGAGAGAGAGGGAGACACAGAATCCGAAACAGGCTCCAGGCTCTGAGCTAGCTGTCAGAACAGAGCTCGATATGGGACTTGAACCCAAAAACCGTGAGATCATGACCTGAGCTGAAGTCGGACGCTTAACCGACTGAGCCACCCAGGCACCCTGTTGTTTTAAATCACACCATCTCACTCTTACACCTTGCCCCTAACCTTTGGCAACCACTAATCTGCTCTGCATTTCTAAAATTTTCAAATTTCAAAAATGTTATATAAATAGAATCATATAACTTTTGGGTTTTGGTTTTCCACTCATTATAATTCTCTAAAAATTAATTCAAGTCGTTTTAATAATTAATTGAGCGTATTAATAATTTGTTGCTTTTTATTGTTGACTGTATGTGTCACAGTTTGTTTAACTGTTTGCCTATTGAAGGACACCAGGGCTGCTTCCAGTTGAGGCTATTAAAAGTAGACCTGCTATGAACATCAGTGTACAGGCTTTTGTGTGAACATAAATTTGCATTTCTCTGATATAACTGCCTATGAATGCAATTGTGAGGTCTTAGGTAATAACATGTTTAGTATTTTAAGACACCGCCAAGCTGTTTCCCAGAGTTACTGTACTATTTTACATTCCCAGCGACAATGTATGAGTGATCCATGTTTTTCACATCCTTGCCAACCTTTTACATTGTCACTTAAAATTTTAACTTCAGCTATTTTGATGAATGTGTAGTAATATTTCATTGTAGTTTTATTTTTTTCATTGTAGTTTTAATTTGAATTTCCCTGATGGCTAATGATGTTGAACATCTTTTCATGGACTAATTTTCCATTTGTATATAGGCTCTGTTGAAATGTCTCTTCATGTATTTTACCTATTTTCTAATTGGATTTTTTTTACTGTTGAGTCTTATGTGTTCTTTATATATTCTAGACACTAATGGTTTGTTAGATATGTGGTTTACAAATATGTTTGCCCAGTATGCAATTGATCTTATCTTTTTCTTCACATAAGCTTTCATAGAGTAAAACTTTTCAATTTTGAGGAGGCCCAATTTATCAATCTTTCCTTTTATGGATTACACTTTTGCTCTTATATCTATAAACCTTTTACCTTATTCTCAAAGATTTTATTTTGTATTCTCTTAAAGTTTTATAGTTTTATGCCTTACATTTTACATCTGCGGTCGATTTTGAGTTAATTTTTATATAAGGTATAAGTTTTAGGTCGAGATTGCTATTTTGCTTATAGATATCCAATAACTATAGAAACTTTTTTTTTAAGGTTATTACTTTTTTCTACAGGAAACTCTTTCTTTGATATGATTCATAATTGACAACTTGCCTATGTGCACAGCGCTTGGTGATATTTAGGAGTATGTCTTTAATAATTTTACCTAGATCAGGGCGCCTGGGTGGCTTAGTCGGTTAAGCGTCCGACTTTCGCTCAGGTCATGATCTCGCGGTTCGTGGGTTCGAGCCCCGCGTCGGGCTCTGTGCTGACTGCCAGCTCAGAGCCTGGAGCCTGTTTCAGTCTGTGACTCCCTCTCTCTCTGACCCTCCCCTGCTCACGCTATCTTTCTCTCTCTCTCCTAGAAATAAATAAAAATCTTTTTAAAAAAATAATTTTACCTAGATCATTTTAAATATTTTCATTGAAGTCTTTCTTTAGGTCACGAAAATTTTCTTCAATGTTTTTTTATTACTTATATTAAATTTGTTTTGTTTTATCAGCAAGCTTATTATCCTTTGACTTATTATCCTTATCCTTGTTATCCATTGACACCATCTTTGATAAATACCTTCCATAACTATTATTTTTTCCTCTTATATTTTCACCTATCTTTTTCCTTTGTTTTCTAAACACTCTTCAAGTTTTATTTCTGTTTCACTGATTTGATTTTCTTCACTTAGTAATTTATTCACTGCATTCATTGAATTTCATGTTTCTTATAACAACTTTTTTTCAGAAAAATATGACCACTTCAAAAATTAATCCAAAAGAATATAACTTCATACTTCTATGTTCTCTCCATTCATAGGGAGATTTAGGTAAGCCAGTTATTAAGCACTGCGAAGTAAAAATCGTTTTGGTTGTGGGGGTGCTTGGGTGGCTCAGTCGGTTAAGCATCCAACTCTTAATCTCAGGTCATGATCTCATGGTTTGTGTGTTCAAGCCAGCACTGGGTTCTGCACTGACAGCAAACATGGAACCTGCTTGGGAGTATGCCTCTCCTTTTCTTTGCCCCTCCCCCCATTTGCTCTCTATCTCTCTCAAAACAAATAACTTTAAAAAAAAATCAGTTCGGTTATGTTCCAAATTCACAAAGCAACCTCTGATCCAATGTAGAAGAAAGGAAAATTGAGTCAGTACAAAATGGTTTTGCTTGGGACAAGGGGTAGAAGAACGAGGTTTTATTTCTTTCTTTGACTTCTGCTATAGTTTGGAAGGTACTCTACTGTTTTTTTTATTTTAATGTTTATTTATTTATTTTGAGAGAGAGAGAGAGAGAGAGAGAACATGAGCAGAGGAGGGACAGAGAGAGACACACACAGAACTCAAAGTAGGTTCCAGTCTCTGAGCTGTTGGCATCGAGCCCATTGTGGGGCTCAGACCCACAAACCCACAAGATCATGGCCTGAGTCGAACAAAGTCAAATGCTTAACCAACTGAGCCACCCAGTTGCCCAGATACTCTACTGTTGATCCAAGTGTAATTGCCACCTTACAGAGCATGGCAGAGCATAACCACCACAGGAAGCCTTGCCTCTTCATTAAATAGATGGATCTCCAAAGGAAGTCCTCCTCTATGCCCAGTTTTCCATTTTGTGTGGCAGCCATGTCAGGATCAAATAAGGGAGTCTTAAAAACTATTGGGACACTGGGGCACCTGGGTGGCTCAGTAAGTTAAGTGTCTGACTTTGGTTAAGGTTATGATCTCACTGTTTCAGAGTTTGAGCCCTGTATCGAGCTCTGTGTTGAGAGCTTGGAGCCTGGAGTCTGCTTGGGATTCTTTGTCTCCCTCTCTCTCTTCCCTGCTCCTGCTTATACTCTGTCTCTCTGTGTCTTCTCAAAAAAATAAAATTAAAATTAAAATGTTAAAAGTAAATAAATGAAATTTTAAAATCTGTTGAGATCCTAGGGCTAGTGATTCACAGAAGTCAGGAGAAGCTTAAGAGTTGGACATCCTCAAGTCCTGTCAGTCCATTTCCATTTACCACCTGTGCCCCTGAGGAAGATACTCTCACTTTTCAATGGCAGGATTTATCCATAAGTTATGGTAGGCACTCCTCTGACTTACAACTATGCAACAGTTTCGCCCAGGAGTGGTGTTATTACTTTGTCATTTTGGGTTTTTTATTTCTTCATTCCAAGCCCTTTAGCAAATATTTGACAGGAATTTCTCTAGGTTTCTCGTATGTGCGTATATCAGAAAGTTTGAGAGAAAGTGGAGGGAGTCAGAGAGGAAGTGAGAGAAGAGAAAATTGGTTATTAAAAGGGTATTTATGAGCATGGAAGTTCTATGTCTCTAGGTCACCCATTTACCCAAATATCCTGCCTTACAACTTAAAATGTCCAAGTGTCCCTAAACTGCAGTATATCAATAGTCACCTATAGTTAAATTACACATTGATCTGTTCACTTCCACCCTTCTCAAAACCCCCTACCCCAGGCCTTCCCTCCCCCTGGTTTTGAAGTTTCCAGTCCCAGTGCAGACATGTGTCCCCAGTAGAAATCATGAAGTGTGACTTACCAGTCAACCATCAGTTTTCCTTAGGTTCTGAACTCAAGGCTTGAGGTAGGCCACAGGCACTCACTGGGACCAGACTGCAGTAAAATGCTTTGTCTGACTCTTTAGCAGATGTGGTATGTCTTTACCCTTAATGTTAAAACCAGGTTCAAAATGGTCCAAAATAAGCAATTTGCTGTCATTAGATATTTCCCTTATACCACAGAAAGAATTCACACACCATACCTACATCATCAAGAATCCAGAAAGATCTCACATTCAACCCATACAGCCAGTTGCTATTCATAAAGGCTGTTCAGCGCCTTGAGTTCACTCATGAATTTCTTTAGTTATTCAGGAATTGAACAGCTTTGAGACCTTTGGGTCCCTGTTATAGTACAGAGCCAAGTATTATATTACAAGTGCAAAAATTAATCATAGCAATTAGGCAGGGAAGGGAGGTGTCAAGCCAGCTCATGGTTCCTGGAGCAGAGTTAGGTTACCACACATGGATTACACAGAATATTGTTGTAGTCAGCTTCTTTAAGGCCATATTGGGGCCTCAGATGCCTACATTTTAATTTCCTTGATAGTTTTTAAATCCTGAACTGCTATTCTCTCAACAAGGATAACAAAAAAAATACTACTTTAGTCTACATTTGGGTCACCCTCTATGTTACATTTCTTAATGAAGATAATCTTACACTGGCCATTTTTAATTATGTAAAATACATATTGAGCTCAAACTATGCCAATCCAAAAAATTTTTTAATTCCTTTACAATGTGGACAATGCTTTTACCTAAACATATTCTCTCCTTTCACTTCTAGAAAGGCACATGCTGTGCAACCAGGTGCTAAACTATTCAGGAAGTGCAACACAAGTTCAGCGAAAAAAGAAGTCCCAGGGGCACAATACTGGAAACACTTTATGAAGAATTCAGGCCTTGAGTGAGACTCTGAAAGATAAGTGGGCTATGGAAGGTGGCTGGAAAGGAGGACACACTGTGCGTGGAGGAACCAGCATATGCAGACAAGGGAATTAAGTAATTACATAAAATAGATACAAGATGCTGCTCTATGGGATAAACAAAGAGAATAAAATATGTCCTTAAGGAGTATGGAAACTGGTTGGAAAAATACACACAGAGTTAGCAATACATTTGACTTAGAGGGAGCCATAAAAAGCATTTCAGTGGTAGGGTTGCTAATTACAGACATGTGGATGTGAGGAAAACAAAAGACTGAAAGATCAGTACATGGAAGTCTGGTGGGAAATTGGGTGAAATAAAGAGAGTGGGACCAAGTTAAAAGTCTTGAAGTCAGTCAGGGTTTAAATTTGATAAATTCAGGTAATCTGTGTCTATTCGTGGTCCACGAATCAACACAAAGGAAGTCATATAACAATTAAAAGTTTACACAATTAATTCAATTCCATTGAATTACTCACCACCACACTATAAGGAAAGTAGACTGATTATTAAACCAACTTAAAAGTAAGGAAATCAAGACTCGGATTTATACCCCAGCCACTAGTTTCCTTGATTTCAGTATTTTTTCTACTCTTGCTTACTTTCATGAGGCATAAAGCTAGGTTCACTTAGCTTTTATAGAAGGCTTCCTCTCTGTCCAACCCACTCTCATATGTTATCTTAGCATTCCAATAGAATTCAGCAGATATTATCCAGATGTGAAGCAAAGAAGGACTGAATTGGATTTATCACAATAAAGCAAAATGAAAAGAAATGGGATAAGTGCATTAAAAGTATCAATAAGACTCAAAGACTGAATAGTCACTGAGGGCTAGTCACTTTTGGCTTCATGAGTTCTTTCTTTCACAAATTGTATATATGTAGTGATCTAACTGGTATAAAGATGAATATATCAGTATTATATATTTAAACAGTTTTTAACCTAATTAAAATTAAAACATTTCCACGGTCCTCTAAGACTATCACAGGTCCTGGGCATTGTGCTTACTGTGCCTAATAGACAAATCAGTTTTGGTTAAGGAGATAGAAGGAAAACAAAAGTTTTAAATATTGCAAGATTTTTAACAAGAGAACCCGGTAAGATCTATAAAAGAAATAAAGACATTAAGAAGAGAAATTAATTTGTAAAGGAAGATAATTTTGATTTTGTACATGTGAAACTTGAAGTGACTAAAGAAATCCAGATGAAGATGGCCAGTAAATAATTTGTAATGTGTCATCTAGGTACATGAACATTGAAAAATCAATGGCAGGGGCGCCTGGGTGGCTTAGTCGGTTAAGCGTCCGACTTTCGCTTAGGTCATGATCTCGCGGTTCGTGGGTTCGAGCCCCGCGTTGGCTCTGTGCTGACTGCCAGCTCGGAGCCTGGAGCCTGTTTCAGTCTGTGACTCCCTCTCTCTCTGACCCTCCCCTGCTCACACTGTCTCTCTCTCTCCTAGAAATAAATAAAACATTAAAAACTTTAAAAAAAAAAAAGAAAGAAAAATCAATGGCATAAAGGTGTTATTGAAAACTATGAAGTGAATGATTTTCCCCAAGGAAGTGTATTATAGAGGGAAGCACTGGAAACTAACAGAAAAGGCTTATGAGGTACCCCATAATTATAGAGAGATAAGAGAAAGAGGAATCACCAGTACCCATAAAAATGGCTTCTTGTGCTCCTGAGAGAGATGGTTGGTGATGTGATTGGGATTGTGGCTGTATTTTATTTTCAAATGGAATCCTAATTAGAAGTGGTATAATTATGAAAATGAAGATGAAGACAGTAGCCATATCTTTTTCATTCTTCCTTCCTATGTCCTTCTCCCTCTCAATACCCAACAGATATACATATACATACAGATGCACACACATGCACACATACACACACAGGTGCATACACACATGCACATACACAGGTGCACACACGGACATGCACACACACACACATCTGAACATAAGCTTCCCACATTATAGAACATTTCCAAATGTCTCCATTCAAAGACATCTTCTGAATAAAGATACACAGATTCAACTGAAGAAAACAATATGGGAACTCAGCAATCTAAGGCAAGCATACTAATTTGGCAAAGCAAATGTTAAAATACTACATTTATGATTAAGGCATGAGCAGATGGGAAATATGGAGTTTTTAAATTTCATCTCAAGAAAAAATTTCCTTGTTGGTAAACTACTAGCTCCAGTGTATGCAGTCCAAATCGTTATAATCATTGTCCCAGGTTTTGTTGAAGTAGGTACAGATAATACAGTCATACTTAAAATTTATTATGAAAGTCTTGTATTCTGTACTAACAGTTCCTTAAAGAAAATTACCATTGATGAGGATTGCAACACATTTCCCTTGAGACTGTAGAAACTAGGTATTTCAGTGCAATTGCAATAACCTACTCAGAAACAGATGGATTTGTGAATGATTGATGGATGAACAGGGAGGTGGTTGTTTAAGGTCAGTCATCTGAATCATGTCTTGGGAGAGTTCCCATAAAGTTACATAGGATGAAAATCTGGGCCAGTATTCACATGCCTGATTATTGAAGTAAGAACAGCTGCGTTTATTTCAACATTCTCAGCTTCACACATACATACATGCCAGTGAAGCTGAGAGGTTAAAATGTAAGAGGAAAATCACAAGTAAGATAATAAGAAAATAGAACAGAAAAAAAATTGCTCTGGAAAACTAAACATGTGCCTCAGGCTGGAATATAAATGTGAATAAATTACTAAGATACGGTACAGAGGAGAAAAAGAAGGAAAAATGTGAGAGGTTGAGGCGTGGAGGAAAGAATGAGAAGCTCTAACATGCATGGAATTGGAACCTAAGCAAAAGAGTAAAGGAATAGAGTAGAGGAAATACGTAGAAAAACTGAAAAGTTTCCAGAATTAATTAAAATCATGAATCCAAAAATGAAAGAAAAAGTATTCCAAGCAAAAAAAAAAAACAAAAGAAAACATTAATTCTTCAAAACCTAGTCAAAATGAGGAACAGTTTTAGGAGAGATAAGATCTTAGAAGCCCCCAAAAAGAAAATCTAGATCACCAACCAAAGAACAATTAGACAGACAGCAGACTTCTGAGCAGCAATAGTGGGAGATAAATAAGAGTGGAATACTTTTAAAATGGTGACATTTTCTGTTCTTACCTATAGAATGGTATATCAAGCAGGAGCAAAACCCTCTTTTAAGAACAAAATAATAATCAAAATATTTCATACTTTAAAAGAATCTGAAAAAAATCTAATGGAAGAATTTTAGGAAGAAGGAAAATGTTTCCTGAAGGAAAGTCTATGATCTAAAAAGAAATGACCACAAAGAAATTGGTAAATACAGGGGCGCCTGGGTGGCTTAGTCGGTTAAGCATCCGACTTTCGCATAGGTCATGATCTCGCGGTTCGTGGGTTCGAGCCCTGCGTCGGGCTCTGTGCTGACTGCCAGCTCAGAGCCTGGAGCGTGTTTCAGTCTGTGACTCCCTCTCTCTGACCCTTCCCTGTTCACGCTGTCTCTCTCTCTCTCCTAGAAATAAATAAAACATTAAAAAAAAATTTTTTAAGAAATTGGTAAATACAAATTGGTAAATTTGAATAAAACTAAATATAAGAAATTTAAATAATAAACTGGTAACATCTGTTTTTTGAGGTTTACAAAATAGAAGACCAGTCTCAAAGACTGGGCAGCAATAGCATGTGGGCATGTTGGGGTTATTGAAGTTTGGTTATAAGTCTTTGTATTTTTCCAGAAGAGCAAGAAAGTCACTGATTTACTTTACATTTAACAAGTTCAAAGGAAACCAGTACATGACAGAAAATTTAATTTCCACACAGTAAGAGACGAAATGAAAGGACAGCAAAAGACAGTAGGAAGGAAGGGGGTGGATGAAGGATAATAGAAGTAGGAGAAACTCAAACTAAATAAAATGGTTAAAAAAATCGAAAAAACTACAGAAAACCTACTAGTTAAGAAACACAGAATGATCACAATCTCTTTGAGTAAATGGGTCTAGTCACATGAAACAAAGAAAGCAAAGTCCAGAAAGCAAATGACCTATGCATCACTAATACGTACACTAAAAGTCTACAGAGAAGAGTGAGTGTGCAGTGTAATGTGGTGGCAGTAGACATACCATGGTTCAGCAATCACATAATATCTGTGTGATCTTGAGCAAATGTCTAACATGAATTTTACTTTCTAAGGCAATAGATTTGAGATCATGATGGTACTTACTCCATGGAGTTATTGGGAGGGTTATACAAGATAAAATATGGAGTGTGCTTACTACAGTACCTGGCACTGGGATGGAGAGAAATTAGGATTAGAATGGACTGAGGGAATTTTGGCGGGTTTTAGACTATGAACACTCTTGAATTTAAGGAACGAATAGTTAGAATTAGAGAAGTTAAGTTAGTAAGAAGGACAAAATATAGGGGGAAAAGTGAGCAAAGCCAAAGAGACAAACGATGAAGGTAAGCTGCACTGGTATAGAGTGGAACACAGGCGAGTGGGCTGGCTGAGAATGCCTCTACTTTCCTTAGTGTCCCATTTCCTTTCAACCACTCTTATCCCTCCAGGATGTATTGATGGAAGTCAATGGTTACCATGAGAAAACATCTGTATCTGAAAACAGCTGTATGCACATTTGTCTCATTAAAAAAAGAAAAACTTTTTCAGAGTCTGAACATTAATGTTGTGTGTCACCAGCAATGTCATGAGAAATCCAGAGAGAAAAACATAGTCAGTGCAATTAGTAGCCCTCAGGCAATAAAGCTTCTGCTTCAGACAGTGTCAAAACACTGCAATATCCAGGAAGACAGAGCCAATTGCCGGAGCAGATGCCTAAACTTATATTGTTTCTGGCTTCACAATGCACATACATGCTTACCCATACAAGGACACAAACACATCACAGGCACACTGGCATAAAGCATGCACCACACCACATATGCCCACACATAGCACATGAACACATGTGCACACACGCCAAGCATGCACAGCATACATACCACACTTGTGTACACACATATACACATTCACATACCACACGCTCTGCATAGTACACATGTGTGCCATGTATGCACATGTGTACATAGAACCATACATTGCATGCATGTGCCATATGTGTGCGTACGTGTTGCGTGTGTGTGCAGTCACACATGCAAGCACATGTATATACACATACACCACATGCCTGCCTACACACGCACACCAACATACATAAACACATCAGACACGTACAAATACAGCTCCTGGAAAAATAATTATTTAAACAGCAATTAACAACAATCAAATGTCCTTATATCTAGGTTTATTTTAGTTCTGTATATATATTTCTTGTGTTCTTCCCAATTTTTGAATCATAAAAATAAGCCCTATCAATGTTAAATTTATTTTAGGAATAATTAAGTATATTCTTAAGGGCTTACATTATTCAAATAGTATTCTATGCTTGAATCTGTACTGACTAATGAATTCATTATGTACCTTGAGAATACAATGATTGTAACTTTATAACTATAAAATTGTCTTTCTCCAAACAGACAGTGAAATGTTTTATTACATTATTATATTCTACCTATGGTCAAATTATAGCTATACAATAAAAAACATATTTCTGTGTAATCCATTGAATACTATTAAATTTGAATAGGAAATCTTTGGCACAGAGAATCCAACACTTGTAGAACATACCACAACAACTTTCTGAATTATCTGCTTGTCTTTATGCCAGTATACAGCAATTCCCTGTCTTTTCTAGTGTTTTCTCAACTTTTTATGAGTCTAACATAGGATTTTCACCACCTCCCTTGGTAGCATAGTAGAACACAAAGTTGCATATAGATTGTGCTATAATTTACCCTGGACTTGTGGGGGAAAACTTTCTCAAATATGGGTGTGTGTGTGTGTGTGTGTGTGTGTGTGTGTGTGTGTGATCCAATGAGTCAGCTAGCTCAAGAGAGTGTACAGTCTTGGCAATTTGTGCTTAGGTTTCTACTCATAATTTATAAAGTGTATATGGGATTACAAAAATCTTTCTTTTAATGAAAGGGTGTTTATATTGAATTAACAAATTTTTAAAAATTAGTAATGGCTCATCAAAACCTGAAAAAGTCCAAGAGTTTAATGTAAGTCATCATATCTTGAAATTTAAAAAAAAACCCTTCCAAAAGGCTACACTAGTATGACACCTGAGACCCAGGGAGTTAGAGTATTCACACAGCAAACACCAGCTGGAGCTGCTGCTGAACAGCCAGTGTACACCGAGGTGCAGTAATGGGGAATGATACACAAGGGCTGGAGTGTAGCTCTGAAGATAGACCCAGAGCTCTACTTAGCTTTAACTAATTGTCTGTTAAAGCTATTGCATCCAATTTTTGTGTCCATATCTTAAAAGGGATATGAAGGCATGAATGAAGATCCTAGAAAGACTAAAGACTGACCAAAATGAAGAATGCAGACCCTGAGAGAGAAAAATTGGGTTGGTGTTGTTTTGACTGGATGTAGAAAGCAGAAGGGACCCTAGTTCTCTCTTTGGGTCTACAAAAGATGACTTGTCTATGTACCTTCCTCAAGCAGGAGAGACTGGATCTGTGCACTATAAGGTGGGGTGTTGAATATTAATGGGTGTGGGAAGACACATCCTGATATGTGCTTCTCACCGAGCTCAGGATACCCTCAGAAGGCCTCAAACTCTGGTGTTAGTTTCCTGGTGAGAATGGGCTTAGTGAAGTTAATACCATATTGCTCTGCAATCGGTGAAAACTTGGTCTCTTGATTTAAGAGCTCAGGTTCTAGTGACAGATGGCTTGAGGTCCCATTCCAGCTCTGCCAGTAATTAACTGAGGAAAGTTGGGCAAGTCATTTCACCCTTCTGTGCCTCTGTATTTTCATCTGTAACATGAGGATAATGACTTCATGTACCCCTGAGTTGTTACAAGAATTAACAAATCCATGCGTAAGAAAACACTAGCCCAAGAACATGGCACATGATAGACCTCAGTCAGGTAGCTCATGATTTCACTATATGGTCAATGGGGATGGTTGACAAAAGAGGAAGACTTAGGGCCTTTCCAGAATATTTTGTGTGCCTGTTTAGCCAACTATTTAAACTATTAGTGACAGTTCCTCATCAGTAATGGTGGCATGAAATGAGCATTGGAGGTCAGAAGGCCTGGGTTTGAGTTTTGTCTCCATCACGCTTCACTAGGGCCATGAGCAATGCATTCCCTCTCTCTGGGTCTAGGTTTCTTCATCTCTGCCCTATTTATCTCACTACAACGTGAAGATCAAATAGAAATATACATTTATCATCTACCTTGTGCTGATTACTGCTGTCTGGCCTGTGCTGCTCTGGAGAGGACTAGGCTAGTGAGGAACATTGCTCATGCAGCAGTCATTACCAGTTGCAACAGTAAGCTGCAAAGTGCTGAGCAAGTGTTAGTTGTGGATGTGCACATTACTATTCCTAGGACATAACTGTAAGGTAATAGTCAAGGAAGAGACTTTGAAACGTGCTTTAAAGTTCAAAGTGGTATCTATCTAATGTAAGCAGGCTAAGCGTTTAGTCAATGAGCTCAAATTCACTTGTGAAACTAATGAGATCAGAAAGACTCCCTTAAGGGTGAGACACTGGGACTCTCAAGCTTTGTGCTGATGCCATGGAGTTCTCCAATATCTAAACTAATATTTTTCTTCTAAATTCGTTTTGGTATGATTTCAGTTATTCCTTTCAGTTTGTCCCCACCCTTCCCATAAGTGACCAGTCAAGTCACACTGAATGAGACGCTGAATTCCAGGCAAAGCCTCATGTTTGACATACATGAAAGTAGAGGTGGCCCATACATGTCCCAAATACTTACAGAATATATTTGACTTAATACTTATAGAAGATACTTGACTTAAAGAATGTATTTGACAGCTTTGGGGCAAAAAAAAAAAAATGTTTCTCCCTCAGAAGAGAATTTATATATTAATAAGAAAGAAACATTACAGGTTATTGGAAACTTATCAAGTTAAATAGTTAATCAAATTAACAGTGAGACTCACCAGTCACAGCAAATAGAGCAAATCATCTCTGGAGGCTTTTAGAAGTAAAGGAAATGACCACCCCTTAGAATCAGCCTTGTGACTATTGTAGTATTTGTTTCAATCTTGCTCAAAATTATTTAAGTCATTTCCTGCAATTGATAGAATTGTCCATTAGTGCGATGACATTTGTAGTGCCAGAGTCAAGAAGATTTGTTTTTACCCCTTTGGAATATTAAGAAGCTTCACATGAGTCTGCTCCCACAAACTTACTTACTGTAACAATATATAAATGCTTTAAACCTTTTGGTTGCCAAATATCAGTCAACATATGGACAGCTTAACAAAGCAAGTCACCACTGCTGGGTTCACCAGTTTCTACTCTGACCTAGAGAGAAGTGAAAAGGGAGGCAAGGTGGGGGGCAGTCAGACCATGCCAGCTCAAAAGAAAGCTTTTTGCTTCCAGGACTGGCTGCCCTCCCAATTATTAATGAAGAAAGACTCCTTTTTTCCATTTCCTAATGATGTCCACAGTTGAAGTGCAAACTGACTACAGCTGAGAATTTAAGTGGAATATTTCAAGGACATTCATCATAAGTGGATACAGAGAGACCAGACTCCTGTTTCAGCTTCAAGGTTTAAATGTCAAACACCTGGAGACATAATTACTCAACCTTAAAATCATTCTATGAGTTCATTGCTCTGGTTCAGGGAAAGTCAAACTCGTAAGTTAAGTTCAAGACACTGGGCTGGGGGAGGAAAAGGTGCAAAGGGGTATGGGAGGGCAACAAGAGAGGGATTCATGATTATATACTTAATCCAAGAGCACATTTGCCCCATTACACTACAGCAAAGAGTTCATGTACCAAAAAGCTATGTTTGTGTATAAACTTGGACGGGAAGAATGAAGGCACTCCTGCATGTTTGAGGAATCAGCTGCAAGCAATTGAAAATGTTCCTACTGAAAGTAATCTAAAAGTTTGCCATGAAGAATTTTCATAGGGATTTTAACATTAAAAGAGCGTCTTTGTTTCGTATTTAATTCAGCTACTATTTCTAACATCTTAGGCCTAATTGCTGAGACCTAAAGAGTCATTCACTAGCATCAGCAGATTTCCAGAATAGACTTATGTCCTTTATTTCAGTTGCTTGTAAAGAGTATGTTCTCCACCTGATTTTTTTACCCTCTACACCTAATTTCCTCTACTACTCATCCACTATGTTCTTTCAGTAAGTTTGAATATAAGTGAAAAAACAAAATGACAAACAGATTAAAGACAATCTGATCAATTCCACATACTTCCAGAAACCTCTGACATAAAGATGTTCCAGAATTCTGAAAGGCAGGACTCACACACCCCTGAGTACACTCTTCTTAACTGACCAAATTCCATAGTGTCTTATTATTCATAAAATATACTTTTCCATTTCCACTGAACATGTGGAAAGGATTCCTGGGGTACTTACACAGAAATCCCAGCTAGGAAACAGTCCCTCGCTTCCCAGCAGCCAAAAACTATCCTCTCACCCCAAGATGGCTCCTAACGTTCACTGTCTCCTGATACAGTATGAGACATGGAAATGACAACAGTGGCTAAAGAAGAAGAAAGAAAAAGTCCAAACCTGAAGCTAGGCTGCACAGAAATGGTGAGTGAGAAGTCAAACAGGAAACATTTACAAACCTATGCTTTTACCTAAAGCCATGTGAAAAAGCTTAAGTCTAGTATACTGTCACATGTATATACAATATTTATAATTCCTACTGCTTGGACCCCCTAAAAATCTGACCTAATATTTGTTTTCTTCTCCTGAAAACCCATTGGAAACCCTACTTGAGGTTATTCCCAGGAAAAAGAAAGTTTTCTTGATTCACTCACCCTAATGAACACCAAACATAGTAAAACAATTCAAAGTAATCTTTTAGCCTAATAAAACCTCTAAATTGGCCTTAAGAATTTAGTCAATGCCACCTTCTTAATTAATAAAGATTACAAATTAGAACATCAGGGGGAAGAGAAATGCAAATCCAACTGTATTAGAGAGCAAGGAGTCACTTAAAAAAAAAAGCTTATTTATTTATTTTGAGTGAGTAGAGGAGGGGCCAGAGATAGAGGGAAAGAAAGAATCCCAAGCAGATTCCCCACTGTCAGTGCAGAGTGAGACATAGGGCTCAATCCCAAGAACTGTGAAATCACTATCTGAGCCAAAATTAAGAGTCAGATGTTCAAATAACTGATCCATCCAGGTGCCTCAGGAGTCACTTCTAATCTTGAAGTTAAGGACCCAGTTAGAAAATAAAACCAGTTCATCTCCAATACAAAGTAGATCTTAAGTTAATCTTTCTACTTTTTAAAGTTTTGGCTTATGCAACTTTCTCCCTTTTAGAGTACTCCTTGTCCTCCTGACTACTGCTGAAGAATATAATCCATTGCAATCTATTTTTGTCAAAGCTGTATGTTATTTCAATTAGATTAATGGAAATCAGTGTAAGAAGTAGCCAATATCAAGCAACCTAACTGCAAAATCCATAGCATGCTTTCACAGAAGAGGAAAGCTTAAGGGTCAAATCATTAACTATCATTTATTCTGTTTAAATTTGGTGGTCAATTTACCAAAGCAGAAAATTTCAAAAAAAAAAAAAAATTTGTTTCACCTTCCAAAAGAGCTCAAAAACTCAGGTTCCTAATAGGACAGTCATGGGAAGATAATTGTTCCTTTACATCTATACTCAATAACCTGGAAATGATTGGCCCTGACTCTTTCTAAAGGATTATTCATTAAAAAAAAACAAAAAAAAAAACCAAAAGCAACAACAACAACAAAAAACAGTCTTCAAAGGGCACTTTGCTGGGTGCTGGAAATATGAGGATAATTGGATGTGGCCTCTTCTATCAAAGGGTTTATTATCTGATAAATATAGAACTAATTTTAGGACAATATGATAGAAGTTGTAACACATAAAATATAATATAGGTATGAATCAAGTATTGCAAGCGCACCATTATCAGAATCCTTGTCAAATTTACTTTCAGTAGGAGCTCAATTTTTACAAAATATTTGTTTCGCCTCGCAAAAGAAAAAGCACAAAAACTTGTGTTCCTATTAGAAGAGTCCTAGAAAAGTAATTGTCACTGCCCTCACCGGCAGCCTAAATTTGATTTCTGTTCAGTTGATGTGATTGTTTATTACACCCATAGTGTGGGAAGCACCCATGGGGATGCAATTCTGTCACAGGGGCCACAGGGTTCTCAACTTCTGCAAATATTCCCAGAATTACTAGAATATTTGTATTTATTAAAATTATTTCCCATATATAAACTTTAGAAATTTAAACAATGTGTTTCAAAGTTAGGGAGAAAGATGCCCACTGTGTGTATAAATGCTACGTGTTGTTGAAAGCAGTTTCTAGGACTATAACACAAATCCCCTACGTTTCTTTTGAGCGGCACAATTGCAAGCCCAAGCAGTCTGCCAGTGAGGACTCTGAGGTGGGAAAAGTCATCTCAGGATGCATCAGGAGAGCTTAACTGGAAGTTTTCCCCGCTCTCATTTCTCATTCAGTGTTTTCATTGGAAACATCAGAATCTGGAAGGGAAGGTTAAAAAAAAAAAAAGTTCCAGAGTTTAAAAATGCCAGCATTTGATTGATTAGAGTAACTTTCCTGGCTTAACCAGTAAGTTGATTTGATGGGTTCATCCGTTAATACAGTAAAACACATGTTAAAGATTACAAATTGTTTAACAAGTTTTGACAAACAAGTCCCCTGGTGGTCCCGAAATTTCTGAGAAGCAGATGGAGGAGGGACAATTTTATAGATTCCCCTTCCTATCTGCACAAAGCCGCAGAGGTCTAAAGTAGGTATTAGTGCAAATAAGGGACATTGTCAGACAATAAAGAGACACAATTGCCTCTGTTAGCACAACAATTAATTTTGTTTGCAGAGTACCAGTCAGTCTATTTGTTACCAGGAATGTGCTAATTATTCTTGCTAATTACATGCAAAACATTCATTATCACCTATAAGTGGAGCTGGACCCCTCAGGTTTCAGTGACAAATTAATTACTGTGTTTTCCTTCTGAATGTATTTCTAGTGCATTCTGGTATTATCTGAAAAATAAATGGTTTAGCAACCCGCTTGTCTCTCAGAGCCACTCATTAAATTGAAAAGTAGGCATGCAGAGCTACATCAATCTTCGTTTCCTGTCCTATTAGGATGGCAGTCCCTGAAATTTTCCAAAGTTGTACTACAAATTTATAAATCCCAAAGCTGGTAAAATGCATGCATCTGTGTCATCTTCACCAGTAGCCATTCATTGAGCCTCAGGAAGAAGGCAAACTTAAGAGAAGAAGAGGATCCTATATCCTATATACTCACCAGCACTCTTTGTTTGTCATTGCCTTTCAAAAAATTGGGACAGCATTTTGTTGTCTGGTCCAAACTTAGGGTAATTTAGTTTATTCCCCCCTCAATTTGGAATTCAGTCAACCACAATGCAAATCTTGAATTGCCAACTTGTCTTGGTTAGGAACAAACCCAACAGTACAGATGTGTGTATTTTAATTCTATATGTGGATTACACTGGAAAGACCAATATCTGCACTTGGGCAACTTTGCCTTAACCTTAGGTTGCCTGGAGCTGTTCTCTAAATGTCTTGATTCCTCCTAACAAGCAAAGAATCAGTCTTTCTCTTTCACTCTCTCTTCACCTTACACTTGCTCCCCATAGTGCCCCTTTAGTGGCAGTCCACTGAAGGCTTATGGAAGGAAAAGATGGATCAGCAGGGCTTTGGGTTTATGTTGATATGCAACCTAAATCAATAATTCAGGGGTAGCCCTCACTGACTCCTCTTCCAACCATTTAAGCTCACTTTCTGAAAGTCTTTTTTTTTTTAATGTTTTATTTATTTCTAGGAGAGAGAGAGAGAGAGACAGCGTGAGCAGGGGAGGGTCAGAGAGAGAGAGAGTCACAGATTGAAACAGGCTCCAGGCTCTGAGCCGGCAGTCAGCACAGAGCCCGACGCGGGGCTCGAACCCACGAACCGCGAGATCATGACCTAAGCGAAAGTCTGACGCTTTACCGACTAAGCCACCCAGGCGCCCCTGGAAGTCTTTAAATAGAAAGCATTTCAGGAGAAAATCTGCACCTGGGAGGGAGATAAGAGACGGCTATGGTGCCACCATCTCCACACCCCCAGAAGCCCATCTGAGACTAGTTAAGTACATGGCTCCTTGGAACGCCAGCATCATCTCCAGCCCAAATGGGTTCAGATCGGACCAGAGTTTGCATCATACACAGGAGAACCTATCTCCATTGTAATCAGCCATACCCCTTTGGGACCTACCGCATGCCCACTCCAGTGGACATTTCGCAAAGGTCAGGTTCACATGGTTCCACAAGTCTGTATTGGGTTCTTTCTAAATCTTCTTCTTATTGGTCCCTTCATATTTGCCTTGGCTCTTTTCAAGTGCTTATGTCTTTTATACCTCAACATTTGGCCTATTTCTAGAGTATCTCTGTAACACAGCTGCAGACAGTAGTTCTTGATCATAAATAAAGTGGTAAAGGAGTTTTCACTATCACATAATTTTCCCTTTCCACCATTTTCTATTTAAAACTTATATACATGAAGCTAAACAATAGTCTGCTGCAGGTACACATAAATTTTGCACCGTCTGAATAACCCATTGTAGTTGATTTTTCCAGAATTTGGGTTTATGGGCTTATGGCTTTTATGTTTTACAAAAGAAGAAGTTTAGAATGTTTGTTTCTTTGCTTTCAGTATCGCATTTATTTCTTTCCCTAATTTCCCTAAGTTTGTGATCACCTTGTCTGAAATGTGTAAACTTACATAGCTAAAATAACTCTTTGTTTCCTGAAACAATGAAACCAAAAGTGCCAATAAGAGATCATGTGCATAATTCTGCTTAATTTCTGTTATGATAACAAAGAGGGCACCTACCTGAACTTAACGTCTGTAGCAGGTCATATCTGTCTCACACCCCTTTCTTCACCTCCCTGAGCCTTTCTCATGTCCTCTCTCCCTGTCTGGTCTCCACAACATCCACACCTTGATTCTGCGTCCCATACTTTTCCAAAATCCCATCCCTTGTTCTTACTCATTCTCCAGTGTTTCTTTACTATTTATGATTTTACCTTTTTTTTACTATTTGTACACCACTTAATACTTTTATGTATTCTACTTTATTTGCCTTTTTTCTATTATTTCAAGGTTTTGCTAATATCAAATCATTCAGGCTAAAGTTTTAATATGTTATTTTAGCCAGTCTCCTACCACTTATAGAGCTTCAAGGTAGTTCTAGAGATCATTTTAATGCAAAGGGATGATTTTCTAATGGTGAGAGTGGCTAATAACGTGGCATCATGGTGACCGAATTATTTTGGAAGTGGCAGGAGGCCCTTGGCAACCCTGCTAACTCACACATCGCATGTGACCACCTGTCTAAATGAAACATAAGTCCTGCCTCCCATTTTTTCTGTTCTTTGAGACATTCAGGGAGTAAGATCTCCCTCAGGACTGCACTGAGGGAATTCTCTATATTTACTCTGATCTGTTCAACAAAATATATAACAAAAACTTCAGTTTCTTAAAATAATAGGTGTTCTAAAACAGAAAGTGACTGGGGCGCCTGGGTGGCTCAGTAGGTTAAGTGTCTGACTTCGGCTCAGGTCATTATCTCCCAGTTTCTGGGCTTGAGCCCTGCATCAGGCTCTGTGCTGACTGCCAGCTCAGAGCCTGGAGCCTGCTTCAGATTCTGTATCTCCCTCTCTCTCTGACCCTCCCCTGCTGTGTGTGTGTCTCTCTCAGAAATAAATAAAACATTAAAAAATAGAAAATGACTTTGTTATTCTGAAAGTAATTGTCCAGCATGGAATCATTGAATATCAGGCTCAATAAACATTGAGATCATGGACCAAAGTCCTTTGCAGGGGGCGTTAAGTGCATGCGTCTTGGAGTCAAGGAGATGTTGGGTTTGTACCTAGCTCTTAACATTCTGTGAAAATTCTTGGTTTCTACATGAGTAGGATATGAGACCATCTCAAGGTGGTATGAAGATTAATGGTTAAAAGAATATCTGACATTGGGGCGCTTGGGTGGCTTAGTCGGTTAAGTGTCCGACTTTTGCTTAGGTCATGATCTTGTGGTTTGTGGGTTCGAGCCCCGTGTCGGGCTCTGTGCTGACTGCCAGCTCAGAGCCTGGAGCCTGTTTCAGAGTCTGTGACTCCCTCTCTCTCTCTCTGATCCTCCGGTGCTCTCTCTCTCTCTTTCTCTCCTAGAAATAAATAAAACATTAAAAGAAATTAAAAAAAAAAAGAATATCTGACATTAAGTGCCTTATTGACCTAGCAAATACAGGTAGAGTTCAAGAACAGCTTCACCATCTTTGCATGTTAGTTGAGCTTTGCACATTGTTGTCTCACCCAATGCCTGAGAATTAAAGAAATAAACAAATTGATTCCACTAATCTAAAAACTGAAAATCTCTTACCCATTTAGTTTACACTTTCAGAACAAAAAACTCCTCCCACAAGGAACTATACAAAGTTTTATGAATTTCTGATATTAATCAGTACCATCATGCTGTGGGCCTTGGGCCACAGAGTACCTTAGGACAAGCAGGAGAAGTGGAAAAGATAGGGCGCCTGGGTGGCTTAGTCGATTGAGCATCCGACTTTCGCTTAGGTCATGATCTCACGGTTCGTGGATTCGAGCCCGGCGTCGGGCTCTGTGCTAACTGCCAGCTCAGAGCCTGGAGCCTGTTTCAGTCTGTGACTCCCTCTCTCTCTGACTCTCCCCTGCTCACGCTGTCTCTCTCTCTCTCTCTCTCCTGGAAATAAAAAAAAAAAGGAGAAGTGGAAAAGAGGCATAGTGGAACAGAAGAGGAGAGAAGGCTGGCTGCCAGCCTGGTCTTGAAGATAGTAGGCACAAGCTACCGCAAACTTCTCCTGTCACCGGAGTTGTAAATCCAGCTCTCACACTCCCTGCACGGCACACAAATATGGAACCTTCCACCACTGACATTCCTATCTGAAAAACACGTATGCTATGGGCATAAGCTTTTTCTCAATAAGAGAAAAAGTCAGGATAAAACTTGATGTGTCTTTTTCCTAGGACTGAATTTCACCTGCAATCCCGTGTTTTAAAATTTTCAGTTCCTCTCTACCCCTGCAGTTAAATTAACCCTATATTCTACTTTTCGTAGCCCATTTCAGAGCTCCAGACTTCACTTTTTATTCGACACAAATTAAAACTAGCAGTGTATCTTTCAATAGCATTCCTCTTTTAACAATTCTTGCAGAGAATGTAAGGCTACACTCCCATGTGAGGGAGCATCTGGTAGTATGAACTACCAGCCCAGAATGAGTGCTTTAATCTATAACTCTGTCCTTCTCCAGATGCTTCTGGTATGACTCACCCTCGCCCCCTTTAGCAATCCAATAGCATTCTGACTATTACACCAGTCAAAAAGACACCGTCTCTAAGATACATAATCCATTCCCATTTGGTAACTTCCAAACGAGTTCCTTGAGAATACCATAGAAAGAATAAATATAATGAATGACCTTTCTGCGAAATAATGCCAGAACTGTATTTCTGCCTCCTCTCCCCACCCAAAATCTCACAGCTGAAAGATCTTAATATAATCAGTGCCCCTTTAAGTTTTATTGCCGAACATAGATAATTGATGATATGTGCATGCACTATTTTCTTTAGGACCTGCAATGTAACAGAAGACTTTGATCATTGCACCTATATCCAAAACATAGATCACTGAAAGAAAGCTACTCAAATTCATTTCAAAAGAGTGTTAGAAAATACCACAGAAAATTAATTGTTGGATCTAGGTGGCTTTTACTTAGCAATTCCATGAATCAGAAAGCATCCAGTCAAGAAAAGAGGAAGGAGCTCTGAAGAGCTATACAAAGCCAAAGGGTTATATAGCCCAAGGTAAGCATGAGCAAGAAGTTATACTAGGCAAACATGGGTTGGTTAATGCTAGGCTGCCTTCCTTATTTGGAATAGCAAGGAACTGGACTAGGTTAGGTAACAGAGCTGATCAGGCAAGTTCTGAGTGGCTAGGTTTTGGTTTTCTCACATAGGCTGCAGTTTTGTTTTGCTGACATAGGCTGCTAAAATGCTAGACCACCTCAGTCTAAATAATTTAACAAGAGACGCTGTCTTAGTTTAGACTACTATAACAATATACCATAGACTGGGTGGCTTAGAAACAATGGAAATGTATTTCTCATTGTTCTGGATGCTACCTGTCCAAGATCAGGGTTCCAGCATGGTCTGATGAGAGAGCCCTTCTCCATGTTACAGACTGCTAACTTCTCTATGTATCTTCATGGTGGAAAGAGAGCAAGAGAACTTCCTGGGGTTTGTTTCATAAAGGCATTAATCCCCTTCTTGAGGCTCTCCCCTCATGATCTAATCACACCCCAACAGCTCCACCTCCTAATACCACTGGAGATTAAGATTTCAACATATAAATGGGGGATGGAAAGGACACAAACATCCAGTCCACTGCAAGCATCTATGAAACTGAATAACACAACCACAACCTAGACAGTACTCAACACATAACAGTCATTTAAGAAGTTCTTGGAGCATTGAGTTGCTGGGTGTCAGTTGGGAGGTCTCTCTAATATCAACCCAGTCATCATCTGCCCTGCTATTTAACATGAAGTCAGGTATCCATGACAGTGTATTCATAGTAAAAGTGACATTCCACTGAAATATATAAGAGCATGTCCCCTCCAGTGTTGAATGTTCAAATTTCTTCACAAGAATTCAGTTAAATTGGTTTACTTAATCAGTAAAACATCTAAATGTATCCTGAGCATCTGAACTTTGAAGGGCAGAAAATAACTAGATAACTCAGTTTCCCCATCTATTCCTTAAAGAAAGGAAATAGTCCAGGCCCCTGCTATTGCCCTGTGCTGAGGTGAGCTGGCAGCTCAATGACTGATCTGAACATACATGTAATTTATTTGTCCTGAACAGTATAGTTTTTATGAACTAGAATTTAAAATTGACTTCACATGAAATCTGCAGTTCCAACTTGTTTTTAAAAATCAGAAGCTCTGAAACATCAGGCCACATCCCCATATGACAATAATTGGCTAGACTGAGTAGAGGCCACCCTCTGTAGCAGAGGCCAGTGCTCTGGAGGGCTCTACCACTCCCTCCACCTTCTCTAATTTTCTATCTGGCCCACTTGCCTCCTACCTTATCTGCTTGCCCTTTGTTGGCAGGAGTTTCTGACTGAGCTATAAATAAGTAATAAATATATTTAACAGTTACTGATTTTCTCTTAGGTTCTTTTAAAGTCATACTTATCTTGAAGAAAAACTTGGCAGAAAAATATGGAAAGACTTTTTTTTTGCCCAGTACATCTAAAAAAGAATAAAGGATCCCTAAGAATGTGAAAGGTTATTAAAGACCTAGAGGAAGAGGAGTGGTCACATTAAGACCTGAAAAACAAAAGGACAGAGCTGACCAAAGGGCTGAACATCACCAGAAACTCCAGCCAGGAGCTGGTGCAGCCACCTTGTTGAACAACTCTATCCCTGAATGGGGTAGGGGGTTGAGGTGAAACCAAACCATTCTGATGAGAAACTAAACACATTCATGGTTAGGAGATGCATTTCATAATCAGATTGCTTTATAAAGCAATGTGCAACCAAAAACTCCTGTCATTCCTACAGAGAGTCTTGAAGTTGACTTGTTTCTGATTCATGAAACACTTCATGAAAAACTAGCCGAGCAGAGACCACTTGCAGATGCGAACCGGCAGACAATATGCTATCTAAAAGACCAAGGTAATTAAAACAATCTCCAGTAGATGAAGGAGCCTTATTCACTAGGAAACAAGGTAGATTGTCAGCAATTAGGAAAATCAGGACAAGAGAGGGGAAAACGATCAGAGAGAAAGCCCTTTCACAACTAGTATTTGCCTTTAACAATGCCGTAGCCCACAGCAGCAAAGGCTGTCTTCCATGGCTTGTAAATCCTACATTTACATTGCAAGATACAAATAACACTTGAAACTGTTCCACTGTTTGTCCAAAAAGAACACAGTTAAAAGGAACCTTGGAGATTACCTAGATTAAAAATGCTCATTTTACAGATGAGGAAACTGAGGCTCAGAGGGTGACTCTTGGCTATACCCATCTGGCTAACGTGGAATTGAGTAACTGCTGACTTCCCCACCTCCTGCTGCTGCAGCCTTCTAGTTTCTGAAATAATGCACAGCATGTCACTCAAGAAAATAGGAAGTTCTGTGATGCTTTGAATAAAAAATAACATATCTTTAGAGAAGAAAATCTAAATAAGAGAAATAGGAAATAGAATGGGCCTACTCTTCCTTATTAATTGATAAGAAGGATCCTTCTGAAAAGTGCATATCATTTGTAACTCTCATCTTAAGCTATGCTATTCTTTACCTCTGAGTAGACAATGTTTCAAATATTTAACAAATGAAGCTAATTATTCAAAAATAGCTGAATCTCTAATATAATGCCTAAGAGAATTCATTTTTTGGACATTTCTTCATTTCCAATGTGAATCCCAGGAAGATAAAACAGCAGACAGGTTTGGAGAAAGAAAAAAAAAACTTTACCTTTATTTTCAGGCCTGCACTTGACTCAGGAAATAAGTTAATTATTAAGCTAGTTTCATTTTTAAAAAGCAAATGTAATCATTCCTTCTTTATTCCAAATGTATGCTTTACTTAGGAGTAGAGATGTCATTCTATTTGAAGAACTGTTTGCTTGAGCTCAGAATTACCCCAGGGCAATGTATTATTGATAAATCCATTTTCTTATATAATCATCCCTTCACATTTACAGCATTTCACAGGATTCTGTCTGTAACCTTCACATGGATTTCCTAGGCAAGGGCACTATGGTCCATGTTGCTCAGAAAAAAATCAACCCTATTCTGCTAGGTTAACTTTTGTTTTGAAGCCTCAGAATAGTTTGACAAGACTTTCTCACAGAAAACACATAATTGAGGTTACTTGTAGCTATAAGGCCTGAAACATTTTAAGACTCATATGCTTATCTGCATACATTTACATGTACTTAAAGCACCTCCATTCAAAAGTATAAAGGTCCACTTTATAGAGACGAATATGGAGGCTATGACTGAGTGACAACACAAAGGCTTATTTAAACATTATTGGTCTCTGCATTCATCTATTTTCTGTTGACAGAGGGGTCAGCTAAGGATCTTTATCTCTAATATGCTTCACTAAAGCAGTATTGTACTTTTTTCTTCCTTTTTTTATTGTTGAAGATTGGTTGGTCGGTTTTGGCTTGTTTTTGCTTTTTTGTTGTGTGCGTATTTGGCATTTATTTATGCAATGGGAGAAAAAAAAAACATGCCAGCTAACATGAGGTGAGAAAAATGCATGGTGTACTATAGCAGGATACTCAGGAATCTCTCAAGTGTTTGAATAAACACATACCACACCAATTAAAAAAAAAGAGCTGGTTTAGCAAAAAGACAAACATAGTCTTCTGAGGCCGTCCAATGGGCAGGCATGTCCAAGTGCATTCCTGGAGCCTGGGACGGCACTAACACTTCCTTTCAGCCTAATGGGCCCTGAGCCCCATCCTTTGTCTGCTGATTAACTGCTCTGTTCATTGACCAAACCACTAATTGCATGTTCCTTATAGTTACCCTCCATTACTGTAAGAATTAATGAGACACAATTACAGCTCCCAGAAATCTCAGGCCTGGCCAACTGCACAGTACTCCAAGTGAATTAGAACTCTCAAAGAGAAAAGAGTTTTAAAAAAAAAAAACCTAGTCAATTGTTCACAGGAAGCAGAATGTTTTTTTGTTTAAAAATTTGTATTTATGTGAAGTCGTTTCATAATTAGGCCTAGGGGGTGAAGGTAAGAGGAAAGAGAGAAAGAATGGATGAAGGAGTTGGGAACTGAGCTTTCACTGAGAAATCAGGGATGCAAAACAACATGCGAATCAGATGTAAGAAAAACTTAGATGTAAGAAAAATAAACACACAATCAATGCTGTGAATTGTTCATAAAACTAATAACAAATCGTCTATTTAAATATAACATACAGTACGCAGAAACACATTGTAAGAATATCCTTCTAGTTTTATCCCCCACACAAATGATATTTTGCCCAAAATTCTGAGCTGTATTATTATTCTTCAACTCATGGAATTTGATGTTTGTTAGAACCCATGCTTCATTTGCCAAGTTTTGCGGAAGAATTCCAAGTGGCCCAAGAGGGGATGGCCCATTATATAGCAGAGGGAAAAGAAGTAATTTCCCATTTACCAAATCTTTTCAAATAAAAAAAATTTATTCTGAGTGTGGAAATAATTCTAGGATACTTTAAATTGCAATTATTCTAAGATTCTTGGTAGGTTTTACTGATCTTGGTTTCCTCTGCATACAATGACTTGTTCTCATGCATTTGTATTAAGGTTACTTTATCGCCAGTTTGATAAAAAGTACTATTTTGATCCAATTTCCCCCCAAATAAGGATAGATTTGTATATTTACACATACACGCACGCACACACGCACGCACTTCACATGAATTACTGCTGCACCCTCAGAAGAAGTTTGTATATCCACACACCCCGTCCATCCCTCAGGGCTGTCTACCTGCCATATCTCCTTCTTCTTTGCAGAATTCCCTTACCCTCCCCTGCCTCTCAAATCTTATCCATGCTTCAAGGCCAGCTCCTTTATACCTACCTCCCAGCCCCATCCTCCCTTCAAAAGAAATTACTCTCTTCTCTAACATCCCAAGGCACATAATGCTTGTACCAACCTGTACCAAACGTTTGTCACTTAATCATATGCAGTATCAACTTTTCTGCAAATAAATGACTTGATCTCTGTCTAGACTGCAAATTCCTTACAGAAAGGAAAGAACACTTTTCTGCCTCTCTGCTGCTGCCCTCCATCCCAAGAGACACTTAGTATTGCCTTGTATAGCTATGAGAACTTAATAAATGTCTTAGGAATAAATGAATCCATGAACAAATGAAATGGAGTGAAAAAGTAGATGATAAGAAATAGGAATGGTTTAACACACTAAGAAATTTATGAACAGACATAAAGACAGTGGGCTCAGGGTTAGGGATCATGATGGATCCCAAGTCTTTCTTGGAACCTTTTACTTGAATATGCCTCAGTGAGAGGGGACTTTTGAATAACTTTGAGAGGGGAAAGGGCTACCCTGGAGTTCTAGAAGTACAAGGACTCATTAGAGGGAGAAAATGACCAAACGAATAGATTGGCTGGGCCATCAGAATTACTGTGAAATGAAATGTTAGAAGTAGGGAAGAGACTCAGAGCAAAGATTTTGGGTATTGTTATGAAAATAAAGACAGTGACCAGTGCAAACATCCAAGAAGAATGTTCATCTTAGTATCTAAATTAAGAACAAATGAGGTAGAGGCAATGAAGTGGAGATATAACAGTGAGCCCACGGTATGTAGTTTCCATGCTCATTAGAAAAGGAAGAAGAAGAGAATATTGTGGCATACACAGTTGCAAGTAAACATGAGCACAAGAGAAGTAGAACAAGCTACCTTTGCTCTTTGGGGCAAAAAAAAGACAGATACACTGGCACTTCTACCAGTTTCTGTTAGCTTTCAAACAAGTGCAGCCAAAGCTTAGTACCATATTAAGAAATTAAAGTGAGGCTAGCTAAGAGGATAAGCTAATTTTCATTTTCCCCTCAAAACACTAATATGCCAATAGGTATTCAATCTGGACAGGACATAATAATCTTAAATCAATCTGAAATTTAAGGGAACCTAAATGGAGAGGGGAAAAATAAATGACATATATTTATTCCTGACAAGCACTTTGAAAAGTGCAGCATTAGGGACAAGTGCATATAGAAAAAGGGTAAAGAATTTTAAAGACAGAAGTGACACAACTACATAAACCAAACATCCAGATTTTTGGGGTAGTCTATAGATGGTCAAACTAAATTTTCACTTTACATCCAGGTGTTTAGCATATTGTCAACACCAACAGAATTAAGATTTCATAACTTTGGGGATGTTATATTAGTATCATTTAAATTTCAGCTAGACTTGGGGCGCCTGGGTGGCTTAGTCGGTTAAGCGTCCGACTTTCGCTTGGGTCATGATCTCACGGTTCGTGGGTTCGGGCCCCGCGTCGGGCTCTGTGCTGACTGCCAGCTCAGAGCCTGGATCCTGTTTCAGTCTGTGACTCCCTCTCTCTCTGACCCTCCCCTGCTCACGCTGTCTCTCTCTCTCACCTAGAAATAAATAAAACATTAAAAAAAATTAAAAAAAAAATAAATTTCATCTAGACTCATCAGCTATAGGCATCTATAGAATAACATCGACCAGAACTAGAACAATACCAATTATAACACCTTGTCTGGTAAATTTAAGAAAGTCGAGTAACTTTGTCAGTAAAGTACTCAAGTAGAAATTTTACTCATTAAAACATTGTTTTAATTACAAACAAGTATAGGAAAAACTGCTTAACCTAACTAATGGTATTATTATGTTATACATGTATATTCATCATTATATGTAAAATTCAAAAACTAATAAGAATTTTTTTCATAAAATTGATTTCAGAAGAAGGACAATAACCAGGGTTGACTAACAAACTGCTAAACAGAAGTTTAAATTGGTACTCCAAAAGGCCTTTTGGTGGGTAATTTGTCACAAACTATTAAAATTGAAAATATGCACATCGTTTAGCTCAACAATTCTACTTGCAGAATTTTTACTAATGAAATGGTCTCACAAGTGCACAAAGATATTCTTTTCAGCATATTTTTAAGTGTGGAAAAATTAGAAACAGCACAATTATTCAACAATAAGCAACTGGTAAAATAAACTATGGCAAACTATAAGCAATGAGATAATATGCAGTACTTTTAAATGAACATATAATCTATATAGACTAACCAAAAAAAGTTCAAAATAGTGTTAGTAAAAAAGTTAGTGCTAGAATGTATTTATGATATATCAATATGTATTTATAATAACTATGAATATAGTAACTATTGTAACATATGTGACAAATTTGGAAGAATATACATAAATTATCATGGAGGAGTGGTGAGTAAGCAAAAGAAAGATTACAAGAGCCTATTAACTTCTGTGCTACACACTTCTGTGCTCTTTTAAATTCTTTTAACAAGAATATATTATTTGTGTAATCAGGAGAAAAAGCTAAAATATAAATAGTAAGTGCTTTAACTCTTTGAAGTTTCTTCCCAATCAAGGTCAGTAATTCTACTATTGGAAACCCGTGAATTTTTCCTTCCTGACCAGCATACAAAACAACATTACAAGCACACCCACATGAGCTAGGCAGGCACCTTCTCAAACTCTCCAGGTTTTAATCAGCTTATTTTCACATCTATCATTAGTCAGTTCTATCATACTCTATATTCAAAACTAAAAAAGATCCAGAAGAGATTTGCAGCTAAACTGACAGAAAAATGGAAATAGTTTTAGAATGTCTTAATTAACATTACTCAAAGTAATTTAGAATCTTTTTAAGTAACATACTCATTGGATTTTAATGTATTTCGGCAGCACACATCTGTTCTTACATTGTAAAACATCTGTAGTAAACCCACTTTGCTTGTGAATTTAATTTAAATATATATGTAAATATCAATGCATGAACATGATGTAACTAGCCAAAGCTCTTTCAACTCCAAAATATATCATTAAAAATGAGAATGCTTTGTGTCATATGTAAGCAAATCTATACCTAGCTGGACTCTCCATAATGGAATCAAATGTCAGCTTCAATACATGTTGTTACATGTTCCAAAACAGTCACTTGGCCTCCTCTGCACCACAGTGCAATGAGATGTTTCATGCAGGTTTATATTTTATATATTTTTCTCATATACAAATATGTTGACAATGTAAGTCAGCTGCTTTTTAAAATAAACTCTCCAAGAAGGAAACCTAGTGACTTCCAGTTTCTGGTCCTGCATGGAAAGAGCTAAGAAGTGGCCAACTACATGCTAACAATGGGTTAATCCTGACCAAACTGAAAAGTCAACAACTCTTCTTAGATCTGTCCAAGAAGCAAGGTCACAGGACAAACTGCCACACTGAAGATTGGAGAGACAGTCAAGTAGATATAGAGAAACAGATTTACCTGAGCAGAAACCTCCAAGAAGAAGCCTCCTCTGGAACTAGTGCTGAGGTAGGACAATCTGAACTGTACTTCACAAATGACTACACACTCCCTGTGGGCAAGTCTGAAAGTAAAACTTTCCAGAGGAACCCTGTTGCTGGGGACCACTATGCTTTTGTGTGTTTCAGCTTCATGAGTTCTACCGGGTCTTCACCATGAATACTGGGGGGAAACCCCACTACATTTCCTGCAGGGAAGGGGAAAAGGAAATACTTTGAAATATATCAGAGCATCTATTCTTCTTCACCAGGTCTGCCATCAGGAAAAATTAGTTTACCCGGGGAAAGTGAAATACCCAACTCCAGCCAACTCTAACCATTCTGTTCCACCTAAGAAGGGGTAAAAAACAATCAAACAAACAAACAACAACAACAACAACAAAAAACCCACTGGGAAGTGCTAGTGAAATTCACAGCCTAAAGTCACAGGCCCATCAAAAGACTGAGATCTATAAAATGCCTTCCCTCCCTTCACATCTTACCACTCCATCATTAAAGAACTATTTATCATAATTCCTTTTACCCACTACATCATGTCTTCCTCTTAACAAAAAATTAGAAGGCATACTAACAACAGAAACACAGTATGAAGAAAGAGAACAAGCATCAAAACCATAGTCAGATATGGCAGAAATATTGGAATTATCAAATCAGTAATTTTTAAAATTATGATTACTATGCTAACTGCTTTAATGGAAAAAGTAGACAGATAATGTAAGCAGAGAGATGGAAATTCTAAGAACAATTGAAAAGAAATGCTAGAAATCAAAAACACTGTTAAAAAAATAAAGTATGCATTTGAGGGACTCATTAGGAGTCCATACACAGATGAGGGCAAAAAAAAATCTCTGAGCCTGAAGATATGACAATAGAAAATTAAAAATTGAAAAGCAAAGAGAAAAAAGACTGGAAAAAGCAGAACATAATATTCAGGAATGTTGGGATAGTTACAAAGGGTGTAACATGTGCATAATAGCAATACCAAAAGGAAAAGAAAACAAGACAGGAACAGAAAAAATATCTGAAGGAATAATGAGCTTTTCCCAAAATTAATGTAATATGTAAAACCACAGACCCAAGAAACTCAGGAAACACCAAAAAACAAAACAAAACCCTACAGTAAGGTCTATCATACTCAAACTTGAGAAAAATCAAAGATAAAGAAAAAATCTTGAAAGAAGTCAGAGGAAAAAACACCTTAGTTACAGAGTAGCAAAGATAAAAATTAAACTGACATCTCAGAAATCATACAAGCAAGAAGAGAATGGAGTAAAATAGTTAAAGTACTTAAAGAAGAAAACCATCAACCTAAAATTCTGTAACATGTGAAATTATTTCTCAAAAGTGAAGGGGAAATTCTTTATTAGAAAAACAAATATTGATTGAATTTGTTGCTAATGGACCTACCTTACAAGAAATTTTAGAAGTGCTTCAGAGAGAATGAAAATGACATAGGTCAGAACTTTGGACCTATGTAAAGAAAGCAGGAGCATCAAGTAATGAATTAATGAAGGTAAAATAAAAACTTATTTTTCTTATTTTTAATTAATCTAAAAGTTAAGTTTTTAAAACAATGATAGCAACAATCTATTTGCTATATATAGATAGATGTTATATATGTGCTTATTTGTAAGTGAAATGAATGATAGCAAAGGCACAGGGACAGGAGACAGGGACAGGAGACAGGTATATTTCATTAATATAAGGTACTTGAGTTACCTATGAAGCAGTATAGTATTATCTGAAAATGAACTTTGATTAGTTGTAAATATGTATTTCAAGCCCTAGCATAACAACCTTTAAAGGTTAAAAAAAGAAAGAAAGGAAAAAAAGGAAATATAATTAACAGCTAAGAACAGAGAGAAAATGGGATCATATAAAATGACCAATTAAAAGCACAAAAGAAAGAAAAAGCATGGAAGATAAAAATTAAAGAACAAGGTCAAGAAATAGAAAAGAGAAACAAGTATGGGACATACTGGCTCAAATATGCCAATAATTACTTTAAACATCAATGGTTTAAATGAACCAATTAAAAGACAGAGATTGTCAGAGTGGATCAAAAAGCAAGACCCAACTATATGTTGTCCATAAGAAACCCACTTTAAATATTAAAAAAAAGTAAAGGAATGGAGAAAGATATATCAGGCTAATATTAATCAAAAGAAAGTGGAAATAGCTATATTAATTTTGGAACAGACTTAATGGCACAGAAAGTTACCAGGGATAGAGGAGGCATTACATAATGATAAAGGGATCTGTACTTTAAGAAGACATAATAATCCTTAGTCATATGTAATAATTCTTAAGTGTATATACCTAACAACAGAGCATTAAACTATGTGAGACAAAAACTGATGCAAACAAAAGGAGAAGTAGATTGTACCACTATTATCATTGGAGATTTAACACTTTTCTATCAAAAATGGACATATCCAGCAGGCAGAAAAGCAATGAGTCCATAGTTAAACTCAGCAGGAACATCAATCAACAGGCATCCATAGACTATTCCACAATCTGTTCTATGACAGTAGATTACATAATTATTCTAAAGATCAGCTGGAGGGGTACTTGGGTGGCTCAACTGACTAAGCATTAGACTTCAGCTCAGGTCATGAACTCACAGTTTGTGAGTTCTATTCACGTCAGATTCTGTGTCTCCCTCTCTCTCTCTGTCCCTTCCCACTAATGCTCTGTGTCTGTCTGTCTCAAAAATAAATAAACATGAAAAAATTTTTAAAAAAGCATCCACATGGCTCATTTACCAAGATAGACCACATTCTGGGCCATAAAACACACCATAAAAAATTTAAAATAATAGAAATCATACAATGTCTGCTCTTAGACCACAATGAAGTTAACCTAGAAATTAATAACGGCTGAAAAATCTTAAAATATTTAGAAATTAAACAAAACATTTTTCAATAACATTCTGGGTTATGGAAGAAATCTTAAGAGAAACTTAGAAACATTTTGAACTAAATAAAAATAAAAATATAACATCAAAATTCACAAAATGTAGTGAAAGCCATGCTCAGAGGAAAATTTAGAGCATTTGATATATATAACAGAAAAGAAGAATGGTCTACAATCAGTAATCGAAGTCTCCACCTTAGAAAACTAGAGAAAAAAAAACAAATTATATCCAAAGTAAGCAGAAGAAAAGAAATAATAAAAATTAGAGCAGAAATCAAAGAAACAGAAAACAAGAAAGCAGTAGATAAAATTAACAAAACTAAAGCTGTTTTTTTGAAAACATCAATAAAATTGATAAGCATTTAGCCAAGCTAAGAAAAACTGAGAAAATACACATATTATTAGTATCAGAAATAAAGGGCAGGGGCATCTGGGTGGTTCAGTCAGTTAAGTGTCTGACTCTTGATTTTGGCTCAGGTCATGATCTCATTGCTTGTGAGTTCCAGCCTTGCATCGACACTGTGCTGACAGTGTAGAGCCTCCTTAAGATTCTCTCTCTCTCTTTCTTTCTCTTTTCTTTCCTTGCTCTCTCTCCCTCTCTGTCTCATTCAAAATAAATAAGTAAACTTAGAAAGAAAGAAGGAAAGAAGGAAGGAAGGAAGGAAGGAAGAAAGGAAGGAAGGAAGGAAGGAAGGAAAGAAAGAAAGAAAGAAAGAAAGAAAGAAAGAAAGAAAGAAAGAAAGAAAAGAAAGAAAGAAAGAAAGAAAGAAAGAAAGAAAGAAAGAAAGAAAAAGAAAGAAAGAAAAAGAAAGAAAGAAAGAAAGATTGAAAGAAGGAAAGATGGAAAAAGGAAGGAAGGGAGGGAGATAAAGGAAGGAAGGAAGGAAGGAAGGAAGGAACCAACGAATGAACGAACGAACGAACGAAGGAACGAAGGAAGGAAATAGGGAACATCACTACAGATCCCGTGAGTAGGCAGCGAGTTAGGTTTTAACATGATGCCTGAGACCAGAAAAGGGGAAGTCATGGCCAGCCCAGCTATATAAGAAAGTCAGAAGTCTGTCTTCTAAGAGTGTACCTTTTCTTTAATAAACTTTCCTAGTTACACTGCTCAACTGCTGTGTCTAGTCTGTCCTTGAATTCTTTCTCATAAGGAGACCAAGGGCCTCAGGCAACATCTTTGGGTTGAGCTGGATTGAGGCCCCAAGGCAACACATGGGCATTAAAAGGATATTGTGAGCAACTCTATGCCCATAAATTTGAGAACCTAGATGAAATAAACCAATTCCTTGAAGCGCACAATCTGCCAAATTCACACAAGAAGAAAAAGATGATTTGAATAGACCTATATCTATTAAAGAAATTGAGTCCATAATTAATGACTTTCCAAAATAGAACCCAGGTCTGAATGGGTTCGCTGATGAATTTTCAAGGAAGAAATTATATCAATCGTCTACAATCTTTTTCAAAAGATAGAAGGCACACAAAGAAAAAACAAAAGAGAGAAACCAAAAAACAGACTCTTAACTTTAAAGAACAAACTAATGGTTACTAGAGGGAAGGGGGTGCATGGGGAGGGATGAGTGAAATAGGTGATGGGGATTAATAATACACTTCTCACAATGAGAAGTGAATAATGCATGAAATTGTCAAATCACTACATTGTATACCTGAAACTAATATAACACTATATGTTAATTATATTGGAATTTAAAAAGAAGATAGAAGCTATCTTCTCACCCTCACTCACCCTCTGAGGCCAGCATAGCCCTAATACCAAAATCAGACAAAGACATTACGAGATAAAAGAACTATGAATCAATGAGCATTGATGCAGAACTCTCAACAAACTAATAGCAAATAGAATCTAACAGTGAATAAAAATAATTATATACTACAGCCAACTGGGATTTATCCCAGGATTACAAGTCTGCTTCAGCATTTCAACATTAATTAGTGTAATCCATCACATCAACAAGCTAAAGCAGACAAACACATGATCAATATCAACAGATGCAGAAAAAATATTTGACAAAGTCCAATAACCATTAATGATACAAACTATCAGTTAACTAGGAATGAAGGGAATATCCTCAACTTGATAAAGAACATCTACAAAAAACCTATAGCTTAGTGGCTTAAAACGCAAACTTTCCCTTTAAGATCAGGAACAAGGCAAAGATATTGCCTCACTGCATTACAATGTTGTGTTGGAGGTGCTTGCTAATGTAAGATACAAAAGGTAAATAAAAGGTATATTGGAGTAAAGAAATAAAACTGTCATTGTTTTACCAGATGACATAGTTGTCTGTGTATGAAATCTTAAAATATCAACAAGAAATTCCTGAAATTAATTAATAATTATAACAAAGTTATAGGATACGAGGTTAACTAATATATAAAAGTTGATTACTTTCCTGAATACTAGCAATATACAAGTGGAATTTGAAATTAAAAGAACATTATCATTGACATTAGCACCTCCCAAAAAAGAAATATTCAGGAATAAATTTAACATAATATGTACAAGATCTATATGAGGAAAGTTGCAACACTCTGGTGAAAGATATCAAAGAAGAACTAAATAAATAGAGATTTCATATTCATGGATAGAAGCTCAAGATTGTCAAAATATTAGTTCTTCCCAACTTTGTCTATAGTTTCCACATCATCCCAATCAGAATCCCAGCAAGTTATTTTGCAGATATAAATAAACTAATCTAAATTTATATAGAGAGGTAAAAGATGCAGAATAGCCAACTCAATATTGAAAAAGAATAATAAAGTTGGCAGACTGACAAGGTGATATTGGCCAAAGAATAAATAGATCAATAGAACAGAATAGAGAGACCAGAATTAGAAACAAATACAGTCAACAGATCTTGGGCAAAGGAGCAAAGGTTAAACAATGGAGCAAAGATAGTCTTTTCAACAAATCGTATAGGACAAACTGGACATTCACCTGCCAAAAAATGAATCAAGACAAATTTAAACCTTCACAAACTCAAATGGATTACAGACCTAAATGTAAAATGCAAAACCATAAAACCTCTATAAGATAACATAGGAGGAAATATAGGTGACCTTGGCGATGGCAGTGACTTTTTAGATACAACACCAAAAGTACTACCCATGAAATAAGTAATTGATAAGCTATACTTTAATTTTATTTAAAATTAAAAACTTCTGTGAAAGACAGTGTAAAGAGAATGAGAAGACAAGCTACAGATTAAGAGAAAACATTTGCAAAAGAAACAACTAATAAAGAATTGTTACCCAAACTATTCAAAAAACTCTAAAATAAGAAAACAGTAAGAAAAATAACAACCCAGCTAAAATATGGTAAAAGATCTGAATGGACACCACATCAAAAAGATACAGAGGTGGTAAGTAAGTATAAGAAAAGATGTTCAACATCATAAGCGATTAGAAAATTGCAAAATAAAACAAGTTAACACTACGCATTGTTAGAATGGTCAAAACCCAAAACACTGACAATACCAAATGCTGACAAGGAGGTGGAGTCAAAGAGACTCTCATTCATTGCCGGTAGGAATGCACAATGATATAGCCACTCTGGAAAACAGTTGACAGTTTCCTAAAAACTAAATATCCTTACTATGAAATCCAGCAATTGGCCTCTTTGATATTCAGTCAAATGAATGGAAAACTTATATCCACTAAAAACCTTTTAATGAATGTTTATAGCATCTCTATGTGTACCTGCCAAATCTTGGAAGCGAGCAAGATATTCTTCAATAGGTGAATGGAACAATGAGCTGTGACACATTAAGACAATGAAATATACTAATTAACACTAAAAAGAAATGAACTATCAACTCTCTCTCATGAAAAGACATGAAGGAATCTTAAATGTTGATTACTAAATGAAAAAAGCCAATCTAAAAAGGTTGCATATTATCTGATTCCAACTACAGGATATTGTGGAAAAGGCAAAACTATGGAGATATCAAAAGATTAGTCATTGCCAGATATCAGGCAAGGGGAAGATGAAGAAACAGAGCACAGAGGATTTTTTAAGGTAGTGAAAATACACTGCATGATAGAAAATGTCATTATACACTTGGCCAAACCAATGAAACGTACATACCAAGAGTGGACCCTCATATAAATTATGGAATTTGGGTAATAATGATGTGTCAAAAGGTAGGTTCATCATTTGCAACAAGTGTACCACTCTGTGTGAGACCAGGGAGAAAAAGGGAAATCTCTGTACCTTCTGCTCAATTTTTCTGGGAACCTAAAACTACTGTAAAAAATGAATTTTATTAAATAACAAGTAAATAAAGCTTACTGGCTTTTTAAAAGATGAAATCACAACTATTCTACATACAGAAAATGTTCAAGTTCACTATGTCATGCTCAAAATAAGTAATGTTCTTCAATCAGAGCAATTATTACAAATAATTGGAATTTGTCTATATTCATTATATTATAAATTCAAATTATTTTCAGTTTAAGATACTAAAAATATTGACTCCTATTATTAATGTATCATGAATAAGAATGTGAGGTCAGCCTTTTTCACAAGACCTAATGTTTTTGAGAGTCTGGGAACCCTGAAGATGCAGGGGATCCAGTCCCCCAAAACAATTCTGCGATTAAACAATATGCTGTCATTTCCAAACTAAAACGGAACAACAAAGGATGCCCGTCAGCCTTATTGTTCACACCAGGGATTTGCTTTTAAAAGCACAGCTGTTATTATTGTTGTTTTTTTGTTGTTGTTGCTGCTACTGCGACTTCTGAACAGATACAATTTTAAAATTAAAGTGTTATCTCAAGGTATACTTGGGTTTGAACCAGAGTTTAATCCCCTCTCTCTCTGACCCTCCCCTGCTCGCGCTATCTCTCTCTCTCTCCTAGAAATAAATAAAACATTAAAAAAAATTTTTTTCTAAAAAAAAAAAAAAAAAAAAAAAAAGGGGGCGCCTGGGTGGCTTAGTCGGTTAAGCGTCCGACTTTCGCTTAGGTCATGATCTCGCGGTTCGTGGGTTCGAGCCCCGCGTCGGGCTCTGTGCTGACTGCCAGCTCAGAGCCTGAAGCCTGTTTCAGTCTGTGACTCCCTCTCTCTCTGACCCTCCCCTGCTCACGCTGTCTCTCTCTCTCTCCTAGAAATAAATAAAACATTTAAAAAAATTTTTCTAAAAGAAAAAAAAGGGGGCGCCTGGGTGGCTTAGTCGGTTAAGCTTCCGACTTTCGCTTAGGTCATGATCTCGCGGTTCGTGGGTTCGAGCCCCGCGTTGGGCTCTGTGCTGACTGCCGGCTCAGAGCCTGGAGCCTGTTTCCGAGTCTGTCACTCCCTCTCTCTCTGACCCTCCCCTGCTCACGCTGTCTCTCTCTCTCTCTCTCTCTCTCTCCTAGAAATAAATAAAACATTTAAAAAAAAAATTCTGAACCAGAGCTTAATCCAATTTATTCCCTTGTGGACATGGGTAAGTGTGATAGTTTCTCTAAGCAAATCTTGGCCTTCCATAGCTCTAAGCCTGTCCGTCTTGAGAAAACCGTAAGCGGTGAGGAATACAAATAGTCTGGGTGTAGTGATCTGTGAGGAGAAAATACTCTTCGAAAGTCAGTAGCAGAGATTCTCAGAACTCTGTTAAAAAAAAAAAAAAGCTGCAGTCTACAGCCTCAAAAGGCCTCTCACAATGCTGGAAACTCACACTGCACAGATGTCTTACTTCATGGAGCCATCACTCCAACCAGACCCCTTGCCTCTATCTTTAGTCATTTGCCCAAGTGCAAGAAACTCTGGTGGACCATTTTCTTACATATTATCATCCTCAAACAATGTTTCTTCCCACCTACCCTACCCTCCAACTTCTCCTGATCCTCCTTCACATTGTTTACATAATATTCTCCGGACCATTTTTTTTCTTCATTGTAAGTAAAGAATGTTATATCCTCAACCTCTTGTATCTTTGTCCCTTCCTTTTCTGAGGTGATGAATTGTAGCTACATCACATCATTATTTTCCTTTAAAGTCATCTACTAATCCAATAATCAAAACCATCACAACCTACCTCCTCCTTCCCACCCAACCACACACAGTCATTTAATTTGTAAGGACTTTGGCAATAATTCAAGTTTTTCTCCTCATCCCAATATCTACTGTATGATCGCATGGCATCCATGTCATTGTGGAGGAGTCCCAGTTTCAGTGAAAACATAGAAGGTCATGAAATACCTCCATTCTTGTTATAAAAAGAAGACATTGGATGAACTAAAAGTATGTCATTAATAATTGGTGGCTCCAAAGTAGTCTAAATAAACTAAATTTCAGAAAGGAGGAAACCCTTCATAGATAAGCAGAGCTCAGTAGCTGCCTCTATATTTGAGACTAGATCTTACCTCATCTAGGCATGAGTGGACAGAGATCAGGGACTGCCATAAGTAAAAAGATTTTTCTGGGATGAGAGGAAGTAAGCAAGCCAAACTTTTAAGAACAATTGGAACTGGCATAACAGACTGAATCCTGGAAGAGTCCCAAGTACAAAATGAATCTATTGGCCTAACAATTCTACCCAGCAGGAATATTGTTGAATAAATTGTCTTAGGAGTAGAACTGAAAAGTAGAAAGTAACTTAATAGTGTTATTTAGTGTGTAAGTTCCAGGGTCCTGCCGCTATTGAATTTAGAGGTAAACTGAAAATAACTAAAGCTGGAACCCAACTTCCTGCCAGCCCAAATCCTGATAATATCAGCAAGATAAGTCTCTCTATGAAGGCAAGGTAATTAAGCTGAAAGGCAAAGAGATATCCTACAATCTCATTTGAAACCACAGGACAACTGAAATTGAATAAAGCTGTGGTTAATCCCCAGCTCAGCCTAAGGGTGGGATATGAATGGTCACCCTCTTACCCTGGTTTCCAGAGGAAATGGAATACCCTAACTGAGAAAAATGAAGCAAAACAAAAAATATCTAGGGTAATCTCTACTGCTTTTTTATTTTCTAAAAATGTCTGGCATACATTTAAAATTTAAGGACTGGGGAGAAGCAGAAAATTGATCAATAATCCAGAGGAAAAATATCAATAGAGGCAGATTCACAACTACTCCTGCTGCTGGAATTTGCCAATAAGGATTTCAAACAATAATTATCATAAAGACGTTAAAGAATTTAGAGGAAAGTATGGATAGAATGAATGAACAGATAGGGAATTTCATCACAGAATTAGGAGTTCTAAAATTTCAAATAAAAATTCTGTATTAAAAGATGTAATGTCTGTGATGAACAATTCAGTGGATGAGCTAACAGACTGACACAATAGAAGAAAGGATCTATGGACTGAAAGACAGATGCACTGAAAATATCCAAACTGAAACATAGATTTAAAAATGAAAAAGCTGAAAAGAGCACAGCAGACCTCTAGGATAATTCTGTAATATAAGTAATTGGAGTCTCTGAAAAAGGAGAGAGTGGGAAAGAACAAATATTATCCAAAAATGTTTTAAAACTTATAAATGACCCCTCAGATCTTAGCAACTTCAAGCAGAATTTAAACATTTGAGTACATCATAATCAAATTTATGAAACTCAAATAACATACAGTTGACCTTTGAACAATATGGAGGTTAGAGGCACTAACTCCCCAACCCCCATGCAGACAAGAATTCTCATATAATTTCTGACTTCCCAAAAACACACTAGTAATAGCCTACTGTTGACCAGAGACCTTACCAATAACACAATTAACACATATTTTGTATATTATATGTATTATTTTCTGTATTTTTACAATAAAGTAAGCTAAAGAAAATGACATTAAGAAAATCATAAGGAAAAGAAAATATATTAATAGTACTGTACTGTGTTTTTAAAAATCCATGTATAAGTGGGCCTCACAATTACAACCTGTGTTGTTTAAAAGTCAACTGAATAACACAATGGGATGACATTTTTAATGTGCTTAAAGAAAAATATTACCAATATTATTCTATACACAGAGAAAATATCCTTCAATATCCATGTCAAAACCCCAGTCAACACCCTTCAAAGTTCCCACATCTCTGTCAGCAATCCCTCCTGTGATCACAGTCTTTTCTCAGCCTCCCATAACTGAATCATCTTTGAAATCTTAAATTCCAAAAATCATTCTCTACCCATAGCATTCTTGTCTTTGAATATGATCACTTCCTTAATTTTGCTATCCTCATCTGCACACTGATTCCTTCACCATTTATTTGAAATATTCTTAAAATATTTTCATCATAAAAAAAAAGAAAACACATAGTTGATCCTGTATCTCCTTTTAGATAC